>OZ020274.1:10448218-10956538 GCA_963971205.1 Aethes cnicana | reverse complement strand
CACACAGCAATCAGAAATCTGTAAATTTTTCAAGCTAGGAACACGAAAATTATTTAGAAAACTGGCTACCAATACTTACTAAAAATCAAACCTAAAAACCATAAAAAAAACCGGTCAAGTGCGAGTCGGACTCGCGCACCGAGGGTTCCGTACAAACCTGTAAGGTTTACAAAGTTCGTTCTTTACGACAATCGAGTCATAACTATGGTATTTTTATTGCAAAATGAAATTCATAACATTACAATGGGGAAAGATGGAGTAGCATAAATTTAAGACAAAGATCTTAAAAAATATATATTTTGTAATGTAACTAAAAATTTAAGGTTTTCGGAATTTTTCCTTTATGTGTGCTATAAAACGTTGCTTCATGCCAAATTTCAAGATTCTAGGTCGACTGGAAGTACCCTTTAGGTTTTGATTCCCTTGCGAGTACTTGCGAGTTTCAAAATATGCAGCTTAAATTGCTGTTTCTTTTGATTGCGTTGACATAGAAGTTTGATTTTGTTACAGCTTAAAGGTATTATAGACCTGAGTATTTGGTATGAATTTCAATTTAATACCTCTACGCGTTTATGAGGAAATGGGTAGTAAGGTTAAAATTATTAAAAAAAAATATATTATGTGATGTAACTAAAAATTTATGGTTTTCGTAATTTTTCCTTTATCTATGCTATAAGACGTTGCTTCGTACCAAATTTCAAGATTCTGAGTTCACGGGAAGCACCCTGTAGGTTTTGATTCCCTTGCAAGTGTCGAAAATTTGCGGCATAAACGGCTGTATCTTTTGATTGCGTTGGCTTAGAAGTTTGATTTTTTCACAGCTTCAAGGGACAGTAGACCTGAGTAATTGATATAAATTTCAGCTTCATACCTCCACGCGTTCCTGAGAAAAAGGGTCTTGACAGACGGACGGACAGACGGACAACAAAGTGATCCTATAAGGGTTCCGTTTTATCCTTTTGAGGTACGGAACCCTAAAAAGGAATGGGTATCCCACTAAAAAATAAATTAATGTACCTAATGAAATGATACCGGGACTAGTGCGGCCATGCCTCACGTTTTGACTTATTGAACGACACAGCTCTGCTTGGCTCTTTATGAGATCTTGGAACTTTTTTACAAAACCTTTCCTTGTCTTGGTATCATTTACATGAAAATGTTTTTTTGTGGGATTAGGTATATACCGAAGTACTAATGTATGTACTTATGGTAAATAACACAGTGTGTGAAGTTTCAAGCTCGTTCGCCTACCAGCACGATCTGAGAAACCCACAATACTTCATGGCTTCTTGCACGTTGCCACACCGAGCAAGGCGCTATATGTTTCGCGCCTGCATTACTCCGCCACGGCTGGTGATTTGGCGGAGTATGTTCGCCAGAAGACCGGCTTCTCCCTGAGGGTGTTCCCGCTGCGTTCGCGCCACTACGTGCACTTCAGCTCTTTTGTGGTGCGCGTGCCGCGGCCGCTGCTGGAGAACATCGAGAGTGCTGACTTCTGGCCGAAGGGTGTAGTGTTTCGACGGTTCCGGGGCAACCTACCGAATCCTACACCGGAGATGACGACGCAGCGGAGCCACGCCGTTTCGTCGCCTAAATAGTTTTTATTTGTTTTCATGACGCATTGGCGTTAGCTGTAAGGTCATGGTAAACTTTTTATAAATAAATAAATAAATAATAAATAAATAAATGGTATAGATAGCCGGGAGACGAACAGTTGACGGAACAGAAACGTAAGGTGTCATGGCTCCGGAACATCAGGGAGTGGATTGGAATCATGAAAGTTGAAGAGCTGTTCAAACTAGCACTGGGTAAGGGTGGATTAAAAAATCCGATTGCCAACCTTCAGTAAATGAGGAGACACCAAAAGAAGAAGACGAAATAGTACGTAAATTATTTTTGCAAAAGACATTTTAAATGTGAAGATGTATTTAACTGTTTTCTTTTCATTATAAACCAGCAAGGCACACGCTTGGCACCTATTGAAACTTGATAAACTGCCACAGCAATTATAAAAAAAATAATGGGAAAAGTGTTTCTCGAGCATTTCATTAAAAATATACTTACATCTCTTCCGAAAATCTTTACCTATACCCACTTGACTGGCTAAAATTCACATTAGTACATTTGATTCGTACGCAGTAACACTTTTAACCACAGAAAAAATGGTAACGGAAATATAACAGATTTCCTAACATTCGTCTGGCAGTTGCCAGTGAGCGATGACCTTTAATAGCGGACGTTGACAAAGCAGCGGCTCCGTGAAAACGTTCAAATACATCATCGCTGCTGACAGTAAGGTTCCAAGGACTATAAATTGCTATATTTTATTTCTGCTACGCTTACTCTATATACTTGATAAATGAATGGAATAGAATTGTCTAAGCGGAATCGACTAAACAAATCACTATTGACCGACTCGGTTGGCTAGAACGAAAAAATTTTTGAAGACCATCATAGATACGACTTTTAATCTGAGAAAGAACGTCCATTGACAGTGTAGGTAGGTACCATTAAACAAAATTCGCACTGTTCAACGACGACAATTCGTACCAAATATTTTTTAGGAAAAAAATTCTCATAAATTTCAAGTCAAATCTATCTTTCCCATACTGTAAACGTAGCTAACTTCAAGAATCGTTCCAAAAAATACCGAGAAGCCGTGGTGGCCTAGTGGTTTGACCTACCGCCTCTCATGCAGAGGGTCGCGGGTTCAAATCCGGCTCGCACCTCTGAAATTATTTATATGCGAAATTCAGTTTGAATTTACCACTGAGCTTTTCGGTGAAGGAAAACATCGTGAGGAAAACTGCACGCATCTGCGAAGTAATTCAAAGATGTGTGTGAAGTCCCCAATCCGCACTGGGCCCGCGTGGGGACTATAGCCCAAACCTCTCGTGATGAGAGGAGGCCTGTGCCTGAGCAGTGGGCCGTAAATAGGCTGTTGTAGCATAAGTACAAACGTAGCTAACTTCAAGAATCGTTCCAAAAAATACGAAAATTCCCCGGTTTTTTTTTCTGAAAGCGCATAGACAAAGGCTAGTTGCGGACGTTATACGTCGAGCCATCGCTCAAACCGGTGGCGTGTGTTTACTGACAATAGAAATTATTTCCCGCTAAGTATTGTGAGGATGCAAAAATACACGTCTAGCTGTGACGTTGAGTGATGCGTTCCCGCGCGTCTGGCATTGTCTGCCTGCTGAAAGAGATTGCACAATATGAAATACTTCAGTTTGAATCGCGAGTGCCTCATTGAATACGGAAAACGCGACTGAGCCGCGCTATTCTCAAACTAAAATATTCATATATCGTTCCCGGCGTAAAGCTAACGCGTTTCAATCTATTACATGCTTTCATATTTTATTTATTGTGTAGGTACGGCGCAGGAAAACCGGCCAAAAAATGTGACCCGCTTGTTTATGTTCATATCACGTTCTTTTTATCTTTTTTTGACATTTTTAAACTATTATTTGTTTTTAAGGTGCTATGTAGGTAACTAGATTTAATTATTTCTAACTGAACTTTATTAAATTGCTGAGCATGAAATCACCAAAATTACTAAGACTTTTTGACCGATTTCTATTTTTCTTTCTAAATCTTTGATGTTCTTTCAACTTAACGTAAGAATTTCAAAATCTTTCTCAACTTGGACTAAGCCCTTATTAACGATATCATCATCATTCATCATTTCAGCCGATAGACGTCCACTGCTGGACATAGGCTTCCCCCAAGGCGCGCAACTCAGACCGGTCCTGTGCCACTCGCATCCACCGCGTTCCCGCTACCTTTACAAAGTCGTCACTCCATCTTGTTGTATTAACGATGTAGTTTATTTAAATGTCAACACTGTTTTTTTTTAATCAAAACATTTTAGGAACACTGTGTGTAATTTTCGGCTAACGGCTGCAGTGTCTTGTGATCTACTATTACGATAACAGATGTTCCAGTATTCATTCAGTATGCAAACATTTAAAGTAAAAGGACACTGTCGACGGTCTTTGACGCTCGGCTGTTCGTACTTGTTAGGAATAGTCGCGAGATAGATGTCGCCACGATAGGTACCTACTTTGATGCAGCGTTTGCAAAGTAAAGGTGGTTTAGTGTTTAAATTCAAACGTGCATTTACATGATTAGCAAAGTCAAATATCGTATAACCTCAAAAAAATGTGAAAATTAATAATTATTGAGTTGGATTATATTGTATTGTAGTAGTCATGATCATGACTTTTTCGGTTTGAAGTAACTACAAGGTATGTCCTATGAAAAGAAAAGCTACAAAAATGGTCGCTATCTCAAGAGTACTATTTTTGCATAAAGTTGAATTTGACTACCACCAACGAAATACTCGGAAACATTCCGTATTAAATTTACAACGGTACTTTCGTGTGCTTTGAAAAACTACTCTCGCTTTGTGAGCGACAAACTGGTCTGTTTTAATAACGAAAGTTGGACACAATTCAATTTGCCTCGACTGCATAGTGTTAGCTTTTTATGAGTATTCCTATTAAATTATTAAGTTACGATTTAAAAACTATATGTGCGATTTAATACTTAAGCATTTCGTTAAAAAGTAATTTTGACTATTATAAAAAAAAAAAAATAAGAGGCGCGCAGGCGGCCCGCCATTCTGGTGTGAAACGTCAGACCGAACAGTTGTCAAATGCTTTTGATTTTCACAATTGTAATTAAGCCATCGAAATACAGTATTAGCTGAAATCTGAACTGGTTTGTATTATTGATCGGAGTCCTGTCACAGTCAGAAGTGGTAAGAACGTTGGAAAAAACTCACAGGTATGAAATTTCAAGATATTATTGCGTAACTTGTAGTCTAAATATTTTATGTTGTTCTAAGGTTGCTATTTATGTTGTTCACTTAAATTTTACAAATATTAACATTCATTTGTTATTGTCATAAAACAAGAACAACATACCCTAAACCTCAGAACATGATTGTTTGGGTACATAACATGCACCTAGGTGTCGAGTAAGTACAAACCTATTCAAGACGATTATTATTGGTCGGATATCGGCTATGTCGCGTAGTGGTTATTGTTTTTCATTTTGCAAGGATATGCATTTAATAATATCACTTGCGATGAATTCACATACTAAGTCACGACGGCTCGACACTTAGACCAACTACCCACATATTTTTTCGAAAGTGATGAATATTTAAGAAGGTACTAGCATAATACGTTATTGTCCATTACGGTATTATATTCAGTGACATTCTTGACATGAATACTTCTAGCTGTCAATTACAGAATTCATAGCCATCATGGAATGTACTTGGTCTCTACGGTATTAGTGATTATTTACTCACTATTAGTAATACAAAGGCACGATTCTAATATTACTTTCACGACTTCTACTCATTCGTCTGTCCTAAATTACTAAATTGAAACCAAAACGTATATGTGTGTGTATTTTTGTTGTGTTGGGTAAACGCTCAAACGTTTTGTTGATCAGACTGTTGTATCTGTTGACGTTGTATGCATGCACAATTGCACATATGTTATTCATGCAACTATTTCGAGCTAGTTTATAATGTGAAGATAATTCGACGGGTTTGACTCCCGGAGAATCAAACTATAGATAACTGACTAGAGTGCGTACATCACACTCATAGGCCGTAGACAAACTTAACAATATAGAGAATTATATAGTGTAAGTCGTGTAAATCGTGATAAGTTTGGATCTTTCTTATTTTAATGAATGATTCCTTATTGCAATGAATGTGTTTACCCCGCTATAAGTACCTACATGCCAAGGTGCATCCTACAAATTCGCATCAAAAACAGTCACGTTGTTTATGATATTGGTAAGCTTTCAGTCTTAATTACTCATCAGGGTGTTTTATCTGTCCACTCTCTTCCTACTAATATCCGAACTTATTATACTAATGATAATTAATTAACCATGATAATAACTGGGACAACTGCACAACAAATTTATTAAATGAATAATAATAAAATTAAACACATCCAATCGTTATTTACTTAAAATTCGTCGGTATAGTTTCTACCTTTGCCACTCTGCAAGATGTCTTCGGACGATGAGTCACAATGCTCTCGGTACACTCCACCTGTAAATAAAAAGCAAAATAAAAAAGTTAATTAAAAAAAACAAAAAACCCGACTGCGTAAAAACTAAAAAGAAAAAAACAAGACTACTTAGTTCAGTAGTAGCTAGGATTATGTTAAGTAATTGATTGCTATTGAGGAATCTAAAGATGCCTACTATCGGGACCCATTATTTGTAACATTTTAACCTAGATTTTAAATGGGTCCCGACTGTAGGCATCTTTAGATTCCTCAATAGCAATCAATTACTTAACATAATCCTAGCTACTACTGAACTAAGTAGTCTTGTTTTTTTCTTTTTAGTTTTTACGCAGTCGGGTTTTTTGTTTTTTTTAATTAACTTTTTTATTTTATTATTTTTAGTTAGGGACTTTTAAGACCGTAAATTCCGCAATCTTGTCATTTCATGGAGAGAGTTGCTATCGTGGGGATTATTAAGTAGCTTGCGATGATCTAAATTACTGATTATTAATCCCTCTAGAGACCTAACCCGGCTCAAAACGCTACATAAGCCTGAACCTATTAAAATTCTTCAAGTCAACCGATAGATGGCGCTACTGGTACTACATAAGAGTATTAGGTAGCTATTTTATTTATTTACGAGCGCTGAGTACTGACTAGTGTACCTAATTGGTACCTATAATCAATTAGGTTATATTTCACTGTATCACACACACTATTGACACTTTAAATGTAATAACGAAACTAAAAGTCTTCAAGTCAACGGATAGATGACGCTACTGGTACACTACATTGCACATGCGTACGTACTTGATTGAAGTTTGAGATTTATGAAAAACATTATTATTAAGTATTTTATAGTCGTCATGACCTGCTTGAAGACTCGTTGGTCTAGATTATTTCCTGTATTGCTAATTCGAACGGATTTACTACTGGGTGGATAGGTACCTACTTTACGTAGTTAGTAAAGGAACTTGAATCGTTATAAATCATAAACGGTTCTTTTGTCTGAAAAATGGTCAAAGAAACCTAATAATGATTTTTAAATACCTATTCAACGATACCTCACATGCCATAGTTGGTTGACTTTTATTTTTTTATTTTGTACAATATGGCGTCTGGTGGCCGCCATTTTGAATTTTGATTAATTTCATATCTTCAGTGACACTCGCGCGGTTCATACGAATCGATTGACGTATGATTCATTAAAATCGACCCACGCGTTTGATCTCTAGTGTGCCACAAAGGAACAAACATACATACATACATACATACATACATACATACATACATACATACATAGACAGGTAAACACATAACCCTCCTTTGCGGTGCGCAGTCGGGTAATAAAAGGACGTCACGTAGCCCCAAACGTCCTGAAAGGAGTAGAGATAGGCGACGACGCCGACGTTCTAGTACGAGGACGAACAAGAGGCGACGCGCGCGTGTTACTTACCGTAGTCGCTCCCGGCGAAAGAGGTCACCATCCAGTAGTAGTACTAGCTCAGATACGACCTCCTCGTCGAACTACTATCGGAGCTCACGTCGAAAGCTTCGTTCGCGGCACCAGCGAAAATATCAAACCTCGTCGGACACGAACAGTGATAGCAGTATAGACAGGCGTCAACGCAGCAAACGTCACCGTCACTCAAGCTCCTCGTCCTCCAGCTGTTCATCCCCCAGCTCCACTTACGACAATATACATAAACGCGCGAGGAGCCGGTCTGGGCGGGACAGGAAGCGGAAACGACGAAGATCCCGATCTGTAAGCAGCAGAGACACCGGCTTCCTGAGGAAATTTGCTAAGTATGTTCGGGGCGACGGAAATCATTTCGAAGGCGCTCATAATATTATTCCACAGTTGGATCCAGATGCTCACTCACAGACCGCAGTGGACTGGATCCGCAAAGTAAATGAAACAGCAAGAATATATGGTTGGAGTAAAAGACAAATTATGTACTATGTGGTGCCAAAACTGATAGGAAATGCGAAGACATGGTATAATACTAGAAGCTCTGTAGACCTGACCTGGCGACAATTGCAGAAGAAAATAATAAAAACCTTTCCCGAAGACCGAAACTATTATGACCGCCTAGCAGAAATGATGAATAGAAGGAGCAAGAGAGACGAGTCACTAGAAGAGTATTTCCACGACAAAGCCCGACTCGTTAAAATGTGCGGCATAACAGGCCGCGATGCCACAGACTGTATAATCACGGGCATCTTTGACAATGGGATACGACTCAATGCACAAGGCTCCAAGTTCACTAAACCAGCACAACTACTGAGATACTTACGGCGCATATCTACAAGAAATAATGTGCCTTCAAATAGGAAGGATATATTCTCCTCTAAGAATGAGACCCAGGGACGTAATTACGAGAATAATCGCAATAACAGCAATCCCAATAAGTTCGCGTCTGCTGCCCGGGATAAATCAAAGTACGTGCTTCGGTGTTTTAATTGTGGGGAGATTGGACACACAGCTCGGAAGTGCTCTAAACCTTTAAAACGATGCGACAAATGTTCGCGGCTGGGCCATGAATCACATAGTTGTGAAGTTAATAACTCTGCGCCTAAGACCCAGCCGCCTAATGACAACAAAGGCGATGGGAAGTTGAATAACACTCAAAACGTACTGCAGATTACATCTACTAATGAAGCAAATAGTAAGTATTTCAAATCGATCACTGTCGACGGTGCATCTTTCTCTGCCTATATAGATTTCGGAAGTCAGTGTACTTTAATCAAAGAAAGCGTGGCAAAAACCTTGAACTTGATTCTGAATAAGACTGGTCTTCCTGTCATTAAGGGCTTTGCTCTCGGTAGTGTTACTCCATTAGCTAGGGTTACCGTTACCATAGTGGTTGACGCAGTACAGGCAGACGTGGAAGCGTATGTAGTTTTAGACCATCTACTCCACACAGACGTCCTTATTGGACAAACTTTAACTGAGTTGCCTACGGTATCAGTCCACAAGACGAGCAAAACGTTGTCTTTATACTGCGACGATTCTGAGGTCGAGCGATTAGATGTTTTTAATACGAATGAAGTATCCATTAGGGGTTTAGTAGATATAGATGTACACACGGAGAGTGAATACACGGGCTTTTTATTTATTCCTGGAAATGCATGTTTGAAACCGAATAATGAATACATGTTGTTGCAAGGTATCTATCAGATTCATAATGGCAAGGGTCGTTGCATAGTCGTAAATTTATCTCAGAACTCTATGAAACTCTCTAAACTAAGACTATTAGGGCGAGCAATCAAATTACCGAACAGAGAACCGTTTCTCATAAACAGAGAACATAAATTTATTCAGCATATCGAAACTGGAGACCAGGTACCACCCGCCGATGTCAAAGTTATAAGAAAACCAATCACGTTGGAAATGTTGAATGTCGGCCCCAAAGTCTCGATAGCACAAAAAGAACAATTGCTTAAACTCTTGAATGAATTTAGAGATTGTTTTGCATTTAATCTACAAGAGTTAGGGTTAACAAATATTACTGAAATGACTCTTCGCCTTAACGATAACTCGCCGGTTATGTACAGACCGTATAGGCTACCATTCAGTGAGCGGGCTAAAGTTAGGGAAATGATAGGCGAGCTGTTATCAAATAATATCATACGCGAGTCTCAGTCTCCCTATGCTAGCCCTATAGTATTGGTACGGAAAAAGAATAATGAGTATCGTCTCTGTGTCGACTACAGGGCTCTAAATAAAAATACAATTAAGGACAGCTTCCCAATGCCACTGATAGACGACCAACTAGATCGTTTAAGTGGTAAGTCTTACTTTACAAGCCTCGACTTGGCATCTGGGTATCATCAGATACCTGTGGCCGAGGATTCACGACCCTTAACAACATTTGTGACTCCCGACGGCCATTATGAGTATACGCGGATGCCATTCGGCCTTGTTAACGCTCCGGCAGTTTTTCAAAGTATGATTAACAAAGCTTTGGGATGTGATCGGTTCGAGCTAGCCATCCCATATCTAGATGACTTGTTATCAACAGGCAGCACATTCGAAGAAGCTTTTAACAAACTCGAATCCATTCTAAAACTGTTGCGAGGTGCCAAACTTACACTTAACCTAAAAAAATGCTTCTTCTTTCAATCTGAAATTGACTATCTAGGATACGAAATATCTGAAGCCGGTCTAAAGCCTGGGAGTAAGAAAATGCACGCCGTATCGGAATTTCCGAAACCTGTAAACGTTCACCAGGTTCGCCAATTTGTCGGGCTAGCGAGTTATTTTAGACGCTTTGTATACAATTTTGCAAGTATTGCACGCCCTCTAACAAAGCTCACAAAAATAGGTGAACCCTGGCAGTGGGGTGAAGAACAGGAAGTCGCTTTTCAGGATATAAAGTCTTAACTGATTGAACGACCTATACTGGCATTGTATAACCCCAATTACATCACGGAGGTTCATACAGATGCCAGTAAACTAGGCGTAGGTGGTATTCTGCTTCAGAAGCCAGACGAACAAGTGCCATTCAAGCCGGTAGCGTATTTCAGTAGGCAAACCACTCGGGAAGAAGCGTATTGGCACTCTTATGAGTTGGAAACGATGGCTGTAGTGCTTACACTAAAGAAATTCCGAGTTTACTTGATTGGCCTAGAGTTCAAGGTAGTCACCGACTGCAACGCCTTGAGGACAACTCTAACGAAGCGAGACCTGATCCCAAAAATTGCAAGGTGGTGGCTGATGCTGCAGGAATACAAGTTCACCATAGAATATAGAGCAGGGCACTCCATGCAACACGTGGACGCACTAAGCCGTAATCCAGCCACGTCCCCTGACAGCCAAGAAGAGATCGAAGTCCTTAACATCACCACTAATGATTGGCTCCACACTGTACAAATGACGGATCCCCGTATAAAACACATCAAAACGATTCTCGAGACCAGCGAAGAGGATGTCAAGGACATCTCAACCAATTACGTGCTACGGGATAATAAGATATATCGCCGCGTGGGTTCTAAGTTAAAATGGGTTGTTCCAAGTGCTGCACGTTGGAGAATATGTCAGCTGAATCATGACGAAGCGGGTCATTTTGGGATTGACAAAACGTTAGAAAAGATACAAGCAGATTACTGGTTTCCCAAAATGAATCGCTTTGTCAAGAAATATGTTAATGCATGCATCAACTGTGCGTATAATAAGGAACTATCCGGTAAGAAATCGGGATACTTACATCCTATCCCGAAGGTAAATGCCATCTTCCACACAATTCACATGGACCATCTGGGTCCATTTATTAAAAGTAAAAAGGGAAATACTTACATCCTCGGTGTTATTGATGGGTTCAGCAAATTCATTTTCGTTAGGGCTGTCAGGAACACTAGATCCAAAACGACGATTAAAGTTTTAGAGGAAATATTTGCAACATTCGGAAGTCCGAAGGTGATAATATCAGATCAGGGTTCTGGTTTCACCTCAAACGAGTTTAAGGCATTTGTAAGTTCGATAGGAATTAAACACGTATTAAACGCCGTTGCTACCCCTCGTGCTAATGGGCAAATCGAGCGCTACAACAGGACCATACTAAACTCTCTATCAGCCATGAACCACGGACTTCACGAGAAGGAATGGGATAATAATGTCGCCAAACTGCAGTGGAGCTTAAACAACACAGTTAATAAAAGCACAGGGAAATCACCAGCCGAAATTGTATTCGGACAAAGAACGAGCTGTCAAAGTGAAGGCATCCTCAAAGGAGCTCTTCAGGCTGAAGAACAGATTTCAGAAACAGATAGACAAGAACTAAGAGCTAATGTACAAGACAAGATAGAAAGAGGACAAGAAAAAATGAAAGAGAATTTCGACAAAACTCGAGCACTCACTAAAGTTTACAAAGAAGGTGATCTCGTAATGATCCCCAACAATAACCCGGAAAAAGGGAAAAGCAAAAAGTTAGCTCCTAAGTTTCGAGGACCGTTTAAAATAATTGCAGTACTGGACAATGATAGATACGAGGTATCTAGTATTTCAGGCCACTCTCAAAGACAGTACAGGAACATTTTCCCAGCCGACCAACTTAAGTCGTGGATTTCCATCCGTATGTCCCCTACTGTTAGTGAGCAAAGTGACAATAGTGACACAGACTCAGACTAAATGTATTTATTCGTTATTCACGCAATTTCAATGTTCAGAAAAAAATGGAGGACCTCACCACCAGTGTTGAGTTTTACGCCGAAATGTATCAAACATTGATAGAATATAAAGAAGATTCACAGAAAAAGATAAAACATTTAGAACAGAAGAACGTTTACCTAGAAAAGTGCAATAAAGCCCTAGAAGAGAGAGTATTGGAGCTGGAGATACGAGAAAAAGAAAAAAATATGGAAATTCATGGCTTAGAGGTGCAGAATAACGAGAACATCAAAGCTGTGGTAGAGGATTTAGCTCAAATACTCAGCCTTAACCCCGGCGAGATCGAGGAAGCTCAGAGGGTAGGCCAAGAAAAAAAGGACGGGGTGAAACCCAAGATTGTATTGGTCAAACTCAAATCGAAAAGTGCCCGTGATGGATGGATGCAGGCAAAGAAGGAGCACAAAATTACTAATAATAAAATATATAGCAATGGCAGTGACAAGAGGATCTTTATTAATGAAGAACTTCCTAAATACAAACGTCAGTTGCTTTGGACAGCAAGAAGCGTTTTAAAACCGAAAGGCTTCCAATATATATGGGTACAAAATGGCAATATTTTGGTCAAAAAAAGCAGCGAGGAAAAAAAAATTCACAACATAAGATCGGAAGAAGACTTGAACAAACTTGACGGTAAATAATAAAAGTGTGCAACTAGCGCGTCGAGTACACATTAGGTGATTATTTGATATTAAAATTCGATCGAGCCGATGAGCTACTTACAGACTTTTCGTACAAAAGATATTATGATATAACAGAGTTAAATAATGATATAAATCGAACCGAGTTAAATAAATCAAAGGAAAACACTCACATTTTTCATCTAAACATAAGATCACTCCGAAAGCACTTTAATGAGTTCCTAGTATTATTAGACGAGAATAAATATAAGATAGATATAATAATATTGAGTGAAATAAACATTAAGAGCGAAGAACTGCAGTTTTATAAAATTACAGGATACAATACTTATATACGAACACGGGAATCTGAAAGAGGAGGAGGCATATTGATATATGCAAAAGAAGGACTCAACTTCAATGCTGTTACAGTGAATACAGAAGCGTTAGAAACACTTCATGGCCGGATAAGAATAGGAAATAATACATTGCATATAATAGCAATTTACAGACCACCTAATAAAAATAAGCTGGTTTTTGTAGACCAACTAGACAACCTCATAAAGCTAATCCCACCTTCTGAAAGTGTTGTTATCATAGGTGATACAAACATAAACATACTGCACGATGTAAGTAATCCATCTATTACGAAGTATAAAAACACCTTGTGTGGACTGGGGCTGCATTGTGCAATACCGAGCGCAGAGATAACACGAGAAGCGGTGGTAGACGGACGGCACGACGTGTCATGCCTGGACCACGTGTGGGTGCGAGCGGGACGGGGCATCGTCGGCGAGCCGGCGGCGTATGTTCTCGAGGCGCACATCTCCGACCATCATTCCGTAGGAATAAGGCTCAATTTGAACGTAAGTGATAACACACGCGCGAGCTACAGTAGCAGTGTACGTGAAGTGATTAGCGAAAAACTGGTTCAACAAAAACTGGATGCATTTGATTGGGCGCAGTTATTATCAATAACTTGCCCGCTTAGATTATTTCAGACACTAATTTCAGTTTTTAATAATATTTATAAGGAAAGCACAATCGTACTGTCAATGCAAAAGAAAGAGAAAACTATTAAACAGCCTTGGATAGATAGTCATTTATTTAAAATGTTACAGCGTAGGGATTATTTATTTAGAGTATGGAAAGATCAGCCAAAAAACATGAACAAAAGATTAGAGTATACAAAGTTTAGAAATAGAGTAAATAAGTTAGTAAACCAAGCAAAAAATAGTCATAGACAGGGTGAGATATTAAAATGTAATGGAGATTTTAGAAAAATATGGGCAAATATTAATTCGTGGCTGGGGAGGAAGAAAGCTGGTTTGGATGATGTCATTTTAAAATACCTAGGCAAAACCAACAGTATTAGTGAAATCTGTACAAAATTTTCAAAAACATTCACAGAAGAAATAAGAAGTATAAAGCACATATGTAATACTAAATTCTTGGTTAGAAATGACTATGTTAGACCATGTGAGATTAGTTTTAGATATACAAAGGTGATCCCAGAAAATGTGGAAAAAGTTATAAATATGTTATCATGTGATAAGGCGGCGGGTGTAGATGCGGTACGGGTTAAAGATATTAAGTATTTAAAGAAACAACTAAGTCCTGTCATTGGTAGTTTTATGAATACGTGCCTTAAGACTGGTGTTTATCCTGACCTATTAAAAAG
The DNA here is from genome assembly GCA_963971205.1 of Aethes cnicana. Classification (NCBI taxonomy): domain Eukaryota; kingdom Metazoa; phylum Arthropoda; class Insecta; order Lepidoptera; family Tortricidae; genus Aethes; species Aethes cnicana. Next base: position 10,942,030 of record OZ020274.1, on the reverse strand, counting down.
TGCAATAATACGACCAATTTACAAATCCGGCAGCCACTTAGAGTATGTGAATTACAGGCCTATCGCTATTCTCTCGGTTATAGATAAGATAATAGAAAAACTTATTGTAGGACAAATTAGTAACTTCCTTGAGCGACATGATATACTTTCTCAGGCTCAGCATGGTTTTCGAAGAGGGCGCAGCACTGTCACCGCCTTAATGGGGTTCGCTGATTATGTAAATGATTGCCTCGACTCTGGTAAACAAGTTTTAGCACTATTTATAGATTATAAGAAGGCGTTCGACACACTGGATCATGATATATTGTTACAGGCAATGGATGAATGCGGCATACGAGGTCCCACTAATGTATGGTTTAAAGGTTTTCTATCTGGCAGGAAAATCCGCACAAAAATTGCGAATGTCTCAGGAGAGGAGGCCTCCGTGGAGCTCGGGGTCCCGACTGGCTCCGTGTTCGGCCCCGTGGGCTACGTGATGCACGTGAACAGTGTGTCGAACGTCGTCGCAGAGTGCCGAGTCTTCATGTATGCCGATGATATGTGTATATTGTACGCTTCCAAAGATATAGCCGAGGCCCAAAATAGTGTACAGAAGGACTTTGAAAATATAATTATGTGGGCCCACGACAATGGCATTATTTTGAACTTTTCTAAAACTAAATGCTTGCATATACACTCTCCATACAACCATAGGGCCAAGTCTGTAAACAAAGAAAGTATGGATATTATAGGGCATACTTACGATTGTTTACATAGCAAAAAGTACAACTGTAAATGTGAAAAACTGGAATATGTACATAGATTTAAGTATTTAGGTTTAATGATCGACAGAAACTTCAATTGGAAATTACATGTAAGTGATATTTGTAATAGGCTGAGATCTGTGCTGGGTAAATTTTACCAGCTGAGAGGCGCGGTGAACAGGGCCACAATGCGGGTAGTTTACTACGCTCTTGCCGACTCGCTGATCAGCTATGGGCTTGTTGTGTACGGACGAACATTCATGACCTACCTAAAAAACATTAGGAACTTACAGATAAGGCTGATTAAATTCTTAGTGACTAAAAATGTTAAAAGAAAATGTAAAAAAGATTACGAAAAGTTATTTCCATTATGTAAAATACTACCAGTGGACAAAAAAGTTACTTTCTTCATTAGTTTGGAAAGCTATTATAGCAATGAGTTTAAAATAGATATAAAAAATAAGTTAAATACTAGGAGTGTAACTGAGAAAAAATTAGTTCAACCGAGAGCAAAGAATTACTATGGTGAAAGAACGTCCAAATGTATTGTGCCGAAAACGGTAAATAAAATAAATTTATTAAGACAGACACCTAAATTAAGTAAAAATGTATTAAAATCAAAATTAAAGGATTTCCTTCTCGATAACAAATTAAAAATGTGATAGAAATAGTGTAAAACGGGTTATCGAGGGGTAAATACCTATTTTTTAGAAAGTCCTTTTAGATAAAAAAGATATTTACTAGTTTAATAAATAGATTAAGTATTTAGTGATAAAATCGAGCGCGTCTCGCCATCAAACGTAACAGTTTGGCGAGTAAATAATGATTGTACTAAACGTGTATTTTCTTTTTGGAAAAAAAAAAAATAATCATTTATTTTAAATCATTAATAGATGATATGAACATTTATCTTATGTCAAGTTATTATTCATGTTTATATATCGATCGGATATCGTAGTTGTGCCCAGTTGTACGCACCCTATTCCTAGTTTTGTCATTTTCAGCATCTAGATACAATCAGTAAAGTGGATCGAATAGCGGAGTATCGGTCCTGGTAGTGATGCTGAATGGTGTTATAAAAATTGTTTTCACGAGCGCGAGCGGGCACGCCGTGGCCTGCGGGCGGCTGCACGGCGCCCGACTTCAGTCGATGTGGATGTGGCGTGAGCAGGCCGTGGCTTTCGGATGGCTAAACGGAAGCTAAGGTCACGTTGGCTCTCGGGTGGCCCTGAACATAAAGTAAGAAGCACGTTAATGGAAGTGAACAACGTGCTCCGGATGGTTTTTGTTGGAAAGTGATGATGGTTGTTGATTAAAAACGTTATATATGTATTTAAATGTTAAATGACGGGAATATATGAAAAAAGTTTCAATGAATGGTCAACAAGAGAATTATTATTATTATTATGTTGCTTGTTATGTATAATGTTTGTTAATATATAGCCCTATTGGTACTGTGGTATGAGGTCATACCCTGTCAGCTTATAGAATGGCCGAGTGAATTCGGAATGAGGGCATTCCGATAGCAGGTTGGCCGTCTGTTAGCTTTTTATGAGTATTCCTATTAAATTATTAAGTTACGATTTAAAAACTATATGTGCGATTTAATACTTAAGCATTTCGTTAAAAAGTAATTTTGACTATTATAAAAAAAAAAAAATAAGAGGCGCGCAGGCGGCCCGCCATTCTGGTGTGAAACGTCAGACCGAACAGTTGTCAAATGCTTTTGATTTTCACAATTGTAATTAAGCCATCGAAATACAGTATTAGCTGAAATCTGAACTGGTTTGTATTATTGATCGGAGTCCTGTCACAATAGTCCGGGCCACTTACCTCCTAAATGTCCGAAACTGTTGTTTTTGAAATATCCAGCTCATATCCGACTAACAACACCTCACCTCATATTATTAGTAGATATACAAAACCTTTACAGTAACGTAAAATATAAAATACGCGAACCGGTAGACGAGCTGTCGGTAGGCCTCCAACAAGATGGAGTGACGACGTTGTAAAGGACGCGGGAACGCGGTGGATGCGAGTGGCACTGGACGTCTGAGTGACGCGCTTTTATGTCCAGCAGTGGACGTTTTTCGGCTGAAATGATGATGATGATGATGAAAATATAAAATTACATTAATTAAATAAAAATACAAAAATGACCAAGTAATTTGATTGAGACAAACAAGTATAAGGAGGGCTTCAGCAAGAATAAAAAATGTAATAGCAATAAGTTTTTATACTGAATAAATAACTGAAAAAAACACCTACCTACTCAGATTAGGTAGTTCGAGGCATTTTTTTCATATTAGTTTTTCTAGTGTGGCACATACATAAAGGAACACCGAAGGCATACTAACTAGTATAAGTAATAAAATAATAGTAGTAAGAAATGTATGTATATAAAACTTATAGAGATACATTTCTTTTATTCTCCGCACAGATTACATTTCACTATCTAGGTTCCTACTACCTCGAACATTTCAAAGGACGTGGTCTCACTTGAAATTTTCAAATTTATGCAATATTATTTCGTCTCGTCTCATTTATAAACGATCTCGATGTAGCCTTGAAAAATGATATCAAATGAAGTAACATAAGGTAAAAGTTTATGAGTTTGTGGCCTTCGGGGTGGAGACTCTGGGGTCATGGGGCAAGGGGGCGCTGGGGCTCCACAGGGAGCTAGGGAAATGCTTGACGGAGGCAACGGGAGACCCTCGCGCCGGCAGCTTTCTTGCGCAAAGACTGGCTATTGCCATACAGCGAGGAAATGCTGCCTGCGTGATGGGAACCCTTCCGAAAGGCTCTAATTTAGGTTTTTAGGTTATTGTTTAGGTTTAATTTTTTTTCTGTAAATTTAAGTGCTATTTATAGTTTATTTTTATGTTTTTAACTTATTATTTTCTGAATAAACTTTATACCCAGGTAAAAGTAAAAAAACTATTTTATAAGCAAATTGTAGTCTTTAGGCGTCTCTATGCTCATTTTACTACAAAATGAAACTACAAATGGTGAAAAGAAATTTGGATTTGGACGTGTGGTACCTACCTAGCCAGAAGTGATGGTAACTGTTATAGTGTACAATAAAAAAGTACTTTCGGTAGAACGGTCTGCTGTGTACAGCATAGGTAGGTAATAACATTTCCGTAGTTTTCACAATTTGAATTTGCACATTTGGGTTTCCCATTTGCTCGTGACCCATTTTTGACTAAATTTCTCATTGCAAAATGTAAAATATCTACATTTAAATGCAAATTACAAACTGTCACTCTGGTCATTCGAATTTTCCGGGCTGGTATGGTGACACTCGTTCACGCATGACCTAAAAGTACTTACCGTAAATAAATTAGGTAAATATAAATAAACAAATAAATATCTTGGGACATTTCACACATATTGACCTAGCCCCAAACTAAGCAAAGCTTGTACTATGGGTGCTAGACAACGATAGAAATACTTATATAGAAAAATACATACATATATAAATACTAAACATCCATGACTCGAGTACAAACATTCTTGTTTATCACACAAAGTTTTGCCCCGAGCGGGACTCGAACCCGCGAACTTCGGAACAGAAGGCAGGGTCACTACCAACTGGACCAATCCAACCGTCAAATATTTTATTTAATATGGTCCAATATTTTATTTTGCTTAAGTACATATATATAACAAATAAAAGTTTATTCAGAAAAGAATAAGTTAAAAAATTAAAAATAAACTACAAATAGCATTTAAATTTGGTGTTTGTTTGTTTGTTTCTTCACGTCGCAACGAGTGGACCGATTTAAATTTAATTTATTTTGTAGGTAGTTTTTATCCCGATATTTCCTCGGGAACGGGTTTTCCACGGGTCAAACCAATTTTTCAATACTTCTATAACTATAACTTTTTTTATTTTATTGATTTATTTATCTACACACATTATAATTATAATTCATTACATGCGTGCCACTATTGGAAACCTTTTGCAGGTTTATATAATAGTATATGTATAGTATCATCGGGTACGCAAATTCCAAGTCTACGCGGGACGAAGTTCACGGGCATCGGCTAGTCCACCATAAAAATACAAAGCGATTTGAATTAGAGATCTTCTACTATCTAAAGTCCCGCGCCTTCACATTTCAAAACGCTTCAATTTTTTTTTATTATTTAAAAATCACCAGCAACACTCTCAACACATAGTTGATGGCTGTCTCAGCACGCACACATGTGTTGAGAGTGTTGGTGGTGCTTTTTAAATACATTGAAGCGTTTTAAAATGTGAAGGCGCGGGACTTTAGATAGTAGAAGATCTCTACCTTGTGCCAACACTTAAGGTGTGTTTCATAAATAAATACCCACATGTTTATCACCGAGAAATACAACTATCCGAACATAACGTACACTGCACAAATATGGCGTGTATATGAGATAGCAATAGACTCTATGCCGACAGCATGTAGGGCTATATTGGGCGCCATATTAGTTGTGTCGTGTCGGTTTGGGAGTCGAAATAACCACGGAAAACCTATATGTGAAAAAAAAGACAAGTTCGTCTCCAGTAAAAGAAGTAATATCTAACTTGGTAGGCACCAAGTTCAAACAAAGTTCCTGTTTTGATATTTAATATTTGAAGTTGGTAAGTTTTATCGCCTTTTTTACCTAAATCTTCGGTGAGTACTCTCGCGGGTTAAGGGTTTTCAACTGGATTTTTCCCTTTAAATATAGGTATAGAACTACTGAGTAGGTACTCCCGATAATCTATCGTCATGCTAAATAGTCCTGGAAGTGGTCTATATAAGTTTTCTAATAAGTTTTCGTTATAAAATTTTGTAAGTATTAATATTTTCCTTTGAGTTCAATGTCGAAAATGGCTTGACATGGTTCGTGTAAGTACACACTAATACACATACGTTCGGTGTTGCGAACTTTTCGGAAACGCGTGTCTACATCTTGCGAGGAGCCTGTTTATTACGTTCGCAATATCACCAACCCAATCGATTCCGCTGTGCGCTCCAAATTGATTTCTTTATAATTTGTCTGTGGTGGAATCAGCTTGGTGCACCGCTTGTTAAAGCTATTGCTTGTCACTTTAGATCTTGGATTTCTCGTGGTGGAGTCTTAACGATATTTATATATACGTTCTATGGTGGTTTTTCTCAGGTTAAAAATTGTGAATAGGTACCTGAAGTTTAGTGGGTTCGTAAAGTTACAGTCACAGACTTTATGTAAATATAAAATACCATACAAACATAGAAAAAAATCATTAAATGAAAACATATCCTCAAATAAGGGTAGCTATGAATATTAGTTAAGTTCTATTAATTAATATGCACTGGTAGCAAGCTAATATTTATCTAAAAAAAAGGACGTTGAAGTTATTCGTCAACCTAATAAAATTTTAAACGTTAAAAAGCAATGAACCAGAAAATCAGATCTTGTATCTCGCGCTGTTTTATCAAACAGGCCATAAATCTGGCCATCGGCACAATTGATGAGGTCGCAGTGGTTTTGACATTACCATAGCATCACTCACACAATTAACGTGTTCCGTACAACAGGGCAGTGTGTTAGGGCCCCAATATATTGCCCGCACAATCGGGAACATGTCAGGCCGGGCCGACATGACTCGCTAAGTGCCCATTGATAAATATGAGGCAGTCTTGTGGTTGGAATGTGCGAAGACGCAGCTTTTGTTATCTCCAAGTGTTCGTTTTGCTTTGGAAGGCTTTCGTGTTTTCTGGAGAGAAATGAATAGTTTATTTATGTTGGTACCTACCGGAAGTGGGTCTATAATTAGATATCATTGCGATTCATACCCTTTACCTACACACAAGCCTCAGCCTCGTTCAAAACTTGAAAAACCCTAATGGAGATATGCTAAAGCAAAAATGTAAAATATGTCCACTAAAAAAATGCCTACGCACCCATCAGACGAGAAAAATTATCATCGCAAATTAACATTGCAGGGGTCGTATACGAGTCTTCGTATACCGTGGCGGTGTGTAATTTTAATGAGGTTTACGCTACAGGCCAGCATAGATTGCGTTCGGCTAGAAATACTCAGAATAATTTTTAGATGGGAGTTCATTGGGATATTTCGTTTAATGTTGACTGAATGATTCATGGTTACGAGGATGCCCTGGAATCAAGGGCGGATCCAGGGGGGGGGGGGTCATGGGGATCATGACCCCCCCCCCTCGGCAGGACTAGGTCTACTGCTATTATGTATTTTTAACCCCTGACGCGCAAAAGGGGGGAGGGGTTGTATGACGTGACCCCTCCCCCCCTGAGTCGAAAGCTGGATCCGCCCTTGCCTGGAATGTAGAATAGATCTTCTACTACATTATAAACATGTATTCAATTTATACTGTAAGTATTTTATTTTCAAACTGAGTAATTTTCTTTCGGTGTATTGTTTTCGAACTGCGCAAATTCCGGTCGAGGGTGCGGTGCGATATTAGCAGCTCAGCGGAGATACGTGCACTCAAAGACCGCTTTAGTGATGGAATCGCGGTTTCGACGGATATATTGGGGCACCTTATATGTCCGTATTAGTTTTTAAGCGCACTCTTTAAAAATATGAACAAAGTTTTCTTGTATCTTGAATTCAAATTATTTATTTGTGATATTATGTGATACACAGGTTAGTAAAGTTAACTAATTATAACTTTTGGAAGGGGTGTTTTTCTATAGTTTTCTTTAATTTAAATTATTTCCATTTCATATGTCTTATTATTATTAGTTTAGTTATTATTATTATTAATCAATTGTTTTTAAATAGGTAGTTAGTTTTTTTTTTTTTAGTTTTACACTGTTTGATTTAATAAATCAAAAACTTATAATAGATATTAAATATTAAAATGTAAATCGGTAAGTATGTATTAAATTAAGTCACTATACAAATATTGCTCGTTTAATAGTACAGGTTAGTTGAATGATTGACATTTATTCTTATGGTTTGGTGCGGATGGTGTCGGATAGAAGTGAGCGGCTATCGTTCCAGTAGAAATTGCTAAAACGGTGGACCGTTTTAGCAATTTCAATGAAATAATTTATTGATTATTTAACTTCAGTTTTAATTAAATAAAAACTCTCATAAAAAGAGGTGGCATGTGCCCAGCAGGACTTAAAATTGGCTGCTTTGGCTTGGTTGGTTGGTTTGCACCAGAAATGATTTCCAGAATTTAAGTCTAATAGTTTAATCGCTATAAAGATGCTCCAGCCACTAGCAAGATGTCTATAGATATAAAATAATGTCCATACGAATATTTTTGACAATAATTTCATTCCTACAAAATGAAATATTGATGGATTAGGGGCATAAGTAAACTAAACTTTGAGGATTTACTTAGATTTATTATAAAAGGTACAACGAGCACGTACATTAAGAACGGAATCAAAAACGGAAGGAAGTGTATCCGCAAACGTCAAGTAGAAACGTCATGACTGACAGTTGACATGCGTTTACAAATACTGTAACACTGGCCCTTAAACAAATGTTAACTGTGAATGAACCGTTAACTTATAAGTAAGCATTTAAATTATTAAGTAAACATTAACAGTGAATACTGCAAACAGAACTGTTCTTTACTAAATACTAAAAGGCAAAGTATTATGACTCTACATTATAGAATGTATCCATGCATATACACACTATAGTTTACAGTTTTAAATAACTATTAACAGTATAGAGACCTAATACTAACAAAAATGCAAACTTAACACTATGCATGTTCATACAAAACATTAATACATGTCTAAAAACAGTGGCATGTGTTCTTTACACAAAAGAGCTAAGATTCTGAAACAGATAAAAGATTAAACATAAATTGCTGATGTTTTTCTTTTGACAAAGGTTTGGTTAGTATATCAGCAACCATTTTTTCAGTGGGAAGATATTCTATACAAATTAAACCCCTGCTTACTGTTTCTCTAATAAAATGGTGGCGCACATCTATGTGTTTGGTTCTGGAATGAAATACCGGATTATTACACAATTTTTGAGCCGACTGGCTGTCATTATAAATTGTTATTTTTTCACATTGATTATTGAATATTTCTTGTAAAAATTTGCGCAGAAATAGAGCCTCTTTACACGTGTCTGATAACGACATATACTCTGCTTCTGTACTAGAAAGTGCGACGGTTTTCTGTTTTCTACTTTCCCAGGACACAATAGAACTACCGATTTTGAAAACAAAACCCGTGAAACTGCGACGATCCAGCTCATTTGACGCCCAATCTGCGTCTGAATACGCCGTGATGTCCAAGCCCGATTTCTGAAAAATTAAACAATAATCAATAGTACCTTTTAGGTAGCGAAGGACGCGCTTCGCCGCCTTCCAGTGAGTGTCGTCCCAGGCGTCGTTGAACTGGCTCAGCGTGCTGACAGCGTGCGCGATGTCCGGCCGCGTGCACACAGCTACATACATGAGACAACCCACCAGTCCCCTGTAGTCTTCATTACATTCTTTCTTTGAAGATTTGACAAGTTTCAGACCTGTTTCCATAGGAGTCTGGGCAGGCTTGCAGTCAGACATGTGATACCTCTGTAGAACTCTACTTATATAGGTAGATTGGTCTAAGGTTATCTTATTATTTTTCTGAGTGATCTTCATACCAAGAATGTGATGGGCAGGCCCTAGATCCTTGATCTGAAATTCTTTCATCAATCTTTCTTTTACTTCAGTCTTCTCTCTACTTCCTTTAGAAGAAAATAAAATTATATCATCAACATAGAGAGCAATAATAATTATTGACTCTTTGTTCAACTTCACATATACACAGGGTTCTGAAGACAGTCGGTTAAACTTCATTTTGTTTGTCAAGACATCATTAATCTTCTCATACCATGATTTTGATGCCTGCTTCAGGCCGTAAATGGCTTTATGCAGTTTATAAACTTTATCTTCTTGCCCTTTGATTTTAAAGCCCTCAGGCTGTTCCATGTAAACAGTTTCCCTCAGTTCCCCATTCAAGAAGGCTGTTTTCACATCCAGATGCTGTACATCCATATTGTATTCTGCACTTAATGCAAGTAGAGTGCGAATGGTAGAGTATCTCACTACAGGAGAGAATGTCTCTTGGTAATCTCTCCCATATTGCTGTGTATAACCCTTTGCAACTAGGCGTGCCTTGTATTTCAATATTTCACCGTTGAGGCCAAGTTTTCTCTTGAACACCCATTTACATTTAACGGGCCGTTGATTTGTCTTGCGGTCAGCCAGGGTCCAGCACTTATTCTCAATGAAGGATTCATACTCATCTTCCATTGCAGATCTCCATTTCTGTGCTTCAGCTCCTTGTAAGGCCTCTTGCACGGTCTGAGGTTCTGTAGTGTCGCAGCTCAGAGCCAACGACAGATTCGCCTCCTCCGCTGTTGTGTTCTCGTACTCATAGTAGTCTGAAGACTCCAAGTATTCTTCCATTGTAGAGTCACCTGGATGATATGAGTTATCAGCAGTATCAATCAATTCATTGCTATTGTCACTCTGAGAATCATCTAGGATTATGATCTGAATTTCTTCATTATTTTTAATGTCATCAGATATGTCAGGCATCACATTAGATGTTTCCAGATGAGCTTCAGTGTGATCTAACTGTATTTGGCTTTCCTTACTACAATTTTCCTTATCATGAAATTGCTCAAATAATGCTTGTGAATTTGTATCATCATTTGACATTTTACTTCTCATAAAAGAGTCTTCCAAGAATATTACATTTCGTGCTTTTGTACACTTTGTTGGGCAATCAGGATCTATTAGTCTATAACCCTTTGTATCATTACAATATCCAACAAATATATATCTTTTACTTTTTGCATCTAATTTGTCTCGATTCTGTTGTAGTGCATAAGCTTGACAACCAAATATGCGTAAGTGAGAAATGTCAATCTTTTTACCTGTCCATTTCTCGTCTGGAGTACACCCCATCACAGCCTTTGTTGGAGAAAGGTTCTTCAGGTAGGCTGCAGTGTTGACAGCTTCCGCCCAGAACTCTTTCCCTAGGCCTGCGTCCTTCAGCATGCACCGAGCTTTTTCCATTAAAGTTCGGTTCAGCCTCTCTGCAACACCGTTCTGCTGGGGCGAGTATGGCACGGTGGTCTGGTGCTGGATTCCATGAGACTTCAGGAATGCCTGGAATTTTAAATTCACATATTCACCACCATTGTCACTACGAAGGATTTTAATTTTCCTATCAGTTTGGTTCTCCACCAGAGCCTTAAATTCCTTAAAGGTTTCAAATGTTTCAGTCTTAGATTTAAGAAAATAAACAAAGGTTTTTCTCGAGTAGTCATCGGTGAAAGTCATAAAATATCTAGACCCACTAAGCGAAGCACAAGGCATTGGACCACACAGATCGCTGTGTATTAGTCCCAGGACAGAGCTGGCCCTGTTTCCTGACTTCTTTTGAAAAGGAAGCCTGTATTGTTTGCCTTCTATACAGGAAACACATGACTTAAATTCATTATTGTCATAAGAAATGCCGTCTACCATACCTTTCTTTAGCAGTTCCATACTCCGGTTGTTCAAATGACCGAGGCGTCGATGCCAGGTCTCCTGTGTAGCTGCGGCTCGGCTGCACGGCGCAGGAGTCTGAGAGCTAATGGCCGGTTCCACATGATGATGTTCATCATCACTCAGTGGAGATGATGCAGCTTCAGCACCTGTATCTGTAGATGAAGAAGAGCACATAGCACTACGCAACATGGAAACCGTCTTGGCTACGTTTAGTTTATAGACACCATCATTTAGTGTAGCAGAGGCTAATATTTCTTTGCCATCATGAACTGTACATTTATCAGAACCAAACACTACTTTGTAACCTTTATGTACCATTGCACTAACAGATAATAAGTTTGCTGATAGCTTTGGCACAAAGTAAACATCACTTATTGTCCTTATGCACTTGTCTTCCAGTGTAACTTGCACTGATCCTCTTCCAGCAGTCATTACTGTGTCTCCATTGGCAATAGTTATTTTCAGTGGGGCTTCTAGCACGAGATCCATGAATAAATCACGATTATTGCACATGTGACTCGTCGCTCCACTATCAATGTACCAAGCATCTCGCTTGATGCCGACTGATAATGCTGTTATCAATGCCTTCGCTTGGCTTTTACTCGACATGCCATTGCCAGCGTTCTGCTTCTTGATCGTCCGTTCTGGGCAGTCCTTAATGAAGTGACCTGTCTTTTTGCATCGAAAGCATTTGGGCTTTACTAATTTCTTTGCTGTGAATGCAGTGATACTTTCTTTCTTGTCACCTCTGCGCTGGTGTTCTTGAAGTAATTTAGTCTTCACTATTTCACTTGTCAACTCAACGCTGGAATTTTCTAAAGCCATGATCAAGGGATCATAATCGCTCGGTAGACCGCTCAGCATGATCACTGCAACAAAGTCGTCGCCTAAAGGTGATCCAATGTCACATAGCTGCTGTGACGTGTCGATTATTCTGTTAATGTACGCCTCCATACTGTCACTATCGCTTAGTTTTGTGGCAAATAGTGTCCTCAGTAGTCCTAATCGTCTACTTAAGCCTTTGTCTTCGTATGCTTTCTGTAAATTGGTCCACGCTTCACGTGCCGTCGTAGCATTTCTAATATGTGGAAATGCTGTCGGATGCACAGATAGCGCTATTTTCGCCAATGCTTTCTGTTGCTTGATGGGATCATCATGCGTACTTTTTTTCGTGTCTCCAACAACCTTCTTGGTGGAATCGTCAGGCGTATTCTTCGTGTCTTCAACAACACAACTCCAGAGATCTTCATGAATGAGTAGCATTTGCATTACATATTTCCAATTATTGTAATTCTGCATGCCGCATAATTTCTCTATGCCGCCTATGGATGCCACACCCGCGCCGGTCCCCGTCGCCGACATTGTAGGTTATGTGATTTTCCACGATGGAGAAAATTTCGAAAAATATACTTGTTATTTGATTGTAGAACGTATCTGGGCCCTTAACCTGATGGATTAGGGGCATAAGTAAACTAAACTTTGAGGATTTACTTAGATTTATTATAAAAGGTACAACGAGCACGTACATTAAGAACGGAATCAAAAACGGAAGGAAGTGTATCCGCAAACGTCAAGTAGAAACGTCATGACTGACAGTTGACATGCGTTTACAAATACTGTAACAAATATAACGTTCACACAACAAAATACAATGAGAAATGTCATTAGTTATACGAAATATGCCTCAAAGTTGCTCCTCACTAGCTCTGCTATTAATTTCGTCAGCCATAAGCGCGGGAGTCGTTATTAGCAGACCCCTTAATGCGTAATAATTTACTGCATCGCATTAAACAAAACATAATTAAAACTTTAAAGGGACTGGAAATGTGTAATGTGAAGGTTTTGCGAAGGTTATTAAAATTTTAAACTAATTGTTATTTATGTTAATGCTGGCTGTACAAGTTACATTTGTATTCGTAATGCAATGAAATGGGAAAGTGACGTATTTATAATTATGTAATTGTACATTGATTTTAAATAGTACCATATAGCATGAAACTGTCCTCGTCATACAAATAAATGCCACTGTGAACAAGCAACCTTATCACTACGGATTAGATATGTTTATAATAGTTCTTAACAAACCTCTTTTTCGATGTCAAGCCTTTTTGCTTAATTATTGATCTCCGTCAAGGCTTTTTCACACATACTACCAATTATTATTCTAAGCCGCTCATATTGATAGGATTCCAGAATCTTTTAAAAGGTACCAAAATGTTAATTTTCAAAACTCACCCTTGATAATAAATCTAGGTACCTACATTTACTACAACAGCCTATTTACGGCCAACTGCTGGGCACAGGCCTCCTCTCATGATATAGTCCCCACGCGGGCCCAGTGCGGATGGGGACTTCACACACATCCTTGAATTTGGTACTTCGCAGATGCGTGCAGGTTTCCTCACGATGTTTTCCTTCACTGAAAAGCTCAGTGGTAAATTCAAATTGAATTTTGCACATAAGTAAATAATTTCAGAGGTGCGAGCCGGATTTGAATCTGCGACTTTCTGCATGAGAGGCGGTAGGTCAAACCACTAGGCCACTACGGCTGTACGTACGGTACCTACTTACCTAATACAGTAATAACACAGGGAATGTAAACGATGAGGCTGAAGATGTATTGAAGACTACAATATAAAACTAACCTATTCTCTGATGCCTTCATATAATCAAACGTTAAAGGGCGATTCCACGCAGAAAAAATCTCCAGGAACAAATTTTGTTCCCGATGTCAACTTTGTGCTACAACTTCACTGTGACGCTTAAATGATAGTTTTTATTCAATATTACAATTTTATTAAGGAGGCACTTCAAAAAATTCATTACTTTTTAATATATTCAAACTTGAAAAAAACGGGCTGTGTATGACAATGACAAAACAAGCCTCCAATGATTTAGTTCATGGGCAACAATGATGTACTGTGACCGACAATGACGAATATTTTAATCAATAACATAAAAAGTCTTATGTATCAACTAAACACTACCAGCTTCAGTCATTTTCAAACGACCTCCAAAAAATGGGAACGGGGGTTATATGTTTCGTAAGGGATATAAGTTTTTACAATCTTTTGTAATGTTCAGCCATAATTTTTTGCCACGACACGTTGACAGAATTCTGTATGGTTTTAATTTAAGTGCATTTATTTAAATGAAATAAAACTAAGTAATAGATAAACGTATATATTTATTTCTGAGATCAACGATATACCTATCTAGTTGGTGATGTGCGCACGTTAATTTAAGTGCATAATCTTATAGAAATGCCACTAGGCATTTCTATAAAATTAGTTAAGAATTAGTTACAAAAGAAAAGATTATAAAGATCATGTTAATGATCTTTATAATCTTAATATACATTTTTTTGTACTAATAACAGACTTTCCGCATTATTCTAAGCATCACGATTATTATAGCAGTACGTTTGTTATCAATAGTAGTCTTTTCTTCATTAATATAATAATTATCACAATTAAAAGCTTATAATCCAAATCGACTCACTCAACTCACTGCACTTATCACATTAGTGCAGTTTTCATTTATTGTACACATCTAATCAACATATAAAATAGTAAGGGAAAGTATGTATTGTGTCTCCACGTCTAATTACTACGACTAATTAACATGATCTCTATAATCAAAATATACATTTTGTTAGGTTTTTTCTCTGACTATCTGTAATATTCTAACCATCATGAAATCGACTCACTCAACTCACTGCACTCATCACATTAGCGCAGTAGTCATTTATTATACACATCTAATCAACATTTTTTTTTTGACGTCTCCACATCTACGCATAATTACTATCTAGTACTAATTTACAGGATCTTTATAATTTGTTTAGTTCTTTTATCAGACTTTCTTCATTATGCTTATTATCACGATTATAATAGTTTGTACGTATTTTCTTCGTTATTTACTACTATAAGTCTTTTTTCGTTATTAATATCACTATTTTAAGTTTAATTAACATGATCTTTATAATCTTAATATACATTTTTTGTACTAATAACAGACTTTCCTCATTATTCTAAGCATCACGATTATTATAGCAGTACGTTTGTTATTAATAGTAGTCTTTTCTTCATTAATATAATAATTATCACAATTAAAAGCTTATAATCCAAATCGACTCACTCAACTCACTGCACTTAACACATTAGTGCAGTTTTCATTTATTGTACACATCTAATCAACATATAAAATAGTAAGGGAAAGTATGTATTGTGTCTCCACGTCTAATTACTACGACTAATTAACATGATCTCTATAGTCAAAATATACATTTTGTTAGGTTTTTTCTCTGACTTTCTGTAATATTCTAATCATCATGAAATCGACTCACTCAACTCACTGCACTCATCACATTAGCGCAGTAGTCATTCATTATACACATCTAATCAACATTTTTTTTTGTCGTCTCCACATCTACGTCTAATTACTATCTAGTACTAATTTACAGGATCTTTATAATTTGTTTAGTTCTTTTATCAGACTTTCTTCATTATGCTAATTATTACGATTATAATAGTTTGTACGTATTTTCTTCGCTATTTACTACTATAAGTCTTTTTTCGTTATTAATATCACTATTATGAGTTTTACTCTAAGTATTTTCTTTATAGATATCAAATTGTAAGGATCACAATTATATTCGACTTATACGTTTTTTATTACTATTAGTCTTTTTGTCATTCAATATCACAATTGCAATAATCAAAACGCTTGCTATCTCTATTACGGGTAAGTATCAACTATTAGCATCCTCCTAGACATGCATGGAAGCGCAGGTGCTTGCCATGCACACAGACTTCAGAACCACCACAACTAAAGCAACTCGCAGTTCTCATCACCACCGATGTTGGGTTTGATTTTTCCCATAATGCCTGGTACACGGAAAAGGTGCCTTTGAATGGTTTTACGCTTTTGGGTATTAGATTATCTTTAAGAAGTATGTCTTCTGGATCAATTTTCTTTACAAATATTTTAAGTTGATCATTCGCGACGTAATCGGTTATCAAATCAAAAAAATCACCAAAGGTTCCAATATCTTGTCCGAATACTACCATTCGATCAGCGGTACGCTTCAGTGTCGCTCCGACGCCATCCGGAGCACCTTTTCCGTGTCCTGCTTCAGAGTAGTTCCAGGTCACTTGGCTTAACTGAGGGAAATCTTTACATAACTGAGTTAGGATGTAAAAAAGATACTTATTTCTATATTGCGATGTAGGCGAATCCGACAAAAAATGAATCGTATCTATGAAATTATTCATTTTAAGGGCTTCTTCTATTAGAGGCACTAAATGAGCCCATATAGCTGGTGCATCGTGGCGCAAGCAGTCACTTATTGTGCACATCGACTTCGATGTAACTTGACCAGTAGAAAAGGAGTGACTGTACAGTACTGCAGTGTGTAAAGTTACTTGTTGTCTGCTGCCACCGAAATGAAATGACTGGACTTCTGTTGCGTATTTAAGAGAGTAATTTTCTGAAAAATCTACGTGTATCAAAGCTTCCTGTATGTTTCAATTTTCTTTTAAATTTTTGATTGATGTGTACTGCGATACGATTTTGTAAGTGTGAGCTAAAAATTTTACAATATCTGTTTTAAATTTAGAAATGGCTGTGGCTGAATCTACATTATTTTTTTGCTTTTCTGTGACCATTTGCTCTTTTTTAGTTCCATCACTCAGAGTGATTTGTTTTTTTGCTTTTTTCCATTCATAAAAAGAAATTGGTATTTGCAACTCATTGTAGTGCAAATCGTTGGATTTGCAAGCATTGCAAGTCCTTTGCAAACACTCAGTGTTTTTTGTATCGCAGCATAGTGTTGAAAGAACTTGATGATAGTCTTTTTCAATTATTATCTTTGAACGATTTAAAGCGTTTATCAGTAATTCCATGTTAGTATGAAGGGAACACTGACAGGTCTCTCTATTAACCTCCCTGGGAAACACCACCCAAAATGGCCGATGCTTGCAAAAAAAGGAATAGCTAACTTTAAAATTTCCATATTCGGATAAGAACACTTGGTGTAATTGTTTTAAAGGTAGACGTAAGTATCTTTTTTGCATCCGAATCCCGTTTTTGGTGATGAATTCTTTTTTACCAGCCGCAAGGTAACTATTCATATCACTTAAATAAAATTGTTTAACGAAATCAAACACGGTTTTAGGAACTGGAGTTGCTTCTTCTTCTATGGGAACCGGGTTTTCATTGTTGCTAGTATCATTTGACTCGTACGTTGAAGAAAAAGACGTATTAATTGTTGCTATTTGTGCCTGAGCTCGTTGGAGCTTTTCTTTTAAACTTCTTATTAATTTGCAACGTGCCTTGTCTGTTTTCTTAAGATTTTCGATAATCTTTAGTAATTCTTTCCTTTTTTTCGACTCTGTGTATCTATTTTTCCTCAGTGTGGCATTTACACTTGTATTGTGTAGAGGATCCTTAAATGATTGTTGTCCTCCGCCTTCATCGAGTACAGGTTCTATGTGGATAGCTTCAAAGGGTACTTGACTAGCCCCTTCTTTTTTTTTTTCTCTATATTTTTTTGAATTTTCTCTCCATTTTTTACGTTGCTCCTTTTGTGATCGTGAAGACTTTTCTTTAATACTTGTTATTTTTTTAGCCTCCTTATCCCTTAAATACTTTGATCTTCTTTTTTCTCTTGCAATAGCCAGCAATTCGGGATCGCTCTTTATTTGAGCTCGTCGACGCTTTTTATATAATCTTTGTTTTTCTTTGGCCGCTACTTCTTTTCTTTTAGGGGGCATTATTATTTGATTACTATCTTCGATTACCAATAAATCTTGCTCGTTTAATAATTATTTTTAAATTATTTATTGCCTGCAATAAAACGACGCTATTTAGTTATCACTTATCAACTTGCTAATAGTTAATAAAAACAGTTTCATCTTAAATAAACTACGTGACACACCTAATGATTTTGATTACGACTACAGGATAGGTTTATTAATTGGTTAGGGTTTTTTTAACTTGGTAGGTACGATACACTATTTAACTTTTTCATTCTATCGACCACTTTTTGAGATTATCTATTAAAATACTGCCACCATCATTGACAAGTAGATACAAGTCTCTTATTTCATCCCTATTACTTTGTCTATCAATCATACAACTATCGTATTGATATGCATTCTCCATTTCATATATTGCATATAACTTCATATCGTCTGTGTCTTCGCATAATGCTTTACATATCCCACCACGGTACGTAGCAAATATCACATGAAACTGATCTAATATGTAAAAAAAGCGCTTCAAATCTGCATGGTATCGATTAGTATCTATGGTTACGACATAGTATATGAGCTTCATTTTTTTAAATATTCCTTGAAGTCTTCTGCACAAAACTGACCTTGAACAAAATAAGTAGACTACAGTTTAATAATACGGTATTGAATAGGTACCAGATTTTTCTCGTGACTTTCTTTGTACAAATAAAACTAAATGTTACAGTGCTCCTGTTGTTAAGTGTAATAAGTTCTTGTACAAAAAAAAAATATGACAAGCCTGTATTTAATTTATTCACTCAGCTACTCATTTAGACAATCCTAGCGAACCTAAACTCGACGGGGTTGCGACCTTTCAATGTCCTAGGTACCTACATTATTATATTTTGTAGGCGATTTTTTATTGCCCGCCGTACTTTTTTGTACAGTTATTATTTAATTATCAGGCAGGACTAATAAGCCTCAACATAGTATATGATGTCCCATAAAAATAGTCATGTTTATAATTTAAAGCATAGGTAAATACTACATTTGTCTAGTAAACCATCATTGGTAGCCACAAATATCATTGTTGGCTTCAGAGTTATCATTAGTGTCCCACAGATATCATTGTCGTCCCTCGCAATTTCGCCAACAATGACATGACCGACAATGATGATAGCCGAAAAATGTGTCGAAACAGGTTTCTGTTTGACGATGAAAACAAAATATCTGTTTCGCCAAAACAAAGCCTATGTTTACTTTAATGCAAATACAAACTTAATAATATACAACACATACTTATCGAGAAATAGCTACGAATGATAATGACGACAAAATTGACAAAGCTGGAAAGAAGTTTTTGGCCACTTACCTAGCCGTAACGTGGCACGTGTCGCTCCTGAGATGCTTGCGAGGGAACTGAGCGGCGGGGGACGGTCGCAAGAGGCCATGTTTCGTAGGGTTAATTGCGTTCCGTTTTGCCAAAATTCTACAATCAATGGCCGGGACCACTAATGACGATATTTTGTGACAAGGTTTTCGATTTGAATTTTAACCAATTAGAACTCATTTTCTTGTCATTTTTTTTATAAAACCGTAAAGAGAATTCGTCCCTAATATGATTGTGTATGTTTTATTTCATAATTTCATTTTAGTTAAAGTTTTATTCAAATAGTAAGACGATTAACTAGTTTGGCCCCTAGTAAAAAACGGCAAATTTTACTCATTTTCTCAGAACAACTTTTTTTGTAATGGTTTAAACCGAAGACGGTTCAAGTAGCCTTTTTTATTGTTTAATTGAGGATCTATAAAGTGGTTTTTGGTAGCAGAATAATTTACCTGGTAAATGTTATCTCCGGGAACGTAAAAACTGGGCGTTCCGGAGATTGGCCCTAAAACGTTTTTTTTACGTCATTGGAGGATCGGGGGTTCGATTCCGATTCGCACCTCTAAGATTACTTTAGTGCGAAATTCAATTTGAATTTACCACTGAGCTTTTCGGTGAAGTAAAACATCGTGAGGAAACCTGCACGCATCTGCGAAGTAATTCAAAGATGTGTGTGAAGTCCCCAATCCGCACTGGGCCCGCGTGGGGACTACAGCCCAAACCCTCTCGTGATGAGAGGAGGCCTGTGCCCAGCAGTGGGACGCAAATACAACACTCTTACACAATACAACAAAATAACAATACCAACAACAAACACACCAACACACACCAACAAAACAATACAACAACAACACAATAACAACAATACTCTTCTTATAACAATACTCTTTATTGAACTACTACTACTACTATAGCCTGAGTATTGTTGTTGTTGCTTTCGTCACACAAACAAGCGTAGATGAGATTTCCTTTGAATTACATATTTTTTCATTTTCGACCAAAACACCTAACATTTATATTAATCTACCAGCTTATTATTTCATTTTAGAGCAAATATATTTATTAGATGTTACAACAGGCGCGTAAACAGCCTATTTGTGTATATTATCTTGAATTCGGTCGTTAGTTTAACTTGAGTAGCTTTTTTGATGGCGGCTTCATTTCCTTGTTTATGAAATGCGAGACTAAAGGAGCGAAGTGGATGGCGTTATTTAGTAAATGTGGTCAGCTCTGTTTACTTTCAACGCGGATAGCGTAGTTTGGAATTATCTATGTTTTAAAGTTAGAATCGAGCTTTCTATCAATATAGTGTATGTAGGTACTTAATCTTCATTTTCATCTATGATTTTAGACATCGATTCATGACAGCAGAATCTAAAGTATGTCACATAATAGGTATGTTTTTTTAATATTTTTTGTTACTGAATCATTGGACTCTTCTTGAATACTCAGAGCTAAAAAAATCCTTACCTGACGACCTCTGTCCTCTGTTGTTGGGCAATCGGTGAAGATGCAACAAATTAGGTATTGTAGACAATAGAAAATAAATAACTCGATTTTTGAAAAAATAATATACCCAACTGCAACGAAAATTTTGATGTCACATTATTATATATATATTATTTATTATATATTTTTATGAGTATATATTTTTGAAATCCGTTCATTAAACCCTTTATTTTGATAGCGAACTCTATAGGCTTTGACAAAAAAAAAATGGAAAATGCATCCAAAAGTCAGCCATTTTGTTTTTTGCAATTTTGATATACCCAGTGTCACTTTCACAATTAAGACGAAGCTAACGGCACCTCGCATGTTAAAATCCATCAAGCATTTGGACTACGGAACGTGCCAAAGAAATATACATACATACATATATACATACATACATACATACACTCGAAAAACATAACCCTCCTTCTAGCGCAGTCGGGTAATAAATGATGAATGACTAAATTAAAGTTCGAATTAAAGCAATACGATAACCATATATAGTTTTCTTTAATTTAAATTATTTACATTTCATATGTCTTATTATAATTATTTTATTTATTATTATTATTAATTAATTGTTTTCAAATACTTAGGTCACTAGTTTTAATTGTATTTGTTTTTTTTTTAGTTTTACACTGTTTGATTTAGTAACATTTCGAAATTTGAATTATAACCGTCTTACAATTCAATTACATCATTTACTTATAACCTAAATATGTAACAAACGGTAAAGTCCAAGATCTCCCATTCAATTCCGCGCCCATTCAAGTGAATGCCAAAGTAGTCTGCTTTAAAATGCCAAGATAGGGAGTAAAAGAATATAAAGGCAAGTGAATTGGCTCGGCAGATAGAGGGGGCGGTCAATCGAAGCATTGAGTCGAGTCATTACCGGGGCGCCGTGGGTACGTGGCTTGCCAAGAAAACCTCAAGTTACGGGTTCCTTTGGTAAAGTTTGAAAGACTTCGACAATGTATGATGTGATTTAGAATGCATGTACGTTAAGTACTACCATTTTTTTATTCAACGGTAAGCAATCATGCTCTCAGGTCTAATTTATTTTTTATGTAAAAAGTTTGACAAAGAGGCAGACGGCCCACCTGGTGGTTTTTTTTATTTTTTATTTTATTTTATTGATCAATATTTACAAAGGTGAATTTACAAAAAAATAAGTCACTCGCTTAAACCGTTGGAGGTTTTTATGCGAGATGAGAGTTCACTATTATTAAGACTATTAATGTTTCTATACAAAAATATATGTTAAGGTATTATATAAGTAATTCTGTATAGCTATTATATATATATGTATGTTCCGTGTTGTCTATAAAGTAGTTTTTAATTTTATTTTTATATTTCTTGTCGTTAAGGTATACATTAACAATGTGCTCGGGTAGGCTATTTAATATTTTGGGAAGAATAATGTTACTTATTCTAGATCCATACATGTTATTATACTTAGGTAAAACAAATTGTTTAGACTGTGGTATTTTTTGTCTTAGGCTACTATTTCGATTATACATTTGCATTGAGTGTACATTAAATTTTTCTTCCTTCATAATTGCTAGTCTAATCTTGTGTTGGATGGGTAATATTTTGCAAAACTTGAATAACTCGTTATAGTTATCGCGATGTTTGGTTTTTACATTTTTGGGAACAATCGTTTTTAGGAGTCTAATCTGTAACTTGTATATTTTAACAAGATAGGTTTTATACGTGCGGCCATAGCTACTTAGACCATAGCTAATAATAGAATCTGCCATTGCTAGGTACAGTAGTCGCCGAGTTTTATATGGCATCTTATATTTCAGTACGTACAGTTTACATAGTATTGCCCTAAGTTTTGGTAAGTGGTCACCGCCGCCTATAGACATTTTTAATACCAGAGGAGTCACCAATGCATTGCCGATCTTGAAAGCGGAGGAGGATACAGCGTATGGTATAAATGAGGATAGGGGACATGGGATTAGGAAAGATGGAATAGAATGATATACAGAAGCAGCCGGATTCGAAACCCCAACCGTATGCATAGACTTGAAGTCACCAATGCATTGCCGATCTTGAAAGCGGAGGAGGATACAGCGTATGGGATAAAGGAGGATAGGGGACATGGGATTAGGAAAGATGGAATAGAAGGATATACAGAAGCAGCCGGATTCGAAACCCCAACTGTATGCATAGACTTGGTAGGCCATACCATTTAGGTAACTAGCCTAGGTAACCAGGACAGGAGGAATTATTTTCAACCACAACTAAATATATCCAAACCAACGAGTACATACACTTTACAACTTTCATAATCAACCATTGTTGTAGATGAAAATCGTGACGCCAACTATCGTCACAGTCGTTAAAGAAAAGACAACTCAAATAACCATTTCAATTGTGCTAGTTTAAAGTTTTTGTCAAGCGGTAGATATGGCAAGATTCGACCACTGTACGTACTGGTCCCGTTAACTCCCGTTATTCAAAAAGGGGTTATCTTTATAGTAAATTCGAGTACAGTTACGCTCTTTTTTACTAAGAAGACAGTGTGGCTTCCTTACGCTCCAGCGACACTTTTAATGACTTGGGTATTACACCAGCGAAAGATGAAGTTGGTGAAAGTCGCTCCGAAAGCGAATATTGTTAGTGGTTTTTTTTCTTCGTAGGATTAAAGACGGCAATTTGTTACGAACCGGTAGAAACGATTTTTCCGTCTAGTATTTTGTTTGCGGCGGTATTTGTTACAGAAAATAATACCTACTCATGAGAATGAATGAGAATGAGAAATGTTTATTGGTGTTAAAATAAAAACAATCGTTTTTCTTTAGGTACACGAGAACCTTCTTTATAATTCTAAAATACCAAGTTTAAATTTACAGCTAATTAGAGAAGTTTTGCGGTTTAATAAAAATTGTTTGCAATTTAGGAACAAAAAAAACAAAATTAGATGAATGAAGTAAATTATTTTATCCTTTCGATTGTTCTGGGATAAAGGCCACATGTTTTTTTTAGCTAATATTTTTAATCTTTCAACATTGAAGTATACCTACATAAATGGAGGTAATAGGATTTTATCTAATAATATAACATTCCTATGTAATGTAATCCACTTAACTTACTTTATTTTAATGAAATCAACCGGAACATTACTCTCGACATTTAATCCGAAACGCGTGCCGTTTGCAAAAATCTCTACGATCCAATTCAAAAGCTACCGTTTTGATGCAATGCCACCCTTTGAATATGATGGAACAACAGACCGTAGCAAAACATATAACAAAACAATCTACGCATTTCCATTATGGGTTCACAAATACGTGGTGTTATTGTATGAAATTGGCTGAGACCGGACACGGGATGGGTTGGCGGGCCCGACCAGACAGATTAATTTTGTCACTGGATTTGATTGGCGGACGTATATAAAACCATGAATATAAATGTATCCGAATGGGCATTTATTTCAACTTGAAGTTGACCCAATTACTTTTTAATGCCCATAACAAAAAAATATAATGTTAATAACTTATGTGTGTAATGTTATAATTTGTGTGTGTTGTGTAAGTGTTTGTAACTCCGCAATTATGGATGAACCGATTTGTTTTTTGTTTGATAGCTGAGTTTCGAGAATTTTCTAAGTTTTTACATATGTAAAAACTCTCTCAGAGTTACTTTCGCATTTATAGTATTAGTAATTTATAGTATGGATATATATCCATATTATAAATTACTAATACTATAAATGCGAAAGTAACTCTGCCTGCATGTGTGTCGATAAGCTTAAGCCGCTCGACCGATTTTGATGAAATTTTCTACGGAGATAGTTTCAGCCCTGGAACATAGGCTATTTGTAGCATTCCCGCGGGGACTATACGTTTTTCCGGGATAAAACGTAGGCTTTCCCGTGACTTCAATAATCTTCATACAAAATTTCAATTAAATCAGTCTTTTCATAAACTTCACTTGAAGAAATATAGTAATGTTATTAGCCTTAATATTAATAAATAATAGCCTAACAATAATACATATACAGCTAACTTAACTAGAAGATGAGCAAGGTAATGCATTTCACGTGTCAACAGTAATGGTTTTCAGATTAATTTTGTCAAGTTGTTTCGTTGAGAATAATCCGCTTAAAAAGGGGTAACCCTAAAAGGCAGCAATTTTCACATTCTGTTGAACATCAACATTAATATTGTGTTGATTTAAATTTATCGCTGTTTATATCGCTATTAGAAAGAACACTTATCGTAACAGTGCATAAATATATCAGTAAAAGTTAACATGACGTAAATTAATGATAGTTTGTGTGTAGTATCTTATGCATAGTTTAGACCTACTACTTCAGCCTATTTGGGTCCCACTGCTGGGCACAGGCCTGCTCTCATCACGAGAGGGTTTGGGCTATAGTCCTCACGCGGGCCCAGGCCATTTGGAACCTATTTGGAGCCTAAGGCCTAAGTAATCGTAAAGTAAGCCTAAGTACCTATAGATAGTGAAGTTCAAAGCGTAAGTACCTAGTCAATATTTTTCGAAAGAAAAATCAAGATGAAAGTGCGGATTGGGGACTTCACACACATCTTTGAATTACTTCGCAGATGAGTGCAGGTTTCCTCACGATGTTTTCCTTCACCGAAAAGCTCAGTGGTAAATTCAAATTGAATTTCGCACGTAAGTAAACTTAGAGGTGCGAGCCGGAATCGAACCCCCGACCCTCTGCATGAGAGGCGGTAGGTCGAACCACTAGGCTACCACGGCTTATAGCCGGTTAGTTTAGACCTACTAAATTACAACAACACGTGAACTATCAGTATAGACTACGTATAGAGTATTAAATATAGACTCATACAATTTACATGTGTACTATCGTGCCCCAAATTGTCAGAATGACCAAGTAATTGAGTCCCCAAAGAAGTGTCAACTGAACGGCCATTTTAATATATATGTGAGCAATTTCACGGTTCCCGAGCCAGCAAGCGCCGACGGCCTAGAAATGAAATATTGCTGATTATCGCTAATTCTGCTTCGTGTCTCGTGAATTTTACCGTTTTTATTACATGCTAAAGTGATAGAAACAGAACTAAAACAAAAAGTAGACATAACTTTTAGTGTAGCGCAAAGGGAAATAAGTGTACCTTTTATTAGTTACTGAATATTGTACGCATTTTTTTTTGAGGACACAGTTCATGTTAATATAATTGATGTAGCGAGGAACTCATATTAATGTGATTTCATTTATCTTAACAATAACAATTTCTCTTTCAGTCTGCAGTAGGTACTGAGCAAATACAAAATATTTGAGCATCATTCGAAACAACGCTCAAACATGCAGGCATGAATATGCATACTTTCTTTACGAAAATTTCCTTAAAACGAAGAAAAAGAGAAATGTAAATATGCACTAGTCGCTGTAGCAGGAAATAAACTAGTCTGCTGCCATATTGTTTAACGGGGTCGTTAACCCCGGTAGGGTGAGAGCGCCTTACAGTCGAGTTCTTTAATATGTGTACATTTTTGGAAATTACAACAACGGATTAAGGTGCAATAGTGTATATATATTGGCGCACTCGACTGTACAACTTTGCAGTCTATTATTAATGACAAGCCCTTACTCCGCCCTTCGCGCTAGTGTAATGCAAATTATTGCACAATATTTGTTTGCTAACTTCGCGTACAAACATTGTGCGAAGTAGGGATGCGGCTAAGTTACAGTTACATTAAGTTTGACATTAACAACTTGATGTTACAAAACTCAAAAAAATACCAACTCTCTATTACAATTAATAAGTTTACTAAATTATATTAATTTTAACCAGGAATGGGAGTGTGCGTGTATGTGTACCTATGTGCGTGTGTGTGTGTGTGTGTGTGTGTGTGTGTGTATGTGTGTATGTGTGAGTGAGTGTGTATGTATGTGACTCTATTTAGTAATTGAGATCAAGTCATGAAACTTCCTGGCAATATTGCATTCTATTCATTGAGTACGCCATTTATATAATATTTTTTATTATGTAGGTATAGCTATAGGTAATTAAGTTTTAAATAAATAAACTAAATTTTCTAAAAAAGCACTGAGCAAAACAAAACTATTTCCTCTTTGCAAAATGTCATTAATACCTAATTAATATCACTAGATATAATTCGGAATAAATCCTTATTTTATATTTTTATTTAAGACACGAAACGTAGTAAAAATAAAGTAATTTCCTTAGTACTCACTACATAGTATAAAACATAGTCGCTTTGCTGTCTGTCTGTCCCTATGTATGCTTAGATTCTTAAAACTATGCAACGGATTGTGATGCGGTTTTTTTCTAATTACCACGGGAACGCTATAACCGAATTCCACGTGGACGAAGTCGCGGGCAGAAGCTAGTCTAATATATTTTTATGATCAGTGATAGATACGTAGTGGCACCCCTAGCTAGCTGCCTCGTTTTAATGAAACTCACACGCGACTCAAATTATTATAACTATTATGACCGTACGGCAATGAAGTGATTTGAGTTCACGGTAAATTATACTGCGGGATCTACTTTATACTGCCTGCGACAAAGCTTGAAAAACGGTCAAGAATTTCAAAACCACGTAATTAGCTTTACACATAACTTCATGATGGTTTTTAAATAGAGAATGGTTTTATTTGAGGGTGTATAAATTGGCTTTTACGGAATTATAACGGCGACGAAGTTACAATATTTTTGGTTCATATCGCCATTGCTAGATTTGTGTACGGTATAAATTAAATACGATTACAATTTTCACTCTATGTGCATTATAAAGTAGATATTATAGAGGTAAATAAGTACCTATGTACTTTTTACTTTCAAAAAGCAAGGCGACAACACTATAATAACATAATACTTTTATATCCTACGCCCTATATGTTTGGAAAATTACGGCTTGAAGTATTCGATGTACACCATTTCGGTTTCATCTGGTCAGTGGCGTTCGTTGTCAGGAAACTCTTTGCAAAAATTGGCCACTTTAATAGATAATAGACATCAGCATCAAATAATTAAAAATTCATGACAAATAAACATTTCCTGGAAAAGAATATAATTACCAGTATTTAAACAAACGCGCAAGTTCTTCCGAAACTCTCCTAAAGCGTAAACGAAAAATAATTTCCCTGAATCTCGAAATCGTTCTCTAATTGTGTTTGAGTTTGGAAACATGGAAATTACCTTCTTTTAGTTTATTTTAATCCCAGTTTAAGTGACAACTCGACAGCTTGCGTGCGTTTGGAGGGTTCCTCGGGGAGGGTGCATTTAGCTCTATTATTTTTCAATTACGTGTGATTAATCTAAGAGCACCCCAGTATGGGATTGCGGTTTTTTATTTGATTAAAAAAAACCTTAACTCGTTGGATATAAGGGTTGTGCCTAATTGCCTGTACCTGTAGTTATTAGAAATGTAGTTGTATGTGGGTGTGTAACAATACTTGATAATAACAATTACTTAGTTGAAGGTGCGGTGAAATTACAATGACGAGACTGCTTTTGATTAATTAAATTACTAAACATGTTTTTGGGGAAAATATACAGGCAAGTTATAAACCTCTCACGATAATAGATTTACAATGTTTGTTCGAAATTAGGTATTTGTATTACCCACTGTTCATGTAAGCCATTTTATAGAATTACTAGCTTCTGCCCGCGAATCTTTCCGCGTGGTATTCTGTAATAGCGTTTCCGTGGGAACTATATGTTTTTCTGGGATAAAAAGTAACCTATATGTTGACCAATGTTATAAACTACCCCTATACCAAATTTTGTTGCAATCCGTCCAATAGTTTTTGAGTTAAATCCGGATATACATACATACATGCATACATACAGACAATTTCTCTAGAAAAACGATATTTTGTATTCAGTATCGTTTATATAGTCCCCTCGACTTGATAGTTTCTTTTAATTTTCAAGTTACAGACGCGACTTCTACAGACTTTATTATTAGTATACAGATGTTGAAATTTTTGCTTAAACTAGGTAACACCAAAGGTCTTCGGCGTGACCTTTATTCACAAATCTAAAAATCAAGCTATTAAAATGAGCAATGTTAGAAACAAGAGCCCTAAATATCGTAGTCATAACACATAACCCTCGCTCATTTAACTTTCTTTTCGCAAAGTTTAGATATCGGCTGTAGGTACTTAAATTGATCCTGTTTTAATTAAGTAATTCAAATTACGCAGCATAAACACAAATGTGCCTTGTTATCCTTGACTCTTAAGAAAGTACATTACAAAGTCCTTCAATTAAAAACCTTGCTGTTATTGAAGAAAAGGAAATTGTACATTTAAACGCCAACAGCGGTAATGCGTCACTGTCGACTCCGGGCTCGATGTGTTTGGTCCCAACTAGTCACGGCACACTCCTATTGACCCATAGACGTAAATAATATAGACCCGGTCTAACGTACACGTAATATGTCCCCACTTCCACGGTGTCCAATCCAAAGTTCTGTCACCGAGTGTGCGTGACAATAAGCGTTTTTAAAAAAACTTTTTTTGAAACTGTTTCTCAGTATCTAAAAACTCGTCTCGTTGTTGGAAAAATGTGATCCAGCTTTAGTGTCACGATACAAGTTTAACTTTGGATTGGACACCAATGAAGTGGGGAAACATGACATGTATCTACGTTAGGCCGGGTCCGTACAAAGTATTATTTATGTCTATGTATTGACCAAAGAAAACTGTTCTCGTCTAGATTATAATATACGAGGGGCGGCTGAAAAGTAATCTACCTAACAATGAAACAAAAGACTGTCGTGGCTACTTTTTTTTATTTTTCTATATAGTCCCTGCTAATAAAATGCACTTATTACATTTTTCAAATATTGAATTTTAACCATTAAAAAAAATCTTTCGGTTTGGCGTCAAAAAAGTCAGTAACCGCAGCCTTCATTTCGTCATCGGTCATAAACCTTCGTCCCCTGAGGTTTTTCTTGAGAAGTCTAAACAGAAAATAGTCACAGGGGGCTAGATCTGGACTATAAGGGGGGTGGTCAATGGTTTCAAAGCCATTGTCTTTAATTGCTAGCTTCGTTGTGCGGGCGGTATGCACTGGTGCGTTATCGTGCAAAATCAGAATTCCTTTGCTTAGTTTACCTCGCCGTTTTTCTTTTATTGTCTCTCTTAGTTGATATAGTAAGTTTGAGTAATAATCAGCATTCATTGTAGTTTTCTTCGGTAAATAATCTATGAGCAAAATCCCTTCTGTGTCCCTAAAGATTGTAGCCATAAGTTTACCTGCCGATGGACAGACCTTGAATTTCCGAGGCGGCTTCTCATCCTTAAATTTCCACTGTAACGACTCTTGCTTACTTTCCGGTTCCCATCGTCGAATCCAAGTATCATCACATGTTACAATTCTAGAAATTATTTCTTCCTCTTTCCCTCAACACTTGACACGCCTCTCCATGTCAAATGCAATCAACATTCTGGAAACCTAACGTGCACTAACCTTGACCATGTTTAAATGCTCATGAATTATTTCATTGACTCGCTCTTTACTGACGCCCACATCTCTAGCTATCTCCCACTGCTTCACTCGTCGGTCCTCTAATATATATTTTTTACCCTGGCTACATTTTCATCGGTGACGGCCGAAACTGGTCTTCCGCTACGAGGATTATCTTCCACGCTCTCACGACCTAACTTAAACTGCTTTGGCCAAAACTTTATAACAAATTCGGAAGAACACGAACTGCCAAACACACGTAACATACGCTGTCTGATCTCCGAAGCCGTATTCCCTTCTTTAGCCAAAAACTTAATCACCGCACGCTGCTCGATTTTATCCATTTTCACTTTTTCTACCAACATGTTCGAAAGAATTGTAGGAGACAAATAAACGTGATGCAATAAACAAATGAATATAATACATTTTGAAAATAGAATAAGTAACAAACGAATATAACTCCATATCAGCCAGCATTATTTTTGTATATATTTCTGACCAAGGAGATTACTTATCAGCCGCCCCTCGTAACTATATTCGTAAAAAGTTTCATAAGACGTAATAAGAAAGAATATTGAGAATTATTTACCGCTAACTTTGATTGGGCGTTTCTTTGAACAGATGCCAAGGTTCGAAACATGTGGAAATCATAACAGTGACTGTCTAATAGGTATACTTACTTACTTACTTGTTTATTTAATAACCTAGTCCAATACTACTCCTACTACTACAGCCTATTTGCGTCCCACTGCTGGGCACAGGCCTCCTCCCATCACGAGAGGGTTTGGCCTATAGACCCCACGCGGGCCCAGTGCGGATTGGGGACTTCACGCACATTTGAATTACTTCGCAGATGCGTGCAGGTTTCCTCACGATGTTTTCCTTCACCTAAAAGCTCAGTGGTAAATTCAAATTGAATTTCGCACATAAGTAAACATAGAGGTGGGAGCCGGAAACGAACCCCTGACCCTCTGCATGAGAGCAGGTTATTTGTAGTGTTATTATTGAAATTAAGTGAAAACAATTGTCCCTGCTCCATTTGCATCAGCGCCGGGTCACAAATAAGAACACCAGAGTTATTTATCTTTGATCAAAACAAACAGCTCATCTCCGAAGCATCTTAGCCTCGTTAAAAACTTTGTTTTCCTTTATTTGAAAAGAATGGGACCGTCAATTCCGTACGAAACTCAATCAAGAAGGAGCAATGAGATTTGTTCCGTTTACGACATGACGCTTGCCGCCGGAGCGGCCGGAGCTGCCCAATACTTCCAATGTATTGCTGTGATTGGATAAAATCGAATGGTTCACTATAACTATAATTTAGATTGAAAGAGGGAGATTTTATCGGCGCCACCTATTATTTAAAATTACACCTAAAACACGCAGTTTTCTAGCAACATACTTTAAAAATATTCGATTCTTTTGAACTATTACGCATTGGTGACGCTCCAAAAATTATATATCTGTTTTTAGTACTATGCATGTACCATATATATCTATTTAAATCATTGTCTATCACTCATAGTAAATAATGCTTAGTTTGGGATTAAGTAAATTGCAAAAATTCCCAATATATTTATTTATTTGCTTAGCTACTCTACCACGCATATTATGTGAGATCTGTACAGAGTTCGCTGCGGCGCGACCCCGTCATCTGTGCACTGCTATTGAAAACGCAATAAAAGCCCAGTTGCAATTCGCGGGCCCGTACGTACTTTCTTACTTTCATTGCTTCTTTATGTCAGCTCTATTTTGGGCCGTATTGGAATAAATACAGATACAGATAAAAATACAAAGATTAATATTAGGATAATATATCTACTAGTATAACTTAGACTATGTTGTTACACAACACAGTGTGTGTTGTGTAACTACTCGCCAATCTATCTCGTAATAAAAACATATAAATAAATAAAAGAAATAACATTATTTCCGGTAAAGACTGCATATTATAAAAGACAAACAATTACCGTTAACAAACCGATACAACAAAACCTAAAAAAATATCTTTTACATCACCCTTGGCCGTAAAGTGGGATTTTCTGCCCGCTACGCGGAGAGAAAATCTCACTTCTTGGCCAAGGCAAGACGTAAAACTTTTGACAAACCACGGGCGGTAATTCGTAAAGCCCCAGATCGCATATTTATGGCCCTCACCTTCGGTTCGGGCCACAGAAACCTGCGATCTGGCACATTTACGAATTCACCACCCTAGGTCTGTAAAGTACTATTACAATGATGTGGGGGGGGGGGGACAAAATTTCCTTCTTTTATTTACCGCCACAGCAATCTGAAACTGCATTTTTGTATTCATATTCTGTCATGAATATTAAAAACCAAGGAAGTCGTTCTCCAGAACTGATATGAACCGAAGCAACCTGCAGCAATTCCCTATGGAGCTAGTTGCACTCTTTCAATTATAATTTTCTTTTCTCTTGGAAACTTTGGTATAATTTATTTTATAAGAGTTATAAAAGTTCTAGAAATTATTTTGCAATATGTGGTTTAGTTGACAGATTTCACCGCATACGGAGAACTTGAGAATATTTATTGCATCCAGATATTCTCGATACAGAACATTATTTACATTGGTTATTTTGGATCAATATAGTGGTACAAATGACAAGCGAAGCGTCTCTCCATCTTAGAATCACTTTTAGTATAATCCGTTATAAAGTACCTACTAGCTTCTGCCCGCGACTTCACCCGCGTGGAATTCGGTTATCGCGTTCCCGCGGGAACTACGCGTTGTTCCGGGATAGTAGCCTATATCCATTCTCGGACCCCAACTATCTCCTTGCAAAATTTCATCCAAATCGGTCCAGCGGTTGAAGCGTGCAGAGGTAACGGACAGAGTTTCTTTCGAATTTATATTATTAACTAGCTTCTGCCCGCGACTCACGCGAAACACTCTATCTATTAAAAAAAACCGCATCAAATCCGTTGCGTAGTTTTAAAGATTTAAGAATACATAGGGATATAGGGACAGAGAAAGCGACTTTGTTTTATACTATGTAGTGATATGGATTTAATGTTAATTAAAAGTTTTTAATATTGTGATTTAATTATAGCACAAAGCATTGCCTAGCTCTTTAGTTTCAGTGAGACGGTCACATTGCAAGAACTGCGGATTAGAGTAGCTAATAAGACGCAATCTTGAGTGGAGACCACGACAACGCAAACGCAGTGTAGGGTGTCCTGTTGCAGGTGGAGCGAAGATTTACGTAAGGTGTCCAGTGTAGATTGGATGCGGCACCTCTTGGTTACAGTTAATTGGGTAAGTTACCTACATTGGATGCATTTTTATGTGATTTCAATCTTAAGTTGGTTGTGGTTTATTGAAAAGTAATCCTTAGACTGACTGTTATAAAAAAAAAAACCGGCCAAGTGCGAGTCGGACTCGCGCACCGAGGGTTCCGTACAAACCTGTAAGGTTTACAAAGTTCGTTCTTTACGACAATCGAGTCATAACTATGGTATTTTTATTGCAAAATGAAATTCATAACATTACAATGGGGAAAGATGGAGTAGCATAAATTTAAGACAAAGATCTTAAAAAATATATATTTTGTAATGTAACTAAAAATTTAAGGTTTTCGGAATTTTTCCTTTATGTGTGCTATAAAACGTTGCTTCATGCCAAATTTCAAGATTCTAGGTCGACTGGAAGTACCCTTTAGGTTTTGATTCCCTTGCGAGTACTTGCGAGTTTCAAAATATGCAGCTTAAATTGCTGTTTATTTTGATTGCGTTGACATAGAAGTTTGATTTTGTTACAGCTTAAAGGTATTATAGACCTGAGTATTTGGTATGAATTTCAATTTAATACCTCTACGCGTTTATGAGGAAATGGGTAGTAAGGTTAAAATTATTAAAAAAAAATATATTATGTGATGTAACTAAAAATTTATGGTTTTCGTAATTTTTCCTTTATCTATGCTATAAGACGTTGCTTCGTACCAAATTTCAAGATTCTGAGTTCACGGGAAGCACCCTGTAGGTTTTGATTCCCTTGCAAGTGTCGAAAATTTGCGGCATAAACGGCTGTATCTTTTGATTGCGTTGGCTTAGAAGTTTGATTTTTTCACAGCTTCAAGGGACAGTAGACCTGAGTAATTGATATAAATTTCAGCTTCATACCTCCATGCGTTCCTGAGAAAAAGGGTCTTGACAGACGGACGGACAGACGGACAACAAAGTGATCCTATAAGGGTTCCGTTTTTTCCTTTTGAGGTACGGAACCCTAAAAACTGTTGATACACAATATATATTGTCAAACACATACACAGATGCACATATCATATTTATAACAACTTACGGTCGTGTTTTTAAATCCAATCCTAATCAGGTCCAAAAATGTTCACACATTAAATGAACTCGACTACCTATACATTTTCGTCGAGGGGTAAAAAACAATACATCACATATTTAGGTATTACACAACCAGAAATGGATGCTTTACTAACTCTTTACTCATAAACCAGTAAATATGAAATGACGTCCTGTATGTATTTAAACATTTGAATATTTCGTAAGCGCTACCGAAATGTATTTTAGTAGCGATTACGAAGTCATTTTATACTTATGATAAAAACATTTTGCCTAAGCATTATCTCCTATCCGATGTCTCACTGTTAATAAAAATAACTACCGAATGTTGCTTTTGGAAGGAAATAGCAATTGTGTGAGCGGTATCGGGCCGATAACAGCCGGCTGCGACCACTGCCCCCCCCCCCCCCCCCCCCAATGACATTGATATGCACTGGTTTGATATTCAGTACGCGCAGAATACATTCTACTTTCATAAGTTGGTTTGCTTTATTCGATTTTGCAGCGTATTTGTGAATAAAAAAAGCAATAAATATGCAACTATTTGATACTTTGTAGATTACGTTATTATGTGACAGTAATGAAGTCTGATCGGATTTCTAGACTGAAATGGTTTATTAACAACGAGACGTAAGTATCACGTAGTCTTTGGAATTAATATCATACACATGTCAAAAAATTTAGGAGAGTTCCCTTAATTTTTCATGGATACCATAATCAGAACGGAACTAAATAAATTAAAATGGGACCAATCGAAATCGTTTCACAATTGACGGAGTAATCGAGGCACATACAACAAAAACATACAGACTACGTAAAATGAGAACCTCCTCCGTTTTTTGAAGTCGGTTTGCCTATTAATACGTTTAAATCTTATAGTGACTGTTATATTATAAAATCAAAATGGATTGATAAATAAAATACCTACTATCCTCTAGTTTTAAGCCCGTTGAAAGATGGGATAAAACTCGATGCTTTTTTTAGAGCATACTTCCAAATAGACAAATTCACTTCAACAGAGATAATTGCCGGAAATATATTGAGTCCAAAAGTGAGAATATACGATAGGTAAATAAATAATTACTTATACGAAACCACTTAACAAGAGCTTTCATCTATCACAGCTTCACATCCCATGATTAATAGACATGTACATAAGCGTGACATGATGCGGTTCTTTGTCAACATCGCCGACTTATTGAGTTCACCTGCCAATAATGTCATTTATGACAGCGCAACTGTTTTCATGAACGTTTAGCTTTATTTATAAGGGATACTTTGATCTAAAATATAAATGTTTGTGTACGAATTGAACAACTACTTTATAGCGTCGTAATCTCTTAAAGAAAAGCAAGAAATCATGTACAAAAACGCAAGATTATTATTAAAATAAATATGAATGCTGACTAAGGGTGAAAACATAATAAGTATAAATTATAGCCATATGTTGTTTCAGCCTTCTTGAAATGTTACTTACAATCCGCGTAGCTAGTCTACGAAGACGGCGTAGCACTTCTACGAATCCGAGGCAGTGGTAATACAAACAATGATTCGTCGAACTTACCTACACAATGACTTATTGAAATCTGCCTTTATGTATTTATTAGTTTTCAAGACTTGTTATTTCACAAGGTATGTTATTCGTTCACTACAGAAGTTCACGAAGAAATTATCTTCGTATTGTCTTGTCAATTCATTCAATGAAGGGTTCCATTCTGAGATAATTTTTATGCATTGACCGACCTTAATACATTTCGATGTCTCCGAGAAAATAAGATGAGTCCGAAAATAAATACGGCATTAATGTGGATAGACGATACTATGAATAAACCATATGTGAATAATCTAACCATCGTAGCAGGCTGATGGGTTTTTCTTTATCATTGTCGTGTAGATTTATAAACAACATTCGGTATAATAAATAGTAAGATATCCATTTTCTCTATAATCATAGTATTCTTTGCTTGTTTCCTATGACAAGAATTTCGTTTTTGTGTTAATCACATGAAAATTTTGACTTATTTGTCCATCATGGTGGCAACGTAAAAATAACGTATATAAATGTAAAGTTTTCCAAATACTACGTATGGATGTGATTTTACTATATTTAAAAGTACAAAAAAACATGTTTATTCATTAATTTATTTGCAAAATCAAACAAAATTACTTCATAATTCTCACCTAATAAACACCAACCCAATTTTACACACTAAAAGTAATGCTAGTATACATAATAGTTATTGTAGTAGGTATGCTGTATTTAAAATCAGTGCGGATCATCGACCTCCCACGCTTTCCTCGCCCATATACGAGCTGGCAAAAACGTGTCAACTAATATCTATGCCAGTGATCACTGGTGATCGCCACAGATGCCGTTGAATGACAACTTACAATGATTACGATGTATGGAGAGGACTTTTTTGTAACTTGCACAAAATATTATCATTTATCATACTTTATTTTATTTTAAGTGATTTTTGTCGACGATACACCGTGATCTTGTTTTTTTTTTAACAGCTCCAATCTTAGTTATGTCCGAACGATAAAAAAATGAATAATACCATCGGATTCAGGCCTCAAATGCTGTAATCACATTGATCTATTATAAGTAAGGATTCACAATCAGCCAGAGAAAAATGACCCATCGAAACGGGTGCCCGAACAACTCGGGCACCCGTTTGGCGCTCAGTAAATTTGTCACTTAAGTCTTATACTGTTAGGTTTACTTTTGTATAACATATTTATCTTGACTCATATTATAAAGAGGCGTTATTAGCATATTGGAACGTATTTTCTAATGTCAGTTTGCTCCATATATTTTGACATATTCTGTTAGTTAGGCATTGTTCGTCCGTATGTTGTTATAAGTCAATGTGTAATCAATGTTTTAATCCACTCAGTCTACGAAATCATTCTCGTCATTTGGTAAATCTTATCTTATCTTATCTTATCTTATCTTGGGGTCCTTGCGGATACACTTCGACCCATTGGGATCTTTTGTGTAATTACCCCTCTCCGTGCAGCTAATCCATTGCTTCCTCCACCTTCACCAATAGGTTAATGATGGAGTGCAATGGTAGTGCTTTGAAATCCCCTGGTTCAGGGTAACCGCTACCTAGGAGTTTCATTCTGAGCCTGGCGAGTGCGTCACATTCGCACAGGATGTGTCGCATTGACTCATCCTCTTCGCCACACATTCTGCAAGCTATATCGGTACATAGTCCCATCTTCACTAATTGGCTTCTAACGCCGAAGTGACCCGTGAACGCTCCAACTATATATCGCAGCTGTCTTCTGCTGAGACTTAGGAGTTTCCTAGTCCAGCCTGAGTTAGCTCTTTCGATGAAGAGTTTAGAATGCCTTAGACCAGACATGGCTATCCACTCTTGCTGGTGTTTATCCTT
This sequence comes from Aethes cnicana, assembly GCA_963971205.1. Taxonomy (NCBI): domain Eukaryota; kingdom Metazoa; phylum Arthropoda; class Insecta; order Lepidoptera; family Tortricidae; genus Aethes; species Aethes cnicana. The sequence goes on along the minus strand of OZ020274.1, from coordinate 10,903,991 downwards.
GGTGTGGTCGTTTATGGCAGTTTTAATGGTACCCGACGAGAGCCCCACATATGGTTCGGGTCCAGTAAAGTCTCTGGCTGACCCTTCCCGTGCAAGCTCATCCGCTTTCTCATTCCCGGAGTAGCCCTCGTGCCCTGGAATCCATACCAGGTTTACCTTATTGTTCCTACCTAATTTGTTCAAGGCCTGAATACCATTGAACACAAGTCTAGAGTCAACTTTGGGCGACGTAAGCGCTTTCAGTGCTGCTTGACTATCACTGAGTATGTAGACACTTCCTTCCCTTACTTTCCTGTCTATATTCTCCTGCGCACAAGCAATTATTGCATACGTCTCCGCTTGGAAAACCGTTGCATAATTGCCCATGCTGGTGCTGCTGCTGAAGTCATCTGTATAAATACCTGCACCCGTACCAGTCGTCATCTTGGATCCGTCTGTGTACCAAACAACACTGTCACCGTCTGGTGGTTTTAGTCCATCGGTCCATTGGACCCTCGTTGGAACATGTACCTTGAAGTTTCTGTGGAACACGTATTTGGGTTGCATTTTATCGCAGCCCATTGACGTTATTCTGTCCAGGAAACTGTTCGGTTCCATATTCAGATGCTTACTCTTCAGCGTTTTATCACTCAACACGCCCATCACTTTCAACCTGTGAAGTGATTTACGTGCTTCGGATTGTATGGCAATATGTAGTGGTGGTAGGTCCAAGAGTACCTCCATCGCTGCCGTTGGTGTCGTACGAAACGCACCGGTTATGGCCATGCAGGCGACTCTCTGAACTTTCGTTAGTGAGTCCCTACATGTGCTCATTTTTGTCCTTGGCCACCAGGCCACGCATCCATACATCAATATTGGCCTTACCATCATGGTGTATATCCATTTGAGTACTTTGGGGCTAAGTCCCCAAGATTTGCCATAGGCCGACCTGCACATGCCAAATACCCTTAGGGACTTTGTTATGGCACTATGCACATGTTGTCTCCACGTCAGTTCTTTATCTAGTATTACACCTAGATATTTCACTTCATTGGAGAATTCAAGTTCTTTGTCATACAGCTTTAGTTGCTGCATAGTGTTAAGGGACCTCTTCTTAGTGAAAGGTATAACCACAGTTTTGCCCGGATTGATGGATAAGTGGTTTGAACTGCACCACTTTTCTACCTTCCTTAGTGCGCCTTGCATGATTTCCGATACCGTACTCGGAAACTTCCCATTTACAAGTATCACAAGATCATCAGCGTACCCTACTGTGTAAATAGGGCCCGTGTTGAGGTCGTCCAGGAGCGAGTTTACCACCAGACTCCACAGAGTCGGTGATAAAACTCCCCCCTGTGGGCATCCTTTAGTTGCTGTTGCCAGCAACTCATCTCCCAGCAGGGTCGACTTTATGAGTCTGCTGTTAAGCATGTTTCCTATCCATTTGCGTATGGTGGGCTCAATGCCGTGGGACGCCGCTGCCGTGTTGATTGCAGAGAATGTTGTGCGATCAAACGCGCCTTCTACGTCCAGAAAAGCGGCTAGGCATATCTCCTTATTTTCGATAGCCTGCTCTGCCTTGTTTACTACATGGTGAATAGCCGTATCAGTAGATTTTCCCGGCTGATAGGCGCATTGCAACTTGTGCAGTGGATGTCTCTTGAGTGGACCATCCCTTATATGTCTGTCAACCAACTTCTCTAGTGTCTTAAGGAAGAAGGACGATAGACTAATAGGTCTGTATGACTTGGCGTCACTATAGTCCGCCTTGCCTGGTTTCGGTAGGTATATTACCTTAACCTGCCTCCATGCACGTGGTACGTGTCCGAAGGCAATGCAAGCCCTGTAAAGCCTGCTTAGGTGCGGAATAAGCACATTGGCGCCATTTAAATGGTAAATCTTGAAAAGTGGTATAATTCTATAACAATTTTTAAAAAGCACTTCAACCTATTTGATAGGTAGTTGATTTTTATTCCATAAAATCTTGTGTGAAACAAGTATCATCAAGTAACATTGTATATGCACGATTCTGTAATATAGTGTGTTATTCGATATAAATAACTAATTTTATTTTCCTACAAAAAAGAGAATGTCGTTTAAGAGGATTTTACCTAATTTAATTTGTTAAGGCAATCATCTTCTTAATAAAGTACCTACTACAGAAAACTACTATTGTTTATTTTATTTGGAGAAGTACCACATAGATATATCGCCACAAATCTCTCCATGTGCAAAATCATAATCACGTGCAAAATTCAATTGAAATTGTGTGTTCCAAATTGGTTATCAAATATTCATATAAAAAATCTCGTTGCATAGTTTAATAGCTGCAGAAACGCAGCGATGCGACGCAAACACCACTGACGAGCTTTGCTCGTTTTATTGAACGGAATCAGAAGAGAATAAAACAAATGATACGGGAATGGACATGAGATTGATCAAAGTGTGCATAATTTACATGTCACTCATTCGAGAAAGAGATTTAAAAATGGAAACTGTAGCAACTTTCGAAAAGCGCAACAAGGCGTCAAATATTTTTAAAGATAGTACTTATTATGCTTACATAAAAGGTTTCCAATTAATTACAAACAGCACAAGTAAATTAAGTTTTTATCAACCAGTTAAGCAGTACTTGTAAAAATAGACGTCAAAAACGACGACGCGGTAATCACAATTTTTTAGTAAGAGCACCCAAAACATCGTTTTGTTCGATTCTGAAAGCACTGTAAAAATTACACTACCGACTACAAACTACTCACCTAAAAACCGCGAATAACTCCCAAAGATCCTTGTCAATTGGATTAATTCTGTTAAACAAACGCCTTCGCAAGCCAGGTTGCCAGATAAGGGCCCGGAAATTGCCTCCGCGGCGACCCCTGAATCGAGTGGCCATGCAGCAAGTAGGTGATGGATGGCCAGATCGCATGCCCAAGTAATTGTTACTTCAGCTTCGTTTGGCACCGCTCGCGTGCGCTTTTCTTCGATAGGTACTGTCAGGGATGTTTGGCTCGAAGCAGGTGTTAGACTTGGTTTAATTATTTTGTTGGGAGTTGAGAATGGTGTATTTTTATCATGGAAATGAAATAAAGGTGATTTTTTTAGTTTATTTTCATAATTGATTATTTTTGTTAATGGATAAAAAAAATGGTAACATTAAAGAGGTGAGGTTCAGCTCAAAGTTTAACTAACCTACGCCAAAAGAACTTATACGCGTTATTTAAATAAACAGTAGGTACAAAGTTAATAATACAATACAAAGATAATAAAATACTTTATTTTTATAAAACTCACGTACCTACTCTAAGAAACCTAAATTTTACTTACGTTCGCCTTAAGCCGCTAATTCTTGCGCAGTGTGCATAATTCTTAATACATAATAGCCTTTTGATATACGGCGACACCGTCCATAATTCCTGCACAATTTATGGCAAGTTTTCAGCATGCGACCGGCGGGCCGTTTAATTATTTTCCTCTTGTTTACAGAAGATTAAGATTGTGCTGTAGTTATAAGCAAAACTAATGGGATTTTTTGTGAGCACGCGAATGACTGTGCGGTAATATCATCGAATAAGCCAAAAATGCCTACTTAAATCTGAATAATGCTTCTACCACTTGGAGGTCGGCTGGAATATATTGAGAATTATTTAGACGTTTCTAGTTCTCTTTAATGAAAAATTCACTTCAATGCGGTGACCATTTTTAGGGGACACTTTTTTTAAAGAAGGTACTGCAGAAATCAACACTCGTATACAGCAGTAGCCAAACAATACTTTTATACATTTTCCATTTACTTTTACTTTTAAAAGTTAAGTGTAGGTACTTTGTCATTATTAACGACGTCATCTATGTACTTTATCGAATAAATCAACAATAATCAACGTAACAGTTCAAGTACTTAACCTTCAACCGAACAAAAGCACGACTTAAAGCACTTCGCATAACAAATATCATTAATATCTGGAAGCTAAACAGGAACGAGCTTAAAGCAGTCACTTGAAAGCTCCATTAAACACAGCCATCAGGAGTTTTATGCGTTTCCGAAGCTAAACGTTATGACATCGCGACGAAGTTTCACTCCGCTCCGTCCCTTACCGTGGAAACATACTGAGAGCGCAACCTGCATAGAACGCGACGCTCAATGTACGTAAGTAGGCAGATAGTTAAGTAGCTAGTAAATTTATTCATGTAGGTAAAGACTTATATTATACCTACTTACACCACAGCAACAGCCTATTTGTTTCCCACTGGTGGGCAAAGGCCTCCTCTCACCACGAGAGGTTTTGGGCTCCTTGAATTACGTCACAGATGCACATATTTCTATACAATATTTCCCTTCACAGAAATATTCAGTGTTAAATTAAATTTGAATTTACACATGAATAAGCTCAGTTTCTTTTTATATCATTGGTATAGGTAAATGAGCGCACAGCACACCTGATGGTAAGTGGTCACTGCGGCCCATGGATACCGAAATCCGAAATGGAGTGTTAGCTGGATTCGAACACCTGATCCTCTGCATGAGAGGCGGCAGGTCAATAACTAGGCTACCACGGCATTTTTTGAACACACTCTATTTTAAAAACGAGATATGAAATTGGAAAACTCCCAATAGACATCAGCGATATAAATGACATCAGAAGTAAAGCCGATAATATTTAAACCACTTAATAAATTTTCTTTAAACAAAGCTTAGAAAGAGTAATGCCTAAGTAAAATAAGTCGTTTTACGCCCCTAAATAAGAACTATTTAGGGGCGTAAAACGGCTACTGCATAGGTATTTGACTATTAAAGTTTTGCCTGTTTGTCAATTACTTACTTATATTCAATTCAAGTTTTCATCATTTTCGTTACAAATAAAATGATTTCACATTCCTTTAATAAGATTCACTTACTAATAGAACCGCTATTCATTTCCAAGCGGTTCTTGCATTACCACCCGCCGTGTGCGCTCATCCCTTACCATTGAACTTCCGTAATCGAAAACAATAACAAACGCAAACGACTTCGAAACATTCATTGAAAAGGAAAGTTTCACCCGTATCAGGCGAGCAGGTGCCTACACGGCATTCAATGGTAACGGTGTTGTAAACCGTTCCGAAGATAACACAAGTCCACGACTGTTTTAAATAGATTTGCGGTAGTCAGTTGTTCTGAAACTGGTGCTAGCTCCACCAATTTCCTTAGATAATTGGAAGTCATCATATTTGACAATTTACACCAATTAAAGTCTTGAAGAAAAATAATATTACCTACTTACACTAAATAATCAGGTTTGCTAGGAGCTTTTTGTTTCGAAGTGAATAGTTCAATTTCGGAAATATTACCACACCACCCGTACAAAAAAATCAAACGCACTGCATATCAGAAGAGCAAATTTTTCAATCGTTAGTTATCGTAGCTAAATTTTACGCCTCAAATAGTGCATACAATATTTTAAATTAATTTCACGAATGACGATTTAGGCCGGTACACACGGACTGCATTTGAACGATAATCACTATGAAAACTGCAAACCAACTGCATTTGAACTGCACAGCCCTCATAGAAATTGCAGTTCGGTTGCAGTCCGTGTGTACCGGCCCTTATCAGACGACGACGGTTGAAAAAGCTCCTATAATATTACAAGTTTAGCCTTGTCTGCTTTGTCGGTATTTGTATTGACTATTTTATTGCATCTCATTCTTCTTGTTTAATGATTAAACAAGATGCATGTTATCCTCGTAACAAAACGAGCGGCAGTCAGTGATTCCAACTACACTCGTATCATAATAAAAAGCACTTTGTTCATAACAGATGAACGTCTTGCGCGTTATCGTACAAAACGTTGAATATTATAAAACGTCGCAATAAAGTAAATAAGGAGACAAATGTACGTAACGGAGGCTACAAGTGCTCAACGTGCACTTAAATTTAGAACTTGAGAACATAAAGTGAAGGGTGTTTGCCGTTCGCAGGTTGTGAACACATAAGACTCGAGCGGTGCTTGTGAGAAATATTATGAAAACAAATTCGCGTTGAGCACGTTCGCTGTGCAAGTAATAAATAAGAGAGCAAAAGTAGGTAGTGGAGTGAGGAAGCGAGCCGCAAAATGGCATTGTTTGAAATTACATTACGGAGTTGGCCAGCGGAATGGCGTTCATCTATTACGAGATCGTAGTGCGCTGGATTAGACGACGCCGCGATTTATATAACCACATATCTAATAACAGCTATACTTCAAGTTTCAACACTTTTCTCGTTTACAATGGCTCTGGATCTTATGGATTGTCGCCAGTTGTCGATAGAAGCGGTGAGTTATAGTTGAATCAACGTCGTTTTCTGGGGTTTAAAGCAGTTTATATATTTAGTTGCCCAAGCAACTTTCAATTAAAAATTATTAAAAATTCAATTGTTTTCTTCGAAATAATACAAATTAAAAAGTAAAACTACTTAAATGGCGGCACCATTGTTAGTGGCCAGTACGAATTGAATATTTAAAAATAAACAAAAAAGGTTTGTTCGCGATGCCGATTAACCTACAGGCACAAGTTCGCAGATCGTCCTAGTGAATATATTTCCTGTATTTTCCTCGCAAGTGTAATGAAAAACATTGTATGTATCACGGGCGGTATAGGAATTGTAGTCTCGAGACCTTTTAAAGCCCGCAACCTTCGGTTTCGGGCATATAAATGCTACCGACTACAATTCCTCGCTTACCGCCCTTAATACACAATGTACTATTATGTACTGAAGCAACTCTTGTTAAAATAATGATTGCTAGAACTGGACATCCCCTTTTGAATAAAGATGTACTTACCTACTAACCCTGTAGGCTCATTACGAACTACTAGAGATTTCACATCACCTAGGTACAATATACTCAGATATAGGGATTTTCGAATGTGCACCTGCAACACAAACCTCCACATTTTGTGGTAGACTTTTAACGAGGTGATACTCATCTGGGGCTATATTTGAAGTCTTAAATAGGGATCTCCCTGTTCCCTATAGGATCGCTCACGCGTCAAGTTGAACTTTAAATCTAGCTGCTTAAAGTACGCGACACGTGAGCGATCCTATAGGACCCTATTTAAAGGCTTCGAATATAGCCCCTGTATAGGTATTTAACGCTGACATGAAATTCAAAATTAATCAAGAATTAAAACTACTTAAAATAACTAAAATACTTAAAATTACTTATAAATACTTGATTAATTATATTTCGAACACGTATTTCAAAACGATTTGGTGAACGTGCGCGCATTGGTTTGACTTACGTGATTGCTATTCCTTACTTCGTAGGTACGAGAAATATCTCTACTCGTAGGTACTCATCTTTATCTTGTATTTTATTTACCTTTAAAGTTATAAATACCAGACCAGTGACCTGATTTGTGAAAAGAAATACTTAAGTCTGTGACATTTTCTTCTTTAAATATATCCGTAGCTGTACGATACTTTTTCAACCGACGAAAAAACGGAGGAGGTTCTCGATTTTTTTTATGGGTGACCACGCTTAATTTCTTCAATTGTTAAACGATTTCGATGATTCTTTTTTTATTCAAAAGGTGGTACTTCCAAAGTAGTCCCATTTTAATTTGGTTCAGTTTTGATGATGGGGTCCATGAAAAAATGAGGGAATTACTCAAAATTTGTTAGCACGTGTATGATTTTGGCATCAGTTCAAAGACTACATTGATAGTTACGTTCCAATTGTATTCATGTTTGGACAATGCAGCCGAATTTTTTTTTTCCTTTAAATACATTACTGCGAATACTCTGGACTCCTAGTTTTCTTAATTTACGCCCTGGTTTTGCTGAATTCCCCTACAACACAGTGAGCATAAAATTCATTCTAAATAAAAGTCTTGAAAACTTTTATTCCATTTGTCCGAAAACGATATTCATCTAGATAACAAACATTTCAATTTCAATAAAACAACATTTTGTCATTTTTCGGAAATTAATAGAACGATACCATGACTACACTTTTTATGTTCATAAAATATGCTATACTTATTAGAGTTTAGTGTTGTTTACGACAGACCTAGAGTGACAGTAATAGAAGTTTATCTCTGTAAAGGAACGTACTGCAGAATTCCCAAACATACCGCGTACGAAGTCGTTACGTTAAACGTAAACGAGACAGAAACGAAAAAATATGTTAAACAAGCAATTCACGCGAATCGCGAGCACCTGACGAGGTGCCCCGGGCCGTTATCTCGGGAGCGTTCGATATTTAACAATATTATATGTGACATGTTTGATTAAACATATTTTTCTACTTTGCTTTATAGGTATTATCACTACATACTCGTAGTGTAAAACAAAGTCGCTTCCTGCTGTCTGTCCCTATGTATGCTTAGATCTTTAAAACTACGCAATGGATTTGGATGCGGTTGTTATTAAAAGATAGAGTGATTCAAGAGGAAGATTTTAGTATATAATTTGTCACAGTTTTCTGTAAATTGAACGCAATAACCGAATTCCACTCGGGCGAAGTCGCAGGCAGAAGCCAGTATTATAATAGTCTATGATATATTTCTGTTCCTTGGGGACTACAGCCCAAACCCTCTCGTGATGAGAGGAGGCCTGTGCCCAGCAGTGGGACGCGAATAGGCAGTAGTAGTTATATTTGTGTTCCAGTAGGGGGTTAAGGCAGCCGGTGAAATTTCTGGCACAAAGGCATTCCATCATAGGCCTCAGGGTAGGCAACGCATTTGAGATCTTATGGTTTCCTAATAGGGTATCATAGACCACTTACCATCAGGTGGGCTGAGCGCTCGTTTGCCTATACCAATGACATAAAAAAAAGAGTGATGAACATTAATAAAAGTCTATAATTAAAATTGAAAATTATGAACATGCTTAAATCTAAAAGGCGTCGAAAATTCTCAATTCGCTTTTCCTTGACATATATAACATTGCATCTTAGATACACTGGGAGACCCAACTTTGCTCAGGTGAAAATAGCTAAAAATGAGTTTTCTCAGATATGAGACATAACTGATCGTTTTTAGGGTTCCGAACCTCAAGAGGTAAAAACTGAACCCTTATAGGATCACTCGTGTGTCTGTCACATTCGATTTTCTCCGAAACTACTGGACCGATTAAGTTGAAATTGGGTACGTATATGTAAGTTTGTGAAGCAAAGTTTGCAAAGACGGACGTGTAACGAAAATAAATGAATTTTAACCATAGACCCTATTTTAGGGGGCTAAATTTGAAAAAAATATTAATGAAGTTATTCAAACTATATCGTGTGACATATCAAATGAAAGTACTTCTTATGAGGGTCTCAAATGAGGGTTTTTTATTTGATTTTTTTGGTCAATACTTTTCTAGTTATTTAAGAAAATAGGCGAAAAATGCCCCCCCCCCCACCCTTTATCTCCGAAACTATTGGACCTAAAATTTTTAGTTTAACTCGCTTCTTGGCCGGTTTTTTTTTCACATCCGTAAACCCCTGTAATGCAGAATGCAGATCCCGATGAAATCGTTAGAGCTCTTTCTGACATTGGTTCTTATTAATACCTAAGGAAATATAAATATCGCGTTAAAAGAATAAGATAATAAGTGACGAAAAGAATATAATTTGTAAGTTGTACAAATCGATAAACTATTCCTGTACAATTATTTCAGAAATAAGTAGGTAGTACAGACTAAAACATTGGCTTGAATTTTTATAAAGAAATATCAAGTGGATTATTTTATCGCACAACACAGAATAGCGGCCTAAAGGTCGTAGCACGTTCAGGTTACACCGCCGAAATGTTTTCACGAATTTGTTCCATCATACAGGTGCTGGGATCAGCGGGGGCACTGTCTCGGGTACAAACAATAGTTACCGTGTTTATTGTATTGAATATAACCGTGCTCTTGAACTTGCCGCTTCAGATACGATACGAGCGAAATAAGGTAAGCGTTGTATTAAGCTAGATTTTAAAGTAATAATGTAGGTATGTTTTTATTACGAAGTCTTACAAAATTAAAATCCATGCTCATGTATTCAATCCGAAAGTAACTCTATCTACCTGTCTGTTGGTTACCTTTTCACACTTAAACCGCTGGACCGCTTAAAATGAAAAATGTAAAGAGGACAGTTGGAGTCCCGTGAAAGGACATATAGGCTACTTTCCCGCGGGATCGCGATAAGTGAAGTTATGGGCAGAAGCGAGTATTGTTATTTATTGAATTAGCGCAAAACTGGCGTCAGAGACGCATCAGAAGCTTGTAATAACTAACCAGGCCAGTAAATGTATTGACATTGACTGATTGATTGATTAGTATTGAGTTATGTGTTTAGTTCGATATGCTGGTCTTTGATATATGTCTAAATTGTACACAATAATTGGGTCGGCTCGAACACATGAAAGGCTTTAATAACTCCTGTATGGAAAGGTCAATTTTACTATCAAGGAAGGTTAAGGTGCGGCCATCGTGTACATATTTAATTAAAAGTGGGAATTTTGCAGTAATGAATTAGGCGTGTGTTTGAAGTGTGGCAAACGAAGAATTAGTAGCAGGTGACGGGGCGTTTTATATTAATTAAATGAATCCACTTCATATAAATTACCTACTTAAAAGTTATTATGTAAAAGTGTAGTGGGTAACTGAATAAAAAGGTAGTAGGTACTTAAATTTACAATGCCTATTTTTTATTGTATTAATCGTTATGTAGACAAAAATATATATTTTCTTTCCCTAAATTATAATGGCGGGCAGCCGTCTGTCAAAAGCACGACATGTCAGAGCGGGGTCGGCCGTCTGTCCGCTGCCCCGGGCACTTAATTAATAGTTCACTAGAACCCCGGGATAAATGGCGGAGAGCATTTTTTACGACTCCAATGAGAACATTACTTAAGTAATAAAGTAAAACATAAAAGCACTTGAAGGGAATTTTATGAAAGTAAAAGCCATCTTGATATTTCAGCCGATGGCCTCTTTGGCCAGAAAGTTCTCGAATGGCGTCGAGGCGTAGGTACCGATCCCATAAGTATAATAAGACGGTGCATCAATGAAGTTGTGCATTGAAAGAATGCTGCCAAAATAACGGGGTGATTGGGGCATGGCAGGCTACGTGACATGGATAAAAAACGTACGAATCAGGGCTTGAAACCGGTTTTTGCCCCCATACAAATAAACCGGTTTTCTTATCGTTCTTTCGTTTACTATTTCATGTTTAATAAGGCTATAAAATAATACGAAGTAATAACCTAAATACACTATGGAGTTCCACATAAAGAGTATAATATAATTCTAAATATTTGGCTATTTCGGGGTTTTTTAAATTAACCGGTTACAAGCCCTGCGTACGATGCGTTCATGCCGCGGGAATAACGCGACAACATGTTTTAGACGTCAAGTACGGACATCCATATCCATATCCATATTATCCATACTAATATTATAAATGCGAAAGTAGCTCTGTCTGTCTGTCTGTCTGTTACCTCTTCACGCTTCAACTGCTGGACCGATTTGGATGAAATTTGGTATAGTTGGAGTTCCGGGAAAGGACATAGGCTACTTTTTATCCCGAAAAAACAAATTGTTCCCGCGGGAACGCAATAACTAAATTCCACGTGGGCGAAGTCGCGGGCAGAAGCTAGTATAATATGCGGTTGACACTTCTTATATGCAAGCCTTAAAAGTAGTGGCAAATGGGGTCGCCCGGATCTCCAGTGTACTATGATCGAATGACGCGCTGTAGAACTCTGACAAGATCTGGTGAAACTCGCGGGATTCCAATGGGGCCTGACGAGTTCAATATCTTCCTCATTTTATTTTGTCAAGGACATATATTTTTTTCCTTTGTAAATCAAAGACAGCGACTGTCGTTTTTATACAAAAAGGAACCCTCTGCGCGTCACTTGTTATCAAAGTGTTTGGTGACAGTCCAAACGTAGCCCATACTTACCACTTTAAGTGGCGCACATACGGTTCATTTTCGTACTGAAAAAGTATCACTTGTCTTCGGGATCCCAAAGCAAGTGATAATCACAGTGAGCCCGTATAATGGTACCTAACTTTTAGAATTACTTGCTTTGCGATCTAGAGCTACTTTAAATTATCTGAGAGTAAGGTCTCACCTAGCACTTTCCTCGATATTAACATTGTAAATACGTTCTAGATTTTTCTGAAAGCAAACTAGGTAGTCACTTCATTCACCTTCCGTGGGCAGCCCGTTACTTAGGTAATCTCTCCAAAAACCTAGTTAGGTAAGTGGATTTTTATAATCCGCCTACGATGTTGAATCATTTGAGCACATTTAAAATCATTCTCGGATAAGGATTATAATTTACTTCCACTTCTTATTTTCCTCATCACGTTATTAAGGAAAATGAGCCGTAAAGCTAACCTAGTTAAGGCTCGTTGCGAGATAAGATCTCGGTAATGCGCGCAATAAATAAAAAGGCGTGTCGTGATTGATATCACCCAGGGGTAATCATTCTGCAGCTAACTAGGAGAAATATACGTAGACGATATATCAGTCGTACGGGTAACTAAAGATAACGTTTTCTGGTTTACTACCAACGTTTCTGGTATGATTTATAAGGATACGATACGGCACTAATCTAAAAAAATACACCTGAACTGAAAGAATTTATTTATGTAAATAAGTCTATCGCTTCTTTTAGTAAAATACATATCTATTTACATAGTAGGTATATAAGAAAATTCCTGTTTCTTATAGGTATGTATCTGTATAGGTAGATTACGGATTAACTGCAAAATAGAAGCACAATAACAGTGATTCCCGAGAATCCTCCGAAGCGGGCACAGATTGACAACGCGTTGTGATGACGTCACATGATAAGGGACGCCTTAGCATAAACCTGACAAATTAGGGGGGTAACAACCCACTTGTCTCCGACACCTGCTCCCGCTCTCGTGTATACAGAAATTAGCAATCGCCTTTAGATTACACGGCCAAATTAAATTGTGTGGTGTATAATTTTAGAACATTGTACAGTGGTTACGTGAAATCGACGGTTTCAGGTGGTTGTAACATAAGATGGAGTTTCAGGACTCAACCAGTAAGACAATGACCGTAAAGTATATATATATATAAATACTTGTTTAATTTTTATTCCTTTAAATGGCATGGACACACTAAGGATACTTTAGATAGTGGAGAGTTGAGTAATATTTAGTCAAAATACATGTGACTTGACGCTTTGCTCTGATTTCATTTTACTAACGATTGTATTAAATGACATGAGAACGAGTCACAGAAATGCCACAATTCCTCGCTTTGAAATAACATTTACTTATTCACTAGGTGATCTTGGGTTACATAATAAACTTCAGTCTCAGTTGCTATTAGGTAATTTCAACATTTTGTAAAAGAAGCCTAGAGCCCTCTTAAGTTACGTTTAGTTCAAAAACCCTTCCATAATTGTACTTACTAAATGATACATGCTACATCCAATAATTCCACTCGTGTCATGCAAATAGTGTAAAACGTATAAAGGTTGCCATTAATTGAAATCCAGAGTTCATTCAACCTCAACCCTCGTATGGACGACATCTGGCATCCAGCCTGAAACTGTCTACCTTAATGTGCCATTAGATGGCGCTGATGCAGGTACGACCCTTATCTGAAACGCACATATAGTTGAGAACCCAAGTAACACATTAGCGACATATAGAGCTTATTTTATAGCCTTAAGGGCTACAAGGGTGCTACAATAGCCACCATTAACTGTTACAGCGATACAAAAGGCTTAATAGAGTTTACTACCACTAAAGAGCGTAAAAAGGGTCTATAAGAGAGTTATAATAAGCTTAAACTCGTATAACAGCGACTACAATCACTCTTGTGCAGGTTACGGAGTTAGTGCTATCGCTTTTAGCATGATATAACTCTTTAAGTTCTATAAAGGATATAATTTCGTGCTTTTAACCCTAACAGTGCTATAGTGGTGTCTACTAACGCCTTCAGGTCTATAACAGCGATAGAAGAGCGCCTGTTATCGCTATTATACAGCTGAAGCCTGCTGCCTTACAGGCTATAGTGATTATTACCACCCTAAGCTCTAAAGAAGAGCTTTAGTTGTAGAAGAGTGCTAGCGAACTCTTTTGGAGTTAAAAATACTTCTATAGCGCTTAAAGTGATAAAAACTCAATTATATCACTTTGGGTGCTACAAGAGAGATTTCTGGAACTGTTGTAGAGCCATGAGTGAGTTATAGCGCCTTTGTGCAGGTATAGGAGTTAAAAGCCACTCATTTGGCGGCCCATACAGGTCCGCCATTTCTATTGAAGTAATAAATAAATAAAATAATCTACATTACACACAAAACATTACAAATGACCTATAGAATTGTTAAATGTTTAAGTATATAGCATAGACACGGAATGCCGATGTTCTTTTATAAAGAAAATGAATCATTAAACTTATTTTTATCGGATATTTACATATTTGTAACAATGCTCTACACCAATACATTTGTTATGATTCTGCAAAAAGCCACTAAAATGAAAGCCCTTTCAGAATTTGATAATAATATGTATAGTATTTCACAGTAAACTTACCTGCGCAATTGATTTCCTGTGGAATCACAAGCTCACTCACGACATGTAAAGTACCTTAATTTAACTTCACTTTCAGCCATTAAATTATCACAAGACACTTTACAAATGCAACAAAACTATAAGCTGTCAAACTAAAATATTCTTCGATATAACCTTATGTATATATCGCCACTTTAAGAGTTTAAGCCGTTCATTTTGGAGTATTGTATCGCTTTCAGAGCTAGTAATCGCTGTTGTAGCGCCGTTGTAGAGCTTTAAGTGTTAGTAATGGCTATTGTAGCGCCACTCTAGCACTAAGAGCGATAGTAGCTTTAATTATGGAGTATTGTATCGCTTTAAGAGTTAGTGACCGCTCTTGTAGCGCCATTGTAGCGCTTTAAGTGTTAGTGGTTGCTATTGTAGCGCCGCTGTAGCACTTTAAGAGTTAGTGACCGCTTTTGTAGCGCCATTGTAGCGCTTGATAGTGGCCACTAACTCTGTTATAGCGCTATTATAGCACCTAAGGCGCTAAAAAGTTATGCCAAAATGGCGCTATATCGGTGCTATATCGGCTTATAGCGCCGATATACCACCTATTATAGCGCTCTTCTAACACTGTTAGAGTTAGTGACCGCCATAATACCACCCTTATAGCACTCAAAATTAACTCTTAGTGTTACTTGGGAAGTTTCGTCGGAAAAATTGGAAGGGACGAAGGGGTTGCAACATGTGGCTTTACGGCCGTCCGCAGCTTGGGACAGGATGGTACAAAAACTGGCTTGTGGCGGTTTTCTTTCGATAATGTTTAACGAAATTTAAAATATTATAACTCTAAATTGAACATTTACTTAAACCCCGACATGTATTGACGATATTATAAGACAACAAACAACTTTTCGGTGATACTTTTTGTTTTTGTCGTCACGGCTGTTTTGTTTGAAATTATCAGCTTTTTTTACTCTTCTAACAAAAAACCCAAAAGACAGTAAAAATCATTTAATCCGCTACAGACAATACAATACAATAGGTACTCACATTCAATTCGGTAATTGATTGACAGTTCGAATCTTGTCGGATTCCCAAGATTTCAAGATGGCAAACATTTATTTAAGTACTACATCTTATAGACTTCGCGTATTGTCTACACAGACTGTCTAACGACATTCTAAATTAAATAGGTGGAACAAAGATAACTGCAGACTCATCTTGACTTGTTCTCAAACCAATATTAACTAAAGTGGACCTCGCTAGAAGTTTCTTCTCATTTTAGAGATGATCGAAGAAAAGTTTTCAATTAAAACTTTTATTTTTAATTGCATGAAAAGTGGCATCCGTAGCAAGTATTCCATTAAAAATCACTTGGATTTTTTACATGATCACTTTTTCGCTAGCCTTCATGGTTTGATACTTTGTAAACCATAGTATACGTTGAGTACTATGGAGTACTTCCTGAATATCTAGGTGCCAGGCACATTAGATTGGACTGCCTAAATTGGATACAATTTGTAGACTTTTGATTTGTGAATGATATTTTTTTGGTACACTGATTCGCATATAAAAAAATCGAATGAAATAATTGAGTAGTAGAGTACCTTATTAAAATAAATAAACTATTGACTATGTTTACAGTCTCATAATGTCTACAAATACATAAATGAGGCCAAAGGCTGATAATAAAATAATAAAACCGGTATATACCGGTTTATATAAAAGCAAAAACAAAAGCAACAAATTTGTTCCTAT
The DNA here is from genome assembly GCA_963971205.1 of Aethes cnicana. Taxonomy (NCBI): domain Eukaryota; kingdom Metazoa; phylum Arthropoda; class Insecta; order Lepidoptera; family Tortricidae; genus Aethes; species Aethes cnicana. Next base: position 10,887,772 of record OZ020274.1, on the reverse strand, counting down.
AGTGCCGGTCAGCTTGTAGTGACATCGCGCAGAGACGACAAGGCTTTCTTATTATATTAATAGTTGACGAGATTAATTAATTATTCTGTCACTTGTCACAACAATATCCAGCAAATGCAAGTAATATTATAAACAGTCCTGATTAATTGCCTCTTTTCTATTATCGTCATTTTTGCTGTAAGTTACCAAAGATAAGGGGAGGAACCTTCTCCATTTTTTTTTCAAAGAGTATTAAAAACGTAACGATTAAGTACTTGACGCCGCATTGAAAATAATATCCTCGTAACTCTCCTTTTCAACCTTAATGGCTGATTGTCTGTGATTTGGATTGGCAAACTTACATGGGTGACGTAGCACTGGAAGGGCGCCCATCCTCACTACCTAAAAATAACTGAAAAGGACTACATTTTTTAGTATGAACGGGCACTCAAAGGCGCTGGTCTCTTCGCCTACATGTAAATTTTCATTCAAACAATCGGGGGCCGCTTAAAGTCTTGGCATCACTGATTTTATAAAAGAATAGATAATACATACCTTCGGCAAATAAGGCTGCGTCTATATTACCATTAGCGTAGAGGCATTATTCAGTGGTGTGCCGCTCGGAAATCGACAGGATGTCCCATATCTGGGGCATCCACGCCAGGATACAGGGCTATTGTGTACCGAACCCATTCCGTGCTTATAACTGCATTTGTCGGTTGTTAATGGATGACTTGTGACCCTCGTGGTTTGTCGCAGCTATATCCTAAGTTGGTATTTACTCTTAGAGTTTAGATATTGAAAAACAAATTGTATTATCTGCATGCTACAACGTACTTGTACAGGATATTCTAATACGATTTTGACTCTAATAAGACTTAAAAATAGTAGGGAGAACGTAGAGAAACATGGGGAACACTCCATCGACAAGATCATCTTTTAAATAAAAGAAGAAATACCTACCATAAACTGTTCACGTAGATTTTTCACTTAATGTTCTTGTTCTTCAATACCAGTTCAAACTGAGACTTCCATCACAAAACAAAAGCCTTATAACCTTTCACCGTAGAACACGCACATACCTTTTCATCTCGCACTGGCGCGGTGGCTGCGCCCAAGAAAATACAGACGCAATAGTACCGTTGCAGCGTTACGTAGCGTTGTAGCGTTACGTGACGTTATCACGTATAAAATTATCGTCCGTAAACCGAAATTCAAAAATTCAAAATTCAATCATTTATTCAGCAAATTGGCCACATAGGGGCACTTTTACACGTCAGAAAAAGAATTTACCAGCGCTTCCTAGACCCATTGCTTGAGAAGAAGCGCCGCAAAAAACTCAAGCAGAAGGCCTTTTTTCAAAATTTACAAATTTTACATTACCTACATGTATAAAATATACATATAGGTACGTACTAAAATTACTTTGAAGGGATGTATAATAGTCCCTAACTTAAACTTAAATCTAAGAATTTAGAGATGTATAGTCTCCAAGGGTCCAGAAAATAAATATTATGGAGATGGCCTCCATTGTCAAATAAATATAAATTCCATAGATGTCGACAGTCTCAAAATGTCAATAAATAATGAAATACATCATGTATAAAAGAGTTCATTAATACATGTCAATAAGAACATGATGAGATAAGAACATGACGACTTTACAGAAAGCCAATTTTCTTTTGAGTTCGTAAAAAGAATTAGTACCTATGGGATTCAGTTATCGCTCATATCATACCATCAATCCCATACTGGGCCAAACTAATTTTCTTTAGTAACTCGAAAACAATTAAAAACCTTAAAACATTCTTAGAATCGATAGCTGATTCTGTGGGTAGAATATCGTCTAAACGTTTTGCTTGACCCTATACATATAAGTTGCTTCATTCATATATGTAGAAACATACGGATTTAATCCGTAGCGGTAGCTCAGTGGCTAGACCTAGCACCTTAATTTCACTTATCTGCGAAATTCAATTTACATTTACCACTGAGCTTTTCGGTTTAGGAAAATATCGCCCATAGTAATTCAACATTGCACTGGGTGCGCTTGGGGACTATAGCCCAAATCCTCTCGTGATGAGAGGAGGCCTGTTCCTAGGTTCCTGTAAAATAGGCTATAGCGGTGTACAGACGATTCTGAAATACCATCACGACGGCGGAGCGAGCAGTTTAATGGCTGACGTTCCCCGGTGTTGGATGTATTGGCATAGCCCGACGTCGTAACGATCTCACGCAACTTAGAGTCGTTAGGGGATAGAGGCATAACTAAGTGTATAGTATAGAAAATGATGCTGGAAAAATATTGCTTTATCACTTACTTTGTATAGTTTTAAAGTAGTTGTTGTTTGCTGTTTTGTATGCTCGGACTGGGATGTTGGTTGGTTTAGGTTAGGGGATAACTTAATATAGGCAGGTACCATCTCTAAATTATTTATTTATTTAAACTTCATTGCACATACAAAATGTATACAATTGGCGGACTTAATGTATAAAGGCATTCTCTACCAGTCAACCATAAGGCCAAACAGAAAGGAAAATGAGTCTAATAATAATAATGTTTAATTCTTGATTAATAAACTGTTCCAAAAGTGAGTTTTGGCTGTGCGTTGTCTGACAGTCACTCAGACTGTCAGACAACGCACAGCTAAAACTACTGTTTCTTGGGAGTAGCCGTGAGTGTGCATCATTAAGAGGGGACTTCCCAAAGTAGGGGCAGTTATACCTCGAGAGACGACAAGTGGTTTAGAAGTTGCTGGTAGATACTTAATTAATATTTGATAGTTTATTCAGCAAATAGCAATAGTTTAGCCTTCACTAGACAATTATCCATATTATGCATATCGATAACCATACTAATATTAGAAATGCGAAAGTAACTCTGTCTGTCTGTCTGTCTGTTACCTCTTCACGCTTCAACCGCTTGACCGATTGACACGAAATATGGCATGGAGGTAGTTGAAGTTCCGGGAAAGGACATAGGCTTTCATCCCGGAAAAACGCGCAGTTCCCGCGGGAACGCGGTAACCGAATTCCACGCGCGCGAAGTCGCGGGCAGAAGCTAGTAGAATTATAAATACCAAATATGCAGAAAATGCCGCAACATTCTTTCGGGGTGTAATGACATGGTCATGCGCGTTTCGATCAACTATATCTCAAAATTGCCCATTGACGCGTAAAAATCAATTAGAAACGATAAAAGATTAATGCGTATCGGTTTAGTTGAACGAGATCAAAGGACACAGTGTGTCACAAAAACCGACGTCAAATCTTAAAAGGTTGAAAAGAACACTTTTTACATTCCATTATTTTCATGATATCATGAAAATTAAATTACCTATTTGTGGAGCCTTTTTCAAGACATCAAAATTAAAAACTATTTCAAGTGAAACCCGTCTTTTCATCAATATATTATTTCACTGGTTGGTGCCCGCGACTTTGTCTGCGCAGGATTAGTATTTCGAGTAGCTTATATACACAATATCTTTATAATTTGTAGCCTATGTGTTATTCTGATGTATAAGCTATATTATTGTAAAGTTTCATTAAAATCCAATCAGTAGTTTTTACGTGAAAGAGTAACAAACATCCATCCATACTTACAAACTTTCGCTTCTATATACTATAATAAAAGGGTAATTTTCTGTCTCTTTCTTTCTGTCTGTCTGTCTGTCTGTTTGTTAGACTTAATCTCCGGAAGTACTGAACTGATTTGAATTCAGTTTTCAAGGGTAGATAGGTAAAATCATTTGGAGCAACATATAAGCTAGTTGATTAAAATCGGATGTCGGAAAGAAAAGTTATCGGCAATTTTATTTTCCACGCAGACAAAGTCGTGGCCACAACTAGTTTACAATATTAGTAGGAAGGATTATACTTAATCAAAAAATTTTTCTTCCTCATTTGCTAAAGGTTGGATTTCGGGATATGTCGTTACATCTAAGGTTGATATGTCGATAAAAAGTTTCGTAATGGCCTCCTCTGTCGCGCGATCCAGGAGGCGATTACATTGTTTCTGAAGGTCCGAACTTGGCGTTGCTTTGTTAAGATAATCTCGGTGTGGCTCCCGCGAGACGTCAACAAAGGAAATTGGATGGGCAGTGAGCCAATAGCTTTTAATCCCCCATTCTTTCTGATCCTGCTTATCTGGATGTATGCCTCATAATAACGTTGTAGTAACGTGCTAGTATAGTTTACAGGCCGTGCGAAGCAATTTCATCTAAAGCCGATATGTTACAAAGCTAAATTCTCTATAGGTATGTCGTCTCATTATACATGTTGGGTCAGAAAATATGGCAAATAATTAACCCACAGTATCGGCTATCGATTCTAAGTATATTGTATAGGTCTTTAATTTTTTTTGAGTTGTTAAAAAAAATTATTTTGTATAGGATTCAGGCGTCGCTCACACAACCAATCCCATATACAATCTTTTTTTAACCAACTCGAAAAAAAATAAAGACCTATACTTAGAATCGATAGCCGATACTGTGGGTTAATTATTTGCCATATTTTCTGACCCACCGTGTATATAGGATTTCATCTCATGCATAAGAATGCGCACTTTTTCTAAACTCACTATGTCTCACACCGCAACGTAGATTTGACTTTTAATGAACAAGCTCAGAGTCGTTCGTGACTTGAGCTATTTTCAATTTACTGAGAGTAGGCTTCAAACATTTTATGTATTCTAATCCATTATTAAAACAGTCGTCTCCCGCGGTAGGTATAACCTGTGTGTACCTTTGTCCAACTTTCTACTACCAGTAGTTTCAGCTGTGCGTTGTATGTCAGTCAATTGGTCAGTAATGGAAAAGTTTTATGAAAAGTGACTTTAACGTAAGTAAGTATATGTTTGTCTGTGGTGTGTTTTCATGCAGGCGTTGTTGTTCTCACGCTCTAACTACCGAAAGGTGTGCGATGAAATTGTATGGAAATAGGTATGTTTTATACTTACATACTGGCTAATTTTGATCCCGATATCCTCGTAGGATAAGGATTGCAGCGAAAACGGCAGTAGAATTTTTAGTAGTAGTAGTACTAGAATAGGTATAATAAGAATAGTTTGATATCCCACAACTACCTATAACACGAATCACAAACTACGTAGAAGATATTAATCAAGGTGAGAATTCGACGCCTTCAGAATTTTCCACCTAATTGATATCGCGTTGCTAAATTGCTGGCCTACGAACAGCCCCAAATAGCGATACGTTGAGCCATAACTTCGGGCAAGTGCCAAACAGGCATTACATTAGAGGGCAATAAATGTCGCCAGGGAAGATCGTGAGTGCACGCCTTATCTCCCGCTCGAATTGATGCGTTTAATATCGGAAACGGTTCTAAAATAGGTTTATCGCTAACTGGATGTGGCAGAGATATTTTCCTTTTTACTTTCCTACTTTAAATCATCAAATAATAAAATTTGTTCAATCACAAGTAATGTCAGCGGAAAAGCACTTTAAGCTAGCTAAGACAAGTCTGGATTCTACCTTCAGTAAATAAAGCGAGAGCAAGTTTCAAAAGAAGAAGAGAAATTGTTAGATCCCTAATATTACCCATCTGTATTGGTAGAGTTTCAAATGGTTAAAGCTTTCTATCCTATGTAGAAGTCATGAAAAGTTCAGAATTAAATAACAATTCTTTTTAGTTTTATTGATATAAAATTATTGTAAGGTACATTTAATTTTATGCAAGTATACATAAACCTTTTTAGGTTTTCCCGTATACCGCTACACTATCCATCGAAGGTATTATTAGTAGTCTTGTATTATTTATTAAAATATTATTAAGAATATAATTTAATGTAACTGTAGGTAGTGTCAAGAATAAATGGGTTTATTTTAAATTGGCTTTGCGAAATAAAAAAGTAATAACAAATTGCTAAAGCTAAACAGCAGTAATTTGGATAAAGTATAGTATTTTGAGTAGTTTGGATTAACAACTGAGCTTTTCGGTGAAGGAAAACATCGTGAGGAAACCTGCAACGCATCTGCGAAGTAATTCAAGGATTTGTGTGAAGTCCCCAATCCACACTGGGCCCGCGTGTGGACTGTCGCCCAAACCCTCTCGTGATGAGAGGAGACCTGTACACAACAGTGGGCCGTAAATAATCTATTATGGTGTGGGAGTATTCATAGCTTCTGTTAAAGTATGTATCTAAGATGACATGAACATGTTAATTTATATTTAAGCTCTTATTTATCACCCCTCCTTCATTACAAGATTACCCGGAAGAGATTCCTTAAAGGGATAAGATGTGGTCTTTGCAAAATGGATTTTTAGATAACATGACTAGTTTTATGATTTTTATTTATTTACGGGACACCAACAGAGTAGGTACATAATTAATAGTACATTTTACAATACAATACAATACAAGTTTTTTAATACAGTTGCGAAAAAACAAGAAAAACAACAAGTAAGGAATTAGAAACGTTTATATTTTTAATTTTGTAATTGCAATAGAACTGAAAAATAATAAAGTTCTAAAAAATTAAAAAAAATCTAATAAAAAATTCTTCTATCTTTATTTCTTTATTTACATAATAGTTAATGGCACAATTTGTACAATTATTGAGTGTGATATTGAACGTTTTTGCTGGTAAATTAAGTGTTTGGCTGACTAAATTATTAATCTCACATGTCTGTGAAGATTGAGTCACTATGGAAAAGAGAAAAGCACTAGTTCGCAAAAACCAACTTTGCGCACGCTAAACAGCTACGTAAAGTAGCACTTTTTGAGCAACTGTATAAAAAAGTATTTCTTAGATTATCCTAACATTCTTTGTCATTGATGTACCCCAATTATAGGTGAACAACATCATCGTTCATCATTTGTTGAGTTAATTTAAGTTTCAATAAGTTCAATATTAATATAAATAACATTTTTAAATGAGATTATAGTTAACATATATTATTTTTTTAAAGACAAAGATAGAGTTTCTACTAACAGCTTAGTTTCATATTAACGCGTCTACATCTAGCTCTATTTCTTCGTGCACCCACAACCCGAGTCTATTAGAATGCCTGCGGGGACGTAACAGTCGACCAAGCACTCCTTTAATGTTCGTCGTTTATGTCAGTGAACGATTCCGCCTAAATCACGACTTATGACGGCCACAAATAGACGTGCGCTTTTTAGGGCGTGTAAGCTATGAATCAACCGCTCGCCGCTTTTATAACGTTTTTTTTTTATCTTCGATATGATTCTCAATTACTTAACCTAAAATCGTAAAGATTGCCACTGAGGACAGCTGCAATCTAAGCCGGAATTATCATCCAGTTTGGATGTCCACTAAAACATACTTGATTAGGTAAATTTTATTTGTAAAGTTCATTGAATAATAAATTATACACACGAAATATGCACATCAATCTACGCCTAAAGCTAATAATTTATTTTTTGTATTCATAAAATTCATGTATTGCATAAAATAATATTGAAATTTTACCCAGTAACTACGCACATGTTCACAAAATAGAAGGCGTGTGAATTAAGCAATAGCAGATTCTGCATCAACATCTCAAGTGCTTCGCCGCGCGCCTTCTAAGTAGTATCGTGCTTATACCTACCTATTTGCTTTTTCAACAAATGAATTTCTTATTTGTGTGAGTTTACCCACGTGGAACGCAATTACCAAATTTTCCACAATTTATTATAAGTACTTTACTGACCAAGTGTCTGGAATTTTATTTTTCAGCATTTTTTCCTAAAGTTAGTTCTTAATTTATGAAGATGGGCTCATCGTAAATCGACCAACAAATACCACCTATTTTAAAGACACTACCAACGGGGAGTGATTAAGCTCTAGATTCTTAAGCTATAAATAAATAAATAAATTCGTTCCTGAAGTTCTTTAAAGAGGTCGGTGTGTCCAACCTTCGGTTTATTTTTTCAACTGGCTCTATTTTAATTCTGGCCAATATTCCAACGCTCATTTCGATTCTTTGACTCGGCTTTGTTCTCGGCTCTTTTTCCTAAAGGATGTTCGGTGAATTGCAAATCTGTTCGGTTCACTCGTCTTCAAGGGAATGGCTTGGCCGGAGACTGTAAATATTTAATGCATATTTCATGGAGACTCGACGTTTACTTTGTAAGAGATCGGATAAGATTTCCCTTGTAGGTAATCCCAGTATTTAACCTTAGCGATTCTTATTGGCCACTGTAAGTATCTTTTTTTAATACTAAAAGGGGGCAAACGAGCAGACGAGCTACTTGATGGGAGGTAGTCATCGTCGCCTATGGACAAGTGCAACACCAGAGTAGTTGCCAATGCATTACCGGCCTTTAAAGGCTCTATTCACTCGCTTCTTGAAGATCCCTAAACCTAAGAAACCCCTTGAAACACCTAAGGGGGAAGATCATTCCACAGCTTACACGTTCTCGGAAGAAAGATCGTGCGAACGAGCGCACAACCCGCCTGATGGTAAGTGTCCCCGAGGGAACCAAAGAAACATCAGTTCTTCAGAGGACTGTAATATAGCTGGCATATAAAAACAAACATCTCTATCAAGACATCATTAAAAAAAATATTTATAAAAAAACCTAACCTATGGCCAGCATTGCTTAGCTTATTTTTTAAGTAAGTAACTTTTCGAGCATAACATTGTCAAATCTTTTTTTTTAACTTAAGAGCCTGTACTTCTAACCAATTAATATTATGAAGGCTTTGTTTGCACCTTAAGATAATGTACGACGTGAAACTGACCGAGGCTGAAGGAGCGAGCGGTGCATTCTTAATAAACTGCAGCCGCGGTATGCATACAAATTTACCAGCAATGAATTAAATTTTTCACATAGCCACGTCCCAAGCGAATCCGACCCCAGTTTCTTGTTTTGCATAATTATCTGTTGCATATTGTTCTGTATAATTTAACTTGAAAGGAGCACTGAGGATAGAGTTTTATTATGATTGGGTAAATAAAATCAGAGGGTAGGTATCTACAGAAGTTTAAATTTCAACTAGCAACGTTTCTGAGAGAGTTTTATCCTGTTTCTGATTTTACCTATAACATTTCTTTGGAATGTGAACTAATAATACACTTATTTTTATTTTGGCAATATCAACCATAGTGGTTGATATTGCCAAAATAAAATATTTTCATATCTATAGTATATCGAGACGACTCCGAAAACTTCCGAAAAATGTATGTACTAAGCATAAAATAAGGTTTAGATGTAAGTGATTATATTTCTACTCTCTACTAGGGTCCATGTGTGTAGGTACTGTTTAATCTTAATAACATCTTTATAACAGAACTCATGGTTGCAAATAAATAAATATGAGGAAATATGAATATCCTATTACGTACCTAAGTCGTATCGTTAAACTAGTATACTTACCTAATATTATAATTATAAAAAGCATACTTTACATCGTACTTTTTAACTAAGTCAATACTGCGTGAGAATGAGATACATAAAAATATTTATAAGGCGAAAGTAACTTTATCTGCCTGTGAGTCTGTTCCCGCGGGAACGCGATAGCCGAGTCACGAGAGCGAAGTCGTGGGCAGAAGCTAGTATAAAATAAAGTGCACTTTCAAACTTTTAAAAGTAGTAGGTTTTGCCAACATAATTTTTAATTTAAATATATGGGATTTTGGGGGTAAAATTTAAAGCCGCATGTTGCGCCCATTCCACTGGCACTTAGCGTTTTAGCCGCCGTTTGCCACAGCAAATGTTTCACAAAACATTGAATCTTTATTTTTCATATCATTTGTCATGTTATTTATTTATTAAATCGACAACACATACCTAGGTACCGAACAAAAACGCAATAACGTTATCGTTCACCAGCAGACGAAAAATAAATCGTCGATACAACTTTTCACAGCGCTCGTTTAATCGCTATCAGCTCGAGCATTAATATGAAAAATTAATCCGACCCTTTAAATCATCATACGCTCTAGAAAAATGCGTCCGTTTTAATCAAGTCGTTAAAAACGTTATTTGCAAAATAACGTTACCCTGCAGAAAGTTAACGAGAGCTATTTAAGCCGAGTGAGGCCGCTCGTTCCGTGGAAAAATGGTTCCGCTTTGAAAATTTTACCTAAATGACGTAAAACTCATATGTGAACCGAGTCAGACGGTAAATAAATACCCTTCAGTTCTAGCTTTATTAAGCGCTTACATTAGTCTGCGATGTCGGGTAAAATCGAGTAAACTCGGGAACATCATGTAATTTCAGCGTATTAGGGTGTTATCGAGAGACCATCCTAAAATCCGGGAAAACTGGACCAATATTGAGCAAAGCATCCTTGATGTCACGTATTCGGTTAGAAGCAAAAACTACACTACCACTGAACAATACAAACATAATGTCCTTACTAGATATCAGGTGAGCGCATACCGTAGACTTATGTTTCGAAAACGATAAAGATCTTAATAGATACATTTAGATTTCTCTACTATAACTAAATTTTTCCCTTCATTAGCATTACTATAAAGCTTTTAATGATAAAGCATGAATAGGCAACCCGAAAACTAAACTGCATTTCTCAGAGTACACACAGATAAGAATCAAGAGATTCCGCAGATCCCCTCGCGTGCTATTTTGTTGAATAAAATATTCGATTTGACCATACTATTTCTTTTTATCCGCCATTCAGGAATTACGACTAAACACAGCACTAAATCTAAATTTGGACAGAAGTGTGGGGAATAAATCTATAAGATGTTAACCGTGGCACGTTGCGCGGTGCCTTTATGTACAATTTATTGCAGGGGAAAAGGGAAAACCTAGAGGTACTTTACAGGGAGCGGTCAGGAATTGAACAAATGTTAGGCCTATTTTTCATATTCGTAATGGATTGTGCATCATCGATTTCTTGCTGGGATTTTGAATATTGATGAGTTTGTTTATTCCTTTTCCTTTTATGTTAAGTCTTAAATCGGAATTTCTCAAAATGAACAAGACTGATTTCCATTTTGTGGAAAAAAGCGTTTTGTCTTCGATTTCCATCATCTCCGTTTTCCATAACCTATTTATTTATCTTATTGAAGTTAAACGCCAGTTTAAATTGAAAAGTAAAATTAGCCAATCGCTCATAAATATTCGTCTCCTAAATATAAAAAAAACTGATTTCTTTTCTAGTGACTACCTACTTTGTCTATTCGGTTTCAGCAAATGTAAAATTCGGTACTTAAACTAAAAACTGAGAAATGGAACTAACTGAAGCATCAACGTCAACTTTATCACGCCACGTGCGCTCGGCCCTCTGCATAAACGTAAGTACCTATCTATGGTTCAGCCTAAGAATTCACTAACGACTTGGCTCCACCATCTTCTCGGATAATCTCTGTAACATGCCAAAACCACAGAGGCTACGTGAAAGTGCATAGAGATTTCCCGTAATTCCAGTGTTAACTAACATATAAATGAGCTGTGTGCGCCAATTTACCTAATTACACGGGCGAAATAAAGCGCTAACCAAGTTGCGGGCACTTCTGTTTGTTTACTTCTGATTGACGAATACGTGACTCCAGCCTGCCTGTTTCTGTTGTGTTAAGTGAGGGTTATGTTAGGTATTGTTTGGATTTGGTAACGGGAAGTAGGTAGCTACAGTCATTCGACTCAGCTGCTATAACTGGGTCAGTTAACAAGCGCTTTAAAAAAGCGTGGTCTAATAAGCAACTCTCACGGCACGTCTTCATGCTTAAACCTACCGATTTAGATGAATTTTTGTATGAAGGTAAGTAGTTGGACACCCAGGCAAAGTATATCTTAAAAAAGCGCACAGTTCAACCGGCAAACGCTATAACCGACTTCCACGCGGACAAGGTCGCGGGCAGAAGCCACCTTCTCAAATCGATGTTAAAATAAATATTCCAGAAGCCAACTTCTCAAATCGATGTTAAAATAAATATTCTGAAGAATAATACAGTTCTGCGTTTTATTTTAGGAATGCTATTTTAATTGCTCAGGAATTTAGTCATCAATTCGAGCACTTACTGTGATTAGCATCTGAGATAAATCACAGTAAGAGAACAATTTTAATTTAAGAACAAGGCCATTGTGATCTTTTCAACTTCTTCATAATACCTAAGGACATCCCCCGTATTCCTCGTTTCATTAAGTCTATTCATTCATACTCTAAAATGTATCGAAGTTTCTGCAGACTAAATATTATTCTTACTTAGATCTCGTAGCTCACTTGCAACAATATGAACATTTAATCTCGAACTTTCGTACAACATTCGAGCGTTTATGGGCCGAAAAAAGTTTTTTCGAGCGCTGAAAGTTCTTTGTTGCGAGACGTGAATATCTCGAAGGCTACGCCGCTGCTGCTTTAAATCAAAAGATCGTAAGGTCCTATGAAGTCCATATGGCGGCAAGTCTTTCTTGGTATGGCATAGTCGTCGCAGGTGCACATTGGAAACAATCGGGCTTCATTAGAGCAAACAAATCGGAGAGTTTTTCTCGTTCCCAACCTGACAACGCGTAGTCGAAGCACTTTTTTACAGGACACAGAGTTAACACCTCAGGCGAGGATTTTAGATAGCGTTCTTCTTAATTGCATGTATGCTTTTTTATCTCACTAGCGTTTGTTCATTTCGCATTCACTTGTTTTGTAATGATTTCTGTATTTTTGCACCGTTTAGTAAATTGATCTTACTTACCTACTCGTAGGGTAAATAGAGTTGGGCCACGTTAGGCTCAGTACCGGTTATTTCCCGGCTTAGACATGATCATCATTTCAGCCGAAAGACGTCCACTGCTGGACATTGATTAGAGATTAATAAAATCTCTTCCTAATATAGTATCTAGTAATAGTTTCTCGTTCGTAAAAAATATAGTATAATCTACTACTACTACAACAGCCTATTTGCGTCCCACTGCTGGGCACAGGCCTCTTCCCGTTACGAGAGGGTTTGGGCTATAGTCCCCACGCGGGCCCAGCCGTGCTGGCCTAGTGGTTCGACCTACCGCCTCTCATGCAGAGGGTCGGGGTTCCATTCCGGCTCGCACCTCTAAGTTTACTTATGTGCGAAATTGAATTTGAATTTACCACTGAGCTTTTCGGTGAAGGAAAACATCGTGAGGAAACCTGCACGCATCTGCGAAGTAATTCAAAGATGTGTGTGAAGTCCCCAATCCGCACTGGGATAGTAGAATCGTAATAAGGTTATTGCTAGAGCATCTGCTTAGACTGCACATTCAAATTATGTATATCAATTTCAACCATCAATTTTAACTTTAACTTTTACTTTAAAGTAACGGTTTACTAAATTAAAGATCCATAGAGACAAATAAAGCGATTTACCTAATATATATATATACCTAACTGCAGTTTGTTTAGTTGTGGTTGATTAATGGTCTTAAGTTACGGCATAAGGAATATTGACCCTCATCTGCTATTTGAATGAAACGAAGTTTATATGTTAAATTAGCTTCTGCCCGCGACTTCATCCACGTCAGAAATTTGGAAATAGCGTCCCCGCGGGAACTATGCGTTTTTCCGGGATAAAAACTAGCCTATATGTTGACCAGTGATATAAACTACCCCCATACCAAATTTTGTTGCAATCCGTCTATAGTTTTCGAATTAAATCAGGAAATAAATACTTACATACAGACAATTCTTCTAAAATTGGTTATTTTGTGTTCAGTATCGTTTATATAGTCCCCTCGCTTTAATAGTTTCTTTTATTTTTTATGTTTCAGACGCGACTTCGTCTACAGACTTATTATTAGTATATAATTATATAGATAAGTAGGTAGTTATAATAATGAATTGCAAGTGGGTTGCCTAGATAGATATAGCACATAAGACGTAAAAAAATGGATGAAATTTTTGATCGAAACTTTTTAAATAAATGAAAAGTGCAATTAAAACATTGCCGCAATATAAAATAGCAAAACCTGCTACTAATATTATAAATGCGAAAATTACTCTGACTCTCTATCTGTCTGTCCGTTTGTTACCTCTTCACGCTTAAACCACTGGACCGACTTGGATGAAATTTGCTGTTGAGAAAGGTCGAATCCCTAGGAAGTATATACTGAGCCTTTTCTATATTCCAGGGGCCTCATTCCAGTTCGTACATAGGGATATAGGATTTCCCATTTCCTGTAGCCTGTAGCGAGATATCACGTTGCTCTTACTCGTAAAATGCATTTCCTAATTTTTATTATAAACTGGTGTTTCATTACACCCAATAAAGGAACTACTAAGGTCACCCTACTAATAGCTGGTGCCCAGCTGACTGCGTCGAATTTCATACTATACCTAATTTCAACTCCCTTTTCCGCAAGAAAACTATTATTGTATCTGCCTTCAACACGAAAAATCTAAACCAAAAAGCAAAAATCAACAATACAGGGGAGGCGGTAGTGGGGGTGGTAATAGGAGTAGGTGATGATGATGATGAAAGAAGTAGTTTCGTATTGACGAGTTTTTTAAACATAAATTCCGCGCTTTCTCGTCCGTTATAGTGTTGGGCTGACGGATCACTCCCCGGGGCATCGATGCCATGTCGTCTGAGGAAATCTACGGGCCGGGGTCAAATAAATGTACCTACCATGGACTCGGGTATTTCTATTTTCATTAGAACTCTCTGTAGAAGTCACTGTGTGTATTTCTTCTGTCCACCGTCTGCCCGTCTGTATGTCCGGTTCTAAGGCAAGAACTTAATGACGGTTTGCAGCAAATTTGGCATGGTAGATAAATTTGATATGGTAGATAGATTTATAACATCGTTTAACCTATGATACTTACTTACACTTTACTTAAGTTTAAGTATAACTACTGACTTAAGTAGGTAGATAGGGTCGACGTCAAAGAGATGTTTACACTTTTTAACCCTAGTCCGTTGTATTAAGGTCCAAAAGTCTAAACATCTCTTTGATCTTGACCTTATCCCAACAAAATTTTCCCATGGGAAAAAAATCGAATTCAAAGCGCGCGAACAATACCTTTCTATTACAACACACAAGATTTATTATTTAAAGCTATGGCAATAAAATATAGCAGCAATAAAAGCTGTAAATGACTCACTTAAATAGGTAACAATTTTCCTGAAATATAAATGTAAGTCACGGCTGTAAGAAAAGTAAATGCCTTAACATTGTCACGGAATGGAGATTTCCTTATACTAAATAATTGTTAAGACGAAGCCGAAACCTGACAAACTGAAGTAGTTCTTAGAGGAAAGAGGCTAAAGTCGTAATTGATAATCAAGTATATCTGAAATATTTAGTCCCTTTTGTTCAGGCTGCAGTAACGTAGTGAATGCTAATAATGTGAGGGAAAGGGCTAGCTTGTTTTAAATTTATCGGATAATTAAAGTTAATTCCTGAGACTAAATTATGCAATGGGAATAATTTTATTTACTGTTTCAACCATTTAAGGTATTCGATAATGGTTTTGAATAAACAATTTAGAAATATGGCATGATTTTAATTAAACTTTGCAATCGTTAACATTAATAATAAATAGACCTTTAAGTGAAAGATTTTAGATGCGTTGACAGTGTTGATACACCGTAACGTACAGTCGCCATCAGATATATCTGAACAAACAAGGGTGATCATAAAAATCTGAACATGCACTCTAACGTCTTGACAACAAGGTCGTGTTCCGATATTTATGATCACCTTGTTTGCTGCCATATATCTGATGGCGACTGTACCTACCCACAATATATCCACAGAGACATTTCAATGGATAGGTCATTAACATTTTCAATAAAAAAAAGAAACCATATTAAGTACATTAGTAGGTAGTAACTAATTTTCAGAAAGAAAGACAGAAAAGAAAACTACCACTTACGAGACATTTTACTTCCGAAACTTATGTAGCTACTCGTATCCACTCGTATCTCATCATCATCATTTCAGCCGATAGACGTCCACTGCTGGACATAGGCCACTTGTACCTACAACAACCTATTTGCGTCCTACCGCTGGGCACAGGCCTCCCTTTCATCTCGAGAGGATTTGGGCTATAGTCCAGTCCAGCCCAGTGCGGGTTGAGGACTTCACACACACCCTTGAATTACTTAGCAGCTGCGGGCAGGTTTTCTCTCAATGTTTTCCTTCAACGGAAAGCTCGGTGGTAAATTCAAATTTAGTTTCGCACATAAGTAAACTCTAAGGTGCAAGCTCGATTCGAACCCACGGCTTACCTTTTAACTTTACGTTGATGAAAATTCTTTAATCATATTATGGTGATTATTATTAAACTGAAGTATTTTTGGACATTATTCGCATAACGTTAGGAATTTTATTTATGTGTCTAAAGCGTTTAATTCCTCCGGCATTCCATTGACTATCAATACAACAAAGTAGGTAAGTAGTCCAAGAGAGCGCGCCCTCGCAGATTGAAAGGGGAATGATGTATGTTGCACCGCAGAATGTTTGAGCTGTCGTTGAAAACTTTTAGTCTAAGCCCACAGTCAGCAGAGCACTGCAATACGCTTATTGAGTGAAGACATTTTTCAATTTTCAAATTTGTGAAGGACGTTATGAAACACAATGAAAGGAATCGAATGATGCAACTGATTTAGATAAGTGTAGGTTACTGAACTACGAAATAATGCTGTTGATACATACTGTGAGAGACATACGACAATCTCGTAACCAAACCTTATTAAACTTTAAAAAAAACGCATTACGAACAATGATTGGATAAACATAATATATTTTTATTTATATGCTTATAGCACGTGTAGTGTAGTATTGTCAAAAGGCTTTCTCTCTTTTTCTACTCCGTTAATATGCAGTGTGCACCCTCACCCCAACCTACGTCAAATGCATCCCATTCCTCCCGGCTTAAACTCGTAGGACAACGTAACACATAACTAATTTGTACTACTGTTTCTATTCTGAAAACGTAAATAGCATAAAACTAGGGACTATGAGACATCATGATCAAGACCATGGAACGTTTAATAGTACATTACAGACCTAGGGTGGTGAATTCGTTAATGACCCAGATCGCAGGTGTTTGTGACCCGAACCGAAGGTGAGGGCCATAAATATGCGATCTGGGGCTTTACGAATTACCCCCTGTGGTTTGTCAAAAGTTTTACGTCTTGCCTTGGCCAGAAAGTGAGATTTTCACTCCGCGTAGCGGGCAGAAAATCATACTTTACGGTCATGGGTGACGTAAATTAGTATTGTTACATTGTCATAACATAACTAACGTACTGTTTTATGACTGTGTGCCAATCTGACGGCTCAACTCAATATGGCCTTTCTTCGAGCGTGAACGGCATCAAGAGACGTCGTGTTTAAATCATTGGGCCGATGGACGGGCTCGATTGGCTCGAGTTTGGATTGAACTTTGAAAGGCTCTTCGACTTTCTTTCGTTCGTATTGGCCTCTAAGGAAAGTACTTACGGCGCAATCAAGTATTTCACTCGTCTAGATTTACAAAAACTAAATTACACTGAAAGAAAGTACTTACCTATCTAAGGAGTTAATATCTTTAAATGAATTTTAACTTTATAAAAGTGCTTTATAAAGTTTGTGACTTTATCTAATAAATATTTATCTTTAAATTGTAATCCGTGCAAGGGCACTTACCGTGTTATATGTACCTATATCGATCATTAAATACAACGTGTTAATTTTACACTTGATCAAACGAAATGCAGCCCTACGAACTGCATAAAATTACAGCCGTGGTGGCCTAGTGGTTCGACCTACCGCCTCTCATGCAGAGGGTCGGGGGTTCGATTCCGGCTCGCACCTCTTAAGTTTACTTATGTGCGAAATTCAATTTGAATTAACCACTGAGTTTTTCGGTGAAGGAAAACATGGAGAAGAAGTCCCCAATCCGCACTGGGCCCGCGTGGGGACTATAGCCCAAACCCTCTCGTGATGAGAGGTCTGTGCCCAGCAGTGGGACGCAGCAGTAGTAAGTGTAAAATGAACACATTATTAAGGGGGGGGGGGGGGTTGTATGACGTGACCCCCCTGAGTCTGAAAGCTGGATCCGCCCTTGGTCGCTGGATTCGAAGAGTCCTTGAGAGAGACCGCCAAAACTGAACTAAAGGCCGTGTCAGACCACCACAGCACTGGGTCGATGACATCAGAAGTACAATACAATACAATATTCTCTATTGAACACACATGAGGAAAAGGTACAAATAATGTAAATGGTTACAATAACATCAGCAGTCGGTCTTATAGCTAAATAGCGGTCTCTACCTTTGGATTGTGGAGAGGAAGAAAGCGAACCGAGGTTGGTAGGCAGTGCCTGCCAACCTCGTCGTGTAACTAGAAATAGCAAATAAAAAAAATTAGACATAGGTACATATATACGTTTAAGTATTACCTATTTATTCCTTATTTATTTCTCAAATCTTCGTTCAGAATATTCAGTGAAATTGTTAAATCCTAAAGAGGGCCCTAACTAATTAATTAGGTGTCCACTTCCAGTGCAAGCGTGCAATCAGTCTGACTCTTAGCGCAAACAGCCAACCAATCACTAACTTTGTATTTAAGGCTCGCAGTCACTGAAAGCGGTATAATATTTAACTAAAGAGTGTTTCATAAATATTATCTTTAAATTACTCACCGATGAATGAAATGATTTATAAAAATAGCGTTAATATATACCTATATCAATATCACCTGGTTCACCCCCCTAAATGGTCGTGCGATTTACGCCGTGGTGGCCTAGTGGTTCGACCTACCGCCTCTCATGCAGAGGGTCGGGGGTTCGATTCCGGCTCGCACCTCTAAGTTTACTTATGTACGAAATTCAATTTGAATTTACCACTGAGCTTTTCGGTGAAGGAAAACATCGTGAGGAAACCTGCACGCATCTGCGAAGTAATTCAAAGATGTGTGTGAATTCCCCAATCCGCACTGGGCCCGCGTGGGGACTATAGCCCAAACCCTCTCGTGATGAGAGGTCTGTGCCCAGCAGTGGGACGCAGCAGTAGTAAGTGTAAAATGAACACATTATTAAGGGGGGGGGGGGTTGTATGACGTGACCCCCCTGAGTCTGAAAGCTGGATCCGCCCTTGGTCGCTGGATTCGAAGAGTCCTTGAGAGAGACCGCCAAAACTGAACTAAAGGCCGTGTCAGACCACCACAGCACTGGGTCGATGACATCAGAAGTACAATACAATACAATATTCTCTATTGAACACACATGAGGAAAAGGTACAAATAATGTAAATGGTTACAATAACATCAGCAGTCGGTCTTATAGCTAAATAGCGGTCTCTACCTTTGGATTGTGGAGAGGAAGAAAGCGAACCGAGGTTGGTAGGCAGTGCCTACCAACCTCGTCGTGTAACTAGAAATAGCAAATACAAAAAATTAGTCATAGGTACATATATACGTTTAAGTACTACCTATTTATTCCTTATTTATTTCTCAAATCTTCGTTCAGAATATTCAGTGAAATTGTTAAATCCTAAAGAGGGCCCTAACTAATTAATTAGGTGTCCACTTCCAGTGCAAGCGTGCAATCAGTCTGACTCTTAGCGCAAACAGCCAACCAATCACTAACTTTGTATTTAAAGCTCGCAGTCACTGAAAGCGGCATAATATTTAACTAAAGAGTGTTTCATAAATATTATCTTTAAATTACTCACCGATGAATGAAATGATTTATAAAAATAGCGTTAATATATACCTATATCAATATCACCTGGTTCACCCCCCTAAATGGTCGTGCGATTTACGCCGTGGTGGCCTAGTGGTTCGACCTACCGCCTCTCATGCAGAGGGTCGGGGGTTCGATTCCGGCTCGCACCTCTAAGTTTACTTATGTACGAAATTCAATTTGAATTTACCACTGAGCTTTTCGGTGAAGGAAAACATCGTGAGGAAACCTGCACGCATCTGCGAAGTAATTCAAAGATATGTGTGAATTCCCGAATCCGCACTGGGCCCGCGTGGGGACTAAAGCCCAACCCCTCTCGTAATGAGAGGAGGCCTGTGCCCAGCAGTGGGACGCAAATAGGTTGTAGTAGTAGTAGTAGTCTAAAAGTTGAGTTAGTGTGGACTGGTGTGGTCCTAATACCGACGTAAGTTTACTCCGAGCAACTGAACTTTAAAAAACATGTGGGCCGAATTACTTTGTGATAAAGCTGTGTATTAATTTGGTTACATAAGTTTAGGGTTCTATTTCAGTGTATTTTTCTATCTTTCTTGACTAGTTCTTATGCAATAACTTGTATTGACTTTAATACTTTATATTTTAGATAGGTACTTCAACATACATGGTGCATTTACTCTAACTAGCCGTAACATAAATTTCAGCATTCTGTTCAAGCGTTCCAATGATCCGTGTAGCAAAGATTAAACGGCGTCAGCAGCGAATCCTGGGCCGAAGTATCCGACCGCAGCAGGGCATCCGTTAATCAGAGTTTGCCATTCCCGACAGTTAGCGCTTTGAGTGCAATATCAACGTATTTATTTGCCTTGGTTTGTTTTGTTCATTAGGTACATATATATATCGTTGTCTCGTTTTATAGGCTTAGGTTCAATAAAAGCATTGAGAAGATACCCTACACTTATCATCAAAACGATAGCGTTTTGAAATGTGAAGGCGCGGGACTTTAGATAGTAGAAGATCTCTACCGACGGTAGTCAAGAGTGGTATTTCCAATAGGTACATTTGATTATTTTAACTATACGTATTTGACACTTAAAATTATTTCTTATTGTGACGAACAATACTGACTCAAGTCAGTATTGTTTTTCAGATATCTCATTGCATTAAAATATTTTATTAAATGTCATTAAGTATATAAGAATTAAATAATGATGAATGATGAAAACTCACAAATAGGTACCTACATACATTATTTAATATCATTTCCGCTATGTGAAATGGTGAGTACATAGTGGTCTGACTTTTGTTCACGGACACAAGGTTTCAGCAACAACTATTTACGTTCAATTATTTTGTAAATATTTAAATCTGAATATGCGAAAGGTTAATATTTAGGTTAATGGTGGAAAATAAAATAACATGTAGAAAACAAATTGTAACAATCAATATCTCATCACCATACGTGCACTATACTTGATTATATACTCGTAAACAACAAAAACCTTTCAGCAAAATCATTTCAAAAAGTGCGATAATTAGTTTGAAGCTAATGAACAATATTTTTTTTCTTAATTATCTTAAGCGCGTTAATTAATTTAGAAAGCGAGCTTAATGTGTACAAGTTTCCTCGTAGCTGGCTCTAATTTGCTCGGCTTTAGAGCAAAGACGTGTTTCCATATAGTGGGAAGATTCCTGGGGAGTTATTTAACTAATTTTATATGCGGTGCAAGTTTTAACCCCACTACCATGTGTTTGCGTTAGCGCTGTCGCAGACGACGTGGCGGGGGGTGATAATGTCAAGATGGATCACTTTTTACAGACTATTTCAGTACCTATTCTTCTTTGTTGTCTTTCATAAATAAAATTAAAAACTCTATTGCAGGGTATTCTATGAAGTATACCTTATATCAGACCGGTTTTGAAAATACGCATTTTAATATGTGTGCAACAATTATTTTCAGGATCTAAAGTAGAAATAGCCATTATTAGCACTAGAAGAAATTAATTAAATCGCTGACAAGACCTAAATTGGCTTTATTTAAACAGAATTTAAACGAAAACTGTTTGATTTTGTAAGGCAAGTAAAATATATGTAACTTAAAAAAAATTGATATTTCGTAAAAAGGATTTCATGAAATCGGTGCGATGAAAAAACATCGTGAAGTTATGTCTTCGAATCCTATTTAAACGGTTCTATAAGTTAATTTTTTAACGCATTTTTTTTTATTATAAGCAAGCATTTGACCACGATCTCACCTTCTATAATTAAATAGGTATCTACACTATTCCGTCATACTCCTACCGAAAATTTCGCTAATTTATATTTTTCATGCAATGTGGTTTTTTTTTTAATCTTAATTTTTCTGATTTTCTACGTATATCGCCCACATGCAGCGTTCGTGCTTCTCGCTTCCCCTAAAGCAAACAGACATTGTCCATTGAGACAGTTGCATGCCTTGATTGCTAAAAGGTCATTAGCTCTTGTCAGCGTCTTAAATATGAAAAGAGAAAAAAAAGTTACTACGAGGTTAATCTTAGCATGACTTAATCTTTATCTACGTGGAACAGACGAACAGAAAGACAAACTAGAGCTCAGAATTAGCTCAACGAAGTTGCAAGCTTGAGTTCAAATAAGTACATGTATTTATTCGAGTATTTTATCTTGAAAATGGGTGGAAAGATATTGGAAAGTGACACAACTGGATTAATTAATAATATGTATCTCGTATTTTAAGGATTCATTTAAAATACTATTTTTTTAAATGTAATAAAATAAAAATTGTAAAAAGGTCAGAATTTTCATAACTTTTATTACATTTCAACCAGTATGTTAAATTAATATCTACCCTTCAATATCAAGGTCCGATATAATTATATTTTTACTTCCATAACAGTTGTGCAATACACTTAACAGCAATGAAAACGGGTCACTTTGTATAGGACTTTCCATTCAAAGTGATCCGTTTTCATTGTTGTTGAGTGTATATCTAAAAACACATTTAAGTATTTGTATTATTTTAATAAAACCGAATAAGTACCTATTTAAGTTTTACAAATATACGATGGCGGTCTCCAAAATACGAGCAAACACCATAAATAATCCAGGCGTAATAAAGGCCAAAATAAGAAGAATCCTGCAAAGAATAGTACCAACAAGCAGCGTATTACTCAGTGTCACCGTCGGGACGCGCCTTGTAATATATGTTTTAATAAAAGGGTTTCAATTCGCGCCCGTACATAGATCACACGAAGAAACCCGAAGTATCAATAATATCGAAAAAGATCTTCAATTTATTATTCATTGAAGTCGCTGGGCAGGGCGGGCCGCTCTATAAATCCAAGGATAGCCACTAAATCATCGTTTGCACGCGGAAGGACGCGTGCGGCGCAATTTTCATCCTTTTATTCCTTTCCATGTTTACGAATGGAAATATTGCAATTCCAACTATGTTTCGTAATTTACGTTTGACCTCGTTTGAATAGCAAAACAAGTGAGAAATAGTTCCTTTTGGCATTAATATTGTTGTTTGTGATGAATGCAATGCAACCTAATATTTTATGAGAAAGGCTGCGGGAAGTCGGTGGATGCGAGCGGCACAGGATCGGTGGATGTCTATCGGCTGATATTATGATAATGATGATTTTATGAGACAGTACAGTTCGGTTGTTGCATTGTGTCACATACGCTGCATCAATATTAAGATTAAGTCATCGCAGTATACATATATATTCACTTCGTAAGTATATTTTTGACAAAATGTTTTCAAACGTAACGCATCTATACCTCACTACGTAAGACTTAAGTACATTTACTAAACGATAAACTGATCATTGACAATAGTAACTTTTTTACCATTGCGGACATCATTTTCATAAAACCCCAATTGCCAATAACGTAACTGAACTATTTGTGTAGTCTTACTTAGCAATACGTCGCAGTCACATCCTCGCCAGATCGTCCCCCGTCGACACTTTACTTAGGTCGCAGCGGGTCGCGTGACCTTCGCACGGCATTATACCCAATCCATGCATTAACAATGTATTCCGGCCTAAACAAAGAGAAGCAGGTGGATCGCGAACGCTACACCCACTGAAAGATTCCATAAAAACTGTACCGGCACCCTCGTCACGTCCCGACATCTTATTTATCTAGTCACGGCCAAAATCATTGTTTCCTTTTTTCGCTGTCTGTTCGCAAAAACACGCCTTATTACTGCCACTGGCTAACTGCTGCTATTGTCCCACTCTTGTGTGTGACGTGCCCTCACAATGCTTAGAAAAACCTGTCTCCGGACAAGAAACAGCCATTTATTCATGTGTTTTCTGCACTCGTTTCGGTACTTAATGATGGCGCGCCTAATTGAAGCGCTCGGAATGACCGGATCGGGGTTTCCTCGCATTTATATCTCTGATAATATAAATATATCTAAATATATATAAATATATCTTATACTTTTACGACAGTTTACGGCTTTTTAGATATCAACGATGAACTATTCCGTTGTCTTACCTAAGTGAAAAGCTAAATATGATGAAAGTTTGCACATGAAAAACGCTTTCAGTCGGAAAGTTTTGTTAGTGAATTTTAGTGAATAGCTTTAGGCAAAGGGATAACTAGATGTCTGCCAGGCCGCATTTAAAACTGTTGCTCTCGTATAAGGTTCAAAATTGACAATTTTGATCACGACATATAGCCACAACTTCAACACAAAGTTTCTGATAAACAGCAGACATTGATTAGGGGAGAAGTGGCATGAAGGAGCCAGGTTTTGAAAGAGCCACTTGCATTATTTCGGTAGTTTATGAACGAATTGGTTAGCAAATTTTTTTTTAAGTGGCAATACTGATTTCCTGTCACCCACAAACATTTGACAATTCGCCGGGATCAATGGTCGCCGGTATATCGAGTCAAAGTTTTTGGCACTCAAAAGTAAGTATTTTGCGTCAGTTAATTTGTTTTTTGGTATTTTACTGTGAACCAATACAGGTACATGAATTGTAAATTGAGTTTGTGTATATATTGGACCTTACAGCTGCGTAAAAAGTAACGCACAGAAGTTTTTATATAGTTGTTATTTTGAAGGCAATATATTTTTTAACAATAAGTCATGAAAGAGCCGGGATAAAGGGCCTTAAAAGAGCTGGCTCTTTCATAAAACCCATCATTTAAAAACTTGTATTTGAAATAGATAAATTAATTATTAAGCGGTTTTTATATACGTCTACTTAGGTATTATTAAATTATTTGCTTCAGGTATTGTATTATATAAAAGCTTGGTCCAAAAAAAAAAAAAACAACATAATCGAAAATGGAAGAAGCACTTCTGGTTGGGCTTACGAATCCTGTAGCATTAAAGGAAAATTCAATTACTTTTGTAACAATTGTTTCCAATTTTAAGATACAGACATTTTTATATTATTGTAAAGGCCGAAAAAACATAATTTTAAAGAAATCAAAATATTTGAAGTTTAATGTGTGCAATATTTTTTGAAGTTCTTGAAAATTTTACAATGTGGTATTTGAAAGAAGATTATTTTATGCTATTTTATTAAAATTTCAATATTGGTTAAAAAAAACCGGCCAAGTGCGAGTCGGACTCGCGCACCGAGGGTTCCGTACAAACCTGTAAGGTTTACAAAGTTCGTTCTTTACGACAATCGAGTCATAACTATGGTATTTTTATTGCAAAATGAAATTCATAACATTACAATGGGGAAAGATGGAGTAGCATAAATTTAAGACAAAGATCTTAAAAAATATATATTTTGTAATGTAACTAAAAATTTAAGGTTTTCGGAATTTTTCCTTTATGTGTGCTATAAAACGTTGCTTCATGCCAAATTTCAAGATTCTAGGTCGACTGGAAGTACCCTTTAGGTTTTGATTCCCTTGCGAGTACTTGCGAGTTTCAAAATATGCAGCTTAAATTGCTGTTTCTTTTGATTGCGTTGACATAGAAGTTTGATTTTGTTACAGCTTAAAGGTATTATAGACCTGAGTATTTGGTATGAATTTCAATTTAATACCTCTACGCGTTTATGAGGAAATGGGTAGTAAGGTTAAAATTATTTAAAAAAAATATATTATGTGATGTAACTAAAAATTTATGGTTTTCGTAATTTTTCCTTTATCTATGCTATAAGACGTTGCTTCGTACCAAATTTCAAGATTCTGAGTTCACGGGAAGCACCCTGTAGGTTTTGATTCCCTTGCAAGTGTCGAAAATTTGCGGCATAAACGGCTGTATCTTTTGATTGCGTTGGCTTAGAAGTTTGATTTTTTCACAGCTTCAAGGGACAGTAGACCTGAGTAATTGATATAAATTTCAGCTTCATACCTCCACGCGTTCCTGAGAAAAAGGGTCTTGACAGACGGACGGACAGACGGACAACAAAGTGATCCTATAAGGGTTCCGTTTTTTCCTTTTGAGGTACGGAACCCTAAAAATACCGCTCAAGTAAAAATATTAATATTATGTACCTAAAATTGGAAGTTATGACTGAAAATATGTTAAAATTAAAGCATTTGTTAGAATTACTTAAAATAACTGATACAATAAAAATATAACGAAAACATCATAAGTTTTCAATAAGTATTTGTTAGATGTGCCTTTTTGGTAATTATAATAACCGTGCAGAGTTATAATTTTGCATTTTTTTCATAATTAATACAGACTGGCTCTTTCATAACTTTCAGTGGCTCTTTCAATACCGAAAAGTTATGAAAGAGCCAAATGACACACTTTGCAAAAACGATTATTTTATTGGTTTTTATGATGTTTTTACGGATTTTTCGTATGAAATTATCTACTTTAATAAACAAACCATAATTAGAGTTAAAAAAATCCTAATTTCTTTCATTAAAAGTATATCTTTTCGCTTCGTTTAGAAAACTGGCTCTTTCATACCACTTCTCCCCTACATATTTTCAAAATTTCACCGAGCATTCATCAATCAGGGCGTTATTTACAGCCCCTGAGTTCACGTTCAGTCAGCTAATTAGATTCAAAGTCTGGGGAAAATTAATATAGGCTTTTAACAGCAACATAAATCCTTATTTACTTATTTGACGTTTCGCTTACTAATAAGGTCTGGATTTGTTGGAGAATGAAGCATGAAAAATTTATGGAAAATAAAACAAATTATTAGTCCTATGACAGATGGTTTTATTTTATACATAGGATTTTTATGACAGATCTTAGGATTTACTGTACTGAATTGGTTATCCTTGACGGGATTGCATGTGCCGGAGCAAAGTAAAGAAAGAATAAGAAGAATTCATTATCTGAAAATAAACAACATTTTTGATGTTTATATGGGTTTAAAAATACACATCGATAAGTAACTAAATAGGTAATATAATATTTAGATAAGTAGTTGTAAATGGAATAGTAGAGCTGAATTTTTCACAATCTCTGACGTTCGCGCGCTTTTAAAATCATTCATAAAATGATCTTACATTCAACGAAAGTAACAACAAACAAAGCTTTTCTAAACTCTAAAGGTTGGGTGTTTTCAACTTACCGAAGTGAAAGTGGCGAGCGAGAGTGGAAACATTTTCCCGGCCGTTATCGAGAGAGGTTTGTTGGCGCGCTCCGCGAAGAGCCGCAGACTGCTTTTAAAGTGGCGCGGCTTAGCGGTCCAATCGCAGTTGTACACGGCCAAGGACAGCAGTTGACTCTAGAGAAAAAAGTCTTTGTCGTAATCTTTTTTTAATGGTGCAGCGACGTATTTAACGCATTCACTGCCACGAACGCATATTTTCGTTTTGCTGACTTTCCCGTAGTGCCTTGAACGCACATGTGTGTTGCAATGTTCCCTTAATGACAGATTTGGCACCTGGCGAAAGTTCGTAAAAAGAAGTGGCAGTGAATGCGTTAATGAACCTAGGCAGCGGTAGGTACAGATTAAAAGTAAAAACGTATTAAAATACAAGACGGCAAAACTAAACATTACTTATTAAATAGCAATCAAAGCGTTATGATTTAAGGAACTTTGAAAGAACTTGGTACGTATCCAGTTAGATTAACTTCTTTTATCAGGAAGGTGAACTTGTAATGTTTTTAATTCATATTATACTGCGTTAAGATATATCCACGTTAGTTTTTAAGAATCGGTGTGTCAGGACAGTTTAAAGCATTGTGCTACAAAAATATGAAGATAAAAAAATAATATAAGTAGATAGTAAAAAAATAAATTAAGGGATTATTAAATAAATCCGCAGCTACCTTTTCTTCAATGCGAGTACCGAACCAGCACGGCACCAATATTTGAATGATCATAATGAACATGTAAGTTGCCAAGAACACGAAGTACTGCCATGGTGCTGGCTAAAAGAAAATAATATCATAAATATAATTTTATGATATCTACGTTAAATACAAATTATCTTACCAGAGTAAATCTGAAGAGCACCACACAAATGATACAAGAAGCCATGCTAAATTGAATGAACATCGTCACGCTGAACACGTCCTCTATCAAGTTGCAAAACCTACGAAAAACACGCTCAAATATACCATATTTTACAACTTAAAGGAGAGATCATTGTGTTATTAAACTTACTTTCCCAATTCATCAAAATGAATAATCGAGTCATTTAGTTTCGTGAAAGATGAATCAATATCTGTAGTTACTGCTGCTGTTATTTCACTTGGATCTTCAACGGGTACTGCTCGTGTTTCTTTAGCGGTTACTCTTTGCAGCTTACCATTTAGTATGTCCAATTGAGCTATGGTTAATATCATTACCCCCAAAATAAAAGTATCAATATTCACGTTATAAAGCATATGAATGTGTATGCAGATTGCTTGGTACCAGTATAAGGGGTAAATAAAACTTTGAGATGTATTTTCTGACAAGAAAGAGTAACTGCACACTGGTAGCTCTAATTTTACGGGTAAGAATAAATGCGTAATGAATGGTGAAAGAATATGAGTTAGGTTAGACGTCACAGATACCGCCGCAACAATTTTCCAATACCTCTTATTGAATTTTTTTGCGTCTCCGATTAGTTTATAATCTTTCTCGTTACCAGGTCGGAACCTATCACTCTCCAAGATATTTAATACTTTAACGACACTCTCGTGCAGAAAAATAAACGTCAGAACTTTAGATGTTACAGCTAGCTCTGTGAAATAAAAGATCATTTCTTCAACAAACAGATCGAGTTGTCTCGGCAGGTAATAGAAATTGATGGTGAATAGTAGATTGTTGAGAATTACAAAGAACGCGATAAATACTTTAGAGTAATATTTATAAAACGGATGTATGTCACTCGTAGGCCAGATGGCGAGAACTTTCCAGAACTTCATATTAATACTGAAGCAATCTATTTGTTTTAGCTGTCGCATTTTTAATTCAGATAATCGTAGTTGTATAAGGATGTGCCTCTAGTTTCGGATCCTTTCTCGAACTATTCCAACGGCGCTCCGTCCGCCGTTTAAATAGACTCGGACCTCAAAGGCCATCAAAGGCTTGTGATTAAACAAATTGTTCTACAAAACTGCTTTTTAATTGGAAAGAGTTAAGCGTTATTAACTCGAACATATACTAGCTGCCGTATTTCCATAAATTCAAATGAATATGAACATCATTTTCAAAGGCAAATTCTCGTGTGTGGAGTAAAAATGGGAGTAATGTGGGTTAATTGCGAGCGCTAGGCTTTTTAAACGAAATGCAATTAGTGGAGTTGAATATGCTCTAATTAACGAATGGCTATAAGCCGCAGTTCACTAGTTTTAAAAATGTTCGAAGTTAATGTATCATGATTATGGATAAAGTTCAACGAAAATTCACAAATTACTTTTTGATAATGTTATAAGGTAGGTAATTATTTTTGGTACTTTTCGCATGCTTTCTTCCAATCGGATACCTATACTCTCCTATTACAGTATGTTTCTTATTTTTATAAATATCGTGATCAAGTGCAGTATTAAATACTTTTACTTATAATATTTGCAGTTTATATAATAATACCTATAAAATTTAAAGAAGCTCATTTAAAGAAGTTTTGGCTCGACTCGAATTCCTAAATATATTACTTATATATATATATATATATATATATATATATAGTTTAGTTTATGTATTTTATAATTTACTATACTATTGTGTAGTCTATGTATTATAATATAATATAAATAAGTATATTTAGATTCTCCTTTATTTTTCTGTACATACTTATTTGTCTACTCGTGAACATGTGTCTTCTCCACTACTCAAAGGTTAGCTGGAAGAAATTCCTTGTAGGGATAAACTCGCCGTTGTACATGTGTCTCTTCTCTGTATTGATACTTGTATTTGTGTTTTTTTTTCTGTACAATAAAGTGTTACTTACTTACTTACTTAAAATTAGTAAGAAATAAGGCAAAAATCTATACCTATCAAAAATTTACGCCACGGCAATCTTCGTCGGTACTTCCTGTGCGTTCAGTTTACTCAACAAGTTAGTTCTCGGCTAAGTTGTTAAGAACTTTAATAAACTTTAGCCACTGATATTAACCAGCCTGCTTGTCGTCAACAAGTCTGATCTACTCGCAGGCACATCTATATAATTATATACCTATAAAACAAAGTCGTGTTAGTTACACCACTTGTAACTCAAAGAGATGAAATCGGTTCATTTCGATGATATTTGATTTTTTGTATTTTTCTCCGCCCCGAGGATACTAACCATGAAAATATCAAAAAATGCACGCAAAAAAAATTATGATGATTTTAAAAATCGTCTCAGCCATCTTCCGCAATTGACAGCTCACAGCACGCATAACTGTTAGGCGGTACGAAGCTCGCCGGGTCAGCTCGTTATTAATAGGTAAAAGTAAACATGCTCACCGCACAAGTGCATTTTTTACACTATCTAATAGGAAGATGCTACCTAGAGACAGCATCCAACAGCCTGCATCACAAACAAAATTGTGATGACAACGCACAGCCGAAACTAGTTGGGGAGTGTAGGGGAGCACTAAGAGTCTACCTATTTCTCGTACCTAATAGAAAAAACAAAACGTAAAATACGGGGTTTAAGCTAAATGTTAATGTTTCAACTTTCATCGCATATGAAGTCGCAGGCATAAGGTTAAGGTACACACAAAATATAAAACCTTTTCTGGATTAGAACCTGAAATAACATTTCATAAAGCACTTACTCGCGGATATTTTGTGTGTTAAATAATTAATATTCTACTAGCTTCTGCCCGCGACTTCTACCGCTTGGAATTCGGTTATCGCGTTTCCGCGGAAAATACGCCTTTTTTCCGGGATAAAAAGTAGCCTATGTCCTTTCTCGACTCGGGACTCCAACAATATCCATACCGAATTTTATCCAAATATATGTCCAGCGGTTGACGCGTGAAGAGCGTATAACAGACAGACAGACAGGGCTACTTTGGCATTTAAAATATTAGTATGCATTTGAAATTGGATTTCAATAAACCTGTATGAATCATTTAACAACCCTTAACTAATAATAATTTGAACTTTAGGGTGGTACCTACGCACATGTACGAGTATACAATGTGGTTGTGGAGCGATACAGAACTAAAAGATATTAAAAATACAAAATATTTGCTTGTTATACATAATTATATGCGCAAATGAAATATTTACATAAACATTGAAAATACACTTTCTAGGTAAGTACTTTGTTTATTTCACCCTCTCCTGGTGATACAAGCCGTATTGCGATGGTAGTACATATTTGTTGCAGACGTAACATTTTCGCGCAATGCGATCCGAATACTAAGCCACGGTGGTAAAAGGCTTGAAATATTTCGTTACGGTAAATCCTTAGGAATAGAGTTGATTCTTGATTTTCCGCACGAGACCGGCTATGTTGTGTCAATTGGCGGAGGAGTCTAACTTTTATTCCCATAAACCCCTCTGGGCCTTCGTTATAGCGCGGATCATCCGCTTCCCGATGGTGCTCACTCGTACTCTATTGTTTACAAAATAACAAACAGTATTAACAAAGAGTTTGAGTTTGTCTAGCTTAGACATACTTAAGTATTTTATGTAGGTAAGTATGCTATGCTATGCTACACTCGTTATTATGTTGTTGATAATTATGTTGAAACCGAGTATTTAGAGATCTTCTACTATCTAAAGTCCCGCGCCTTCTCATTTTAAAACGCTTCAATGTATTTAAAAAGCACCACCAACACTCTCAATACATGTGTGCGTGCTGAGACAGCCATCAACAATGCTATGAGAGTGTTGGTGGTGCTTTTTAAATAATAATTAAAAAAATTAAGCGTTTTGAAATGTGAAGGCGCGGGATTTTAGATAGTAGAAGATCTCTACCTACGGAAGCATACTAGAACAGGACCGGTCTGAGTAGCGAGCCTTGGGGGAAGCTTGGGGGAAACGTCTTTCGGCTAAAATGATGAATTATGTTAGTAAGTAATTTTACGACCTAAGTAAGTGTAGTGAGTATTTCTTTTGAAACGTTGTTAATTAAAAAAAAGGAGTTCGAATAATACAAATTTCATCTACTTATATCCTAGTTTTATCAAATTTAAAAAATACTATACATATATGACACTAATAATTCATAATAATTCATACCTATTAGTACTTATTTAATTTGTTATAAGACTTATTTGGTTGATGACAACACGAACAAGTTCGAAGGGCACCAAAAGCCATTCCCAAAAAAAGTATTCTCAGAGCGTACCTAATAACCATCGAAACCATCTTATAGAAATTTTCGAAGACAGCTTACCCATCTACTCGTATAAATATCGAAATGGAGTTTAAAATGATGAAGTGGTTTTTGAGTTATTAAGGTGCAAACTGCAAAGAAAATCCTCACTGGGCCTGCGTGGGGACTATAGCCCAAACCCTCGGTCTCCGTGCCTAGCAGTGGGCCGTAAATAGGCTGTTGTGGTGGTAAGGTGCAAAAAATTTGGTGCACGCGGTAAAATAGATAAAAATGTTTTCAGGTATTTTAGTTATTTCAGTTTAACGAAGACGTGGTGTAAGCGAGACAGCAACAAAACTCTGCTTTAAACTCGAACACGCTGAAACAGCGAGCGGTGGCCGCGAGATTTAAATATTAATACTCGTTTTCCGACTTGATCGAGAAAGTAGCCGGGTAGAACAGATAATTTGAATTTTTAAACAGTTTGCAGTAGATGATTAATCTGAGTTACTCGAGATTCTCGCTTGATGAACAATCTGAAGGTAGGTACCTAATACACTTGTGAAAGAAAACGTTTAAATAGGAAACAATACAAAACCAAAATAATGTAGGTTAAAAAAGAAACTCTTAAACCATATTCTTTTGGATAATAATAATATCAAAATATTACTATCGCATATTTATTTTATTTATTTTCTTTATTAGGAAAGCAAACAGAAATAAATGCACAAGAAACATATGAATCTTAATGGCTAGAAAATAAATATTCACTTATTTCCTAAACAGCTTCCACTGAAACATATATGAAAAAGTTATTTTACACACATCAACTTAAAAGTTTACAAGAGAAAACGAAAGCAGAAAATGCCTTATTGTGCGCCTTATTAGGTAGGTAGGTATAGGCAACACATAAGAACCTTAAGTAAGTTTTTAATCTGAATAAATTATTTTTAATCTAGTGTTTTCGTTAATAATATAACGTAACACCATATAAATTTAATTAATTATATTACAGAATTCTATACAAGATACAAGGCGTCCCACGCCTACGCCACATGGAGGGAAAGTACCTTGAATATTGTAGATAGAATATTTTACTGAAGGAAGACATTATTTTAATTTAAAAAACAATTTCAACGGCAGTCATAGATTTTTTAATAATTACATGGTTGAACCGGGAATTGAACCCGGAATTCAAGGCACTTTTCATCCGTGTGGCTTAGCCGTGGGACGTCCTGTATATAATAATTAGTTTCAACACATTAAACATGTAGGTACTTTATCGTTCACAACACAATAATGTTAACGCGTCTCTATTCACTTAAGTGGTAATTTAAACTTTGCCGCGTAATAAACCTAAGTCTACATTACTGTTATGTACTTGGTTATAATGAAGAACATGCAGATAAAAGTAGTTTTGATATTTCATTTGCAGATAAAAAGTACCTAAGTCAATGAATATTGTTCGGTTCAGAAATTAAGAATAATAAAATCATTTAATAGGATGGTTATAGATATATTTTCAATACCTATTTTAAATGATGAACTGAAATTGTAAATCTCTTCATTCGCTCTTCAGTAAAAAAAAACAAATCTCACCTTTTTACTGATTATTTAGGTTCTAAAATTGTAGGTACCTATAGTTATTATGGCGGTCGACTTTGCCAACATTCCTGTGAAGCTGTTTTCTACAACCAATCAAATGTGGATTCTCAAATTATGATTTTTATCTACACTCATATCATAAATCCGCTATGAACCGCAAATTATGACCAGCATTAAGATGAACTGTTTAGTTAGAACAGATTTCTTATTTGTGTAAATGTTCTAATAGCTGTATTAGACCATCAACTTCGATGGTCTAATAACATTCAAATTTCGAACATCTTCGAACAGCAATGCCCGCCTATATTCTCCAGACAGACAGAGCGAAAGTTTGTTCCAAATTCAAATATCGGCTCTATTTAGCCTATGCTTTTTGAAAATCGAAGGTGAGACTCTGACGTATTCGAATATCCGCCATTGTGGACAGATTTTGAAGCATCTTAGAGGTTTTATTAAATGAGTGTAGATAAAGTTGTGAATGCAACTGTACATAATTAGGCCTTAAAACACTCGTGCGATGTTAGTACCTCACTCATTAAAACCTCACTCGTGTTTTAAGGACCTTTATTATGTAGCAGTTGCATAAACTACTATTAATTACGTATCTTCATTATATATGTATATACCAAAAACTGCTGGGTGCTGTTGTGTATGTAGATTTTTTTCTCTGCATGTTCTCTGTATTAATATATTAATGGAGCTTAATTAAGGCTGCCACGCATAAACATGAAATTATTTTGCCTTGTTTTGTTATCATTAGCGTTAAACAAATACGCTGGCAATGTTTGTTTTACTTCAATACAATATTTTAGCAACGGTAACCCGATTTCGCCAAATATTTTGTTAATTCTGAACATTTGGCAACTTAATTGGGGTTTACCAGAGATTAATTATAGACTTTACAGATTTTCAGGTTGAAGTCGAGGTAAAAACTGGCAAGGGGAACAATTTTTACAATTGTTTACGTACGGTAGGTATTTTCACGAGAATAGGTTTCCCACGGGTCAGACCAGTTTTTCAATACTTCTATAACTATAACCAGGTTGGTATAAGTATAGTATAGTCACTGACGCAAATTCTAAGTCTATGCGGGACGAATTTAAGTCGCGGGCAATGGCTAGTATTGCATAAAACGCTTCGATAAATGATGAAACGTTGTAATAACCGCAAAAACTCAAGCAAAACATTTCCTAGAAGCCGGCAAAGGGATGTTACCATAGATAGCGTACCGCCCCCGGGTTTACGCACACCCCTGTAATGACCGAGCTCATTAGCACTACCCTTAAAGACCAGGCAAGGCGAGAATCACTTATAACATCTCCCTTTCCAACTAAACAATAACTCATGCGTCTGAGAGAGATAGCAAAGCCACGAGAGGATTGTGTTTAGGGTGTTGAAGAGTCTTTAGTATTAGGATAGTTCACAATAACATGAGCAATAAAAGACGTTTAACTTCACAACTGACGTGCTTAAGAGGATACAATGATGGATCGCGGTTCTCGCTTAATTTGAGGTCGAAATTATGCTGCCCTTGTTTTGTGAGAAGTGTATAAGATCTAAACATGCTGTAAAGTGCATTTTTAAGTGCATCGCATTTTGATAGTTGGGTTTATTTGCATTCCTTGTTGACGAATAGAAGACAACAATAACGTTTAAATGATCCAGAACGAATGAGGCCGATACTTCCTGTATCGTTTCTATCTTATTTATTACTAGCTTCTGCCCGCGACTTCATCCGAGTGGAATTCGGTAATAGCATTCCCGCGGGAACTAGGCGTCTTTCCGCGTTTAGCCTATGACCCTGTTTACACTAATCCAGTGCTGGAATGCCAGGATACATACATTGCTTATTCACCGAGGATACGACTATTTTAAGTTCTCTCGAAACCAGCAATGTTCGTGAACTTGTATTCCAGCACTGGATTTGTGTAAACAGGGTCTATATGTTGACTAGTGTTATAAACTACCCCCATATCAAATTTTATTGCAATTCGTTCAGTAGTTTTTGAGTTAAATCCGGACATACATACAAACCTACAGACAATTTTTCTAAAAATTGTTATTTTGTATTCAGTATCGTTTATATAGTCCCCTCGCCTTGATTAAATTTTAAAGCCGCCTTTTAATTTTAAAGTTTCTGAGGCGACTTCTTCTACAGACTTATTATTAGTATAGATCAACATGTAATGATGCTGATTTAATATGGGTTTTTTAAAGCCATGGTGGCCTAGCGGTTCAGAGGCAGCGGCGCAGGGCTTGCAGAGGGTCAGGACTCAGGAGTTCGAATCCAGCTCGCATCTCTGCTGAGTTTACTTATGTGCGAAATTCAATTAGAATTTGGTAGGTACCACTGAGCTTTTCGGTCAAGGAAAAACGTCGCGAGGAACCAGTGGGACGGAAATAGGTATGCTGGTGGTGGTGGATGAGGATTCAAATTCACATAATTTCCAACCATGTTCATAACTAGGCCACTATAAGATCTCAAAATGATAATAGTAACGATTATCACTCCCGGCGTAGCCAAGCCACTTGCTTTGTTAATTGGTTTTTTCCGAGATCCGTGTAATGAGCGAGGTCGTTAACGTCTCTGCAGCCACTACTTTAAAATTCAAGTGCTTAAATAGAAAATAACAACATTATCATGCCTTGTTTTGCAGCGGCGACGCTACGGTTTTTTATCTGTGCAATGAATATTTTTAACTCCCCATTGAAACTAACCGTAATATTTGTTGTGTAAACAAAATTTATCTTATTTAGGATTTTACAAATATTAACCCAATTCAAAATTAACAAATCCCTGTTAATGAACTTATTTTTTATAATATGTATGTTAGTTATTTTTTATCAACAATTAAAATTTAGGTACCTACACGTAAAATTATCATCACGTTACTCGTAAATGCCAGCACTTGCATTATATCACCGTTAAACGAGTCATAACGTTAATATTCACAATGAAATAACAGTTCGAATCGAATAAACGTGCTAAAACTATATCTACGTAGCAATTACGCTTTACCACGTGACTTGATTCGATATAAACGCATTAGTGATTTTAATTGACGACGATTTGAAGTCTCGCGAGCTAATGAGCTCTGCAGGTGTTACGGAATAGACGTTAATTTGGAAATTAATGATTCCAAATAACTAAACGTTTCTCCAGAAGTCACGTTGAAAATTGAACTAAATCGAGTGAAAGGAGTTCGCTGAAGTCAGGATGTAACTATAAAATATTTAGTCTATTACAACAAAAGTATTTCAAATGCCAATTTAAGTGAAATATTATGATGGATTAATTTCACAACTGTAATAGATTTTTAAAGTACCTACAATGATGTGTACCTACCTACCTAAGCTACTCGTACAAGAATGGTCGATTTGAACACGAGCACTAGGTCTAGGTAACTATTGAAAAAAATACCTGCTAACCCAATGGTTATTATAGGTACAGGCCTATATTAAATAATAACATATGGACGATCAGTGTCTAACAGAATATGTCAAAATATATGCAGCAAATTGTCATTAGAAAATACGTTCCAATATGCTAATAACGCCTCTTTATAACGAAAGCCAAACGGGTGCCCGAGCTGTTCGGGCACCCGTTTTGACAAGCCATTTTTCTCCGGCTGATTGTGAAGCCTTACTTATAACAGATCAACAAGATGCTGCTAACAATAGGTAGGTAGTATTTGAAGGCAAAAGAAGATATTATCTGTTTTGACATTCGAAATTTCCAATCTTTTACATGTGTTGGCGGGCGAGGAGATCGGGTTGTCAGGAAATCCTTGGATTGGATTAGGTACCACCAGAGCAAGTATTTCTATTTAATTATGAACGTAGAAGCGCTGCATTTGTATGCACATCAATCGTTCCTCATTTTACGCTGATCCTATGAAAAATTCACAATGGCCGGTGTTAAGTCACCCGTCAAAGGTAGCCAAATCAAAACACAGACAATCAGCCATTAAGATTTTAAAGGAGACTTTCGAGGATAATTCCTTTGCTGTCATGTAAAAACCGACGGCCGGATTGGTCCAGTTGGTATTGGTAGTGACCCTGCCTTCTGTTCCGATGGTCGCGGGTTCGAGTCCCGCTCGGAGCTAACTTTGTGTGATGAACACGAATGTTTGTACTCGAGTCATGGATGTTTAGTATTTATACATGTATGTATTTCTCTATATAAGTATTTATATCGTTGTCTAGCACCTACAAGCTTTGCTTAGTTTGGGGCTAGGTCAATATGTGTGAAATGTCCCAAGATATTTTTTATTTTTTATTAAATACTAACCAGTTTTAATAACAATTCAGCTACTCAAATGAATACCCAGTAAATGCTACATCAAACATCACAACAGCACTTAAGTACTAATTAGCCGATATTACTCGGACAGCTTAATGAAACCTGTAGCCTAATTACCTATTTAATACAGTTGCGAACGGGGCTGAGTTCACGAAATTGATATTTACGGTCAAGTGGTAGGAACGGTGATACTGAAAGGACCAGCGTAGTTGGAGCTCTATTGGATAAGGTGGGACAATAGTTTAGGGGTCAGTGTAAAATAAATCTTAGTATCATAGCGTACTGAATTTCTGTAAGGGGTGGAGATTAAAACAATGGATGTGTTTGCAATGTCGAAACCGTTGCAACCCTTTGGCTGCGTTTTAATTGCTGGGGTGACTCGGAAGGGTGATCTGGTATGAAATTCTTTAAGCCCTTTAATCTTACAGGGCGCCTGCGTTTTGTTACGTAATGGAATAATTGATGACCATTACAATATTGCATGAATAGGTATAATGGAAGGTAAACGTTAACTGTTATCCTTTGGGATCTACATTTTAGTTAAGTTACGGTTCAAATGATTGAGTTGAACTCATAAGCGAATTTGATTGAATTTTAAGCTTTAACAAAAGGCTTAATTAAACAAAACGAGCACAGAATTAGTTAAGTAGGTTAGGTCGGTACTTCATGTGCAAAATATTAAGGGGCCACATTTATAAATTGTACATACCTAACATAAAAATGATTCAATTAGAAGCAAAAACTGTAAGTAGGTATTGAAGGATGATTTCTTTGACTTGGATTTCTTCATCATCATCATCATTTCAGCCGATAGACGTCCACTGCTGAACATAGGCCTCCCCCAAGGCGCGCCACTCAGACCAGTCCTGTGCCACTCGCATCCACCGGGTTCCCGCGACCTTTACAAGTTCGTCACCCCATCTTGTTGGAGGCCTACCGACAGCTCGTCTACAGGTTCGCAGACGCCACTCCAGAACTTTGACGGGGATTTAAGGAATATTAATCAAGTTGTTATGAAGTGTAAATAGATAATCGTACGAATCAAGGTAATGAATCGTTGAGCTTCAAATCGTTGGATATTCCTGCCAAGACACTTCAGACCCCTAAGTTTCTAATTACCTAAATCGTAATGCAATAAATAGTTAAGTGCTCCGTTAAACTGCAAATTCATCTAAAAACCGTAATTGATACAAAGTAGTTTCCTTAAAAAGATCCTAAAGCAACTTTGTACGACCTCGGCAAAAGTTAGCACGTGATTCCAGTCCAGCTTTAAAAACTTTCATGTAACTTTGTTTTGGCCATAAAACTACAGATGTCGCTTGTAAAACTATTTCTATAGCAGGCGACTACTAGATGTTATTACTTGGCCTGCTTTCGAACACTGAATTTAATAAGGTTAGGTATAGTAGCTACAAGAAACTAAATCCGATATCAAATTTATGCAAACTTTGAATTTTTTCAAGATTGTTCTACATAATAAAATAAGCCTAATGGATTAAAGTCTACACCTTGTTTATAGTGTTATTACTAAATAAATCTTATATTTAGATGACCCACAAAGCAAAATAACCCAAAAGCCCAGAATATTTTATACACTTAAAAATAATTTAAAATTGGAATTAGTGATGATTTAAAAAAAACAAAATTATACTTCGACGTCACAAAAGAACCGATTATTTTCAAGCCACTGAAACGATTCCTTCGTATATAGATATACATGTATATAGCTAAGAAAACTCTCGATTAACTCACGTATCAAAAAAAAACTATTC
Source organism: Aethes cnicana (assembly GCA_963971205.1). Taxonomy (NCBI): domain Eukaryota; kingdom Metazoa; phylum Arthropoda; class Insecta; order Lepidoptera; family Tortricidae; genus Aethes; species Aethes cnicana. The sequence continues at coordinate 10,847,943 of OZ020274.1, read as the reverse complement.
ATCCGTTGCGGAGCTCCAGAGCCACTGACAGACAGACACACATACACAATAATGTCAAACTATGGGTTAAAAAATGTGTCTGTGTCAGTCGAACTTACGTTCACTACTATACATATAGTTCACACTTATTTAATACTAGCTTCTGCCCGCGACTTCGTACGCGTGGAATACATATAAATTTGCCGATAACTTTTCTTTCCGACATCCGATTTTAATCAAACAGCTTATGTGTTGCTCCAAATGATGCTATATATCTACTTTTGAAAACTGGATTCAAATCGGTTCAGTAGTTTCGGAGATTAACTCTAAGAAACAGACAGGCAGAAAATATTTCTAAAAATCGCTGTTTAGTGGTCTACCATACATCTTTAGACCCCCGTTCCTTTTTTAGAACTTTTCTTTCTCTGTACAGACACGCCGAGTTCTGCTCTTTTATTATAGTATAGATATAGATGGATATACTGTGTGTAGGGAAAAGCTAGGGAGAGTTATAAAAGAAGTAGTAAGTAACTATTTGAATGAATAACTCATCTGGCCGCTCGGTGTCCAATCCTCGGTAACTGGTTTATTTGAATGTCTCCCGTATTTTCATCACCATCATCATTTCAGCCGAAAGACGTCCACTGCTGGTCATTAGCTTTCCGCAAGGCTCGCCACTAAGACCGTATTTACTTCCTTATTTTGCCTGTCTGTTGTTTTATTAAGATTATTAAAATATGAGCTTTTACCCGCGACTTCGTCTGTAGGGAATTTAACACTATATTTCCAAAGCCCTTTTTAGGGTTCCGAAGTCCACAAGGAACCCTTATAGTTTCGCCATGTCCGTCCGTCCGTCCGTCCATCCGTCCCTCCGTCCGTCCGTCCGTCTATTGCTCGAAGATGCTTAGTTCTAGAAAGCTGTAATTTGGCATGAATATACATATTAGTTACGCTGACAAAGTGGTACAATTTTTTTTTTTTTTATAGGGTATACCTCTCCTACTCGTAAAGTGGGGATGTAATTTTTTTTTTCTTGCGTACTCCATGGTGCAGCATATCGTTGAATAGGTCTTGAAAAAATATTGTGGGTCTGTTAAAACATTTTTTGATTAAGTGATGCGTTTGTGAAATATTAAGCTTTAAAGTGGATAGCTGAAAAAAAAACACGGTTGTGGCAATATATATAACGTAGTTACAGAATAAGTACCTAATAGTACTAACGTACAGAAGGCCGACTGCTAACAAAAAACCGGTTTTGTTGTACCGTACGCTCCCAAAGTGGCCATCTCTTTCTATCACATGCAGCGCGCTCTTTCGGAGGCCACGCCATAGCGCTAGGGCTGGCGCACTCGAGAACATATTAAATCATGCGTCTAGTATTAGTACTGTAGCGGGGGGTTGATGTTAGCTCAGGTAGATGCTGCAGACACGGAGATCAGCGGTGGAATCCGAAGACACGAAGACGATGCCTAACTTATGAAAATATCTAAATCTTGAAGACTGGCCCTATTACTGCCCTAACACTGTCTAACTAAGAAATAATAGATTTTAAGTCGAATTGATATTATATTTTGAGAGATGCGTACTTTACAATGATTATAAAAATACTAAAAATATTAAACAAAAACATTCTACGCTTAAAATTACCTATTTTTGGAAGAAAATGTGTCAACTAACCGATTGTACTCGGCCAGTCTCCACAGTACATAGGTTAGGTAGAATAGTGTTATTAACAATATACATATTTAAGTTAATTTAGTTATTTTTTTTATTATTAAAAACACTCGTCTACACAGATGCTACAACGTAATTTGCTATTAAGTTATTATCACATACTTTATCTGTCAATTTATGAATCTGCTAAATTCAAAATTAAGAAACACGTTACACAGCTGCATTATCACAATATACTAGCCGTTGTCCACGACTTCGTCCCGAGTAAATAGGATTTGCGTACCCGATGATACTATAGTTGTCTTGTACCAAATTTCATCATTTTACTCTTTACCAAATAACTACTTTTTATCAAATCATTTTACTGTTGTTGTTACTACAACCCTCTGCTATACAATATTCTTTTGACATAATTCAAATTTCATAGCACATATGACTCTTGCGTCACGACGTAGTACATTAAGAGAAAACGCGCGCGCGTGCATTCGCTAGCAGTGCGCGGCAACCACTAATCATCACGCCACGGTGCGAAGCCGGCGGGTACTTGTATCGAGCGCGAAGAAATCAAAGAGTGCGCCGCGCCTGACGTAGTTGAAAGGAAAACACACACACAATCACAGCTAAGTAGGCTGTACAAACTTACGAGTCATAGTCGACCAACTTATGAAATGATTAAAAAACCAATGATTTTTCTCGAGCGGCAGGGGCGTCGGGCGGGCACGTCATACCACAGGCTAGCTAATAAGTCTTAGAAAGGTAGGTACTGTGGGCATCGTCAACTTCGGAACCCTATACTTTGCGCGTGGCCCGACACGCACTTGGCCGGTTTTTCCAGGATACTTTTAAAACCATTTCCGGGATTTCTATCTAAAGTCCTCTTCCGGGGTCCTTCTAATGAGTTTTCGCAAATTTACCGGGATATTCGGGATAATAGGCAGGCAGCCTTTAGCTTATTCCAGGTTACAAACTATCTGTTTGCTAAATGTCATGCAAATTGATTGAGCCGTTTTAGCGTGATTGAGCAACAAACATCCAAACACAAACTTTCAGCTTTATTATATTAGTAAGATATTCACATTGTCAATTTAAAAATAACGATGAGTACAATGACCCAAATAATTTTACCCTAAAATATAGCTTTAGTGGTTTAATTAAAGCATAACTGACAAATGAGCCTATTAGTGAGTTTTTTAAGTGGAACGAGCAATGAAAAGCCTGCAACGTACCTTAATTATGGCTGCAGGCCACCGCTCATTGTAGCGTACACCGAAGGCGTAGAGCCCGGAAAATTAAAGCCGAACTTGGTCAGAAGTTGCCGGAGCGGCGAGTGTGTGAAAATTAAGATTTAATGCATAATATTTACGAGATTTTTCAGCTTTTTAGTCAACGCATTTAACTAACGCTTAAAATGCAGGGTATTATAACGGGCCGCTCGTTTGTGTTGGAGTCTAATTTAACTGACTGATTATGTTAGTATAAAGTTTACTAGTGAATAAAGTGATTTCTTTCTCAACACCTAGCAGATAATTCAGAAGAAAGAAACTCTGGCCGAATAGTGAAACCAGTGGAGTCCCAGCTAATTTACTAAGAACTCGCTCTTGAAATCTGCATAGCATGAAAGGCAATTTTCACTGGATGCAACAACTCTCAACGGGCTCCACAATTTTCCTCACGGTACAGTCTTGACTTTTGTTTAATTTTCAGCTATTTTTCTCCTCGGCTTATTTCCTTTTTAGTTAGCGAAACTAAAGGGCCCTTTTGTTCCGGCACCGTTTTCTAATTGCCCGTCACTCTCTCACTTATAGCCTCTTGTGTTCACAAAGCAAACTGAATAAACAGTTTGTGGTGAGCTCGTATGTTCGCTTGATTACGATTGAATAAAAAAATGTAACCCAGCTTTAGTGGCACGATACAAGTTTAACTTTGGATTGGACACCAATGAAGTGGGGAAACATGACATGTATCTACGTTAGGCCGGGTCCATACGAAGTATTATTTATGTCTATGCGAGTTAGTCTTTGATAAGTCGGATAGATTTTACCCTATTTTTTTCAATCAATCAGTCATATTAATTTGTATAAAACACAGTTACAATCAAAAGGAATCAATATAAAAATTGTTCTGCGTTTAGCCTGCAAGTAGGCGTACAAATATTTTTAATGCAATTTTAAAATTAGGTAGGTACACCCTTTAAACTAAGCAAGTTCTCTACGTTATACACATTGACCTATAATAAGTAATAACATATGGACATATCAAAATATATGGAGCAAAGTGACATTAGAAAATACGTTCCAATATGCTAATAACGCCTCTTTATAACGAAGCCTCTTTATAACAGCTCGGGCACCCGTTTTGACGGAGCCATTTTTCTCCGGCTGATTGTGAATCCTTGTTATACACTACTGCGAACTAACAGAAAAGAAAAACATTACGGGCTGATTTTTTTAAGAACGCCAATTATATGAAGATTATACGAGGTAAAATACTGGCCAGTAAAAAGTATACCGTAGCCGCTTTATAAACAAAGTTATCTACGTGTGCTGTTTAGTATGCATTAATGACAGGCGCGCGCACCGGCGGCGTGATTGAAACTAAATCCCCGGGCACGCTTACTGCCGACTGATTACTGCCCACAACACTACACGGGATTACGATATTTTAATGAGAAACACCCGTCCGGGCTTAGTTTTTCGGAATATGTTTAAATGTTTACCGTTAAATATCTCTAGTGGTTAGGTTACCCGGAAGGAACCAACCCAGGATAAAATATACCAGTAGCCACCAATAACAATAACATATCGAAAATCTTTAAATTCTCGTTAATGAGCGTTAACTGCACCAAAGGAAAAAACGAAATAGCCGTAAATTTACACGTGCAATACAATACAAAACGAGGGCTTATTGCAAGTTGCAATTTTCAACTACGGACAATAAACAATTCGCTTGAAATAAGAGTAATTACGAGTATCCACCTGAACGGAGCGGGGTAATAAATCCATTTAGCGCTGAAGGGGCGCTGATTCCTCCTACAAAAGCCGTTGCACCAGTGTTCGCAATTTAAACTTCCCACTTGTATGCAACTGTCCATAACCTCATTAACACGCCTGAAATTAGTTTTGCTGCGAATTTGGCCGCTTTCGCAGCACTTTGCAGGTATAAAGTTCAAGAAAATCAGGCCGTTTGGCGACGAAAACTGAAGGTAGTAGGAGGGTTTCATAGCATCTGGGCTATGAAAAGTAGGGAAGTATTTTATTTTTAACAACGTTTCAACGACCACAAAAGCATCTGCATCAAAGCTCCTAAGTAGCAACAAGTAAACAAACGTTTGGTTCGGACAGAACTACCCCTCTGCCTACATAATCAGTGTCCGACGGAACATATTAAACTTTTTCTACTCACAGGGGCCCGCGAAAGAGAAAACGAAGAGCTCTTTTTGTGCCTCTGAAAAACTGGCGTAATTTATTTTCCCTTGGTGCAATATTTAGTGCTGTCCATTACTAGAGTTCGCGACCGAACATTATTCACCGGCATCCATCTTTTTCCTCGGCCGCACGCGTGCGGTCCTCCACATTAACTTTTTCATTCATATTCCTCCCAGCTTTCCAATATTACAAGTCGTTTTTGCCCCGTCAAGAAATATTATTAGTAATCGGGGACCATTCGTCTTTCTAATCTGATGGACTTTTCTGCGAACCTAAGCGTCATCAGTGTAGTCTACGGTGGTTCTTATTCTTGTAGATTTAAACCCCCTTCGCTACGCTCATCAGTTTTGTTCTGTTTTTTAGTAGATAAGCAACGAAGGAACCGATTTAGACTTGTTTTTTTTTTTAATATTTGATAGGCGAGGTGATCGAAAGTGATTATGTTTAAGAAAATTGGTTCACCCGTTTAGCGATTTTCAGCAATTTTCTGATGGTTTGTACTGTTTGTAGGGGGTTTGCTAAATATGTATTTATAGATTTATACTTACTTACGTTCCAGCTTACAGACTTGAAAGTAGCTTTAACTCTCGGTTCTAGAACTCTCAATGCTTAGCTATCTGCAGTCAACATTTCCTCATGCATTGCCAAATATTTGCGGTGTTGAGAACGCGAAGTGCCGATGCCGCGGTTGGCGTGGCACTGCGGACGTCCGCCGGCGTCGCACTAATGCGCGATGCACTTTAGCTCAATCGTCCGCTAAATGCAATCCTTGACTTGTATGACGAGATAAGTGAATGCTTGTGAAACATTTTTTCACCGAAACCTATTTATGAGTACTTCAGCAGTCTGTGTTGAAATTTATGTTGTACCTAGATGTACTTGGAAATTACACATTGGCTATAGTTACTTTTTATTCAAATATAAGGGATATAGATTCAACCTAGAATACCGTGGTGCGTGTAATGTGTAGGTACGAATGCGTAGTTTTTGCCTACCCAACCAGCTGTCAGGAAACAAGCTTTGGGGTATCATAACATTATGCTTGTATCAGATCGTATAGGTATATAAGTACATTTACAAATATTTGTTTTTGTACATAAGTGTTAGAATGACAGCATCATAGCCCCTCAAACTGGGTCAGGATCGATTTGACAAATGTGTTGTATAAGCTATAAATTTATAGGCGTGACGTAATGGAGTACTTTCCGTTGACGGATGGGCTGACTCTGACCTCTTGCTTAACTTGTCTTGCGGCTTGTAAGCCCTTCATCACAATATATTATGCATGTTATGGTCATCCACTATCCGCCCGTGGTCACGTAGCGTTCTATGAACACGATATGTTTTGTTAGGTAGAGATAATCTACTATAGGAAGTCCCGCGCCACCACAATTCAAAACGCTGGCAAAATGGCAATCCGGTCTAATAGTATTTCCCACCTTCGGCTTTGAAGTGATAGGTTTTCATGATTGGATCCAGTAAATGAGGGTTTCCTAGAAAAAACGCACATCAGACGGCGCATTGAGCCAACTGGTGCAAACTATGATGTACCTATAGATGTCCAACCGTGTTTAGGTATTGGTTATTTTAATGTCATTTCTCTCTCAAAATTAGAGAAATATATATAATTACTGTTGTTTTATTTGCTGTAGTTACTCTACACAGTATAATATTAAATTTCAATTATCTATGTAAATGTTATCTACTTACCTAAATAATATCTAATAATTAGCTAAGTACATCTATTAGGTATAGCACGACACAACTTAGAAGGCACGCGGATTAAGCAATAACAGACTCTGCGTCAACGGCTTAAGTGCTTCGCCGCGCGCCTTCTAAGTTGTGTTCTGCTATACAACAACCACAATACCACAATATTATCATAAAGCAGGCAGAGCACGGGCGTTCTCTCAACACGAAATATTTCTGAGCTATATTATTAGTCACTTCACTAGCCAGCTTTTCAAGAAGTTTGTACACTCAGTTCTTTGCTATGCAGGTCAAACCACTACGCTCTAAGGATTTGGTAAAAATATATAAAGTCGTAGTATTACGACCACCTATATTACCAAATACTTCAAAAATCGACTCGGGTTTCCCCTTCAAAGTAGATACAATTCACATCGCTCAGGCAGATTTATTTTGCCAACTGAGTTATAGCACGACCCAACTTAGAAGGCGCGCGGATTAAGCAATAATAGACTCTGCGTCAACGGCTTAAGTGCCACGCCGCGAGCCTTCTAAGTTGTGTTCTGATATACCATCGACATAGCGACGGATGCCCCGGCCGGCTCTCGGGACGTAATGTCGACACACATTAAGGTCAATGCGTATTTATTCACCATTCCTGACCCACTTTATCTAAACATCCATTCACCTTTTCTTGTCAAAAAATGAATGGATCTTCTCGATGGCTTAGTAAGTAAGTACCTACTTATGTTTATTAAAAAGAGCGAAAGCAAGAAAAACCGGCTAAGTGCATGTCGGGCCACGCGCAAAGTATAGGGTTTCGAAGTTGACGATGCCCACAGTACCTTTCTAAGACTTATTAGCACCTAGCTAGCCTGTGGTATGACGTGCCCGCCCGACGACGTGCCGCTCGAGAAATATCATTGGTTTTTTAATCATTTCATAAGTTAGTCGACTATGACTCGTAAATTTGTACCTACAGCCTACTTAGCCGTGATAGTTTTCCTTTCAACTACGTTATATATGCCACAACCGTGTTTTTTTTTCAGCCATCCAAATACCACCATTTAGCTGGCAGAGGGGGGGGGGGGACACTCGACTCTAACAAAAAATAGCACTTTAAAGCTTAATATTTCACAAACGCATCACTTAATCCAAAAATGGTTTTAACAAACCCGCAATATTTTTTAAGACCTATTCAACGATATGCCGCACCATGGGGTACGCAAGAAAAAAAATACATCCCCACTTTACGAGTAGGGGAGGTACCCTATATAAAAAAAAAAACAAATTGTACCACTTTGTCAGCGTAACTAATATGTAAGTACATTCATGCCAAATTACAGCTTTCTAGAACTAAGCATCTCCGAGCAATAGTGCGGACAGACGGACAGACGGACGGACGGACGGACATGGCGAAACTATAAGGGTTCCTTGTGGACTTTGGAACCCTAAAAATGGGGATTAGTGGATGGCTTTAGAAAAGTTAACTTTGAATTCGTACCTATTCATGCGAATCGATGTAAACTTGGATCTTGTGACCATTTAAAATTTTTGATTGAGTGAAATTCTTACTTACTTAAGAGGGTTCAGTAATATTCAGAAATTAATGAAAACAGCAAAATATTTGACAGCTATTTGCGACGATGCCAATTTTCGGAGTAAACCCTCTTAATTGAAAAAGTTTTCGAAGTTTGAATATTACTCGTAATATTAAATAAGTATTATACAATATTATATAATATTAAATATTATACGTAAATAATATATTTACCTTACTAATTAATATAAACTTTGTAACACGTCTGTCAGTATAATAACTAATATAAAAGGCGAACTTGGGCTCTATTCGAAGTTTTAACTTAGGGAATGAGACATTCACAATCCCTGCGCTCACGCGTCATGGCGCGCTAAATTGAACTTTAAATATAGCTGCTTCAAGTGCGCCGCGACGCGTGAGCGCAGGAATGGTGAATGTCTCATTTCCTATTAAATCTTCGAATAGCGCCCCTCAACGCCATACGCCATAAGGCATTATTTACCAGTAAAACCTTTAGGAAAATACTTAATTATATAAAAAAAATTACTACGTAACTTCCTTTACATAAGTACATAATTATGTATTATTATCTACCTCATGGATACACAATTTTAGTCCCTATGTCGGGGATTCTGGCTGCACTCCAAAATATATCAAGTAAAGTACCTACCGCATCACTGACATGTGGAAAATTACATTTTGGATTTCAAGCCAACCTCTTAGTGAAATTGGGTTTCTTGCAAGAATTGTTACCATTAATATTTATTTTCAGATCTTATTTAACAATCACTAAATTCTTATGCAACCACTATTAACCCGGAAACTATTGCACCAGCTCGAAAAAAGCGTGTTGCTAATAGAAATTACCTACCTACACAATTGAAATTACTAATCTGGGGCCTCATTGGACTCCATACATAGGGATATAGAGATCTTCTACTATCTAAAGTCCCGCGCCTTCACATTTCAAAACGCTTCAATTTTTTTATTATTATTTAAAAAGCATCACCAACACTCTCAACGCATAGTTGATGGCTGTCCCAGCACGCACACATGTGTTGAGAGTGTTAGTGGTGCTTTTTAAAAACATTGAAGCGTTTTGAAATGTGAAGGCGCGGGACTTTAGATAGTAGAAGATCTCTACCTATGTAGGATGATTTCCCTGTCCCAAGTAAAGGCTAGCCAGTCCCCCAATTTTTGAGAGAGAGAGCAAATTACTAGTACAATAAATACATTTCTAGAAGCGCACTTTATTCACGTGTGGTAGCTAGACCGCACTTTATGATATTTTGACGTTTGAACTTTGGGATTTACTCACTCACTTAGCAGTCACTTTTGACGTCCCGAATAACAGGGGCTCTATTCGAAACGTGACATAGGGTAAGCGAAATTCCCTATCCATACCGTCAAAGCGTCACGCTGCTCAAATTGAACTTTAAATCTAGCAGTTCGGTTACAATGCCATGACGCTTTGACGGTAGGGATAGGGAATTTCCCTTTCGCTATGTAACGTTTCGAATAGAGCCCCGTGTTATGCGAGGAGCGGTAGATGCCCTATCCGTGCGCTATAGAATTCTTAATGCCCTATATTTAATTATAGTCACCCTAGTTTTCATGTCCCCGTTGCCTTTTCGGTACCAGAAACACAAATCGAATAGTATTTATGTATGATATTTATTTATTTATTTTATTTTTTTCTTATTAAGGTACAAAGACATGTTGAGAACCAAACATTGAACATGTTATAGCTTACAAGAAACACTTAAGTGGTAACAACACAATAATAATTGTACACGGCAGTGCACTACAAATAATACAGTGAAGATAAAATTACTTGATTAATAAAATAGATACACTGAAAATTTATGAAATTTAACTTGGTAGTCGCGAGACATTGACTAATGCTATTCTAAATTTATTTAGATTGTCAGAAAATATATCTGTCTGCAATGACCAGATTGTTGTATTGGCGGCACATTCGGAAAATTGGAGCATTATAATGAAACATTATTATTAGATAGAGGTGAGCTAAATATCTTTTGAGATCTCGTGTTTCTTTTGATCGCTACAACAGCGCGCGTTATGAACAGTAAGCTTAACAGTCACTGCCGCAAGCCCTTCTAGGCGAGTCGTTTTATAGGCAAAACGGAGACATTGGCATTGAAAGTGAGAGGGTTTATCCCAAAAGTTGGCAACGTCGCATATAGTTGTCAAATGTTTCGCCGTTTTTATTAATTTCACAATATTGCTGAATTAAAAAGGAAGATATCATTCTATGGTTGAATAACGCGTCTCGTTTTATATTTGTTGGTCAGGCATTCAAATACTAAGATTAAATTAAAATGTATGGAATCTGCAATGGAAAGCTTTCAAAAGATATTACTTCCATAATACTAAAAATTTCGTGTTTCTATGATAACTGGTTGCAATCCATACTTAATGTTTTATTCAACCATAGAGCGATAATTTACGTATTCATTCAGTAATATTCACAAATTAATGAAAACAGCAAAGTAAGTATTTTTTTTTTTTTATTATTATTATAGACGGACAAACAGGCAGACGGCCCACCTGATGGAAAGCGGTTACCGCCGCCTATAGACATTTGTAACACCAGAGGCGTCACCAATGCGTTGCCGGTCCCGTAGATATTTAATGACACCCTTTTTAAAACATCCCATATTGTAGCGCAGAGGGAAAATTTCAGCAGGGAGTTCATTCCAAATGCTTATAGTACGCGCTAAAAACGTTCTAGAGAACCGACGCGTAGACGAGCGTAATGTCTCAAGGAAATGGGCATGAACACCCTGCCGATGACGAGAGGTGCGATGATAGAAGGAAGCGGTTGGCACCAGTCTAAACAGTTCCTCTGAACACTCCCCATTATACAGACGGTAGAAAACGCAGAGAGATGCAAAGATTTGACAGATATTTGCGACGTTGCCAACTTTCAAAGTAAACCCTCTTAAGATGTTCTTGTATTCGAGCTCCAAATCGTATTTCTCGCATGGGCCTCGGCCTCGACGAAACCCTGTTATAGCAGAACAGAACTTAGAAGGCGCGTGGCGAAGCACTTAAGCCGTTGACGCAGAGAATGTTGTTGCTTAATCCGCGCGCCTTCTAAGTTGTGTCGTCGATACCAGTCCGCTGATTAATACCCGTTCCCATCTGTATAATTGGGACCCATTGTTCCTTAGAGTCCCGCATGTTTCTTGGATGCTATAAGGAGTCTTGATATTGTGTTGTGTGAGAACATAACAGCTCTTGATACTTTATCGAAATACTGTCGTATTATTATATACCTACCCCGCTTTTATAACCCCCGACGCAAAAAGAGAGGGGTGTTATAAGTTTAACATGTCTGTGTATCTGTGTGTATATATATATATATATATATATATATATATATATATATATATGTGTATCTGTCTGTGCCATCGTTGCTCCCAAACGGAAGAACCGATTTTCAATTAGTTTTTTTGTGTCATAGATAATTTTATCCCGAGTGTTCTTATTCTATGCATTAATTTTATTAACGTATTAATTTAGGTACTTAATACTTGTTAATATATAGGTGCTTGAACTTAGATGAATTAATAGGTAATTATTACTAAATCACATGAATTCTGATAACTATATAAAATAAATGTATTCATTTATTAATTATTTAACATTTACACGCGTGCTTGGGAAACCAAGTAAGGGTTATTCTTATGCATGTTCCGTGAGTACCTATTATAAAAATGCACAAAAGGCAACAGTGTGCAAGTGGCACGCTAATTCATATGAACTACCCTCTCATTTTGAAAGCGCAGACGGTGTAACATACTTGCGTATTTCAGGCAAAAAGTCGGCATTAGGTGCTCTGGTATGAGCGGGCGTGGCCGGCGCCGCGCTGTTGCATTAATGCCTTACAACTTAATGCAGGCTTGCACGCGTCTGGCCCTTAACGAGTCGCTCAAAGTGCACGCTACACATGTACACTGTACAGTTTAGTGTAGGTATCGTAAACGTCCTTCGCTCGTGATTATAGCTGAAAAAACATCAACCAAGGAGCTTTCGCATCTTGAGCGTTGCAGAGGATCGTCTTTTGAAACGAAAATTCAAGTTTTTGCCCGCGTGGAATTCAGTTACCGCTTTCCCGCGGGAACTATGCTTTCTTCCGGTGTAAAAAGTAGCCTACTTATGTCCTTTTCCGGGACTCCAACTATCTCCGATGTAATGCCTAAAGGCATTCTCTACCGGTCAACCATCAGGTCAAACAGAAATTGATATAATTGTAGGTGCATTGTAGCAGATAGAAAAATCAGAATTACAAGGGCTTTGATAAACTTTTCGTACTTAGTTAGGTAGGTTAGAACATTCTTTTCATCAGATCTTTACAATCGAAGATATCTATCCGTTCCGTATCTTAAGTCCCAAACAAAGACTTAAATACGTAAGTACATAATTTAAAAAGATGAATTAGCCAAAGAAAGAGTTCCTCTTCGAACATAAGAGCCCTTCAGTTTGGAAAACAACCCGTTTAGAAATCTCAAGTTATCTTTTACAAATTAAAATGCGGTGGTGGTTTTGAAGACGTGTTGGTTTGGTGGTTCGACCTACCGCCTCTCATGCAGAGGGTCGGTTCCGGCTCGCACCTATAAATTACTGCGAAATTCAATTTGCCACTGAGCTTTTCGGTGAAGGAAAACATCGTGAGGAAACCTGCACGCATCTACGAAGTACTTAATTCAAAGATGTGTCCGAGTTCCCCAATCCGCACTGGGCCCGCGTGGGTGCCCAAACCCTCTCGTGATCAGAGGAGGTCTTTGCCCAGCAGTGGGATGCAAAATAGGCTGTAGTAGTAGTAATCTAAAGATCTAAAGGTCTAGTGATTAAGCTTAACTGTTTGGGGTAGTTGTGGCTACTTTTAATGAGAGGATAAATAAATACTTAACTAAAAATATCTCTTCGGAAACGCGTCGGACATGGGATGGGTTTACCAAAGGGGCTGTTACGTACTTTTAACATCAAAAGAATAATGTTTAACATACCTACACAAAATATCAACTTTAGTAGTAGTTACTTACTTTATAGATATGTAAGTACCTACTTACGTACCTACCCACTCTTTATTAACAGAAAATAAAGGGTAAGGTTCGTATTAGAAACACCATTTCGCATTACTTTCTATTAATGCCTTTACGGTTCTGGTAACTAATTAACACCAGCTCCTTATACATAGAATTATAGTATCATCGAAGGAATAAAACGATATGAATAACTAATACCTCATCATCATCATCATCATCCATTGATCTATTATAAGTAAGAATTCACAATCAGCCGGAGAAAAATGGCCCCGTCAAAACGGGTGCCCGAACAGATCGGCCAGCCGTTTGGCTTTCGTTACAAAGAGGCGTTATTAGCATATTGGAACATATTTTCTTATGTCAGTTTGCTCCATATATTTTGACATATTCTGTTAGGCACTGTTCGTCCATATGTTATTACTTATTATAGGTCAATGTCATCATCATCATCATCATCATCATCATCATCATCATCATCATCATCATCTTTTCAGACGAAGGACGTCCACTGCTGGACATAGGCCTCCCCCAAGGCTTGCCCGACATAGCCCGAAGAATTGCGAGCCTTAAGTGGCAGCGGGCGGGGCACATTGCTCGCAGGACTGATGGCCGATGGGGCCAGAAAGTTCTCGAGTCGCGTCCGCGAACCGGGAGACGAGCTGTCGGTAGGCCTCCAACAAGATGGAGCGACGACCTCGTGAAGGTCGCGGGAAAGCGATGGAAGCAAGTAGTACAGGAACTAATACCTACCTTTGCAGAATGCAAAACTTTATATAGATAGTTATTGTTTTGTTCTACGTTCTACTTTTGTCCGATCGAAGAATAATCGAAGATCGAAGACGAAGACTAGCTTTTAAACTCGGTAGTAAGTCGTCGGATCTACTTTTATGAAATTATAATTCTAATATATGAAACTAGGTAAGTATACTTACCTAAGACAAAAAACCGGCCAAGCGCAAAGTATATGGTTCCGAAGTTGACGAGGCCCACAGTAGATTTCTAAGACTTATTAGCATCTAGCTAGTCTGTGGTATGACGTGCCTGCCCGCCGCCCGTGCCGCTCGAGAAAAATCATTGGTATTTTAATCATTGAGAGTGATTTTTTTCAGCCATCCAAATACCACCATTTAGCTGGCAGGGGTGGGGGGGGGGGACACGTGACTCTAACAAAAAATAGCACTATAAAGCTTAATATTTTTACAAACGCATCACTTAACGACAAACGCAGCACTTTACGAGTAGGGGAGGTAGGTACCCTATAAAAATATATATTTCAAAATTTTATTGTACCACTTTGTCAGCGTAACTAATATGTACATTCATGCCAAATTACAGCTTTCTAGAACTAAGCATCTCCGAGCAATAGTGCGGACAGACGGACGGACGGACGGACGGACGGACGGACATGGCGAAACTATAAGGGTTCCCCTTATAGGGTGTCGCCATTTGTGGACTTCGGAACCCTAAAAATTGGTAAAAGTGGCCCCGAATTTAGCGGACATCTATACAATTTTTTTCTGGACCCTAGGAGACCTATTAGATCTCTAAGGCCCACTTGCACCAAGCTGTTAACTTCGGGTTAACTGCTTAACTCTGAATTTGTTGCGGTGCTTCTTCTCAAGCAAGCAATGGGTGTTGGAAGAGCTGGAAAATTCATTTCTGATGTGTAAAAGTGCCCCTACGTGGCCAATTTGCTGAATAAATGATTGACTGATGACACCTGTGCAAAAACAGTCGTCCGTCCTCATACTTAGATACTTAGGTAAATAACACAAATTGGCATAGGTACAACTACACAAAGCTGGCAAAAATACAAGAAACATTAGTGCTTCAATTTTGTTCGTAAAAAAATGGTATACCTATTCTTTATTTTTCCGAAACAACATTATCTACTCGCAACAAAGCTCTGTAAACCGTAAAATATTATTTGGTATAAGAGTCTCGTTTGGCCCTAATGAGCTTTTGAAATTTTACGACACCCGCGAAACAGAGATTTCCATTCGAGTAATTTTAGAAATATTTTTTATCATCCGGTATTTTCTTTTGTCTTACTTAACTACATTAATTGAACGACTCAGTGTTGTAAAACATGTCTAAAGATTAAACTTAGGCTTGGGTTTATCATAATTAAGTATTTACGTAAATAGCTGTTGCCCGTTATAATATGTAAATTTCCCATTCTTTACCGTTCCCGCGGAACTTTTGGTAAATTCTTAGTTCTCCCCTACTACGCCCTACTAGTTACTACGATCATAGTTATCCATAACCATGACAATAAATTCATCGTCGCCCTTTTACCCAAAAGACGTTCACTAGTTCCACTACTGGACACGAAGCCTCCCCTGAGTTCACCACACGGACCGGAGGGCTCATTGTGATAGCCAAACCTACCTATAGGAACCGAAATAATAAATGAAAAATATTCTATTACCCCTCCCTATGCGCAGCTAGAAAATTCAAAATCCCCTACTGAATCGTAAATAATCCCTGGGGCTACGAAAGTTAACCCCCCTTCATAAATGCTGGCTATAATGCTATGATAATTAATAAGTGATGGAAATGCCTGAAGGAGTAAATCTTCTTTGCTAATAATAAATCTGTAGAAGACGTCGCGTCTGAAACTTGAAAATTAAAAGAAACTATCAAGTTGAGGGGAGTATGCATATAAACGATAGTGAACACAAAATAACGATTTTTAGAAAAATTGTAGATATGTCCGGATTTAACTCGAAAACTACTGGTCCGATTGCAACAAAATTTGGTATGGGGGTAGTTAAAACACTGGTCAACATATAGGCTACTGTTTATGCTGAAAAACGGGAACTATGCGTGTTCCCGCGGGAACTCTTATTTCCGAATTCCACGCGGACGAAGTCGCGGGCAGACGCTAGTATAAAATAAGTTACCTACTGTCTTCGTGCCATATTGAAAATTGCTTCGTTTAAGGCATTCACTGCCACCAACGCATATATGCGTTTTGCTGACTTTCCCGCAGTGCCTCGAACGCACATGTGCGTTGCAATGTTCCCTTAATGACAGATGTGGCACCTGGCGAAAGTTCGTAAAAAGAAGTGGCAGTGAATGCGTTAATGTATTCAAGGCTAACCGGCGTAAAATTAATGTTTCATAGAAAGGTATAGGTACCTACCAACTGTTCATTTCCGTTGAAGATAATAGTACATTACTGCAGAGACCAGTAAGTAAGCCATACTGGCCAAGTATGATATTGATGGACCGAGGCGCTAGCCGAGGTCCGGCTACATACGCGGCCAGTATGGCTCTTACGGTCGAAGCAAGTATAGTGCTTTTCTCAAAAATGAAACACGAATAAAAGACAAAAATATGTTTTACTTAAAATCCCGCCTTAGCTCTAGCGCCTAGCCGACTGTCATTACGTTTTTTTTATAAAGACTGCGTTTAGTTATTTGCACTGAGTTACTTGCACTGTTGCCAATCTCATTTTTTATTGGTAATATTTCATAATTTTTACATTGTAGAACTAATGTTCATGATTTTAACTTTAACTCAGACCTCTTTTTTATAATATAAAACAGGTATTCGGAAGTCAACAATTATCTTAGCTGTTTCGGCCTTTTTACACACTACAATTGTGAATTAAACGCAACATGCAAACGTTCCGCGCACAAACCTTTTCGATAGGTTTTTTTTTTAAATATTGGATCATGTGTTTTTTATACGTACTGCCTATTGCGCTGACCTATTTTAGTTTTTTATTGTTCTTAGTGAATATAATCAAACATTTTGTCATGTGCAAAATAAAAAGTACGTATACTTTAATAAATATGTAAATTTAAAGTGAAATATCGTTCAAGGTAATTAATTTATATCCTTTATCTATTTTAAATTTATATACGACCTCAGCACCTAATCCTTTGTATTGGTTGGTGGCGATGTAAAAATGTGCTTCGAAATTCAAATAACATGATACGTAATGGAATTACATACGTACTTACTGGACAATTATTGATTCCAAATTCAAAATCTCGCTATTTACTGGACACTTCCAATAAGCCTTCGGTATGACCTACTTACTGGATGCTTTTTAGCTATGTTATGGCAACATTACATAGCATTTTTGAGAAAATAATATTTTCTGTATCACTTACTGTTTAGTATAATATTGCTGTAAGTTTTCCTAAAATAATAAAATAAAATAAAATAAACAAGCTGCATTTCAATTACCAAAGTCTTTATGGACTTTCCAATAAAATTACCCTCAGAGACTTTTTCGGAATCTTTTTTTTAGCAATTTAAGCTTTGAGTAGCGGATGGTAAGCAACGGCAGCAGCAACGGTGGTTAATGGTTATAGCGATAACAGGTGGAGGTGGCGCAGGCGCAAGCCGTGTTTCAAAAGCATTATTAGGTAGCTTATCTTTCTCACTTTTCCGAAGGTATTTCGATAGATACTTACAGGTCACAGTTCACTTGGGTCAGCCATGTAACAAACCCATGTCGTGAATGTTTTTTGTTTAAACGGGAGAAAAAGTAAGTACTTTGTATTTTTTTCCAATTTCAATTTTTTGCGGAAGGCGTGATTGCTTGCAAGTTGCTTGCCATACATTTTCCGTTAGTCCGCATACTGTCAGATATTTCCGTCAGTTCAGACCACAGATAACTAATATGTCACATCTGGATAAGGATAGGAATAACCTTCCGTATCAAGAGAAAAAAATCTCAGAATTTTCCGTGCCTTAGATTTCGCGTAAAAAAAAGAAATTGATTTTGTGTTATGACGATTGAAATAAAGGTGTTTCCTTGGTCCAAGTATGCAGCACTACTTCTTGAAAAAATCAATAATGTCAATAGTGTCAACACTTTTTTCAATTAACATATGAAACACTACTGGGCTCAACAGTTTCCGGATCAGAATTTTCGATAGAATGCGGTGGTGTGTCCGTAGGAGTCAGAATTTTTCTGGCAGAAATATCTTAAGGGCGCTACAGACGACCCTACTTGCAGGCCCTGGAACTCACGTCAGTCGTCTGTCAGATACAAGCATTTTGGCTACGTTCCGAATCGCGCTCAGAGCGCACACAGCACCTTGCATCTTTTTTCCTCTTGAAATTCGACTCCTAAGAGGAAAAAAGATGCAAGGTGCTGTGAGCGCTCTGAGCGCAATTTGGAACGCAGCTTAGCTAGTATCTCTTATTAGGGCCGGTTGATTCATGCTTAGTTCACGGACTCCTGGTCGTTAAATATGGCCGCCGAGCTGTCATTCCATACAGGAACGTCATTTTATCCCATAGTAATATTTAACGTTAATGTTAACTTTAACGGACGGCTTGAATCAACCGGCCCTTAGTCTCTGACAAACACGTTAGTCTCGTCCTGTACGTCCCAGTGTTTTTGTTTTGCTTTCAAGAATCGTCATAATAAATTGGAGATTAAACAAAATGAGGTTCACTATAAAACACGCAGGGTGTGGTGGTGACCGTCTTGGTACATTGACAGGATTCACAAAGTTTCCAAATACAGTCATCGAAACGCCGACCGCCGCGCTACTTACTCAGGTAAAAAATTAGAGAAATACACGGCCTTTTTTTGTTTAGAAGCTTAATGAAACTATTTAAAATCGCGATTTAGCACTTACAATTTGTTATTTTCATTCATTTTGTTTTAGGGAGGGAGTGTGGTTCACCTTACTGCAGAGGTTTTAGCCCGTGTATTTGCCAATCCTCATCTATTATGGGTCCCTTTATCAAGTACAAGTCAAATGGAGACAGGTGTGAAGGCGCAGGGTCAGGGCCTCGCCAAGTTTACTGGTGTTTCTAACCATATAATTTGCACCACATTGCATAACCTGAATGATGCAGCACCAACTGGCCATTTTGAGCTTGACAAGGTGCCACTGTGGACGAAAAATGGTAAAAAACTGATCTCCGCGGATAGGTAATAGGAAGCATTTTACTGTTTTTGACTCTTATTTCTGTTCTTAACTGTTTTACTACTACTACTACAGCCTATTTGCGTCCCACTGCTGGGCACAGGCCTCCTCTCATCACAAGAGGGTTTGGGCTATAGTCCCCATGCGAGCCCAGTGCGGATTGGGGACTTCACACACATCTTTGAATTACTTAGCAGATGCATGGAGGTTTCCTCACAATGTTTTCCTTCACCGAAAAGCTCAGTGGTAAATTCAAATTGAATTTCGCACATAAGTAAACTTAGAGGACTTTAACTGTTTTAATTCATCATAATTATATAGAGGTGCAAATTTCATCCATTTAAGTACTGACTATCTTTAGTGTCTGCTTTGTGTTTTAAACCATTCAAAATTATATAAAACTCTTCCGTTACTAACTGATGAGAATGTTCAGCGGAAACTACTGGTTTTAGAAGCTGGAATTTGGCATGTAGATTCCATGGGGAGTGTAAGGGGAGGATTTTCCTAAATTCCTATGCAAATGGAAAAATGGGGCTTTATATTAAATAAATAGCTAAAAGCTAGTTTCCTACAAGAATGAGTCTATTATTGTATCGCAAAAATAACTTTCCTTTATTTATTTTGTTGGTTTTCAGTACCTAAAACTATTTTTTAAATGAATAATTAATACTTTACCTTTATTTTATTAAATAAGTATTAAATTGCATGTTCTAAAACTATTTCCAGATACATGGACATAATGGACTTATTCAAACCAGATGTAATTTTGGCCATTGCAGATGGTCGCACATCATATTTGGAAGGAGTTAAGAGGATAACAAAATCTGTATCTAGAACTAGTGACATGTTAGATGTATGTGTGAAGCGATATAACTCCTCAAAGCAGCTGCAAGAGAGTTCCTTGATTGGTTTGTACTCTATCTTTTACTCCAATTATAATACTCTTAGTAATGCGTAACTTCCACCCTTACTTCCATCCACCTCAGCAGCCTACATACATCCCACTGCTGAGGACAGTCCTCGTCTCACCACAGTCAGGATTGGGGACTTCACACACTGTCACGGGGTGATAGCCACCTCGTTCTTTACCTAACTATCTGGCAGTTACATTTAAAATTACCTTTTCAACAATCTGGTCCAAATTGGTCCAAACCGTGATATTAGAACTGATCGCACAATCCTTAGCAATAGACCAGACATAACACTTATAATCAAAGCCACAAAAACCACATACCTCATAGACATATCCGTACCCAACACGCATAACCTAAAACAAAAACACGCAGAAAAAATTCAAAAGTACATACCACTAGCAGATGAAATCAAACAAATGTGGCACCAAAACTCCGTTAAAATCATCCCCATCATAATATCATCTACTGCTGTCATACCAAAAACACTCAGCATTGCGTTGAAATTGCTAGATCTGCACGAAAAGACATACATTCCGATGCAAAAATCAATTTTCATTGATACATGCTCAATAGTTCGACGATTCTTAAATCCAACATCATCCTTCACACCTCAAAATAATCCTATCTATACACTAAATACACAAACACACGACTCATCTCACTCCATAACACAAAATTCACACATCATACAAACGCACCATTCACAACCCAATCAAAATATCGCAAACACATCGTAACACACAAGAAGACTGAATACTTGGTATAAGCCCGTATTCAGTCTTATAAACCGACTCTCTGTCGAGACTTAAAATACCTATTTAAATAATAATAATAATAATAACGGCGGGTGATTCCGGTTCTACAGCTGTCAAGTAAAGAGTGCCGTTGCGTTCGTCCGTGATTTTATTCAATATTCAGTGCAAAAACAAAGTGATCAGTGAAAAAACAGACCTAAAATCATACAATAGATTCCCGCACACCGATATACTATAGTGAAAGTGAAGATAAAACAAGTGCAGTGATAAAAAGTGGCTCGAAATATACTAGAGGAACATACATAAACATAAATACTCTTCGATCGTAGATAACCTCAAATTGTGAACATCCGGCCACAGATAAAACAACAAAAAGAGCAGTGTGGACATACTATACCATTCATTTTCATTCATTCAATCGGTCACAGTACAGGGCTACCAACTGATAAAGATTGCCAGTGGAAGAAAAATTCTACCACATAGTAGAAAATAAATCGATTGCGAATTAAAAACAATCAAATGGATCCTCAGATGCAACTCCTATTAGATAGCATAAGAGAAGATATGCGACAACAAACGCTCGAAATTAAAGAAGAAGTAACGAAAAAAGTAACGGAGGAGATAACAAAAACTGTAACAACTTTGAACAAAAATATTGAAGGAAAACTGAACTCAGTCTTAGAAGAAAATAAAGAAATCAAGAAGGAAAATAACATGCTTAAGGCCAGAATTTCCACCCTTGAAAGAGAATCAAGGAAAAGTAACGTAATTATACATGGCATTAAGGAAACTGAAAGCAACTCTGCAGAACTTCTAGGATTGGTGCTTGGAACACTAAACCAGCTTAGTGAAAATGTCGGTTCGGAATCTTGGGATAAGTGGGAAGTAAGCAGTGCACGAAGATTAGGTCGTATAAGTGAGAACAAAATTAGACCGATACTTATTTCACTTACCCTACAGTGGAGAAAGCAGGAAATCCTACAGAATAATAAAAAACTCCCTAGCGGCATTTATGCTACAGAAGATTTCCCCAAAGAGGTGATGAACAAACGTAAAGAATTACGCAAGCAACTCATAGAAGAACGCGAGAAAGGCAAAATCGCCTATATCAGATACGACCAACTAATAGTAAAAGAAGGGAACAGCGAAAAAAGGAAGCGTGCACCAACTCAATCACCAAAAGAACAAAATCACCAGGATGGAGTAATAATAAACCAACCTAACAAGATAAACAAAGTTGATGCTTTCTCATATATGAGATCCCGCTCACACTCATGCTCAGACAAGAATCAAAAATAGCAATCAATGAACGGCAACAAAAGCATCAAAACACAACAACAACCGCAACGTCATCAACAACAACAACAACATCAACCTCATTATCAACAACAACAACAACAAGAACAACAACAACCGCAACTACAACAACCGCAACCACACCAACAAAAACAACAAGAACGACAGCAAAAAATAAAAAAGATCAGAAAAGATTACAACCGAGAAGCGCCTTGTCTCCCACCACGGCTGGTCCCCGCGGGAGCACTAGACCACCACCCTCCAGCATCAAGAGTTACACATCACGAGAAATTGCCACAAACTCCAGAGAGTGGCAATAGACAGACAAGAATGGAAGAGGCTGGAGGAGGCCTTTGCCAACTGGCAAACTGACGACCAGAAGATAAAAAGATGGCAAATCCAAGACCACAAATGACGTCAGAAACAAGGCTATTCAGATTCAGATTCAGAATAATAACGGCGTAGGGATGTGACGACCCCATCGCCCACCTGGTGTTGTACCACCGGTGCAGTCAGTCAGCGCAGGGCGGCCTGTGGCGGGCCGATGGTGAGCGGCGACACCTCGCACCCGAGACTCCTGGGGGCACACACACACATGCGCCATACACACACATACACACAGCTACACATCTCCCCCGCCTCTGGCTTGCCTTAGTTGGCCGCCCAGAGTGGAGCGCAGGAGCTATATGCTTGAAAGGGTGGAAGTGCTCAATCTGCGTAATAACGGGGAAACCCGCTCCGGGTGCGCACGAGGCGCGACCTGCGATGGCGAAACCGGTGCACACCTCTCCACACCCTTAGCTGCTTACATCAGTGTTGCTCCCTCGCCACCCGTGCGGTGGCCTGTATAGGGGGCCCACGAAGGCTAGCCTTTAGGTTAGTGCGTAAGCGGCGAGTCACCGTCTGCCTTGCCTTCAATTCGTGAGATATTGATCAGGCAGATGTCCGTAATCTCACTCCATAGCCCGATTTTCCAGTCCACACCTCCCATCCACATAGCCCACTCCAAGTCTCTTCCTTCCTCGGCAATAGTTTGGCAACTGGGGAGGGCTGTCCGCCAGTACAGCCTCATGTTGTATTGGGAGGACAGATCTCCACAGTTGCGGCCATCTCACATTTATAGTAAAAGGTACCATAAGCCTCTTCATGTTGGCTTCGGCCCCATGAATGCGAATGACCGGGTCCCCATGGGCCCGTGACATGAAAATGTACCAACAAATAATAATAATAATAATAAATTTTATTTCGGGCATCTAGGTCCATATTACATATACCTTAAAGACTAACATATTAAAATGAATCTTAAAAACTAACACGATTGCTTCTAAACGAACTATCAAGGAAGGTATTATAAACAAACTATCAAGGAAGTGCTTACAAGTGTCTTTTAATAGTGACCAGACACATGTTCCATTACATACTATTATTATTATTATTATAGCCTATAAAGTGTCCCACTGCTGGGCAAAAGCCTTCCCTCTTTTTCGCCACTCCTCTATTCTGTGCAAGCTCCCTCCAATCTGGGTTAAATGCGTCCAAGTTGTCCCGCCATCTCCTTTTGGGTCTGCCCCTTCTCCGGCAGCCATCTTGTGGAACCCACTCTGTGGCTTTTTTGGCCCACCATTCCGGATGCATCCGCCAGACGTGGCCAGCCCAGTCCCATTTGAGCTTGGCAGTTTTAAATACATACTATACTATGCTATAATGCCTACTTCCACAGGCACATAAATTGTAAGTTTCCATATTCACCCTTCCAGTATATATTATAATTATCTTACCGTTTGCTATTTAAGTTCTAGTATTAAGCTTCCATTTCTCCAATAAATCATTTCATGCACCACCATGAGCAGCGAGCAGGCTCACAACACATCTTCACAAGTGCGTGCAGGTTTCCTTACGAAGTTTTCCTTCACCGAAAAGCTTAGTGGTAAATTCAACTTGAATTTCGCACATAAGTAAACTTAGAGGTGCAAGTCAGAATCGAACCCCCAACCCTCTGCATGGGAGGCGGTAGGTCGAACCACTAGGCCACCATAGATTTTTAGACCCAAACTTCATCCCTTCACCCTTATACTTCATCTGTGTCGAATTTTATATTTAACATCCATCCCTTTCCTTGCTTAGGGAATCAAAAACTGCACACAATATTTTCAGATGGTGTCAAAATAAATGGTTTGAAACCATGTGTAGTTTATTCCTATTTCGGGTGTATAGGCATGAATTTATTATAAATTTGCTACTATTGTTGGCTTTTCTCTTTTCGCCAGGTGTGATAGTTGCCGCTGGAAAACCAAAGAAGTTAAATGAAAGTATTCAACAGATAGTGAAGCACAAGAATAGTTTATTTGGTGTGGCTCTGCAAGGAATTCTTGATGGCACTGAAGATTACACCACTGTACCTGAAGATTCTGTGATATCTATTTTTAAGACTGTTGGTGTAAGTCTATTCACATATTTTCTTAACCATGGTCTCTATTTTAGGCTGTGTTTTGTCTGTCAGTCTCTCTCTATGTAGAGTTTTGTTAGAAGCATTGTTTAATGTTCACAGGAAGCTTTACCCATGGACATGGTCCATATACTAGAAGGATTCTGGAACCCAGCGGCTATCATGGCTGCCATCAGCTGTGGCTATGATGTATTTGATGGATCATACCCAGTGAAACTGACCAATGAAGGATTTGCCCTAGCCTTGAACTTTAGTTTTGAAACGAAGGATGAGTTATGCATTTTAAATATGAATGATAGTCGGTAAGTAAAGTACCTTTGAAATGAAAAATATGGCACTGCACTGTGGTGAGAATATCTTCTTCCGATCCCATAACATGAAAATGTGAAAGCTATGAAAATAGCTCTGTTATTTCAAGGTTTTTATTAGATCATTTTGTGACTGACTAACACACAAACTGTCAATAAATCATCATCATCGCAGCCGGAAGACGTCCGCTGCTGGACATAGGCCTAAATAAATGTTGCCAGCTAAGTATCACCAACATCTAGGCATCGTATCATGAAACTTTCTTTCTTTCTTTTTCTTTCTTTTTGATCTTTGAATTTGCGTACCCGATGATACTATACATACAGACAGTTATCCGTGGAAATATGGGGATTATTATTATTATAGAATAGAATAGAAAAACATTTATTGTCACATACAGATATACATTATTAGACAGAAAAAAAAAACAATAAAAGAAAATAACATTAATAAAAACATACGTGCCTATCAAAAAAAAACAATAAAAGAGTGACAAAAGGGGCGGACTCAGCGTGTGCTGTGAACGCGGGCCGGAGCCTGCCGTGTCACAGCGCTGGTTTTCAGTCCGTCCCTGAGATCAGGAGATTATTTATGTGAGGGGACGACTGTCTGGTTTCAGTCGGGTGATCGGTCCTCCATTCGGAACCATTTCACCCATTTCCCCGGTCTCCCCTGGGATTACGGGTTATCCGCTCCCAGCGCCGTTGCCCCGGTGAACCTTCCTGTAGCCTTGCAGAATCCTATTATCTTCCCTATCGTTAGGTCTTGTAGGTCATCTTCATCTAGCGTGTCTCTTCCGGTTCTTTCCCATCTCGCCATTGCGAATGGTGGGCATTTCGCTAGTAGATGTGTTCCCGTTTCTTTTTCGCCACATTCTGGGCATCTTGGCATCTGGGCATCTCTTCAGAATAGTTAGGTGTCTGTTCAGTGTACAGTGTCCTGTAATTATAACAAATATAGGGATAAAAAGTATCCTATGTTATTGCCTGGGTCTCAAACTATCTCCATACCAATTTTCATCCAAATCGGTCCACTCGTTGCGACGTGAAGGAAGGACAAACAAACAAACAAACACCCTTTCACATTTTTAATATTAGTATGGATTATAATACCGTAGGTACTAACGAGTGGATCAGATGATATGATAGAGCTCGAAGGTGGACACAGAAAAGGCAAAGCGTTGTTTTAGTTTTTAGCCTGTGGATGAAGTGTCTTTCGCTACAGAAACATTGTTTTTAAATTTATTCTTGACCATGGATACAGAGTCCTTCAGACGGAATCTTAAAAATAATACAGTTCCAATAATTGCAGAAACAAATAGCGTTGTGTGGCCATTATATATATATCTAGGAATATATGTGATGTGACCTTATTGTTGTGGATTTGAAGAAGTTTCAATATGTCATTTCAGATATAAGGACGATTTCAATCCGTTACTTCAGGATTGTGAATGCTTGGCGTGTAAGAAGTATACACGTGCATATATTCGCCACCTTCGAAATACACGGGAGATGCTGGCATCCGTGTTGCTCAGCATGTAAGTAATCTATTTATTAATAATACCTAAGTATAAATTTCTGACACAGAGGCATTCCATCTTAGGCCACAGGGTAGGCAACGCATTCGAGATTTATGGTTTCTTAACCATCGGATCATATTATTTCGCAGTCACTTACCATCATGTGAGCTCGTTTGCCTATACCAATGACATGAAAAAAAAAAACGTTTATTTATACTTGGCACATAATATGCCTACATTGTCATACTTGATCAAGTATTTTCTATTCAGCGCCATCTAGTTACGTTACAAGACGTTGCCATTAGTGTCTGAAGTACACAAAGAGCAAGACAGAATGTAATATAATGAAAGATCTGTAGATGTCGCCACACTACAGTCTTGTCCAAAACATCATCCATGCTTCCGTCTACCAGCTTAATTACTTGGCCGGATTTTTATAATATATAAAGGCCTCCTCCCATCAAGAGAGGACAATAGATAGGCTCAGCCCAGTGTGGATTAGGGCTTTCTCTCACATCTTGAAGTTCTTCGTACATACCCTCACTACACTATGCATGCTGTAAGGATTGCGGACCTCACATATCTTTAAATTACTTCGAATAATTTCTTCAGTATGGTTTCCTTCACCGGAAAGCTCAGTGTGCACGCAGAAATGCACGCCGTATTTGAACCTACTTAAGGGGCGGTAGGTCAAAACACTGAGCTTCAGAAATTATGAGCTCGTGATAGATAATTTCTTATAACATTTGGATAAACTTTCGGTTGTAAGCTAGGGGAAAAGAACCAAGACATATGTCATTTTGGTATATCCATTCTAATATTATAAATGCGACAGTATCTCTGTCTGTCGGTCTGTTACCTCTTAACGCTTAAACCGCTGCACCGATTTAGTTGAAATTTTGCTATGGAGGTGGTTGAAATCCCGGGAAAGGACATAGGCTACTTTTTATCCCAGAAAACGCATAGTTCATAACCGAATTCCACACAGGCGAAGTAGCGGGCAGAAATTAGTAATATTATAAATGCGCTGTCTGTCTTTCGGTTACTTCTTGACGCTTAAACCGCTGCACCGATTTAGATGAAATTTAATTTGGATGGAGGTACTTAGTTGGAGTCCCGGGAAAGGACATAAATAGGCTACTTTTTATCCCGGAAAAAAGATCAGTTCCCGCGGGAACGCGGTAACCGAAATTCATGCGAGCGACGACGCTGATAGAAGATATTATTTGGCTAAAATGGTGTTATTGCAAAATAAACTTACACAGTTTCAAGTGCCATACGATTAGTGATTTCCCATCTATTCTATTAATAATAAGGCTTTTACCTCTCAATTTCAGCCACAATCTTCACCATTTTGACCAGATGTTCCAGCATGCACGTCGACACATTGCTGCAAACACGTTTGACCAATTCCGAAGTATTATTACCAAACAGTATGAGCTTTATAAAAACTCACAAGTAGAAGTAGATCCACCTAAAGCTGATCAAGTTGATGGGGCAGCGGCGTCTACGAAGAAGATCCGGGTAACTAACGAAGAACATATTGTAGTTAATGGTAGTCCTTAGCCAATGTAGTGCATCACAAGTCACGATTGCTTCAACTAACGATAGCAGGTGGAAATAGTGCGTTGAGGCCTAATTTCAGGGGAAGTATCCCAGTCAAATATAGGCAATGGAAAAAGACCTATGATGTTATATACGTAGGAAGCCGTGGTAGCCTAGTGGTTCGACCTACCGCCTCTCATGCAGAGGGTCGGGGGTTCGATTCCGGCTCGCACCTCTAAGTTTACATACTTATGTGCGAAATTCAATTTGAATTAACCACTGTGCTTTGCGGTGAAGGAAAACATCGTGAGGAAACCTGCACGCATCTGCGAATTAATTCAAAGATGTGTGTGAAGTCCCCAATCCGCACTGGGCCCGCGTGGGGACTATAGCCCAAACCCTCTCGTGATGAGAGGAGGCCTGTGCCCAGCAGTGGGACGCAAATAGGCTGTAGTAGTAGTAGTAGTAGTAGTTATATTTAACTACGTACATTTTAGTCGCCATTAACATGTTAGCATCTCATATACACATACTGAATGAACCCTTACCTGCCTTCGTTGGATGAAGCAATTACTTATTCAATTATCCCATGAGATCGTTTTTGAGGATAATGTAGTAACTTAGTATTTAGTGTAGTAAAGTACATTACTTACCTAGTAAGTAGCTAGCTATTGAAGAAAATAACAGGAAAGTTAACAACGACCCTCACCCATCTGTTTAGTTGATAAAAAGTATTTTTTATCCAACTTAGTAGGTAGGTAATTTAGAATACAATCATAAAATTTATCATTAGCATTTGATATAATATACTTTTCATTAACTACACATGGGTAAAGGTCGTTCTTACCTCGGATCTTAGACTTCAATTATTTGTCAGGTTTGATAAACACAGTTTATTAACGCTTTCCTATCTATATTTGAAAAAGATTGCATTGATGAGTGCTCGTCTGGGCACTAGGATCGAAAAACACCTGGTATGATGCTTCATAACATGGTTTTAATTTTGCAATTACCTAGCAGACACTAATCGACGTAACTTCAAATCTTAACATACAATATATGTTTTATGATTTTGTCATCTAAAAAGTTAGATAGGTGAAGCATAATTTGTCATAATAAATCAATTGCTTATCGATAAGTGTACTTATTTCGAATGTAATTGATTAGCAATTAAAACTAATTTAAATGATTCACTATTAATTAAGATTTAGTGTGATTCAACTGTGATTTTGTCACGTATTGGAAAATCAAATCGTGTCACATTCCAAAGATCTAAGCTAATAAAATACATCAAAGCAAATCAGTTTATCTTTTATTCCTTCTTAATTTATTTTAATACGGCTATGACTGATGTAGGTTAGGTTATGGGTAAGTAGGTTGTAATTAATAAAAAAAAGAAGAATTAACACATTTTACATATATTTTACTGACAATATTTACACAATAATTTGAGTGACCACACTTATTGAGCTAGGCGTATTTTATGAAATGTGCATCAAGTAGTGTTTGTAATTGGATTACATTCCAAGTAGTTATACATATAATTATATTTAATAGGATTTGGCAGGATTTTGCTTGACAAAGTCACGTTCCAAATTTTAGGCAAACATTACTAATAAAAAATACATATTACTAGATGGTAAAACACAACCTTTACATAAAATATATATAGATATTAAACTGTACTAATGCATAACAATTCACGTTTTTAAAATAAATAGCAGGCAACAAACATGCGGCCAATATAAATTACTATTAGAAAATCATTTATATATATTAGTCGACAAAGTAGAAATAGGTTTAATATTGTCGATATCATTAAAATTCACTAGGCTTGGCACATAAGATAGGCAGGAACACCTAGAACACAAAGTGTCAAATTCATACAAATAAATACCTAATCGAGACGTATCAAGTGAAGTTACTTTACAATAAGTAAGCCTCCAAACAAGTACACTTTTTTAGCGTAGGTATAGGTAAGTGTCTATAAATAATACATTGATTTCAATAACTTGTAAAAATACTAAATAAGTACATCTCACTATATAAAATGAGCTTCATTTCATTTGATTTAGACATCAACCAATCGATGATTTAGAAAAAGCATTGTATTTAAAAACTAACTAAAAGTTGAATATAAAAATTATATACTTCATATAAATAATTACTATGCACCAGGCATCCGCTCGATAAAGCAATATTCTCTAATCTCTATGCTATTCACAGTCTAATAAAAAGTAGCAGATGTGTCCCTTGAACTGCTCTATGTGATACGGGATGCCACGGAGGCCCAGAATCGGATAGGTTACTTGGCCTCACGCCTTAGCGCATGTGTTGACGAAATCATAATTTTGAGATCCACGACGGTGCGAGGCATGCCAGCAAACTGAACTTTGTTCCGATTGGCTTCACACTTTACACTGCACTAACGCTAATTATTTTAGAGTTTTCTACTTAAACCCATTCACTGGTTCACTATGTTTAAGTATCACATGTCCGTCTTTTTCTTTTCACATTCAACGACATTATAATGTATTTACTGCCGGCTTGAACACTATACAAATTCATTTGTACCAGGCGTGTTGAGAGGTTCTTGGGCCTGTAAAACAAAAGAAAACGTTATAAACCAGGACGCATGAAATTAGCAATTTTGGAAATATAAAAAGCTCCACTACCTTTACGAATACATTACTCGCAAAAGAAAATCAATAATAATACAATCATTACGCTACATTTATTTTCTACAGATAACTTACCAAAACTTATAGCCCTCGCATGTTTATGCATGAAAAAACAAATTTTTAGCAGTAAAACCTTTGTGTAGTTATTAAAGCGAGAGGCAGAATCAAAATCATACATGGCAATTTCAGGGACTATTTACAGCATTATCATCTACCTACAATTTAATACCAACAATTTGGCAACTATGGTTTAATACTGATGCGGTAAAAATGTTGGCACAATCAATTGCCGTAACCTTAATTTCTAAGCGAAAAATATCGTTTATAAATTCCTTAAAACAAGTCCTAATAAATGTAGCTATAAGTACACCAATTTTAAAATGTCTTAGGCAGACCTTACGTCATCTATCTTTACCACTATGCTTTATCTTGTTATTTACAACACTATTACTTTGGCCATGTTAAGTTGGGGTCATACAATTACCTCTATCATCAATATCATCATTCATTATGTTAAAAATTGAATTGATGTTTCAAAAATAAATCTGTAGTATTTAAATTTTATATTAAAATCTTGAAAATTTAGTTCTAAATTAGGGTCAGTGACCTAGAACACCAACTTATATTAATTGGCTCCTAAGGAGGGCAGTGCGGAATGTGCGCGACTTATCTTAGGCTGTTTTGTATGTTAAGCGTACACTCCATCGCAGTTAACGCTCTCACCTCTTCGCCCACGGTGCTGGGGTACAGTTTGCTGCCGGGTGCGTAGCCATTCTTCTCCAGGGCGAATTGGTCCTCCGTAGTCTTGCGGTACACGGGGTTGTCGAAGTTCATAGAAGTGACGTTGCGATGCACGTAGTGCCGATACATTACCACAGCAATCTGAGGAAAACAACCAATGCCACATTAGTTCTCAAGCTTTCGAGAAATATCTTAAATTATCGTTTCAATTTAAACGTTATTAGAATGTTCTTGAACGCTTTAAAAACCATTTAGGCCTGTGTGATGTGATCTGAAACGACTGGAAATTACTTCATTGACGTATTAATTTTGCCAATTGTCGGCAGAGTGCATTCAAAGTTGATTCTAACACAGGACACGTCACTCTTTAGTCGAGACTGTTTACGTGCCAAAATCAGAGGAATGCGATTTATTAGCGCAATTAAGTATAATTTAAGTACCTATCTATCAATGTTATCGTTGTCTTGTTGAAATCGAGTAATATTCCATTAGATTACATTGGAATACCAATTCCTTCCCGGCGTTTAATGTAATGACGGAGGACTTATCTGACTACATGAATAATTTTGATACGCATATATAGTGGTTCTCAATGCTAAAAATACACTTCAATATGCTATGAAACACTAGGTACTGAATTGAATTCCTTTTCGATTTCGTTGAACAGCCATTCCTCATGAACAACAAACAGCCAATTGTTGTCTGGTACTTATGTACTTAAGTGCAAACACTATTCGACTTGTAAAAGAATAAAGGGCTTCCGGAAAGCAATCAAAATCTCATAACAAGCTGACCTCATTTCTCAGCAACACTAATGGTGTCACACAACACCTAAATAAGAACCCACTATTCAACCGAGTAACACGATCCCAAGGTAAGAACAATAGTGATTTTACGAGCTTTTTGCAAACAGTGATCCGCTACGCACGCTATTCCTCACATTTTTTAAATCGAGTCATTTGTGTCTCATCTGCTAATACCTAAAAATAACTTTAATGTTTTAGGACGAACTTTGATGAATCACGTTATTTAGCTCATGGGTCACAGTATTTTTAAATATAATTATGTAGTAAGTATGCAGTACTTAAAATCTTCGCGTACGTCTTGTACACCTACATACTAAACGCAGGCTAGAGAACTGGCTTGCGTCAGAAACAAAACAACAGTGACGTTCAGTAAAAGTTAAGAGGCGGCCTTGGCTCGCAGAGAAAAAAATAATCACGTTTTGCGCTATAAAAAGTTGTACTTAATCATATTTATATGGTCGTTGTTTTGCTATATATCCGTATAAGACTTACGAAAGTAACGTTCTTAACGCAACGCTTATAATTGGTATAATGTGAAAAATGAAAAGTACCTAGACGAAAAGAAATATTCTCAAACGCGATTACAAAATAGAAACTACTTAGAGATCTTCTACTATCTAAAGTCCCGCGCCTTCACATTTAAAAACGCTTATTTTTTTAAAATTATTATTAAAAAAGCACCACCAACTCTCTCGCATAGTTGATGGCTGTCTCAGCTCGCACACATGTGTTGAGGGTGTTAGTGGTGTTTTTTAAATACATTGAAGCGTTTTGAAATGCGAAGGCGCGGGACTTTAGATAGTAGAAGATATCTACTTCGTAATATAGTCGATGACTCGGTAAGAAATGTGCAAAGCGATGGATTGGTTTTATGACCCAGGCATTAGTTTGGTTTCCGGGTATTGTAATAGTGTGAATGTGCATAACTTACCAATGCTGCCAATATAATAACTCCAGAGATTACAGCAACAACGATGCCAGCTATTACGCCTGCGTCCCGCCCGTTGTTTGAGATTCCAGGGTCAGTTTTGGGTGTTTCCGGCACACCTGTAATTTCAAAAGAATTTCATTAGAAAAACGTCAAGTATTTGATATTTCGAGTATTGTGCCATGTTCAAAAAGATTTGTTTGAACATTACTTTTATGAACAGTTACTTTTGCTACTTAGGTACTGAAAAATATCAAGAGATTTTTATTATTTAGCGTAAGTAGCGTGACTTAAGTATAATTACAGCAGGTACATTAAGACATCAAATATTAAAAGAAATGTTTTCTTTTTTAATAACTTCTATCATGGACAATCGGTTATTTACGAAATAAAATGTACCTGCGTGTGGTCGAAGTGAACCATCACCTAAGGAAAAGCGTTATTTACAATTTGTCAATCACAACTATGATAAGTGCGAAAGTTAGAGACAAAAGCAGATGTTGCAATATTTAATGTTTTCGAGTTGCATGGTCAGATATTTTTTGCGAAACAGGTCCTAAGTGCCTATGTAAGCATGACGAAGGAATATTTGCGGAAACTAGTCATCGCTCAAGTTCAATGTTAATTTTGTTACACTGACCTAATAAACATTGACGTAACATATTTTCCAACACTTATAAGGTATCCATATTTTACATCTTAAACTAACGTTTATTTTTTCAATATCAAATAATGTATCTGAAAACATATTGACAAGACTAATTTGATAATACAATGGTGCGTGGGTTTTTCGAACCGGGTTGCACTAGTAAATCTATTTAAGAACCCTTAGTAGACAATGAAACGTGCCAACTGTAACTGAAATATGCCAACCTACTTTTAGTTAATGTCTAGATTTGTTTGCAGTAATTTTCAGTCATTATACAGAATTCAAAGAAAACAAAGGGGACAGGAAGGGCAGGTACCTATTTTTGTTTAAACATGGATACCGATAAAGCTCTCCATATTAAAGGCTTTGTATTACAGAATGAAATGAATGACGTTAATGATTCCTGTTGTTTGATAATTCTGATAATGATGTATCTCGTTGTTATTTTTCCACATTCAAAACAGTACAAGAGCTCATTGTAAAAATGCTGTTCTCGAAAAATTTCTTAAATGACCTATACGCTAATGCATTCATTCAAGTTAATTTGCAATCCTCAGGTACAATTACATCTATATTAATTATATTCAATATGCAACATGCACCCAGTTCAAAATGATCTGTGTGTCTTCCTAAACTTTTTGTAAACCCAATTACGAAGGAAACAAAATATACTATACATTACCCTGCACATTAAAGTTTTTCACAGCCTCTGGTAAATAAACTAGACTAAGTCTGTCGAAATTGTAATGAGATTCTTTGGTAGGCTCTTCGGTGGTGTCGGGTATCCTCTCCAGAGCGACGTCTTTCAAGAAAAGGTCAAGGTATGGTTGATGCTTGTCATTGAAATCTTTTTTATCGCTCTCCCAATATGCCTTCATTGGCTCGGCTTCCGCGTCGATAGATGCCAAAGCTTGTGGCTCTTCAGGGGTTTCAGTAGAGTCCTCACCCTTTACGGCGTCTCGCAGCACTTTCAAGAGAAGGTTTACCCCTTCTCTTTTTATATTCACCATATGTGTTAAATCTCCTCTTTAACGGGGCACATTC
Source organism: Aethes cnicana (assembly GCA_963971205.1). Lineage (NCBI taxonomy): Eukaryota > Metazoa > Arthropoda > Insecta > Lepidoptera > Tortricidae > Aethes > Aethes cnicana. The sequence continues at coordinate 10,813,022 of OZ020274.1, read as the reverse complement.
AAAGCTGTAATGCATCAGCTTGGAAACTATGCGTTTTTCATGCCCTGCAAATCAGTCAAGGATTCCCATGTTGAAGACACACAGATAATATTTAAACATTGATAGTGGACCGTGTCGTTAATCGGTAGCGATGACTGTTAGTGATGACCAGAGTGTCTGCGACCAAGTTTAAATGGAAACCCTTATCTTATCTCAAGCGATGAAAAATGATTAAACCCATTCAGGAATGTAAAATCCAGAAAAGAATTCGTGGCGTTTGAGCTAATATAAACTTTCCTCAATAGAGAAACTACAACACTGATACGTTTATTTCATTGCAACATCACACACTATTCACTATACAGCAACGTTCACTTTCATTATCATATTCGTCCATATAACCTCAAATGCCACTAAATCAATCCAAGAAAAGGGACAGAAAGGTGACGAAGGAGTGGATTGAAATAAAACTGGTTGAAAGCCCGTTAGTAAAATACTCACTGGTTACAGGTTTTTCCTGAACTATATTTTCTTTTGAACCTGTCTCTTTTTGCACCTCCACTTCTGGTTTAACCGAATCTGTAGATTTGACGATAAAAATTAAAACTTTGATTCTTGAGGTTATGTTTTTGTTATGGTAACTGTTGATGGTATAGTAAACTGTAAGATTCGAGTATCGGTAGGTAATTTAGAGACACGCGGTAGACGACCGTCGCTCGCGGCGAGTGATGCAAAATGCCAACGCCGACCGCGCCGCGCCTCCTAAACTCGCCAACGTTCCGTCATTTTAACCGAGCGCGATCCGGCACACACTTTTTAACTGCGCTGAGTTAACCTTCTAAAGTCCTAATTCTACTTTGCGTGATAGTAATACTCCAACTTCAATAGGTAAAATAAAAATATATGTAGCTCGTGAAAGATTATATTACTACGGTTTGGATTGATGAACTGAATTATATCTACATTTTATAATCTTTAATTATTTTTATAGGTACCTACTAAACTTGATAGATCATGGCGGTTCTTATATGATTTGCAATCTGCTTCTTTGAAGCATGTTTTTTGACAGTTTTGAAAGTAACCTTTATTCATATTTTAGACCAGTCGCTAAAATATCGTCCCTAATAACTACCTGTCACCCAGTTAATATTACGGTAAACGTAATAATGACGTAATATTACAAACATCGTTCGTTAGCAAGGCCGCGAGCGGCGAGCCGGATCGCGTCCGAATTGACTAAACGAAAGGTGGCGTGATGTCGTGACGTCACCTCACCTTATTCACTACCCAGCCATTGGGCTTGAGCAACGTATCGCTTTTGAATTTCGATGGTTCATTGAAAGGATGTTCGAGTTCGTACGTGCAAGGCCGTTTACTATGCGTTTCATTCATTATCTAGGTACACACACAAATAGGTACTTACGGAATTTTTTATATATTTACCTAGTCTAACAACAACCTAAAAATGATTTATATGAACTGATTACGGAAATGCAGGTTTCCTAATTTCCCTACTTATATACTACTAGCTATTCCCCGCAACTTCGTATGCGCAGAAATATTAAAATGTAAAATCCCGTTTTTTCCCGTTCCCGTGGGAATTTCGCAAAATCCTCTCTTAGCGCTTCCCTACGTTCCCTAAGGAACCTGCATGCCAAATTTCAGCCCGATCCGTCCAGTGGTTTGGGCTGTACGTTGATAGATCACTATGTCAGTCAGTCAGTCAGTCACCTTTGAGTTTTATATATTTAGATTTAGAATTTTATCCATGTACGCATACGCGTACCTATGCGTTAAAATAACACATCGTATCGTTATGCCTATCTAAGTATAAACACTTAGTTAACATGGACGTATTGCATTGGCTTCTGTCTCGTACAAAATTAATTGCACTGTCGCCTGTTTTTAAATTCCTCGGTTATAAATAGACCGGCTTGTAACGGGGTAATTTCCCATGATACTGGCAGGTGATGCATGCCTGTGTGCGTATTAATACCTACATCATACTTATATTTGACGTGAAAATAGTTATTTATTCACCAAGAGGAGTAAGGCATTGATTACTCAACGAGTGGCCATTTGAGGCCCGACGCGAAGCGGAGGGCCTTAAACAACACGAGTTGAGTAATCAATACTTACCCTCGAGGGATACTACTTTATACTACTCTTACGAAGAAAAAAAAAACAACAAAATCTCGTACAAAAATGTAGATATATAGGATAAATAAGTATCATCTGGAGCGTTTTGCAAAAAATAATTGATTTCATCTGCCGTTAGCACTTTGGATTTCTTACTGCGAAACCCGCTAGACTTCTTTTTCAGAAATGCTGCTAATTTTGAGTATTTCTTTATATCAATATTATCTCTGGATAACAATGTACTTCTCAGCATTGAATATCTCCCACAGGCTGCTAGGCTTATATTTTGAAGACTTTTCACTAAAATAGGCTAGAAGGACATTTTCCGACAAAGAAGAAGCTTGCTTTTCAGTCTTCCACTGCATAAATTCTTCATACTGCTTCATGTATTTATTTTTTGATTTTTCCGGTAGAAGATTGTTAATTGCTTGTTTAGCATGAATTAATATTTCAGGTGGCGTTCCAATAATACTACCATCGCTACTTTCCTCATTTGTTGAAGACATTTCAAACACAAAAGTAAATTCAAAGTTATTACAATGAAACGAAAGGCGCGCGATATTCTTTTTTTTAAAGTGAAAACCGCGCCAACCTTTTTTTTTTAATTTGGGCGCGCCGCGTCTTTACAGCCAGTGACGAGACAGATCATTACAAAATTTCTTGCGTGCAACCCGAAATATAAAATCATTTTTAGTATAATTAATCAATGCATATGTTTCTTCAAACCATTTAACGATATTGTTATCGCATTTTCGAGTTTTTGTTCCGAAAAACTTTTTTGATGTAGGTACATTCGTTTAGAACGTCTATATAGCTTGTGTAAAGTCGGCAGTGTCAAATAAAAAAAAGTATTAACTTACACGCATCCATGGCTCGTTTTGGAATTTAAAAAAAAAACATAACTGTGGAATAATGGATTTTCATACAATATTACTACATGGGTAAAGTGTGTAATAATGGATTTGCATACAACATTATTAACCAGATTTTGAAGGAGGATTAATGAGCAACTTTCTCCTGAATTAATGGGTTAGTTTGAATTGACTTTCCGAGTAGGTGTAGTATAAAGAAAATTACCGTCTTTATAATAATTTACTAATAGACTAGCGACCTCGCCCGCGTGGAATTCCAATGCCGCGGGAACTAGGTAGGTAACATGCATTTTTTCCGGAATAAAAAGTAACCTAGTTGCTTTCTCGGGACTTCTACTGTATCCATACCAAATTTCATCTAAATCGGTCCAGCGGTTGTAGCGTCAAGGTTGAGGGTAACAGACAGAGTTACCTTCGCATTTATACTACTTATTAGTGGATTTTATGAGGTTCACTGACAATATGCTTTCATCAATAAGCCGTTAGCATAAATCTCTGATAAGAATTCTGAGGCTACAAAGAAAGACTAGTAAATATAATTAAATCAATGTATGTACAATTGCAGGTACGTACCTACGTCTAATATTTTGTACGGTGCCTTTAAATATATATTTAGAGCTCCCCATAGGTTTTAAATACTTACTAAATTAATTTTCGAATTGTCCAAACCAATGTTCTAAAAAAAAAAGAATAAGTACCTACCTTCAATCCTCATCACCCTCGCTTATTTAATTAATGCCTTATCATATCGTATGTTTTATTTAGGTACTTAGGTATGCAACTTAACGTTGATAAGACCGATTCTACCTACACGATTTACTTACAACTGACCACAACTCAGCGGTATCATATCATACCTACTGCAATGCAAAACAATTAGTAGTGATTGTTTTAAATCGCTGACCTAAAGTCATGTCTGTTATGTTATGAATCATCTACCTATATTTGTTGGTAGATAAGTACTCATTAGGTAGGTACATTTTTTAATATATGCAGGATGGCATGATTCTCAATAGGGTATTACACCATTTTTTGTAATGTGGTTTAAAATGATCCTTATGAATCACAAGATTTTTTATTTTCAGTTTTCGCGCTAAAAGGCTAGCCGCCATGTTAGCTTGGTCTGTGACGTCACTAGGGTAGTAAATAAGTACATAGTAACCATACAAGTCAAGTCTTTGTAACACTTTGTAGCATTTTTATATAATCTATCATAAGCAGTACTTCCCGATTTTTCCTTGAATGATGTAGGTATAATACCCTATTAAGCGGTGGAGATCTATTTACTATTTCGAATGCGAGTAATTTCACCGGCCTGGCTGAATTTGTTCTTAGAACAGACAGGCAATATTCCCAACAGCCACTTTAAATTGATAGTAGGTGCATGATTAAACGGAAACCTACAGCGTGCGTGAGATAAGTACCTACGAAAAAACATCGTACGATATAACGTCACCGAATGACGCGCCGAAATACGTGGTACTGGGGAACCACAAAATGTACACGTGGACCAAACAATAATCGACTCTCTATCATTAGCATTTAAATCTTTCAAGCACGCATTGCCTTCGTGTTTCTTGTATAAAACGATACGATTGTGTTCAATCGTCTCGATTCTGTGTTGATATCTGGAATGTTATCATCTTATTTTGGTATAATTGCTTTTGATAATGCCTTATCGTTACTATTACACTTTCTATAATCTCAAATCAGTTTGTTTGTATGGAACTGATTGTAGTAAATTGATCCTTTTGGCTTATTGGCTAGTGATGGAATAAATTTATAAAATAACTAAACGTTAACATGTAAACCACATGAAAACAGATAGCAAAAATGGTGAAAATGCCAGAAATCTTACGTAGGCAAGTAGTCATTGTGATACATCCGCAAACCGCAAATACTTAGTATTTAGTGGTCCAAACGAGTGGTTAAATGGGTGAGAAAAGTAGACATCCTGAATATAAAATATTGAACTTTATTCTATTAAACATTCCTAAGTCGAAGACCTTTCCATGAATGATTTAAATTTAAAATATTTTGTTCGAGAAGGAATGGAAGTTCACTTATTGTTTCTCAAATCGTTCGAGAGGCCAGTGTCCGCCAATCCATAGGTACTTAATATCCATATTAATATTATAAATGCGAAAGTACCTCTGTCTGTCTGTCTGTTACCTCTTCACGCTTCAACCGCTGGACCGATTTGGCATGGAGATAGTTGAAGTCCCGGGAAAAGGACTGTTCCTGCGGGAACGCATTAACGGAATTCCACGCGGGCGAAGTCGCGGGCAGAATCTAGTAGGTAATATACATGTCTGCACATATATTAGGTACCTATACTTACTAAATAGAGACTAATCAAAGCGATATTAATATTGATCAGTACTATATCATTACTTGAGTTTAAAAATTAAATTAGAAATTTGTATTTACTGGAGATGCAATACTTCACAATAAATGGTTTTGTATTTGTATTCTTATGTTATTTGTCTATATAACAGATAATAAAATTACTGTTGCATTACGATCCTGCCTGTAATTTATGTATGTACTGTTCCTTGAATATGTGGTGTGCAATAATGTTTATTGTATTGTATACATATACTTATTATTTAATAATAAATTCAAGTTGCTCTGTGTCATCGTAGGTAATTTTTTTAATAACTTCGTTAAGAATATTCTTAACTTTAGTATAACAGTGGATATATATTTCAATTGAATGTTTAGTTATATTTCGTGTTTGTCACTCCTGTGGGTTCTCTGAAAATCAGCGTCGGAACGTCTTTGCGTTTGACAAATGCTGAGAGGATTCCTTTTTTAAATAATCTTCGCATGTTTTACATTTTAATGACTTATATTATAAGCAGGCTTAACTGCGAGCGAAATCCATTGAAGTACTAGGGTTGATACCCAGTCAAGTCAAGTCAAAGGCAAAAATTATTTATTGAGTAGGCTTAGAAACAAGCACTTTCGAATCGTCAGTTATGCTACTTATTCATTTGTATGGAGGAATGTGTTTATTTATCATTATATTATATTTTACTTATCAGTGTATAGGTAACCTAGTCACATGAAAAGCAAGAACCATGTAAAAAAAGAAACAAATCGTTTAATCTATCTGGATAGATTCGTTAAGTTATACGACTGTTTCAAAATTGATGACAACGGAATTTTCTGCCAAACTTGTAACAAAAAAAAATAAAGTCCCAAGTGAAAAATTCGGAGAGTTTTGGATAAAAATTGTAAATACAATACAAAAATTTACCATTTAACTGTACTTAATAATAACATTACACTGAGATTCAGATTCTGTTCAGTTATATTTATTTGTATTATTTTAGTACATAATATTTTAGTTCATCAATTTAGAACCATCGCCATCCCTAACTGGTTGTCATACGTCATTTCAATGGATTTCGCTCGCAGTTAACGATGCCTGATTATAAGTCATCAATGTTAACTTAAGTGTTTTTAAACAGCGTGTGTTTTTTTTAAATAAAATATCTCTCTCTCTCATATTATCATAAACATGTTTTTGCTTTGACGTAGTTTGCCTTGCCATTGATCGTGACCTGACCCCAATCTCAAAGCCTTGAAACTGTCTGAAGCACTATAGTCAAATTATTCCTTATGTAGCGACGGACGCCCTTAACAAATATCTTGAATCTTGATCAATTAGAACCAATCGATTGAATAGATTCCATCAATAAAGACTGAAGCATACCAATGATAAACGCAATAACCTTTTTATTGTTCTCAGACAATTGTACCTACTACCTACACCTACTTCAATAGGCGAATATTTCCACGGAAAAAAATCTTTATTTAATAATACAGTGTGTCTGGTCTTCGATGTCGGAGCCGTTAAGGGCGTGTAGTACAATCAATTTCATCGATAAATCACCACTTGTTTTTTTTTTCAGTCAACGGTCGTAAAATGGCGGCATTTTTAATTTTCAAACACCTGAGCCCGGTATTTTTGCTATTATCTGTCAATAATTCGTCCTACGAATACAAAACATATCTTATTAGATAGGTAAACATATCAGCAATCGATTAAATCTAACAATCATACGCAAAAGTTTCAATAACAGAGCAAAAAAAAAATTAACGTAGATAATAAGGACAAAAACACATATTTTTTTCAGATTTCATTTGTTTTTGAAAAAGCTAGGTCGTTTACCTACTTTTTTTTTATTCTGTGTTTGTAGTATAGGGTATTGGCTAGACGTCGATACCAAATTTACGGATCTGACATAATTACTTAAGAAGTTACACAGGTTTCAACATGTACCTAAAAATGAGTTTATTTTTATAAAAATAAAACAAAGCGCTAATAATAATTTAAACTTTAATAAGAAATCACAGCAAGAGTGCCTTAAGGCTAACGATGACAATTAGTAGCGCTTTATTTTAATAAAAAAATTATCTCCTTCTAAAAAATAAACTCATTTTTAGGTACATGTTGAAACCTGTGTAACTTCTTAAGTAATTATGTCAGATCCGTAAATTTGGTATCGACGTCTAGCCAATACCCTATACTACAAACACAGAACAAAAAAAAAGTAGGTAAATGACCTAGATTTTTCAAAAATAAATGAAATCTGAAAAAAATATGCGTTTTTGTCCTTATTATTTACGTTTAATATTTTTTTTTGCTCTGTTATTGAAACGTTTGCGTATGATTGTTAGATTTAATCGATTGCTGATATGTTTAACTATCTAATAAGATATTTTTTGTATTCGTAGGACGAATAATTGACAGATAATAGCAAAAATACCGGGCTCAGGTGTTTGAAAATTAAAAATGCCGCCATTTTATGACCGTTGACTGAAAAAAAAAACACGTGGTGATTTATCGATGAAATTGATTGTACTACACGCCCTTAATGGCTCCGACATCGAAGACCAGACACACTGTATATCGTATTGAATACCTTTATTATACCTACAGAAAGATTATCAAAGCTTATGAAGGACGACAGAATGCATCAAAACTTTATCGTAAATCTTTCGGTGCGCATTATACAGATTGTAGATAATTCAAAATATAAACAAAAACTCCAACAGTCAGAAGTAGGTAAATTGTTTAGGTATGATACTTTACCGGAGCAAGTTATAGTTATTTGCACCCATGACTGAACGTGGAAAAAAACTTCCTAGCTGACACTCGGTTGTTTACAATACGCTCAAACTACTTGTTATAATAGGTTTCAATAAAGTCTTACTTCGCTTGGCAGATCACGGAAGGACGTAGCCGCCGTTTACTTAAAAACTTCCGTTTCTGATTTAATAATAAATAACGTTGGTACTACGCTAGTACTCAAACAGGTAGGTACTTATTTTATCTGTGGTGGTATGCCATATTTTTTCCCTCAGTTGTTTTTGAGTAGAATGACATGATGCGATGGGAAACCCGGTGAGCAGAGGGTTACATTTGTATTCTTTGACTCATTGTTTTAAGTAAAAAAGAACAACAGTGTATAATTTTACATTTCGTCAGCTACAAAAATTATAATTGTAAAACCTACGGGTTGCAAACACTGCTGTTACGTTCATAATACTCGATTCGAAATAATCTTCAAAGATTTAGACAGTAAACAATTTATCATAGCAAAATCTTATGAAAATTATAATACTTACTTAATAAAATATTATAGTCTGGCAAAAATAATAAAACAATACGCACAATGTAAAAAGTAATCGTATTGTCTGCGTAATAAATAATACACCTGTGAAAACACAACAATAGTCAGATATATCGCTTTTACGTCATAGAAGTTAGAAAATGTATGGAATAATATAGAGAATGTAATCATATTGTGATTACACTTCGTGGATTAAAATCTGGGCTTGACATTTTCCTTGTCGCCATTATTGTGTAATTTATTCTTTAAAATAATTTAACTACCTGAGCCATAAGTCATAACATTTTATTACTAATATCTATTATACTTCACTGGCACGCCCCATTCAAAGTCGCCTTATTGCTTATTAACATATTCATTGCTTCAAATGCACGCTTATTGCAATCTCCAAATAGATGGCAAATGCGCTTAACCGCTGAAATTATCCAAACCGTACATATATAGACGACATTACAAATCTTCCAGTCCTTAAGTAATGAAAATGGTACTTACTGTCCTCGACGCACATCTGGTCGTCGGGCAGGAGTCGTAGGCCGTTGGGGCACGCGCACGACACGCGCGGAGAGTGAGGACCTATTCTCGGGGCCGGGAGACACAGATGGGAGCAGTGGCCGTTGACAGCGGCGCAGTGATTCACGCCGTCCGGCTGACGGTATGGGTGGTACACGTGGATCACCATCGGGTTTTGCAGCTGTAGAGAGATCGGTAGGTAATCAATTTCGACAAAGGGAATGAGGGCGACCGTTTTCCTGTTCATCGTATTCAGGCGCCACTGTCCTATGAGGTGTCAATGTCAAAGTTGTCATGCAATAGTTTCAATGTAAATGTGACATTTGAAGGTTTAGAGACCTCATTCTTGCCAATTTATCTTATAATATGGCAAAGAAAGTGCTAAATTGTCATTCAAGCGACTCAAGCGCCTCTAGCGACGAATTCAGTCAGGATGACTATTTTGGTACCTATTCGTGTTCGGTTTGCTCTTTTTATACCTACCGGTTGATGATACTAAACTACAGGTTCAGTGAATAAACTTGGAAGTAGTACCTATGTGGATGTTTCCAGGTCACGTCACTTCATGTAGTTAGTAGGTATTTTATCAAATGGTATTTATACACCGTATAAATATTTTACCAAATTAGCCAGATGGCTGATGAACATTTTGTTTTTTCGAAAGAGCGAAAGCATACGTACAGTGTGAGTGGAGGTGATGGCTTCGATGTCTTTCCCGGTGAACTTGTTCGCTCGGTAGACGGCGGCCTTGTCCCAATCCGTCCAGTACACCCAGTCTTCGAACGTGGTGATGGAGAACGGGTGGCGAAGCACGTCGGTCGAGTAGAGCACCACGCGGCGAGCGGAGCCGTCGTAGTTGCACGACGATATTGTGCTCAGTTTTGCATCCACCTGGAGATAATAATTAATCATTACATTTTGAAGGTCGCTATAATGAGGGATACGGCGTGTAAAAATCCGCAGTTCGCTAGTGGTGTGGGCTATAAAAGCCATTGACTATTTTTCGCGCTTTGACATTGATACATGATACATCCCTTAGATCGCAGTCTCCAACGCCAATGGCGTCCGCCGGTGAGCGAAGAGAAGGTAACACACATTTCAAATAAGTACCTACTGTATTTATGCGTAAATTGACAGGCGTCTGGAACCTGTGAGTGGGGGTGGTAATTCATACCACCCCCGGTTGTAAACATGTTGCACAGTAACTCACTATGTTTCGCCATAAGCGACCATTTCCCAGTACTCCTCCTTAATACCGACGACGTATTGGTGACGTCTCTGGTATGGCTAAACTCTGTTGGTGGCTGTGACCCTTTCCATGAGATGAGCCGTCTGTCTGTTTGGTTATAGAAGTATTTACTTACCCAATACACGCGTTTTCGCACAAGGTCCAATGTAAGTCCGTTAGGCCATTTGACTTCGTAAGACACAATGGTTTGCCGATGAGAGCCGTCCATACCAGCACGCTCGATTTTCGGGACCTGGCCCCAGTCAGTCCAGTACATCCATCTACAGAATAATCAAAATTACATTATTAGTAGAAATGTGTCGTGAAATTTCAATTTTCTTTGATAACGCGTAATGCCAAGATAAAGTATTTGTATGCCTACTCATGAGACGAACTGATAATTACATTGCAAACATTGTCTAGAGTATGTCTGCACATTTAATAATATTTGTTTTATTGTTGTTGTAATCTTTGAACTCCTCTGATTTATATTTGCATGTCGGGCGGGATAAGACCCCAATCAATCAATTGTATAGGTAGGTAATAACTTGATTCTTTTGCTATAGCTGTTATAGCTATCGAAGTAAGTTGTGATTATGAATTTATCGGTTTCAAGGTCAGAACCAGCTTTACGGAATGTACTAATAACAGATACCTTATTCAGTGTTACTACCTATATAATTAAATTTCCTTACTACTAGGCATACTGACCCATCAAGAGGATTCAAAGCGATTGCTCGCGGTTCCTCCAGTCTATCCCTGATTAATATTTTCCTCATATTGCCTTGTAGATCGGACAGTTCGATGTGATTCTTGCCAGTGTCGGTCCAGTACAAGTGGTTGTAGATCCAGTCCACCGCCAAGCCATCGGAAGTGATCAGCTGATCGCCAATGACGACAGTGCGCTGGCTGCCCTCGTCGATAGGCGCTCTGCAATGACGTGGCATAGTAAAAAAATACAGTTCTAATTGCCTGTGTGACATTGACCTTGAAATAGTTGGATGTCAAGTTTTGCTTCTAAGTGTTCGCATCGTTGTTTTTTGTTTGTTTACAAACGTTGAAGTCAAGGTTATGTTCATGTCAGCAAGATTAGGCAGATCACTGTCAACATGTTAGGGGCCGTTCAAGTATTACGTAAGCAGATTTCTTACCATTTTTAACCCCCCCGCCCCCCTTGTCATCAAAAGTAAGCAAAGCTCTTACCCCCTCCCCCTATGCTTACGTAAACATTTTTAGTTATAAATGTTTTTTTATATTGTCATTTTAAAAATAGAAAGAAATCCATGTTATCCATGGAAAGATTAGGTTTAACTGATACACATAGAGTAAGGGACAAAAATATTATAATGAGAAATAATATAATAATATAATATAATAGAGTACACTTGTTTATTCAGAAAAGAACAAGTTAAAATATTAAAAATAAACTACAAATAGCATTTAATTTTACAGAAATAAAAACCTAAATTAGGGCCTTTCGGAAGGGTTCCCATCACGCAGGCAGCATTCCCTCGCTGTATGGCAATAGCCAGTCTTTGCGCGAGAAAGCTGCCGGCGCGAGGGTCTCCCGTTGCCTCCCTCAAGCGCTTCCCTAGCTCCCTGTGGAGCCCCAGCGCCCCTTTGCCCCATGACCCCATAGTCTCCACCCCGAAGGCCACAAACTCATAGCTCGAGCCCAGGCAGCTATATTTATTAACCTTCAGGCGCTCTCGGGCGTCGGCTGCCGCTCCGGCTCGACGGCTGGTCGAGGGGAGATACGACATCGCCATTGTGTCGGTGCACGTGGCGTCCCACACCAGCGCGCGGCCCATCCGCCAGGGTATCAAAGACATCCCGTCCGGGCGCTTGCCATCATTCCGTACGATCTGGGGCTCCAGAACTGCTGGAACGTTGGCGCTGACGAGCGCCCTTCTGAGGATGTCATTGAGAGCAGCATGGCGAGACTGGCGACCGGCGCCCGAAGAGCAGGAAAGACCGTGGTGTCCTAGGTGGTCTACGGGGGCTCCACAAGAAGCGCAGCTGTGATCTGAGCACACTCCAATCCCTAGACGGAGACCAACAGCTATGCGGAGAGTGCTTAGGTCAATGAAAGTACCGGTATTAGGCGAGGGATAGGCATGAAGCCAGTGACCCGATTCAGGTCTGGACACTGCTAGGAGCCTTGCCCGGTCACTGCCTGATGATGACTCTGTTAAGGATGATAAGATGGCAGAGGAGGCTGTATGTTATCCCAGGCCCTTTGAATTTTGGGTTTCGACGGAAAATTTTGACTCGGTCCAAGCAGACCAGGCATTTGTGGCTTCATTCAAGCAGGCGATCTCATAGATGCATTAATTAGACAAGTGATTAGCGCGCGGTAATTTCCCTAATGCGCGTTTCGTTTTCACGCATAGACAGTGTGAGTGTTGCCATTCGTGTAAAAAAGTAAATAACTAACGATGACGTAATCATCATCTAGACCCCCCTACCCCCCATGTCATCCAAAATAAGCAAAACAGAGACCCCCCCACCCCCCCTTGGTGCTTACGTAATACTTGAACGGCCCCTTATGAAACTTTTACCTACCACTTCAAAAGAAACGTACCTACCTATTACTGGTTTACACAACTTAGAAGGCGCATTGTCGAATAGCACAATAAGCAATTTAATAAATGAAGACAATTAAAAGTTGATTCAAAAGATCCTTTTACATTTCCAATTCAAAATCACAATAGGTAGGTAAAATCGCAAAAAAGAGAATTTCTAACGCATTATGATAAAAATTATCTTGTATACAGAGTAGGTATATTTACTCACTTATAAATCTTCTCATCATTAACATCGCTCCAAAAGATCATGCCGGTTCTAAAGACATAGTCCAACGCGGTGGCTGACTTCGTGTCGTTGACGATAGCGACCATTTCGTGGTGGTCCAGGCTGATCTTGCGGATGTCGAAGCGTCTAGCAAACAACAGTGACGGGTGGCCCTCCGTGGCCTTGCAGCGAGTGTGGTCACGAGGGTCCCTGGCATACCCGGAGTGACATTCGCACTTGAATGTACCCTTCTCATTTATGCACATTTGGGAACACGAACCGGGATCTGCGCATTCGTCGATGTCTGTAATAAATAATTTGGAGTGTTGAAACTAACCCGTATGTGCAATTTCAGAATTAGGTTTGACAAAAAGTCCGCGCATGATTCGCGAAATCGTGCAAACTATTTGGTAAGTTAATCATACACACCTAGATCGTACTAGAACATGGGTTTCCTTTATTTTTAAATGTTATTTCTAGCTTTGTTTTAACACTAATGTGTTTGTGTTGCGAAGGATTTATCATGGTCGTCGGAAAAAAATTGGCGTTAATAAATAAAATTTGATAAAATACACTTGAAGAAAAAAACAATACTTAAGTGTCACTTAAATAATTGACACTTAAGTATTTTTTTTATTTACAGAACTTATAAAACTAAACTAATGACTAGAACTCGGAATTTTCACGACCAAACAAAAGGCTTAGAAACATTTTTTATCCGAAAAATTCCCTGATCTAATAATGACACTAATCCCTTTTTTTTACTTCATCCGTTATTTGGTTACTTTACAGTCAATAATTAAATACTGATAGGAGACCTCTTCCTATCATAGGGGATGAATAAAATTAAGTACCTAGGCTGTTTCCGTCAAGTATCTGCTTTAAATCAGAAATCTTACCATCACAAGTCCTGTTGTCAATAAGCTTGAATCCCTTGTCACAGTCGCAGTAGTACCCAACAGGCGTGTCGACGCAGCGCTGCGTGCACCCGCCGTTATTTTTGGCGCACTCGTTCTCACCGCACCTATCGCGAGGTTCGTCCTCAAAGTTCGGACAGTCCGGTTTCTTGTCGCAAACTTTGGAGAGAGGTATGCACATGCCACCGCCGCAGTCGAACTCAGTTTTCTTGTCGCAAACTGGCTTCGGTTTGGCTGAAATTTGAGAGAACTTTTCTAAGATACATAACTACTGTTACTAAGTCTCAAAGTGATATTAAGTTTCTTTAGGATCCGTTTGAGACTTATTGTAAGGTATTATTGAATTCTGAATGGAGGTCAGTATTTTATTGCTATTTAAATAAGTCAGGTACGGAACGCTATCAAGTTAATACCTAATCAACCTTTTAGCGATTTTTCTATGATAGGTGCTTCATATGTTTTTCAGCCGGAAGACGTCCATTGCTGGACATAGGCGGATGCCTATGTCCAGCAATGGACGTCTTCCGGCTCCAAGGCTCACTACTCAGACCGGTCTTGTGCCACTCGCTCCCACCGGTTTCCCGCGACTTTCACGAGGAAAATCTCATTATAGGAAACGAAACATTCCATTTATTTTATCGCTAGTCAACTTTGGTATTGGTTAAAATCAGCAATAAATACAATAAGTAGTTTTTCAACAATTCCCAGTTTACCAATACACATTCAACTCATTTGAACTCACAATACGGACAGAACGTTAATTAAATTAATTTCGTTCACCAAGCGAAGAGTTAAATCAACCGAATTGCATTTACAGCAGAGCTATTTTGCTTGTTGATTTTACCAATTTAAATGGAAACATTTGTAAGGAAGATTTAAAATCCAAAGTTCAAAACGTTGCAGAATCAAATTGACACTCAAATCGTTTAAAATTGTAAAATTGCGGAACGAGAATGTTATTGTTTTCGGCTTTGTTCACTTTATTTTTGGTTAAATTACATGAACATGAACTGGTGCGCATTCTATCAAACTTGCAGCGGGATAGACTACGAGTGGGCAGGGTGATTACCGAATAATCCAACTGAACTGCTAAATAATGATACTGAATGAACACTCACTGCAATTGAGTTCATCGCTGCCATCGGGACAATCCTTGTCTCCGTTGCAGAACAACGCCCCAGGGATGCAGCTATGATCTTTGCATTGGAACTGGTCGATTCTGCAGGTGACGTTGCCACGGCAGATCTCGAGGGCTTCATCGCCTCCGTCCGGGCAGTCCAGGTCGCCATCGCACACCCAAGCCTTGTGAACACAGGTGATTCTATCCCGACATTCGAACTCCGTGGAAATACACGGCGAAGTTACCTTCGGCGGAGTCGCGCAACCCTGGAATTGAAATAAACAAACTTTGAGACTTCCAAATGCGATTCGCTAAAGTAAATATACAGTTCCTTGAAGAAACACGCTTAGTTTCGCAACTTGGTGGCAATATACACTTTTTACTCAATAAATACAGGATATTAAAATAAAGCCAGGAACATTTTATCTATTTGTAAAACAGTTTTGATGATATATTATATTTAACTATACAGATTGGGGCGACCGTATTAAGATTATAAACAAACCTAGAGTCAACAATGAAAATAATTGAATGCTTGAATTCTTTTCAGATCACAAATAGAAATGTCTATCTATTTTGTGTGTGTTAAGATTATGTAAGTTTACCTAATATAGTAATCGGGCATTTTCTTCCTTATTAAAAAATAATAATAATCCAAAACTAAAAGCAATACCAACAGCTAATAGAATGTTCGTGAATTCGGTTTTCGCGTTCCCGCTGGAACTATAAGTTTTCCTGGGATAAAATTTAGCCTATGTTCTTCTCTGGGACCCCAACTAATACCAAATTTCATACAAATCAGTCCAGCGGTTTAAGCGTGAAGACAAGAAGAGGAGAGAAGAAAAGTTAACAGACCGACAGAGACAGACAGGCAGCCACAGTTAGGTACTTCTGCATTAAATTTATAATATAAGTATGGATGAAATTATACTGCTATCACTGACCGTTTCATCACTGCCGTCAGGACAATCGATGTCGCCGTCACAATGCCACCTCGCCGAGATGCAGTGTCCGTCCTGGCAGGAGAAGTGCGTGTGCGGCTGGCAGGTCGGCGCCGGGCACTTGACCTCGTCGCTGCCGTCGCCGCAGTCATCGTCGCCGTCGCACACCCACCGCTGCTGGATGCACTTGCCGTTCCCGCAGGTAAACTCGTCGGAGCGACACGTTTCATCTAAACATGAAGTTCAGCTCATGAACTGTTCCTAATCGGTACATTCAGTGCAGTACCTACCATTATAAGAAAGAAAAAAGCTCCTTTGAACAATTTAGATCACTGTTATTTTACAGGCTCTTTATAATGTCGTCCATCAACCTTTTTATATATTACTTACGTCAAAAAGATTAGATCCTTATTATAAAAATAAAAACAACGAACGCTAAAAGTAGGCACCCTTAAATTAAGTAGATCCTTAAAATTTTCGTAAAAAAATCTAACCAGAGTTATTTTGCTGTGGGATGTAAATCTTAAGACGTTCATTTCTTTTTGTAGAAAAATGTTTCCACTCAGCTTTGATACGGATTTTACATTTAATTAAATTCCTTGAGGGGACTAATGTAGGCAATAGTTAGGTAGGTGCTATTCCTCTTAAGGGATTTAATTAGGTTCTTTACACCCCTGTAAATGTAGGTCGATGGAATGAAACAGAGTAATGTAATGGGGGAGTTATAATCAGAGGAAAAATATTTACTTAACACGTAGGAAATCATACTCGTATATGAAGTATGACATAATGATAGTGAGGTTTTAGGGTACGTGGAAGAAAATCGTGTGGTTGCTGAAGCACACACGCAACGTCATCGCTCACGCTTCTGGGTGGGTCCGGGGCGGGTAGATAAGAATTTATAGACGGATGAGCCGGGCGTTGATAGAATACAGAGTGTTTGGCCAGGGGAGGGATCCAATGATTGATTGATACAGCTTGCGCCCAAGAGGAATAGTTAAACACCGACCCAGCCTTGCCGGGCAACAGTGCAAACATTATTTTCTTTTCAGCAGCATCTAGACGTTGATTAAAAGCTTGTACAAAGTATTCTCAGTGAGATTCTTTTTCAACAGTAAAAGGCACTGCACAATCTATTCTTACACGTCTGAAACAAATGCGCACAATGTGATGAATTGTTTGTGAAACAAAATGCTTGGGTGTAATAAATTTGTCGTGCACTTTTTGTACCTTGATTCATGAAGCCAATCGTGAGTGATAATAAAATAGACCTAGGACCAATGACGTGATCAGAATAATTGGATGCGTTGTATTGCTTACAATTATGTGATACAAATAATTTGATAATGATGAATAAAGATGATATCCCTTACTGCATGCTTTTTCGTCGGATCCATCAGAGCAATCTGGGTTGTCATCGCACATCCACGTTAGAGGCACGCACTCGCCCGGCTTACTCCGGCAAGTGAACTGCTCAGGCCCGCACGCCGCCACATCTGTCAACCCAATTCATGCACATGCTAAATACCTCCGATGCAAATGGATTTCGAATATAACCAAGTTTTTCCGATCCACATCCAATTAGGCTGCGCTGAAATCAATGATTGAATTGCCGAGTATTGAAGGCTCTTTACGGGATTATTGATAGCAACGTCCGTTCATTGTTTACCGTTTTAGGTTTTATATAAAATGTTCCTATTACTTCATGAGCTCGGCAGAACTTCTGCAACCGATATTACTTTGAAACATCAGCCAGACTGCATACACTGTTTAAGCCTCATTGAAGTAAAGTGATGAGTGTTTCTTTTTTCCGGGAATCCGGGGCTACATACATAACCTATGCAATTAGTGTTCTTTTTTTAACCCACAAAAAACTTTTTTTCAACTCAAAAAACGTTCAAAGACTGCTCTTTTATCGTCCTAGCATACAATATACAATGCTAACACCTGAAACGAAAACCGCCTCCATGCTTTCTTCATGAAGTCGACATTTCTCGGAGATGATCCATGCCCTGTCCCCGTCATGCTGAGTCTCGGGCATGCCCTTACCACAGTGGTGCTCGTCTGAGCCGTCCGGACAATCGGCCGTATCGTCGCAACTCCAAGCAGCGGGAATACAGTGCCCCGTCGCGCACACAAATTTGTGTTCTGGACATTTTCGCTGTGTTGCTGCACGTGAAAATATTACTGATTCATCTGTGCCTAAATACTGTAGCTCAGAAGATGATCATTATAGAGCTTTCGCATAGCATAGCAACATATTTATTGTCCAATCTAATAACCTTAACATTCCCTTGAAGTCTTAAGCGCGTACAATATAATTAATGCACTAATCTCTTGTGAGACACTGCGTAGTTGGTTAATTGATTAATATGGCTTAACAGTCCTAATTAAGAAGTAATTATTCTGTCTCTCCTTGGTCTTTTGCGTCACTTATATCAACTTATATTTACCTACTGATAGAACAGGTACCTAAACTTTGTCAACAACTTTCACTTTGCCGAGTTCAAAGCTTGAACTTTTCTTTAAATTTTAATTATAATTTACTCAATTTCGTTGGAAACTTGGTGGGAAAATGTTGATTTTATTAGTGGTATTACGAGTTCGTTTTGAGATCTAACATCGTCAAACAGTATTTATATCTATAGGTAGGTACGAGTTGGGATAAACAAAGAGCGCATTACGAATGGGCTGCTCCAATGCGCGAGTTCTTAACCACAGGCCCAAAACATTGCGTGTCTCTGTCAAATAAAAAAGGTTTTCCATTTTACTGGCACTAAGTGTACAAAACAGAAGTGCGAGGGGCGGTGGCCGTATCCCCACTCACGACAAAATAAAACCTTGGAAAACTTTTCCAGGCTTTTTATACGCAATGTTACCGACTCTTTCAGAAAGACATGGAATTAAATGCCGCTTGGCAATGGTTTGCAGACATTGCAACTTCGGTTTTCAAACCTATTTTTACATATTTTCATTTATTTCTTCAATACATCCATTATGAAAAAGTATTATAGTACCTACCATAAAATTATAACGAATTTTCTTGAAAACAAAACAGTTTTAGCGAAATATTCATACTTCAAACCACTTCTTTTGACACGCAAATTCCTTAAATTAATAACATAGAAGCTTCAAAGAGAAACAACTCAATAACGCTGGGATTTAATTGTATTTATATTAAGTTTTTACATCGAGCAGTAACTGAAAATGTTCAGTAGGTTTGTAACTTTTATTTATTTCATTAGTACGGCACTGAAAAGTTTTAACACTTTTTTCGTTTGTCTTCCTTAACGTGAATTGTTGAAATTTCTCGTCGCGATGACTAAACTTTTTCCATGCGTATTAATTATCTTCACCCTGTTTAGTACTTTTACGCGTTCGTACAAAAATGTGGCAGTACGTATACATAAGTGACAGTAGCTACGTGGGTCGCTCCTCATTCGATTACCAGAGTTATTGATCGAATATTTATGCGTACGTGTAGGTTGGATTGAGATCGAAGAATCAAGTCGCGTTCATTTCGTTGCGAGCATAATTTCCCGGTTCACCCGTCTCGAACTCGTCGAATTATCCCCGCGCGGGCACTCGCGTTCAGCCCCATTATTCTTTGCCAGAGCAATAAATAAATTTTCGCGAAACCTTAAATTCGTTATTCATTCACGGGTGCCCTATGTGTTGAGCTCACAGGAGCTCACAAACGATTTATTATTTTATGCGCCCAGGAATATATCTTGTAGGTACTTTAAACGTACTAATCTTGTGTGTGTGTATACCTATTTAATTATTTATAAAAACGATCGCAGAACGGCTTTAACGGTTTGGATGAAATTTGCAATATAAAGTATTTACGGGTGTAAACCATGATCTAGATAGGTGAGACCTATCTGGGAAAACTTATATTTATTTTCGCACCCGAGCATGTCGGCCGCCCAGGTAGGTACTATAGATAAAACACATTTATTTGTCTGACGTTCAACTACGTACAGTATAAGACAAATAAAGATGTAAGAAAACATAACTATAAGAGAAATTCTTGAAATTTCAGAACATCTATTAAAATAGGTACCTACTCGTACTTTAAAAAGCTCAAGTTCAAGTTTGTTTTACAAATCGTGAAAAGTTCAAACGTTAATTAAGATTTTAATCCATGTTGGAAGTCACGGTAAGGGCGAAATGTGCGTGATAACTTCAAACTTTTGTCATAATTTATGAGAAATCGTATTTAAACAAACGTTTACTAAAATGATACACGAGTGCGAATCTTTTTCATGTTACTCGGGGAGAAATTCGTCGTAGCATTTGAATATCCGATGTGTACAAAAATGGCGACGACGGGTGTTTTTAGTACTTGTACGATGTGCAAATTTTACACTTGATCAAAGGAAATGTGCGGATTGTCAAGAATTGAGAGCTCTGGAGAGAGAGATGGGAGGCCTTTGCACAGCATTTTGAGGCTCGACGACATCTGTATACATATAGGTAGTAGGTAACTAATAAAAGTGTAACTTATTTTTTGAACGAACAAAAGTAAACTTAAGTTCACACGTATCGAGTAACCTGTTCAATCGATAATAATCCCTACCAGCGTATATAATTCGACATAGCAAAGTTCTTCATATTGCCGAGTATTATTGGAAAAACATTTGCAGGGGCTTTAATACCCTGTGTAAACTCAGGACCTAATCCTCGCGGGGGCAGTGTCATCGAACGACGGTCGTGACGACTTGGCTTCAACCTTTTTGGTACCTAAACCTCGATAGTACTTAAAACGAAGTTCGCTACGACTGGTAGCTACGGCGTAGCAGCTCGGACATAATCGACTATTTCGTAGCACCGAACTTTCAATCTTCTTACCTTGAATTCTTACGATCAACAATTTTGAAAATTATCCCTAAATCAATGTCACACTATAGAATAGAATAGAAAAACATTTATTGACACACACTTACAAACAAAAACACAATTAGGTAATTTTTAAGGAGAAAAATAAATAAATAATAAAATGAAACATAAAAGAAAATAGCCTATCAAAAAACAACAGAATTGTGACAAAAGGGGCGGACTCAGCGTGTGCTGTGAACGCGGGCCGGAGGCTGCCGTGTCAAAACATATGATAATAAAAAGAAGATTCCACTTTAAATAAAAAAATAGTACGAATTATAGTAACTATAGGATACCTATAGCTGTGCCATGCGACTTCATCCGCGTTTTTTTGGAACAAATAAAATAAAATGACGGTTACTTTTTTGCCGTCATCCGATGTTATCAAACAAAGCCTATTGGGCTTCGAATAATCAGTGAAAACTGCACATGCGAAACTGTTTAATAGTTCCAATTATCACTATTTTATTAGATAATAGAAATGTACTCACTGCAACTGGTAGGGTCTTCGTCGGAACCATCGGGACAATCTTTTTCGTTGTCGCACCGCCATGAGTTGGGTATGCAGCGACCGGTCTTGCATCGGAACTCAGACGACGTGCAAGTGCGGCTTTCTGAGAAGAAAGAAATTGATTATCGTTAATACAAGTGTCGAGAGAGATTGATTTAATAACTTATTGGTGTTAAAAGGTAGATGAATCCACCCAACTCGTGAACAAAGAACACTGAGAACTGTTTCTTCACTGTGCTACGAGACTAAACACCAATTAATATTGACATCTTTTGAGTGAGATTATTATTACGGTACCTAATTGTATTTTCAGCTCATCCTACCGACACATCTCATCTGATAAATATCAGAGAGGGGAAAAATACCCTACTTTAGTTCGGACTCCAAAATTATTTTATTTTAAATTGTTGCCTCATAAAATATTAGATCTCTCGTACCTACTTTGTAATTCAATAGGCCATCCACTTTCACCTTTTCCGTTTACGAAACATTAAAATATATATTTCAACCGTCTTCCGTAGGCGGTTTCACGGCAAACGCCCCGGGTATGTAGCGTTAACGGTGGATTTTTTCATTACTCTCGCGGCTAACCTCAATTTTGCAGACAAATATTTTTGTAATATCGAGACATCAATGTAAAATGAACTCAAATAACTGCGCAGTAAACTTGGTCTTCGTATAGAATGCCGGCGATATAATATTTTCTTTTTTTAAAGGAAAGATCAGATGGCCTGACGCTTTAAATAGGAATATAAGTTGTCATATTTATGTGTGTCTATTATGACTATACAGTGTATATTGTACAGGTACAACGTAAAATATTTGTTTCAAGTTAATTGCTCGGTAATTTTATTATAGAGACCTTCTACTATCTAAAGTCCCGCGCCTTCACATTTCAAAACGCTTCAATGTATTTAAAAAGCACCACCAACACTCTCAACACATGTGTGCATGCTGAGACAGCTATCAACTATGCGTTGAGAGTGTTGGTGGTGCTTTTTAAACAAATAAATAAAATGAAGCGTTTTGAAACGTGAAGGCGCGGGACTATAGATACTTCCCTGGATTTAGACATAAAATTATTTACGTAAACAAAATCTTCGTCAAAACTGCGGAAAAAATTCGAACTCGATTTATGCAAGGTGCTAACAAATCAGGTAGGAAAGTAACAATACTTTTTGAGCTGATAGTAATTGCTTCTAGACTTCAGTATAAAGTTAATTGAGATGATGTTATGTAACATCTCGCAGAGTATTGGCACCTAATTTGATAGTACATTATGTTGAATTATTTTTAATAATGAATATGAATACTTATATTTTATATTAGACTAGCTTTTCCCCACAACTTCGTATGCGCAGAAATATTAAAAAGTAAAATCCCGATTTTTCCCGTTCCCGTGGGAATTTTGCAAAATCCTTTCTTAGCGGATGCCTACGTCATAACATCTACCTGCATGCCAAATTTCAGCCCGACCCGTCCAGTGGTTTGGGCTGTGCGTTGATAGATCACTGTCAGTTACCTTTTGAGTTTTATATATTTAGATAGATTTAACGTAATAAAAAGGAGACCTTTCTGTTTAATCGTGTTAAACAACCTTAAGGAAGGTAAATCATTGTTTACTTGTTCAAACATAAATTAAGCTCTCAAGTAATTATCTACTTGAACTCATCTAATTAAGTTTGAGCACCCGCGTATAATTCCCCCTAGCTCTCTCGTGGTAAAACAATGTTTCCGTATGAAGGGAAAAACGAAAGCCTAGTTCAGGAGAATAGACCAGCGAACGATGGGAAAACATTTTTTTCACCTCACTGGCTCGAAAGTGGTCGTTTTGCAGCTTGATATCCGAGCGCAAAAGTTGTTTTTATCCGCTAGCGTGGAAAGTGTTTTTGAAATTCGAACGACGCATGACGCCACTCTCACAATAAAAAAAACAACGATACGTTCTGAAACGCAATTCGTCGTGAGAGCTTTATTAAAATAAAGGTTTAATTTACTTAATATCATCATTAATAAAATTATATTAATAATACACCGTTTCAGATGTATTTCATTATTTCACTATGTTTTATCACAAAAATACTTAAATATGTGTATATTTTAACTGTATTCAATGAATAATTGAATCTTGAAGTACGAGTAGGAGTGATTTGGAACAAACCGCCGGAAAAAAAAACATTAAAAAAAAAAAGTTTTAGATTGCTGGTTTTGTAATTTAGAATAATGTAATTTAGAATTATACGAAGTAATAAAGAAAATATGAGCGATTCTAGCGATGAAGATACGAATTTAACTCCTCCAGAGTTAGCACAAACTGTACCTACGTGACGCCGAACTAAGTCTTCTTCCCGAAAAATCGCGCGTGAGGTGAAAAATTTTGTGTTGCGCTCAGCAGCAAAGTCGTTTGCTGTCTCGTGCCTTGAAACCCTCGTTACACTCAGGATTCTATATTTGAACCACTCGCTTCGCTCGTGGTTCAACCCTAGAATCCTTCGTTCACTCGGGTCTCAATCACGCACTCACAGCAAACAACAACTTTGCAGCCTTGCATAACAAATAACTATTTCACCTCAGCAGCTCGAACACGTAGACTTTGCTGTCAGAAATCAGTGAGCAAAATCGTGTTTGTTTCACCGAGCGAGACAAAGTATTTTTTAATTTGCTTTTTTTAACATCCATTTATCCCATCAGGCAAAGGCCTAAGCCATGCAGCCACAGTTAAATCGTTCCCGCGCTCTTTGTTTTTTTTTTAAATTTGATAACTGCGAATGGTCATTTCATACTGCGGCATCTAGCTAGTAACTACTTCTTATACCAATAATTCAAACTATCTCGATTTTATCAGCTCTCTTCTTTTCATTTCTTTAAGAAAAGAGGTAGACTTATATTAGGCAAGTCTTAGTGCGAAGCTATTTTACGCGCAACGCATCAGTACCTACCGACGTGTATTTTTAGACATGAAAATTATACGTTGTTTTAACTTAATTCTGAAAATCTTATTTTTTTTAATTACTTATATTTCATATAATTATGTTATTTATAATCATTTTAAACTAAAGTTTTAATTTTAAAGAAATTAAAAGTTTTCAAATGTTACCGAATAAATTCGAAATTTATCATTGTACTAGTTTCCGAACACACGTTTAGAAAATAGCCGTTATTCTTTATTCATATCTTTCTTCTTAATTTTCGACAAATTAATTTAAAGTAATTATTTTAAAACATAAAATTCAATTAATCATTTGAGTGAAAGGAGTGAAGAAGAAATGTTATTTCATATTTTTCGTGTTGTAAGTATTCTTTGCAAGTCCCTTTTATGTGTTCTCGCTACTGAGGTGAAACATTGTATGTGCTACTCGAGAGCAATTTATTTTACTTTTCGTGCCTTTGAGTCCTTCGCTAAGCTCAAGATTCTAAACTAGAATCACTCGCTAAACGCTCGTGATTCAACTATAGAATCTTTCGCTAGCTCAGGACTCAAACACGGCACTCGACGCAAAAAACAATTTTGCTCTCTTGTTGCACAAATAACTATTCACCCGACTCTCGGAAACCGACGGAAACAGCACTTTTGTCGATCGGAAATTTATCTTGAGATGTTTCGGCGTCATTACTTTGCATTTGACAGGTCCCGCCAAGTTTAATTAATTAAATTAGGACGGCGCACCCTAGTTAAATTTCCCAGTTGCCCTGCCGACCTAATGTTTCCTGAATTTCCTGATCGTTGTCGTCTCATCAGCCGAAGGGAAGCTGTAAACCGGAGCAATCCATTTACACTTGAAATCACCGCTCAACGTGCGTATAAAACAGGCTCGAAGCAAAATTATCGGCGGGTAGCGCCAGCCGCTTTATCTTGAGGTAATTCGAGGGGAGGCGAGGCACGCGCTGCCGAGCAATTTGTAAACAAAACGCACCCCCGCCAAATAATATTGCCTCACATCAGACGAGTGTGTAGCCTTTTACCGTAGCCATCGCGGGAATACAACTGAGCCATTCATGGATTGCTGTTTAACCAACCTTGTCTTGGTAGGTCTAGCTCGTGTACTCTGCCTCGCGAGAAAGCTTGTTCTCGAGACGATTTTCTATCCAACTATGTATGTATCTGAATACCTACAAAGTCCCCTCACACATCCCAGCAAATGAACCTTTGTCGTCTACATTCCCTAGAGCCACGTCGAGTGCAAACTAATTTGCTCCGAGCGACACGTATTACCGTTATTTTCCATATAAATAGTTAAGTGTTGTTTGTTGGGTATTTATGTATTTGAATAAAAATAAGCAGTATACAATGTTATTTTAACCTTGAAGAAGGTAACTTACATACAGATAAGTAATATAAACTTTGCCAATATAAAAGGGTCATATCAATGCACTTACAATTAATTAACTAAGTAAGCGAACTTACCTGTGAGTAAAGTTCAGAAGCGTTTCGTCAGGGGAAGTAGATCTGTTCCGAAAAGGCATTTGTAGCGTGGAGTGGTGAGAATAGTGTCTACCGAAGAATACCGATCCGGAATAATTAGATACAAACATCAAGGCCGAAGCAAGAATATAATACTACTAGCTTCTCCCCAATTCGGTTAGAAGTTAGAACATACAAATTTTCTAGTGGAGAAGCCGTGGTACAGCCTAGTGGTTTGACCTACTGCCTCTCAAGCAGAGGCTCGGGGATTCGAATCCGGCTCGCACCTCTGAAATTATTTATGTGCGAAATTCAATTTGAATTTACTACTGAGCTTTTCGGTGAAGGAAAACATCGCGAGGAAACCTGCACGCATATGCGCAGTAATTCAGGGATGTGTGTGAAGTCCCGATCCGCACTGGGTTTGCGTAGGGACTATACTATAGCCCAAACCCTCTCGTGATAAGAGGAGGCCTGAGCCCAGCAGTGGGCCTTAAATAGACAGTTGTGGTGGTAGTGGGATACAAATGGCTGGAATATCCAAAAAGTATTTCTTAGCGAATTTCTCCGTCATAATAACTAGGTACCTATAGTGTTTCTTTGGTTTTATATATTTAGATATTATTATGAGCGTCGTTATCCTATTTGCCTTGAGAGTTTAGGTCGATTGGTTACTAATACAGATCTACTTATGAAGGTAAACTGGTAATGGTGTAAAAGGTATAGGAAGGGCCCGGCCGGTATTCCCAGAGGTGCGCGCGGCTCGAGTGTAACACCGTATAACACCCACATTATTGCCCCCTCTACTCCGGAATGTTAATGCGAGCGAATTGCTTCAACAGATCCTGCTTCAATCCTTGTTAGACGCCCGCGCTTATCGCGCTAAACGCTCATTAACGTTCTACGTGATCTTTTTCCCTCTCCCCAAGTTAATTTCTGTCTCCAAAGAACTTCACCAAAGATCGGGGTGGGGTAAGCGCATCGCGCGCATTTCCATCGCAGACTCGAGAAGAACAAATAACCGAGAGCTATTTAGCAGTAAATTATCCAGGTTAATTTCACGCAGTAAGGTCTGTATCTAAGCGTCCGTATAAGTCGCGGGCGGAACAAAGAGATTATTAGGGGGTGTACAGTTAATTAATCGCTCGGGAACGGTCCCATTAGTAGAATGGGGTTCCGTCTCCTAGTGCAAGGCCGCAGTCTGACAAGCGTTAGCGACTGAATCACTAATCAAGCGAGACGGATCAAAACGGAAATCCTGCGGGCGAATCTAACAAATTACGGTTTTATTATCTAGGGCGCAGGAATCAGTAAAACGAAGACGTGTAGCGCTGTCCTTCCGATAAGCCAATTCCATGGAGATAGCTTATCGCGGAATAAAATCACTCTACCGTAGGAATCGTAACAGCATTAAGTCTATTCGCGTCAAGAAGGGTTTCTTGAGAATTCGTAGTGCCACTGATGACGTGCCACACAAAAAAATATGGTATCTAAGTAATGTTTCCATTTCTAGGGATTCAGTCAAACTTACGCCTATAATGCTTTGATAGCTGATTAACTTTAAGTATATAGTAGGTATGAGTATAAGTATGTGGTGGAGTGCCTACTCGCTTACAAAGTGCTAACATATATAACAACATGATACTAAACGCATTGAGACGCCTTCAGTGAAGTATCAATTTACACTAATGTTCCTCGGCGCGAGGGAGAGTGAATGATAATATATCCAAGTAAATGGCGCCGATGGGAGTATATTGTGAGTCTGTTAGCTAACTTAATGGAAGACTGTATGTCACCTTTCAAGAAAATATAAGAATATCAAATTCACCGGGTACTCACATCGATTTTAATCAAAGTCGTTCGAGACACGAGACATTCATACAAGACATTCGAAACTTATTCTCATTTATCTTTATTGGGTGTATCCACCATAAAGTCAATTTATTATTTGTAAAATTTTAGAGAACACAATACTATCTAGACACATTTAAGCAGGATATTTTGCTAAATGGGGTTGTCTTAGTAAAAGTAGGTGGCATTTTCCCAATAGTACGAGTGTCATACTTTTAACCGCCTACTTTTGATAAAATGCGTTTTGTAGAACTAAAATGCACTGACGTGTATCGGAAGTCCTTCAGGAAAGGAGGATTAGGTGATGTGGGGATGATCCAGGTAAAGTTAGAGGCTTTGATTTTGTACCGGTCAAGGACTAAAGTAAATTCCAAGATCACGAAAGCAGGGTCATCTTTACTCATCCTGATTAAAATAGTCGTGTCGGGGTTATTCAAGGGTTCTACAAAGGTTTGAACAAGGTTTTACATTTCAAAGACCTTTGTAATGAACTATGCAGAGCCCGTATTCAAAACGCGCGTAATTTTTCGTCGGTCTTATTTTTTGGTAATCTTAGGAATCCAAGAAGACGGTGGCGTCAGCAGTGATAAAGAAACACTAAGTATTAAGCTTTCCGACGTCCCGTTGAGGTAAAAGACTGGCTTAATTACTTTTCACTCTCAATAATTAACCTGCCGGGATGCAGTAATTCCGCTTTCATTTTGTTTTCTTAGCAGGGATTACAATTTTTTTCCTTTGGAACAAAGAGAAGGCGACGTCATAGCCAACCTGGCTCTAGTCTTGTTCTTGAAAATTCTGTGCAAGACGTAGCTATTTTCACGAAATATTTTAAACAAAACTCTAGATGCACAGGCATTAGGCCAAATTGTCCCCAAGATGGCAATAGCGTCTGAAGCAGGAGGCAAATTGTATTACCGGCTGTACCTACTTGCCATACGATGAGTGCATTCGTTACCCTAGCTAGGATTTTTCGAGCACTCTTGCATATACCACCAGTCTTAGCAGTTCCACTATTCTTACTTGTTTTAGTATGACGAGACGCCACAGCATAAACAGCGTTGATTAAGTACCTACAGAAAAACAACAATGTTGGAGTATGATTAGTTCAAACAATGCCCTGTCAAAATAGACCCATTACTTCGTGGAAAAATATTTAGTTTCTATCAATTAGAAAACCAACAAATTATATTTAAAACTGTGAGCTCTTCTCTAACGGTGAACGAAATCCAAAATCTTAATCAAATAGCCGTGTTAATACGAGCTTAACTTTCAGTAACTTGGCGAAGTTTCACTAGACACAAATCAAATGGAAATTCCGAACCCGAAGCGCAAAAGTATTAACTCGAGTCCTCTTCAAAGTTCATTTGACTTCATACCTACCCTGTTTGCGGCTTCCAAGCTTAACCCTACACCTATTTACGAAGTGGTAATTCCGTAAACTATGAAAAAGAAAAGTCTTGTGTGCTCGAGAAAAAAAAGTAAGTAATTCATGCAGTTAGGTCGGTCCACAGAAGTTGATAAAGAAAACGCTTTTTATCATTACAGTTTGTTCCTTTGCAAGATACCGAATGCCTTAGTTTCAGACAAAGCCCGTTTTATTATTCACGTTTCATCCTTTAGGGCAGCAATTTTCTTTTGATAGATTATCTCCAGATTTTCATGTGTAGGAGCGGTAAGAAAATTACATTAGACGACGATGTCCTGCTAAATTTTTCGCATCCTTGTTCTTCTTTGTGTCGTTATTGATTAGATGGTAGATTGGCCTTTCTTTCTCGAGAAACATTTCGCTCTATAAATATGTAAATACATTTTATATTCAAAATATCCATAACTATCTTAAATATCTAATCAGATACTTACCTGAAGTTTTGTAATCATAGGCCTTGGTATACGAGTCATAGTCGTCGTCGTAAACGGTTGCGCCGGCGTCGGCCAATAGGCAGCCAGCGACAAGCCAAACGGCGCACCATACCGCCATTTTCACTTAACGTCTCGTGCCTTTCACACTAACAATTAATCTCTTTAAAACACTTTACAGTTTTACACCATTAGTCTTTTTCACTGAAAAAGAAAGGCGAATTAGGGCGAACGACATGACACCTAATATACATTTTTAATTTACTTTTCTCTCGCAACGAAGTTACTTTTACGGTTCCTTTCTCGGCTGGGTCATTATATGACAATGCTTTCTGGTGGCAAAATTCCTACATAAACATGGGTCACGTACCTAGTAAAAAAAGTTTAGGACGGACGATAGAACTTTGAGCGATAAATCCGATAAGAAGGGTGCCAAGTACATTACCGGTTTAAATTTAAATTTTGAATCAACAGGGAATTCGAATTAAGAGCAGGTAACTAGTCGGGATAATCCTCCGACCCTTTGTCTCTCGCTAAGGTCGCTTTCGGAAAGTTTTATGGGCATAAAATATTACGGAGATTAGAATCGCTGTTTACATTGTGTAGGTGGCAGATAACAGTGAGACGGCACGTTGAAAATTGGTTACGTAAATATCTTTAAATGCCTTGTTAACTAACTTAACGCATTGACAGTTTTACCGAAAACGTAAATAAACAACTCAAGTTAGACGTATGTAAGCTAACAGGATAAAGATTTATTTGTGCCGAACGGCTCCATACAGGTTTACTCGAAACAGCTTCATTGTTTCTGAATCATTGAAACTCTACACGAGTCTTACTAGACTACGTTAGTACAATCTCGCAAGCAATTTTCACACACAGTTCTTGTATGTGAGAAATTGAAAATATTTATTCTCAGTGCCTTACATTTTCATATTAATAGTTGGGCGGAACTTTGTAGGCGCCTTTAAATCCGCCGTGATCCGATGCTATGTGACTGTTATACCCGATTCAGGCGAGGGTCGTATCCAAATAGATCAGTGATCCAGGGGATTATTGTCAAAATTAATTGACCTAGCCCGTTACTTTCCTACTACATTACTCTGTTTCACCACGAAAGCTCTATTTAGGAGTAGGTACCTACTCAATGCCGCTTATTTATTAAATGTTCAATCATGTTCATGTTTTCCATAAAATATTTCAAAATGTTGATTGAACATTTGACTTTTCTTTAGGAACTGTCTGCTGTAAATGGAACTAGAACTGCCGGCAGTCATTTTTATGCGCCTAGGTGCTGTAAATTCAATCAAATTGCGGCTAAGCAGCCACCAAGCGCATTCGTATTAAAGTCGGTAATGCAATCATGTATTAATCCAGGTCGCGCTGATATTACCTACCTAGACATAGCATGCCAGGCTCCGCCTATAATCTAAAGCGCTTGATTATTACACATTAATTGATAGTTATCTTGTCGACATGTTAGGCAACTAGGGACAGAACTAATCGAGATTTGCAACTCCATAAAATAATAGCCACGGTGTTTACAAATTAAGCACTCCATTTTGAACAAGCTTCTGTTTCGTAAGTGTTCCGTTATAAATTTGCCTGTTAAAAGCTGGCACTATAGGGGCTTATTAAATATTATCAAGTAAGTTACTAGAAGTCGATGCACTAATTGAGCCTGACGCCGTTGAATGGAAAGTACGGCACTAGAGCTGAAAAACTTGTTTTACAAAGTAGGTCTTTTGCGCTGCGGGTCAAATGAGCCAAGTTTCCTTCGAAGAGGCCGTTTATAGGATAAGTAATTCACGCGACCTTAATTATAGGACTTTACCCTTTAATATTTATCTGTTCTTAGCGCTTTTATAATTTTGAAACTAGGTACATTTGACTTCCTAAATATATGCTATGTATGTGTGTATTTATGTAAGTTAATTATATACTTAATTATAGTTGTACCTAATATTTCTAATGTTTCTTATTTATGTTAAATGCACTCATATGCTTGCTGCTTTGCCTCATAGTCGTCTGTTAGAGAATGTTTATAGGAAATTAAGTCCACATATTGTGTACTTTTCAACCGACGAAAAAATAGGAGGAGGTGCTCAAGTCGACGCTTTTTTTTTAATGTATGACTACGCATAATTTCGTCAATTATAAACCGATTTCAATGATTCTTTTTTAATCGAAAGGTTACCTCCGAAATGGTCCCATTTTAATTTGATCCATGAAAAAATGAGGGAACTCCTCGAAATTTGTTAGCATGTGTATAATTTTGGCATCAATTTCAAAGACTACAGTGAGACTTACGTCTCATTGTACACATGTTTGTAAAAATTTAAATAAAAATAGAACCGACTTCAAACTCCGACAGCCTGTGAAGTCGGTGTCAAGTGAACCGCTCCAAAGCTATGACTATCTTATAGTGAACTTGACACCAACATCACAGGCTGTCGGAGTTTGAAGTCGGTTCTATTATTATTATTTTAGTTTGTAATGAAGTTTAAATAAATTATCAGACTTGTTACTACTCAGCAAAGCGAAAAAAAGATGATTAGGCTAGACTGACTGTCAGACTTCAATTTAAAGTTTTATGCAAGTCATAATAAAAAAAGTCCTTGCTTTTCCAATTCAAAACGTTACCAAAATCAAAACCTTGAAGTAAATCTCAGCATCCAAAAGTTGAAGGAAATGTTGTGGAAAGTGTGCCGTAATAAATGCGCCCTTAAAACCTTCTAACTCGATGCAAATTGTATAGATGGGTCGTATCCGAGAATTAATTACGTATTGCTAACTTAGGGGAGGCGTCGATTACACCACACCATTATTCTATTCGGGCTTGACCGCTGAAGGCAAGTCTGTGGGAATGAGACCGATTGCGCAATTAAACACCGATCTATCGCTTGTCGAGCAATATTTCTGCCTTATACTTATTGAATTGTTACAGCCGTAATTACGCCTAGCCTAAGTGAAAGATGGGTTGCAAATAAAATAAAAAGTAACGAGGTTGGTTAATCGTATCGGTTACCGTGTCGGGCGAGTGTCACAAATTGTTTTTAAGTAGTAGAGATTTTAAAATGGCAGGGTGAAATCCTACTTTTTTAGCTCATTTTTCTTTTACAAGTCGTGCGTGTGTAAACGGAACAGGAGTGGTAATTCCACTGAAACCACAAGGAGCTTGGCTCACGATCGCGAGACCGACAGGCATATAATTAACGACCTCTGTCAAATTCTCACCCATCAGTCTCTCTCTCGCCACGCCCTCGCCGTTGTAAATTCCCGCTTCACTGAAACCGAACCAAAGGCGCCATTTGAATGCCTGCAAACGATATCTCCTGTTTCAAGAAATATAGCCCCAGCCTGGCCCTTTTTGATCGAGTGCCGTGAAATTCATCATAAATTTTCCAATTATCAATATAATATAAATCACAAGTTCCGCTTATTAATAAGCGAGTTGGGATGAGATGGGAAGCAGATACTTTATTAAAAAATAGAAAGAGCAATACTTAAATACTTAAAATTATTGGCAAATTAGGGTTAATTTATGATGCTCCATTACATCGTATTAAGTACCTATGTAAAATGAACTCGAGATTTGCTTGCCCTTTGTCTAACCCTTGCAAAAGTTGCTTGAAAATCTACGAAACCACGACTAAGATGGATCAGAATTGTTCAGTCAAGTTGTTAGTTGATATTATTTATCATTTGCTGGCGCTTGTAGCTACTATGGTAACAAAGTGAAAGAGCTTCTTCGTTTAAAATGTTATAAAACAATATACATAACTGTATATATTTGGGAAATGTACGCAGCTTAAATCATTTCTCTTTGTTATTTTCTACGCTGCCAGTCAAATCAATACTCGAATATCGTCTGTTGAATAAAAAACAAGGCTTTGACGTTTTAATTATAAAAGTTTTTTGCGCAATAAGGAGAAAAAATCTGCTTCTGCGAGAACTCGGAATATATTATGGTGATTCCGGATCTTAAAACGATCGATGTTGCGTAAATCGCACCTTCACTATTTTCTTAATAAGAACCGAGCTAAAAGTTTTCCTATTTGCCAGGGTACGTTACGGTCGACATGAACAGTAAAATACTGAAACTTCTAGAGATTTAAATTTGAACTTTTTTGCTTCGGCGCTTTACGAGTATTAAAAGTAGAATTTCATAGCATATTGTCATATGTATACACCGCTATGAAGAACTGACTGTGAAATGAAAATACATGAACGGGGTAAGTTTATAGAAGCTCAATATCACACCACTTAAGGAAGTGTTGGCATATACACTCAACAGCAATGAAAACGGGTCACTTTGTATGGAAAATCTTATACAAAGTGACTCGTTTTATTGCTGTTCAGTGTATATTCATGTCTCTACAGATTCCTATTACAAATTTAGTATAAATTTCACATCATCTTAACGAAACGCGCAAGATACCTATCTTACTTATGTTAAATATATACCAATAGTAGGTACATTTAATGTACATTTGTACAATCAGGTCATTGTTACATTTATTTTATTCATTGTTCGAAAAGTAGGTAAGTATTCTTATTTAAATCGTGTACCTAGTGTGTAAAACAATAAGAATATAATTAACGTTCTTTGTACTAATTAAACTTGTATAAAACGCAATAAAATGTTCCTGAGTTGTTAATTACTCTCTCGGCTTCTATAATTGTTTTACTGGGAGAAATCAGACCGAAATTTGTAAGAAACATCGAGGCCCGTACAGCACTAAAATCAAATTTCGTGTGGCATTTGCCTCAATAAAGTGGATAAACTTGAAAAGTAACTCAAAAGTCCTAATAACAGTGCACTTGAAAAAGGCCTAATTATTCGTTAAATATTATTTAGAATATATATTTAGAATATATAGAATGATTTGTGTGTCAGTTCAGTAACAGCTCAATAACAATCTCTTTCGCCTTACATTAACTAACTAGTAGGTACTTATATTTTTACAAAATGTTTTATTTTGGTCAACAAAATTTGTCTGATGCTTATCTAGACACGCGGTAGCGTGTCAAGCCAAGTTCAAGCTAACAGAATTGGTCTGTGTTACACAAACCATTTGGGGCAACTTTTGACCCCTCATAACTCAAAAACTATTTTACATATGAAATTTAGCTCATATATTTGAGACGTGAGAGTTACATATGTGCTCCAAATTTCATAAACACACTTCAAATGGTTATTTAGATATTAAAGTCCAAAAATCGTAAATTTTATCACTGACTGACTGACCTATACTTAGATCAAAGCTCTACCCCACTTCTAGATGACCTACAAACTTGATATTTGGCGTAAAGGTCGACTATTACTCACCACAAAGGAGAAAATCTAAGAACTGGAATTTCTGATAAATAGTATTTTGTTTTAAATGCTATACTGCACGGTCCAGTTTCACCGAGTTGGCCCTGACTTGGTTAGTTTTCACAAACAAACCAAAATTTTGAAACGTAGCACCGGCATTTGGTACACGATATATGTATAAACCTAACGGTATATGGGAGTAGATACAAGAAGTACCTACCAACACTGTCTAGCGTAAGATTAGACACATAAACATAGCCTGTACGTGAAAACACGCCAAGTCAGATCTTGATATTGAAGTACATGCCAAGTGACTCGCAGAACTTGGCACCCATATATTATCTATATATCAATAGGGATGACGACAGGGTGAAGAAATCGAAATTCTGATTAGTCCGTCAGTCAGGAAATAAAAAAATATTAGACATGTATTTTTTGTTTTATCAAATTAACAAAGAATGACTAAGTTAAAACGCATTAAAGTTTGAGAGTGGGGGCTAACTACGTCACCGTTAGGTATAAATCGTACCTAACCGTGACGTCATGCGACATTTCAACACAATATATCTCCGTATAAGTTTGATTACGTGAAAAAAGAAAAAATACGTGTTCAATACTTTTCAATAATCTTCCTGATAGACTAAGGAAAAAAAAGCTGTCCTCGTCCCTATTATTTTATTGGGGAAACCGACAACGACACATAATATTGAACTTGGCTCTTATTTCACAATTCATGTTTTGATGGGATACAACTTTCACGATATTAAATTGTATAAGTAATTGTTATTGATGTTGTGATCTAGAGAAGCGTATCGATTTCGATTTTTATGCCACGCGTTTTACCTAGGCAGTCCGTCATCCTAGATAGAAACTTGCTCGTCGCCGGCGGGTCCGGATCGAAAGCGCGATTTTATACTTTTTGTACGCACTCGAAGGCCGATACCGAGTACAAGTAGGGTAGGGCAACATTGCAATAGTTTACTATATCAGTGAGCATTAAATATGACGGACGTTAACCTGTTCTCAAAAGGAATGACAAGAATTCACGCCAATTGCTTTACCTATGATGTATTTACAAATATTGTACACAGGTTTATCTATTTAAATTTCAAGGTAGATATACGTCGTCATCACCGGGCTACATCTCATGAACCTTAATAGTTAGTTAGACAGTTAAAATTTTCACAGATGATGTATTTCTGTTGCAGCTATAACAGAAAATAAAAAAACAGAATAAATCGAGTTTTTTTTTGCCGTTTTTATAGATACGGAACCCTGCGTGCGCGAGTCCGACTCGAGTTTGGTCCTAATCGAGTCCTAGTCGAGTTTGGCTAACCTAATTTGGCTAAATTTTCATTCGTATTGAACATTATGATGAATAGACAAAGTAATAAAATTGTACCTATAAACGCGATTTATATATAGGTACCTACCTAGCGCACATTCATTTTAATAACAAAGGGTTGTCACGTTGTCATGAACAGGAAAAATGTCATGAACATTATTATTTCAATGCCCTGAATTCCGTTTTTAATGATTTAAAATCTGATCCGTATTGCGATGTTATTGTTTCCTTGCTCTCAAAACGCTTTGACTATCGCGGCTCTATATTCCGATAACGAATTGGGTTATCATTGCATATTTTGTGGTCGAACTTCCTGCTGTTATAAATAGAAGGCGATCGATAAGACAGGCGTTTATATCTTAGAGACCCGTAGTGATCCGGCCTGATTTATGAGATCAATCGTTTAGATAATAGACGGCCTCTCTTCCATTACCTTACTAATTATTTTAATGGTTGTATCCTCAACGAGTCGTAAAGTTAATCATTTTCTTATGCCACCTCTTCTCGCGTACCTATTAAGGTTAATTCCTCTAGTAGGTATGGCCTTTTCATCCAACATCATTTATTTGTTGTATGTAGTTCTTTATATAGAATAGTATTTTATCACGGATTTTACAGATAAATACAATTCGGGCGAATTAGACCCTAAATAAATATTCGATCTCTTCGTGTCGATCGCATTCCGATATCTAAATACAAACTCGCGATAATACTAATGAAAGAAAACGAAAAGGAACCGTAAAAATCACTTGTTCACTTCAGTCACAACAAACCTCCAGAACAGCAATAAAACTGGAGAACGGTCGATGAGTAAGTAAACGAAATAAAAGCCGTTTCGTAAATAAATAAAATTCTGTCACGTAAATCGTTGTACGTGAAGATACGCGGGCGGTGCGCGTCCGAGCGCGCCGGGGTTAGGGACGCGAATGCTAGGGGAGAGAAACCCAACGCAGCTTCCAGCCCCCCACCCCCCACCACGTCTGATAACCTGCTACTTCGGAAGTCACTAAACTCCGCCATGAATGTCACCCAGGCACCGACAACCGACTTGTGAAAGAAAATGTGATTTTTATT
Source organism: Aethes cnicana (assembly GCA_963971205.1). Taxonomy (NCBI): domain Eukaryota; kingdom Metazoa; phylum Arthropoda; class Insecta; order Lepidoptera; family Tortricidae; genus Aethes; species Aethes cnicana. The sequence goes on along the minus strand of OZ020274.1, from coordinate 10,775,637 downwards.
GAAAAGGGGGCGATGTTGTGCCACTAACCTCCCTTTGTGCGCAAATCGATGCTATACCGCCTATTAGATGTTAGGATGTTACGAAACCGGAACGGCTCGCGGCCAGCTCTCGTCTTAAGTAAATGTACAACGAAAGTTCTGGTGGTGGGTTTAGGTTTTTTTTTTAAATGTGAATAAAGATTTTTCAATACTATCAAAGTGTTGGGTGTATAGTTACTACTCAACATTAAAAGGCGGGTCCTACAACTAGTTTACTGCACACTATTTTTAAAATAAATGTAAAACCCAGTCACTACTTTTCATCATCATCGCTAGTTCAAGCGAAAAACGTCTGCTGTAGATCTACTTAATTATTTTTTATTTTACATGATTGCTTACTTGTAACAAAATCAGCTGTCATAAATATAGTTAAAAACGATTAACATTTCATTTCAAATTAATTATTAAAAATATTTTAGGTACAATAAATTATTTTAATTAATTAACTCTTTTAAATTCGAGAAAATCTATATATATAAAACAAGAAACTGACTGACTGACTGACTGACTGATCGATCAACGCACAGCCGAAACCGCTAGGTCTAGAAACATGAAACTTGGCATAAAGGTTCCTTTTATGATGTAAGTGAGCACTAAGAAAGGATTTTTGGAAATTCACCCTTTAAGGGGGTAAAAAGGGGGTTGGAAGTTTGTATGAAACTTCTAGACCGCTAAGCCTAGAGACATTAAACTTTGTAGGGAGGTTCCTTTTATAACGTTAGTAACTATTAATAAAGGATTTTTTGGAAAAAATCCCCTTTTAAGGGGGTAGAAAGGGGTTGAAAGTTTGTATGAAACTTCTAAACCGCTCGGCTTGAAAATATAAAACTTGGCAGGTAGGTTTTTTTTATAACGTTAGTAACTATTAATAAAGGATTTTAGGCAATTCCCCCTTTAAGGGGGTAAAAAGGTGGTTGAAACTTTGTATGAAACTAAGCTTAAAAATATCAAACTTGGCAGGGAGTGGAGGTTCCTTTTATAACGTAAGTAAGCATTCATAAAGAATTTTTGGAAATTCTCTCTTTAGAGGGGTAAAAAGGCGTTAAAAGTTTGTATGAAACTTCTAAACCGCTAGGCTTAAAAATATCAAACTTGTGAGGTAGGTTCCTTTTATAACGTTAGTTAGCATTGATAAACGATTTTTGGTTTTTTTTCCCCTAAAGGAGTAAAAAGGGGTTGAAAGTTTGTATGTAACTTTTAAACCGATTATGGGCCTAGAAACATGAAATTTGGCAAAAAGGTTTCTCTTATGACATAAATAGGCACTAATAAAGGATTTTTGGAAAGTGCCCCTTTATGGGGGTAAAAAAGGATTTAAGTGTGTATCTTCGAAGCCGCTAAGCCTAGAAAAATGAACTTTGGCAGAGACATTTCTCTTATGATGTGAATTCCCCCTTAAAGGGGTTAAATGAAGTTGAAAATATGTATGAAACTTCTAAACGGCTAGGCCTAGAAACATATTGGCAGAAAGCTTTCTCTTGCGACGTAAATGGGCAAAAAGGGGGCTGAACGTTCGTATGAAACTTTTATTTCAATACGAGTTAAATATGAGTGACGTGCATTGCATAATCGAGTCCTAGGGAAGGAAACAGGCTACTTATTAATTTCGGTGTACACCGGAGTGTTTATCCCGGAAGTACGCTTAGATCCCGCGGGAACGCTATAACCGAATTCCACGCGGACGAAGTCGCGGGCAAAAGCTAGTTTTAAATAAAATATTTTATTAATAAACTCTCTAATTTTTTTTCTATAAGTAAATATACATAGAGGCTTAAGTAGGTACTTAAGCTGATTTGACTATGCCAGCATCATTGGAGATCACGAGATGAAAAAACAAAGATGTTCATTACCAAAGACTTTTTAAACATTTAATTTAAGATACCTACTTTTAGTCCCGAAAAAAACCGGCCAAGTGCGTGTCGGGCCTCGCGCAAAGTATAGGGTTCCGAAGTTGACGATGCCCTCAGTACCTTTCTAAGACTTATTTAGCATCTTAGCTAGCCTGTGGTATAACGTGCCCGCCCGACGCCTCTGCCACTCGAGAAAAATTGTTTTTTTAATCATTTCATAAGTTGTTCGACTATGACTCGTAAATTTGTACAGCCTACTTGGCTGTGATAGTTTTCCTTTCAACTACGTTATATATGCCACAACTGTGATTTTTTTCAGCCATCCAAATACCACCATTTAGCTGGCAGGGGGGGGGGAACACTCGACTCTAACAAAAAATAGCACTTTAAAGCTTAATATTTCGCAAACGCATCACTTAATCAAAAAATGGTTTTAACCCACAATATTTTTTTAATACTTATTCAACAATATGCCGCACCATGGGGCAGGCAAGAAAAAAAAATACTTCCCCACTATTTTATTGTACCACTTTGTCAGCGTAACTTGTATATTCATGCCAAATTGAAGCTTTCTAGAACTAAGCATCTCCGAGCAATGGTACGGACGGACGGACGGACGGACATGGCGAAACTATATAAGGGTTCCTTGTGGACTTCGGAGCGCTAAAAAAGCTTAGTTCCGCTGCGGGAAAATTATTAGCTACCGAATTCCACGCGGACGAAGTCGCGGGCAAAAGCTACCTAACAAGCTAATAAATTCTATATCAATGCTTACTATCCAATTGAACCGTTGTCATAACATAACATAATACTTATGACGCAAGTTTAAGTCAAAATAAATTGTGATAGCTAGTTTATTTATCATAATATTTTGCGCGTAAATAGTAATCATGAACTGTGTAAATATTATGTTGATTACTCGTAAATCTCGTCGTGATTTTATGGCGGTATTAATCAAAGTATCGACTTTAGGCACAGAATATTTAAATAGTACCTACTACATACAGAATTGCCACGGAATCACCCGCCTGAATCTAGCCAGCTCCCCTTGCCGTCATTTGTTTCATCCGTAGATGGAGAGTGGATCACTGGCCCGCGTAGTGGTACACGTTCTCGCACGCACACAGACGTCCTCGTACGCAAACATTGACACTTCATTCGAACTGTGTTCGAAATCTTGTTTTTGTATAGGCCGTGTCCGCCCTGTGCTTTAGGTGCAAGGTGTCATTGCCCTACTGATGCTGGATAATGATTGATTGCATCAGGCGAGCCTGTGCACAGGTACGCGTATACGCAGCCTGTCGAAAGCTCTGCAATGCGCCGACGCAAGTTTTCTGACCGCTAGCATTCAGAAATTGCATCAGACGCGTTTTATTCAAAGCTTTAACTATATTTACAAATATAATCATTTTCTGACAGTTTGTTAATTAAGCAAGGACTTATGTTTTTTTATAGAAGAGGGAGAAAACTTTAAAAACAAATAGGTTTCATTCCTATTTTTCCTCTAAATGACACAAGTTGATAACTTCTTATTAGCAATAGATAAGAATACTATTCATAGATTAAATGGCAGTGTTTGTGTGCTCGAACTGCGCCTCAATAATACGACAGCTTATCAGCGATTGGTGGGAAATTGCATCAGTGAGATAATTACGGACGCAACAGCATTCCTCGCAGTTCTCTCGAATTCTCAGAACCCGCATGTTTAAAAAGAAACAATGACCCAAAAAGTCCAAGGCCACAAAACAAGTTATTTTCTCGTATTCCTAAAAGCAAATAAACGGCGACTAGTACAACTCAGTTCACGAAACAAAAACTTACCTTTCATCACGAAAGCGCAATAATTTTTAAATATAAAAAATAGCTCACAGTGTGTACCTAATTAGATTACTGCTTACAATGTCGTTATCTCCTTTAGCCTGCATGTAGCAAGCCTTTTCTCATACCTACCCTTTGTCACTTAGCTTACAACTTAATTTCTGTAATGTGAAAATTTCAACTGTCTAATTATCACGGTTCATGTGAGACACAGCCTGCTGAACAGACGGACAGATAGACACAGATAGACAGACATACAGTACGTCCTTAAATATTTAAGGGGTGAGGGGGACAGTGGAGTCTTAGTAATAGGGTCCCGTTTACCCTCTTGGTACGGAACCCTGAAAATTACCTACACTTGATACCTATTTTATAACATCATCGTCTTAATTGAGGGTGTTATTGCGCGTTAATACTTATCACACGTAGACCTGTCAGGCTCGTGTAGACGTCACGCCGGAGCAATGAGGCTCCTCCTGACACTTGACTGACTTCCTCGTTAATTTGTAACGCAACGCCCGAACATCGCTCCCGCGAAAGTAAACCGTAACCACAATGCAAGATACGCAAGCCGAGCGCGAAATTCACCGCACAAATTATGAACGGGATGTAATATTGCGCCGAGTTTACATACGAGATAAAAATGTCTACCGTGACAAGGAACGGGTTTACAGCGACTAAACGCGACACGTGTTCAAATATCCAGTTTACTATAAAAGTTGAATCGCTTTCCGCTCGACTTGTGTTTCGGTATTGTTTTGTTACCCAAGTAAGGTGACAGAATTCAAGCTATGTATTTAGGATAGTTATTTGATTTTAGGAAACCTAAAATATACATGTTGGTAACTTACGTATAAAATATAGAGCTGCAACTTTATAATTTACTCCATTACCCTTATTTGGAAACGATGAAATATAATAGTAGCTAACTTGCAGATGCCAGGCGACAGCTGCCGACGACTCAGATTTTATTAACGGCTACGCTGGCTTCACGTCATCTGCCTGCATTAATAGGTACTCGAATCAAAATTCCGACCCGACCCGACCGATTGTGATCGGGAATAAGTAAATCTTAAATCAAAAAGATGTCTTTTCCAGCAATTTGTTCCGCGAACTCGGAGCATTGGCTTCGACAGTCGGTCCCAGCAGATTTGCTCAGCGCTCCAAGAGAAGATTGAGAACTATAAACGAGGGGCTCCGACGGCGTCCTTGTGGATTAACGCGAGTCGACTTTTATTTCCTATGAAGTGTCTGTAACACCGGGAGATGGGGCGCATTCAATACGGCTATATTAAAAAGAGGTCGTGGAAAGTTTTACTTGTAACTTACAAGGGATGTAATCTATATTTATACTTAACGTGATAAAAAGTTTGCTATTACTCTTAAATATAACTACAAATTATTGTCCTAATATTGTTATTATCTTATTGTAACAACTAAACTGCTTTAATTGATCGATTGATTAACTCTGTTAAAGAATTCCATTTCCGATCAACTCTGTATCGTTTTGCTTAATAGTTATTGGGTCTTTGTGCTTAACAATCAATAATAACGCAGCACTAATGCGAGCAATACTCCGCGATAAAAACCCTTCTACTAGCCGGCAACTCATGACCCACATGTAAAGATATCTTACGTTCTACAAATGGTGGGCACTTACTCTGCAAGCTTGTGAGTGGACAGTTGACCGACTAAACTGCAAATTGGTTCGACGTTACGATGCATGAAGTAGTCACTTCGATGAACTAGAAATCGCCTCCAGATTTTTGTTGAAAAAATAGTTCGAGGCGAAAAGAACTTTGTAACAAGGGAGTTACTACGAATTGTACTCTGGCTCGAGTAAGAAACTCTAGCGAAAAGAAGTTAGAGGAATGAAATTTCTCGAAGTAGGTAGGTGAGTCTCAGGCGCGGAGACAAAAGTTGGCCAGTCAACATATGGCTAATGAAAAGCGATGCGCTGCTAACGAAGACGGAGCGCGGGCACAATGGGACTATGTATTCTATAAGCGGTTAATGGTGCTGGTCGCACATAGATTAATAGAACTTGCACGTAATTAATTTAACAAATAAACACTTTGTAGCGACTGTTTTTTAACCCCAATAAATGAAAAAAAAAATGTACTCGTAGTTAGAAAAAAGATTGACGCTTGTAAAATTTATTGTCAAGTCCGAAGATATGTTCCCGAATGCTAATGAGTTTCAAAAACTCACGTCAGCTAAGGAAATATTGTTTGTTTGTTGACGTGATACGGGCTCTAACACGGAGTTAACAAACGTGATGAAAAAAATATTGGAAAAGTTTTTGCCGCACACTCTTCAAAGACAGAACAAATACTTATGTCGCCGACGAACTACGAACATTTTGGCAATATATTAAGCGAAAGATAAACGTAATTGATGTCAAGCTACTTGCATTAAGTTCGCCTTTATGTACAATAAAGTTTAAATTTAATAAAATAAATACTTACCTATACGTACAGTCGAGTTCATTATTTTTTTTACACTTTTGGACCTTATTTCAACGGAGCAAGTGTACATGTATCTATGTATATATTGGAGAACTCAACTGTCACGGTTAATATGTTCGTAGGTAGCGTGTTCGTAAATGTAAATTTCTTTTAGCGTAAACAGTTCATTGCATGACCGAATTTCTGTCGTTGATAATGTTATCTATAGGGTCATAGGTCATTGCGACAGAATTGGACTATTTCCGATGGCTGCACTCGCCCCAGATAATTGTAACTTACGTATGTAGGTATACGTTTCATCCCATCCGCTGTTTTTTGTGATGTCGATAATAATGGAATTATTATCGACATCACAACTAAGTATGTCACAGAAAAATAATTTTACATCACCCTTGGCCGTAAAGTGGGATTTTCTGCCCGCTACGCGGAGAGAAAATCTCACTTCTTGGCCAAGGCAAGACGTAAAACTTTTGACAAACCACGGGTGGTAATTCGTAAAGCCCCAGATCGCATATTTATGCGATCTGGGACATTTACGAATTCACCACCCTAGGTCTGTAATGTACTATAAAGCGGTAGCTTGCACCAGGAAGTTATGTTGGACACAAATGGGAGTTCACTTAGGGCTTCATAATGGCTCTCATGGACGGGCCACTGAAAGAAAATCAATTTTATACGTCGACCCGCTTAGAAGAAAAATTACAAAAGGTAATTAAACAAGACGTCCTTCTTTATTAGTTGCGCTCGGACGCTTTTGTTGCCTCTAATGAATTTATATTTGTATATAAGAATAGCTGATGTTAACCAGCCTGGTATAAAACTACATTCAACCGCTATGAAATCAGGTCACATTGTATTAGCATTTTCCATAGTGACCAGATTTAATGGCAGTTGAGTTTAAAAGTTATAAACGAATATTATAATTTTCCAGTTCCCAAGATTTATTTATTTAACCACTAGTTCCTACCTGCAACTTCCCCCGCGTGGGATTCGGTTATCGCGTTCCCGCGGGATCTATTGCATTTTTCCAGGATAAAAGTCATGCCGACAGACAGAGAGACTGACGCATTTATAATATTAGTATGGATTTTTTCACTTGTTAGTGGTCATAAGATCTTATTACTATTATATAATTATTGTTGAATAAAAAGGCCCATAAATAAATTAACTTTATTGGCTAGGCGACCCATCCCATTAACTACAGTGGTTTTATTTGCATTTGGTGTGTGCCAACGTAAACGGAACGTTGTTATTTAATTGTAGCAATTTTAATTATGCCATTAATGATACAATACCCGTATTATTGAAATGTGTTTTCGATAAAACCGCTTGTAACGTCGGGTTAACAAAACGATATAACCAATAATACTACTTTTATCGGAGCTTTCTGACATAATTGCCGCATAAATAAAAATATGACCATTCAAGATTTATATTTTCCCATTAAAGTAAATGATTGCTCAGATTGATTAGACTTGAACTCTTCCATGTGTCAATGACTGTCATCGACAAAGTGTTCATTTTTGTTTTCTTCAATTGCAACGAATGATTAAAAGGGATTTTTTAAACTCGTAAGATATTATAGTTTATTAATTGTCCGAATATTTGCCCTAACAAGTCATAAATTTAATGTTGAAATATGTGTTGCGGTGTAGGTATTTGGATTATCATATAAATTTTCATTTATCCGCAGTAGCAGTAACTTAACATTATGTATTCTACACTGTCTTTTTTCTCTATAACTTGATTAAACCGAACAATAAAAGCGTGAATGTACCCAAGAAACCTTGTGACAAGGTGTCAGATGGTAAGAAATAGTTTTCTTTTACTTTTAGTCGCGTAGGAAGCGAAATGTTACGATCCATGCAGATCGATACAACTCTCCCCAGAGACTGCAACTTTGTTTGGAATCACTGCAGCAAAACGAAACCTTCAACATGAAAATAAATAGACGGTTTTTTCCTGATTAACAAGCATTAACGTAGACATTCAGTTGGAAAATTTACTTAGAATAAGTTGTACAATTGGCTATGGGTGAAAAATGACAATGTGCTCGATTATTTTTTTAAGGATAGGAATAACCTTCCGTATCAAGAGAAAAAAATCTCAGAATTTTCCGTGCCGTAGATGACGATTGAAATAAAGGTGTTTCCTTGGTCCAAGTATGCAGCACTACTTCTTGAAAAAAAGTGTTCATACTATTGACATTATTGTTTTTTTCAAGTAGTAGTGCTGCATACTTGGACCAAGGAAACACCTTTATTTCAATCGTCATAACGCAAAATCAATTTCTTTTTTTTACGCGAAATCTACGGCACGGAAAATTCTGAGATTTTTTTCTCTTGATTCGGAAGGTTATTCCTATCCATAAAAAAATAATCGAGCACATTGTCATTTTTCACCCATAGCCAATTTACCTAGTCCGAAGTTACGTGTTTATGTTTAAAAATATATCTTTTTATCATTTGTTAAACTTCTTAACTAAAATTTCAAACATAGATAAGAAGTTTAATACTAAACAATCTTATTTGTTGCATAACGAGTGATCACAGCAGTGCACTAACCTGGGAGAGCTACCTTAAAAGCGAGACTATTTTGTTACAAAAAAAGAAATGTCAAGAGGTAAAAACGGAACCCTTATAAGATCACTCGTGTGTCTGTCCGTCAAACTAGTACAACTCCTACTAGACCGATTAAGTTGAAATTTGGTACATATACTTATGTAAGTTTGTGACCCAAAGACGGACGTGTAACGAAAATAAATTATTTTTTAACATAGACCCTATTTTTTGGGGCTTAATTTGAAAAAATATTAATGATGTTTTTCAAACTATATTGTGTGACATATCAAATGAAAATACTTTTTATGAGGGTCTCAAATATATTTTTTATATTTTTTTGGTCAATACTTTTAAAGTTATTTAAGAAAATAGGCGAAAAGTGACCAACCCCCCCCCCCCCTTTCTCTTCGAAATTACTGGACCTAAAATTTTGGAAAAAATACGGAGGATAGTTGTTGACCTATAGATTACAGAAAAATTATTAAGAAGTCCATGGTATTTGAAATCTATCATATAAAAGAGGTTATCATATGAAACGTTTTGAAAATGACGCCATTGAAAGTAATAAAGGGTCGGAACCCTGTCCACGCGAGTTTAACTCGCTTCTTGGCCTTTTTTTATAACTGTAAAGGGTGTGTAATCTTAGGATCTAAACATCTGATATGTATAGTCTGGCAACAACACATATACTTAGCTGAAAACAAAGGAAGAGTTTCATTAACGCAGGGTACGGTGTCCCGGATTACATACAATACATATTATGATTAAAGCGCCCACAGATTGTAATCCCTCCTGTGTTTATTAAACCTGTTTATCAGGAGGCACGGTTTGCTTTGACACAATGTGATTTTTTGGTACATTACTTGTTGTACCTATTGCAGATTTACACTTGACGTCTATTCATATTTTTTCAATGCAAACCAACACACTTGTGAAGACTAAGTATCCGTAATTCGATACATACATAATATAAAATATAATATAAAACAAAGTCGTGTTCGTTCCTTACACCACTTATAACTCAAGAACGGCTGAACCGATTTCGATAATCTTTGTTTTTTTTTGGATTTGTCTCCGCCCCGAATAGGATAATAATAATAACCATTAAAATATCAAAATAATGCACGCCAAAAAAATATGATTATATTAAACAAGTATGATTTTAAAAATTCGCTTCCACCGTCTTCCGCAATAATTGACAGCTCACGTCACGCATGACTGTTACAGCCCGTTCACACGGTGTCAAGTTTTGTCGGATCTCTGGATTTACTAACTATCGGATCCTACAAAAAGGGGGCGGTACGAAGTTCGCCGGGTCAGCTCGTGCAAAATATTTATCAACACCAAAGGTCGAGTTTACTCACCTGCTAAAGTTTACAAGCGCAAAGCCCTAACTAAATTAGATTATATTTACGATATCTACTCTGATAAACAACGAGAAAACAAAACTAAGCCTTGAGTAGACAAACTCCCGAATTACAGTGAAATTAACCCTTAAATAGACCCAATTCATAGCGAGGACGCTAATCTCGCCAAGCGGACCGACTTTCATTAGCATTTGTATAATTTCATCGGGAGATCTTGCAGCAAGTACACCCGTAGAACAGTGGGAAGACCGAGAGCAGTACGTGACGTATTCATAAAACCCTTTGGTACCGATTTTGAATAAACACATATTTTAAATGGTGGTCTAATACTAAACCACCAGAGGGAGACGTTTTTGCTGTAGACAACGATCAAGAATAAACACTTTTAAATAAAAACGATGAAAACCGAGAGACAAAAACATGAGCCGAAAAACATCTACGGCTGAACACAGTTTTTAGCTTCTGCCCGCGACTTCGTCCGCGTGGAATTCGGTAATGGCGTTCCCGCGGGAACTATGCGTTTTTCCGGGATAAAAAGTAGCCTATATGTTGATCAGTGTTATAAACTACCCCCATACCAAATTTTGTTGCAATCGGATCAGTAGTTTATATACCTAGTCCCCTCGACTTGATAGTTTCTTTTAATTTTCCAGTTTCAGACGCGACTTTTTCTACAGACTAATTATTAGTACCTAGAGACAAATAATATAGAAGGTTCTTATATCCCTCGTCGGCACGCAAGGTTCAGTTTTTCTGATAAAACTTATTTATTATGTAAAGTAGTCATGGGATTGAATCGAGCTAATAAATCAAGATGTGATGTAAATACACAAAAAGAGTGAGCGATGTCAGTAGAATGCTCTAATTTTGACAGACGATTATCAAACATGCAACAAACTAAAAGGGAAAGTAAACAATCTATCCTTTGACATGTCCCCCGGAAATAGCTAAATCTAATTAACATGAATATTTTATCACTACCTAGGCGGTTGAAGCATAAATTTCTGCACACAGACAAAAACGAAATATATGTAAATAAAATATGAATAAAGTTACTGTTCACACTTTGTTTCCTGAAGCTATCCCAACGATCTTGTTCTCGCCACATTTGTTGTCGGGCCCATTTGTCTAACTAGCAATCAAGGAATTCATTTCAGGATTGTATAATTTTCCTGGCTGTATTTGTTTCTGTAAATTACCCGTGCATATTCCTGTGCCAAAGACAACAAGACCAAAAGCTAGGTTAATTCTGACATAAGTTTATCATTGATTAGAATATTTAAAATAACTAAACTCAACGTATTTTAAGCGACGCAGACTATTACAAGCTTTTATTTAGTTTCACCTATCCCGATGTTGGCTTGCTCGTCTGTAATCAAATCTTGCAAGTTAAATTTGAACCACTTCTCGGTTACCGATGGAGCTGAAATTCTGCATGCATGTGCAAATCGGATGGCAATGCAAAATTATTATAACATGGAGCTGATCTGATGATAGAACCGGAAGGTGGCCTTAGGAACTCGGTAATTAAACGCCACAACCCCATCGAGTTTAGACTCGTTTGATCCGTCTAGACGTGTAACTTTAATAAAAGCTTGTTTAAAAAGTTAAAGATTTTTTTTTATTGTAGCTTGTTTACTGGTTACGATTGATTTAAACCTGCATTAAAATTGGTTTTGTACTGTGCTAACGTGTCCTTTGTAACTGAAACTAATGTTTTTCCCGGATAGGTCGTTTAAAATCCACGAGATTGTTCTACTATTTATTCAAACCAGAGCAATTTAGAAAATGTCACGGTTCTTAATGGTTCCTAACTTTATCTAATTAATGAATGCTATGAAATCAGATAACAATGAAGTGATTCAATTAAGAAGTTGCTCGGTATTTGTTTTGGAAAACTGCGGCTTTCAATGTGAACCGGCCGGAATAATTGACTACCTACAGTTTAGATGACAAGACCGCCCAGGTAAATAAATATCATTCGTATGGCCGATTGCTGGTAAGAGGCTGTTGAAGTTTCTTTGCATCTGCCATGTTGAGCTAAATATACCCAACTATCATTCCCAATTTAAAGTCAGTGTCGCATCGTCAGGTTCATGGCCTTCTAACACCCCAACCTGCCTGAATTCTTTATTTACCGAAGCCAATAGACTGATTTGAGGTGTTTGCTATTTTTAAGTGGTTAATTTCATGACTCCGGCTACGCCATTCCCTTTGACTTGATAAGCATCCCATGGTCTCACTCTTTAGGTAGATAGTTGGACTACTACTACTACTACCTACTACAGCCTATTTGCGTCCCACTGCTGGGCACAGGCCTCCTCTCATCACGAGAGGGTTTGGGCTAAAGTCCCCACGCGGGCCCAGTGCGGATTGGGGACTTCACACACATCTTTCAATTACTTCGCAGATGCGTGCAGGTTTCCTCACGAGGTTTTCCTTCACCGAAAAGCTCAGTGGTAAATTCAAATTGAATTTCGCACATAATAGTACGCAAGATAGTTGGACACATGCCACAAATAAACATAAACAAACGAATAATTTATATCAGGTTTCATTGATTCCATGTTGTACCTAAGAACAGTCAGTTTGAAGGCGCTGAATCGTACCTCAGCTCGAAACAGGAAGCTGGATTACCTGCAACAAAAGTAAAAAAAAATACATTACAACCTTGTTTTAATTAAAAACTTGCATGCGAAGTTCGAATAACTATGACGACATCAAACAAATTAAATCTCTTTCCTAAATCCACTTAATCCGAAATAAACGCAGATTGCAACAAGCGTCATAACACTTGTTGGCGCTCTTGACAAACAACTTTACAAAATTGTTACATTTATTTAGGGAATAAGGTTGAAATTAAAAACGGAATTAACTTTGAAACTCGGTACGACCCGTTTGCAGTCTGTGTATTAAATCTTGCCTTGCTAACGTGCTTATGCATAAATGAGCCGTTAATACCTACTGTCCACCGTACTCTCTTTTTCTACAACAAAAATCAACACCTAAGAATTTAAGCAGAAAACGTGTATAAATAGGTTTGTATAGGTATCTCTATGCTCTCAAAAAATACGAGTGCCTAATTATATTTTACTAGCCCGATGCCCGCGTACGGCGGAGTATTGAAAAATTGGCTTGACCCGTGGAAAGCCCTTTCCCGTGGAAATATCGGGATAAAAAGTATTTCCCGGGTCTCAAACTATCTCCATACCCAACAATCAAATCGGTCCACTCCTTGCGACGTGAAGGAAGGACAAACAAACAAACATTCACATTTATAATATTAGTATGGATTTGCTTTTAATAAAACAAATCTTGAATAATATTGCCCTCGAAGTTTCTTTCAAAAAATTGGTCGTCTGTAAAATCGGCTTATCTTCTGTATATATAAAAGGCAAAGGTGACTGACTGATGTATAAACGCCCAGGCCAAACCCGTAAAGCTAGAAACTTGAAATTTCGCACACGTATTCCTCTTATGACGTAGGCATCCACTAAGGAAGGATTTTTCAAAATTCAACCCCCAAGGGGGTGAATTAAGGGGTGAAAGTTTTAGATAAACGCAAAGGCCACATCCCTAGGGCTACAAACTCGAAATTTCGCACACGTATTCCTCTTACGACGTTGGCATCCACCAAGGAAGGAATTTTCAAAATTCAACCCCCAAGGGTGTGAATTAAGGGATGAAAGTTTTAGATATACGCAAAGGCCAGACCCTTACGGCTACATACTTGAAATTTCGCACACGTATTCCTCTTATGACGTTGACATCTACTAAGAAAGGAATTTTCAAAATTCAACCCCCAAGGGGGTGAAATAAGGGATGAAAGTTTTCATAAAACTTTTTATTCCTTGGACATATTAGCATGAAATTTCATACGAATTGAGTGCGGCAAAAAATATGAGTAAAGTATTTCAGAGTTTTCTAAAATTCAACCCTTAAGCGGGTAAAATAGGGGATGAAAGATTTAAATAAACGCACACGCAAAACCCTTCGGGCTACAAACTTAAAATTTAGTACACGTATTCCTCTTATGACGTAAGCATCCACTAAGGAAGGATTTTTCAAAATTCAACCCCTAAAGGGGTGAAATAGGGGGTGAAAGTTTTAAATAAACGCAGAGGTTGGCCTTAAGGCTAGAAACTTGAAATTTCGCACACGTATTTCTATTATGACGTTGGCATCCACCAAGGAAGGAATTTTCAAAATGTAACCCCTAAGGGTGTGAATTAAGGGGTGAAAGTTTTAGATAAACGCAAAGGCCAGACCCTTAGGGCTACAAACTCGAAATTTCGCACACGTATTCTTCTTATGACGTTGGCATCCACCAAGGAAGGAATTTTCAAAATTCAACCCCCAAGGGTGTGAATTAGGGGGTTAAAGTTTTCATAAAACTTTTTATTCCTTGGACATATTTGCATGAAATTTCATACGAATTGAGTGCGGCAAAAATAATTGGCAAGTTTTCTAAAATTTTACCCTTAAGAGGGTATAATAGGGGATAAAAGATTTAAATAAAAGCACAGGTCAAACTCTTCGGGCCACAAACATAAAATTTAGTACAAGTATTCCTCTTATGACGTAAGCAGCCACTAATGAAGGATTTTTCAAAATTCAACTCCCAAGGGAGTGAAATAGGGGGTGAAAGTTTTAAATAAACGCATAGGCCTTAAGGCCAGAAACTTGAAATTTCGCACACGTTTTCCTCTTATGACGTTGGCATCCACCAAGGAAGGAATTTTCAAAATTCAACCCTCAAGGGTGTGAATTAGGGAGTGAAAGTTTTAGATAAACGCAAAGGCCAGACCCCTAGGGCTACAAACTCGAAATTTCGCACACGCATTCCTCTTATGACGTTGGCATCCACCAAGGAAGGAATTTTCAAAATTCAACCCCAAGGGAGTGAAATATATATAAGGGAGTGTAACGTATTTCAGAGTTTCTAAAATTTAACCCTTAAGAGAGTAAAATAGGGGATGAAAGATTTAAATAAACGCACAGGCCAAACCCTTCGGGCTACATACTTAAAATTTTGCACACGTATTCCTCTTATGACGTAGGCATCCAATAAGAAATGATTGTTCAAAATTCAAATCCCAAGAGGGATGAAATTTTGTATTAAACTTTTTATTTCTTCAACATACTTGCATGACATTTCGTATGAATTGAGTGACGTATTTCAGCGTTTTCTAAAATTGAACACCTAAGAGGGAAAAATAGGGGATGAAAGTTTTAAATAAATGCACAGGCCAAACCCTTAAGAGCTAGAAACTTGAAATTTTCTCACGTGTTCCTTTAGTTACGTAGGCATCAACTAAAGAAGGATTTTTTCAAAATTCGTAAGGGTTGTGAGCTTCCATGGTACTTCCATGTTCCGTTAAAAGGCTCACTTAAAATATTTTATAAGAATTCTAATTTTATAGTATTTGTTAGGGTTCCGTACCTCAAAAGTAAAGAACGGAGCCCCTTATAGGATCACATCTCAGGAACACGTAGCGGTGTCAATTTGGAATTTAAATTAAACTAGCCGTTGCCCGCGGCTTCGCCCGTAGAGACTTTAAATTTGCATACTCGATGATATTATGCATATACATAGTTATAGTTATAGAAGTATTGAAAAAAAACGGGTTTGACCAGTAGAAAACCCGTTCCAATAGAAATATCGGGATAAAACTATCCTGTGTTATTTCCGGGATCTCAAACTATTCCCATTCCAAATTTCATCCAAATCGGTCCAGTGGTTTCGACGTGAAGGAAGGACAAACAAACACACTTTCACATTTACCAACTGCAAATAATAAGTTTTTAATGGTAAACTTACAATTTTAATTTCTTCCAAGTTTGGAAGAATGGAATGGAACCCTCGGTGCGCAATACAACTCGTAATTGAACGATTTTTTTTAAATTAAACCTCAAGCGTTTTAATTATTCAAAAGTGGGTATCGTGCAAATACCCGCTCAATGCACTCAGTGTGTTTTGCTGGGCGAAGAGGCAGCAACTTCAAGTCGTCAGTTAGTAGTACCTGTTTCTTCTGACAAAATTTGGCTCAAGATTGTTCCGTGGGCAAGAACATGCAAAAAATTGTAAGTGCTACTTACCTAGGTATCTACTACTACTACAGCCTATTTGCGTCCAACTGCTGGGCACAGGCCTCGTCCTCTCATCACTAGAAGGTTTGGGCTATAGTACCCACGCGGGCCAGTTGGGGAGTCCAAACACATCTTTGAATTACTTCGAAGTTGCGTGCAGGTTTCCTCACGATGTTTTCCTTCACTGAAAAGCTCAGTGGTAAATTCAAATTGAATGTTGCAAGCTCCTTCGTCCTTTAACATTCTTCTAGCTTTGAATTTTGATACGTTTTCTCATTGTTTTTCTATTAGTCAGTATGACAGAGAGAAAATACATCGTTTTGTGATTCGGATTTGAGTTGCTTCTTTAATATCGTAGATTTTCACCATTTTTCGCCCATTTCAACCCATTTTCCACTGCCCTCCATCGTCATTCGTTAAATTGAACTTCACACATAAGTAAACTTAGAGGTGCTAACCGGAATCGAAGCCCCTATTCGGGACGGAGACAAATCCAAAAATCCAAGATCATCGAAATCGGTTCAGCCGTTCTCCAGTTATAAATGGTGTAACTAACACGACTTTGTTTTATAGATATATAATCACTACATATTATAAAACAAAGTCCCCCGCCGCGTCTGTCTGACTGTCTGTCAGTCTGTCTGGATGTTCGTGATAAACTCAAAAACCACTGAACGGATTTTAATGCAGTTTTCACTAACAGATAGAGTGGTTCCTGAGCTGAGGCAGGTTTTAGTATAAACTTTGTTATAGTTTTCTGTAAATTCGATGAAATACGACGATGTTACTTCAAGTTAGCGGATAAAATCAAGTCGGCTGGGAGCTTTCATCGAAAACGCGGCCTAACCCCTTTGAGGTATAACAAAACCATTTATGGAAGAATTGTTTCTCTTATTAAGGTCTACAAAAAAGACCCCGATGGTATAGGTCTATCTTCTAAGGATAGCTTACTATACCCATTTTAAATAATAAAAAAATGGTCCCATATAAAGTGTGATTTGGAAAGAAAGCTATTTAGAGGGATACAGTATTAATCATTTTAAATACAAGTTACCTTAAGCATTTCATGGACTTTATGATTGCCATTTAATGAGAATGAGAATGAGATCTTTATTTGCGCTTCGTACATATGATACATGCAAATATATTGTTAAGTACAAAGTTATTATTAGGATTACAAAACCGCTATAAGTGTTATCGACACTTATAGCAATTTTGCAATCCTAAGTAATAAAATAAAATATAAATTAAATGTCCATAATCTTAATTTACATGCTACATACATTATAAATTCCCTTAATCTAACAAGTTGGCTAAATATTCATTAATTGAGTAGTATGGTCGATTTATAAAATATTCTTTCAATTTTCTGTCAAATATGGAAATATGCTCATAGCTTTTCAGTCCTGTGTTTAACTTATTGTATACATAAATTGAATTATTAACAAAATTTTTATTAAAATTACTAAAGTTTGATTTCACTATAGCTAAATCTTCCTTGTTTCTAAGGGTAGGACATTGTCTAGCTTTTGGTAGATGCTCTCTATTTTTATGCACATATAGGCATATACGATATAAGTACATTGAAACAGCTGTGAGGATCTTATTCTCAATAAACATTTTTCTGTGGGTTACTGGTATTTTATTACAGCCTTCAATTATACGGATGGCTTTTTTTTGTAAGAGCAATATAGAACCAATGTTAGACCATGCAATTCAAATATCTTTGGGAGTTATGGAAAAAACAAAAAGTTTCCAGGAGAAAATAAATTCTGCGCCTGCCGGCAGCGGCGCATACAGCTCGCGGGAGCATGATAACCGAATTCCACGCGGGCGAAGCCGCGGGTTAAAGCTAGTGGACGATAACTTTACGTGGTAGCGTCACGATCGTAGCCGATCGTGGCTCGATCTCTATCGCTTGTGCCGCGCTCTCGCTTGCGCGCTCGGCTCAGGCGGAACGCTACTATTGCGTCATGTTTTTTCTTGCGCGCAGCCGGCTTTCATCGACGTTGTCACATCAAAAAACTACCTACTCTACTCGCTTCTTATTGAATTTTGAATTCAATGTACTGTATGTAATGAACTAATATTAGGCTGAATAGCTAATAGGCTATTCAGCCTAGTATTAGCCTTATAAACTTATAAACCAAACAAAGTACCTACTTGCATTACAAAAATAGACTTATCCCTATTTTTAATGGGCGCCATTAAATCTGGGATTGTATCCATTGTAAATTTTGTTTTATTTCAATCACTGAAAACGGCTTTCAAAAACAGCAGCCCATGAAACTGCGATTCCACCCCTAAACCCGTCACCTGCAGAGTCCATTTACTCTGTATTTTGTATTGTTTACACAACGTTGTTTGTTTTACTTTGCTTGGCTCAATTTTAATTACGCTAAGTCATGATTCTAATAATAATATCTATCTAGATAATGTGTTTTAAAATAATGTTTTTTATAGTGTCTTCCCCGTCGTACACCATTCTGAACTCCAAACTCTAAGAACTTTGCTATCAACTGACATGATAACATTATTTTAAGGTTTTACTTTGAAAGTAAAAGCTGGGTTCTCCATTAACCTAAAGGACAACGATGTTAAAGCAGGTTTTATGTATACTATAAAAGAAGCGTTACGAGACACAGTAAAGTTATTGAAGCGACAAATAGCACGTAATAGACGGTTTTTACTGTCACATCACGTGACAAATCTAAACCCCTATTGTCTACAATACGTCCGCAGATTCGACAATATACCCAGAACTTAGGAAATAAATAGCTGACAGCCTTCGTCTGTGTAAGCACGGGCCATTTGAGAAATTTATTGTGCGCACTTAACCACAAATAAATTGGCCGGGACCACGTGAACTACGCTATTAGGAGCAATTCCTTATTCCGCACTGTGCCGCGGCACTACTGTTACTGCGATTGTTACCGGTAGGTAATATTTGTGTTAATTTATTTAAAAAAAACTAGTTAGCCCGGTGAACTTCGTATCACCCGAAGGCGGTTCCCATACAAAGCTATTTTATTTCTTTCAGGCTCACCTTAAGACTTTTCCCGATTTTTTTTTCGATTTCTAAACCTTCCCAGTATTACGGGGAATATAACGAAAAAAGAATCAGCCAAATCGGTCCAGCAGTTCTCGAGTCTTGGCCAGACTAACACACGGCAATTCAGTTTTATATATAAGAGAAGAAAATTATAAAATATCTCTTCAACCAAGTAAATATATTTGATTCAAGCTATATTCTGTTTCCTATATCAGGAAGATCGTGTTTACTTGACGGAAATGATTAAAGGTTTCAAAGTCTTACGCTAAAAATTCAATATCTTAAGTAGCAAGACATTCCTTTTTTTTAAATATTATAATATATTCCAAGAGCGAGTTTATATTATCCTATGACAGCTTGTTTTTCGAAATTAATCGATTAATCCTTAACAAGAGAAAGAAACACTCTTAAAAAAATTAAAGCATTTTCCAAGAGCTGTCATGACTGTTTTGTTGCAATTGGGAATAATGCTCAATATCAAGAGTTATGATAATTCTAGTTAAGAATATCTTGAGATGAAACGACAACTATCTTATACTAAACTAGCTTTTCTCCGCTAAGTACTTCGTATGCGCAAAAATATTAAAATGAAAAATCCCGTTTTTTCCGTTCGCGTGGAACCTGCATGCCAAATTACAGCTCTCTACGACCAGTAGTTTCGGCTCTGCGTTGATCGATCAGTCAGTCAGTTTCTTGTTTTATATATAATAATAATAATTTATTGTACACAAGAGAAAGTACATGGAGTGCTTAAAACTAGATCTTAATGTAGTTAGAGTAGACATAGACATGCATTTATATATATATATACAGCGCTATATTAAAAAAAATAGGTAATTTAAAATCAACAATAATAGTAATACACAAAAATAGTAAGTAAGTTACGGCTTTAGAAACTCAAATTCTAAATAAAGGTCACCTAGGTATATCAATCATGTCCATTTATCACAATGTTCATACTGCTAATTGATGAATGGTAATATTTATTGTTGTAGGGTCGGCTGGCGATGACTCGTCGGCGCAATGAGCGATGACGGATAAATAAAAAAAGGAAGACTTTGTCTCTGAACACTTTGAAAAACCTCCCCATAATCAGAATTAGATGGAAAAATCAAAATCACAATTCATAGGTTCATAACGTCGAATGCAAAAATGTTGGAATGAGTGCAGTACATCGGCTTATCATTGTTCGAGGCTGGTCTATTCTAGCTTCATATTTTAAGTTATCTGATACAGAGTGTATGAAAGTAAGGGTCCACATTGTTGGGGAGTCTTTTGTTCTCGATGGACGGCGGATGTCAGCAAAATGTGCGGTCAGTACGGGACAGCCATAGAGGAAAATACGAAATTTGACATGGCTAAACTTTGCTCTTGTTATTTTGGAACGCCTTTTGTTGTGGTTTAAAACAATAACCGACCGCAATTAGATGCTATGCAGGTACCTAGTTACAAAGCGTCTTGTAGGTAATCGAAACGTAATCCAGCCTACTACTACAGCCTATTTGCGTCCCACTGCTGGGCACAGGCCTCCTCTCATCACGAGAGGGTTTGGGCTATAGTCCGCACGCGGGCCCAGTGCGGATTGGGGAATTCACAAACATCTTTGAATTAATTCGCAGATGCGTGTAGGTTTCCTCACGATGTTTTCCTTCACCGAAAAGCACAGTGGTTAATTCAAATTGAATTTCGCACATAAGTAAACTAAGAGGTGCGAGCCGGAATCGAACCCCCGACCCTCTGCATGAGAGGCGGTAGGTAGAACCACTAGGCCACCACGGCTTAATATAGCCTAGCGGGTTGCAATTTATAAATCGCATAGTTGATCACATTTAATTCGTTCCTAAACTTTTTCTGACACCTAACCATTTCAATTATTTGAATTAAATAAAATTACAATAAAACAATATTATAAATGATAAAATGGTTATTTCAAGGACCAACGACGATATATGATAGTAAATAAAGCTAGGAATAACTCAACAGACACAGATGAAACACGAATCCGATTTGTGTCAAAAATCAAATCACTAGATAAAACCATAAAACTGACTGCGGCGCTAGTTGACATACGCGAAAAGGGAATATGAATCAGTCGTCGGTGATTCCATTTATCCCGAATATCTGATGAACTGTTCTGAATCCCAGTTCGCTACGCACATATGTTGATGATAATCGACGATTCAAATCAATTGTTTCATCGGTGTTTTCACATTTTACACACTTCTGCTTACCTGTAATTTACCTCTAATTACTCGCATTACATTACCATACAGAACGAACAAAGTAAAGTTATCTATTACTGTGAGTATCGATAACATTACAGTTCACTGAAAAAACGACTTTGTTGTATTTACAAAATTGGCATTAGTTGATTTCATCTGTGTTAAATTAACCATATTTGTAGTTGTTATTGCAACATTTACTTAATTGATATTACTAAATCAAAATGATTGATGTGAAAATGAAGTCGTTACTATTTACTATTGTAGACTTAACAAAAACGTACGTTCAATTTACCGAACCATAACGGTAGAGTAACGACAGTTAAACTTTATTTAAAGATACTATATATCTTAGTAGCTTTTACTTTACAGTTTACAGTTTTTATTACCAAATACGCTTCATTAAATTTATTTTTTGGTTTTGTAAAGCGTCGCTACTAACATTATATGTTAAATTAACTACCAACGACTTTGGGGTTACTAAACCCTGAAGGTTAATAATGTAACCTATTCGCTTTAGTAAATAAAAGTACATCTGATAATACAATTCACGGAACAACACAGTAGCTTTTACAAGAAAAGTTTCGTGAAAATGTCATCGTTAGTTTTGTGAAGACTTCCATACAATTTCAATAGATGGCGTTAGTGCCGCTGCTTACAATATGTGTTAAATTAACTACTATCTGACGTTGAATTAACGGAACCCTGAGGGTTAATAATGTAACCAGTTCACTTTAGTAAATAAAGTACACCGTATAATAAAATTCATGAAACAACACAGTTGCTTTTACGATAAACGATTTGTGAAAATGATATTTTCAAGTTTGTGAAGACATCTATAAAACTTCAATAGATGGCGTTAGCGGCGCTGCTTACAATATGTGTTAAATTAACTACTTTCTGACGTTGAATTAACGGAACCCTAAGGGTTAATAATGTAACCAGTTCACTTTAGTAAATAAAGTACACCGGATAATAAAATTCATGAAACAACACAGTTGCTTTTACGATAAACGATTCGTGAAAATGATATTTTCATGTTTGTGAAGACTTCTATAAAACTTCAATAGATGGCGTTAGCGGCGCTGCTTACAATAGGTGTTAAATTAACTACCATCTGTAGTTAAATTTATTAAACCCTAAGGTGTAGTAATAATACCTGTTCGCTTTAGTAAACAACACTACATTTGATAATAAAATTTACGAAACAACACAGTTGCTCTTACGATAAACGTTATATAATTAAGTATCATTGCTAGTTTTGTGAAGGCTTCCATAAAACTTCAATAAATGGCATAAGCGTCGTTGTCAACATTGTCTTAAATTAACTACCATCTGGCGTTGAATTTACTAAACTCTGATGGGTAGTGATGTACCTAACCTATTCACTTTCGTGAACATACTCGTAATAATAAAATTTACGAAACAATACTGTTGCTTTTACGGTAAACGTTTCATGAAAATTGTTCCTTTTGTGAAGAATTCCATAAAACTTAATAAATTTTAAAATAATAAATCACATAGGTAACTAAATGATGGCATTAGCATGTATGTAGTTATGTCATGTAGTTTAAACGAGCTATCTGCCTATATTTTTTATTATTTCTGCAAACCCGCAAACCCGTACATAAATACCTGACGTACTAATGGTATACTTACATATACTCATAAATACAATGAAATCGGGTCACTTTGAAAGTGAAAGTGCAGCTTGAAACGTGAAGGAGTTACCATAGAATTTGGCAGAGGAAGAGGAACAGAAAGGAGACAATTTTTGGAAAATCTAATGAAAGAATTCTTCTAGATCTAATGAAAAAATCCATTTTTTTTTAAAGAAATGGAAGCGTTTCTTAAGGTAAATAAATATCAAAAAAGGGTAATCTGTAAAATTGAGAAATCGCAGAGCCCGAAAAATCTGTACAAGTACTTATAGGTTAATTGAAGATATTTAAAAAAAGTCGGCGGGGTGGTTTAAAATGACCTGAACATATTTCTACTGTAAAAATAGTCTCGTCTGTCTGTCCGTCCATTAGCCCGTCTGTCTGTTTGTCTGTTTTTTTTTTATTTGAACTCGCATCATTCCCAAAACTGCTGAACTGATTTGGATGTATATAACTGTGTTGAGTATAGGCCCATAATAAAATACTGTTTGGGTCTAGGAAGGAGTGAAAAGGGGGGAAGTTATTTCTTATTAATGGCTTTTATACATATATTCGACAGGAATAATTTACGGTACCTAAGAAAAGAAATAAATACCTGCCCAAGGATTGCCATGCTTATTAAAGTTTATTTAACGAAGAAAATTAAATAATTGTTTTAAAAAAGCTCTATTTGCGAGCTACATTCTACTTCCGTGAACTACTTACCTACCTATTCTTCAAACAACTAAGATGTGTAAGTAATGGTTGTAACATAAAGAGAAATCTTGACTGACTAACGGGTAGGTACACTGTCTCAAACTTTCACGATATACCTACACTCATAATAAACACAAAACTCGGGACTTAATCGTGGAATCGTGGACTTAACGTCGAGGTAAAATAAAAATAGTTTTTACGCGATTAAATCCCGAGTTTTGTGTTTATTAACGGGTAGGTATAAAAAAATCGGTTATATATAAAGTCGGCTTACGGACGATAATTTTACGTGATAGACCGACCTTATTCAGTAAACCGACTTAATAGACAACTTATTTGTTTTTCGGTGGCGCAGCCGGCGTTCGTCAATTTATAAGACGTTATCAGATATCACGTCAAAAGTACCTACCTACCTACTTAATGACCTCCTTCAATGGTCTTCATTTATTACATCATTACTCGAAATCGATGTTAAGTGGGCAAAATAACTTTTTCTTGAACCTACTCGAGACTGATTTTTTATTTTCAAATTAACATTTCAAATTGGATTCATAAATGTATTTATCGTTTAGATTTATATTATCAAAGTTTTGTATCAAGTAGTCAGCAGCGCCATATACCAAATCATCAATACCCACGCGTCCCTTACCTACTGTATTTTACAGTGGAAACGAAATCTCATGATTTCTTATTAAGAAACCACAAGACCTCTAATGCGGTTTATCTACACTCAAATCATAATCCCTCTCTATGATGCGGTCAAAAACCGCAAATTATGACCAGCATTAAGATAAACCGTTTAGTTAGAACAGATTTCTTATCTCTAAATGCTGTAGGTATTATTAGATTAGACCATCGAATTCGACATCTTCGAGCAATGCCCAAATGTATTCTTCAGGCAGACAACGAAAGTTTTTCCAAATTAAAATGTCGGCCCTATATTTAAGTATGTATAGGTACCTATTTAGTCTATGCTTTTTGAAATTCGAATGTGAAACGATTTATAAAATTAGTGTAGGTACTTAGATAAAGTTGTGTATGCAACTGTAAGTACATATTAAACTAATAATAATAATAAGTAGATAACGCCAAAACGTGATGACACTGAAATTGAACTTTAAATGTAGCCTTTAAAGTTCAATTTCGGCACAGTAAACTTTTGATACTGCCTATTCAATCGTGTTGCTTCCCAAATCATCATCATCATCATCATCATTTCAGCCAAAAGACGTCCACTGCTGGACATAAGCCTCCCCCAAGGCTCGCCACTCAGACCGGTCCTGTGCTACTTGCTTCCACCGGTTTCCCGCGACCTTCACGAGGTCGTCACTCCATCTTGTTGGAGGCCTACCGACAGCTCGTCTCCCGGTTCGCGGGCGCCACTCGAGAACTTTCCGGCCCCATCGGCCATCAGTCCTGCGAGCAATGTGCCCCGCCCACTCCCACTTAAGGCTCGCAATTCTTCGGGCTATGTCGGTGACCCCAGTTCTACTACGGATATCCTCATTTCTGATTCTATCACGCAGAGAAACCCCGAGCATAGCCCTCTCCATTGCCCTCTGAGTGATTTTGAGCCTTCTTATCAGGCCCATCGTAAGCGCCCACGTCTCGGAACCATAAGTCATCACTGGCAACACACACTGGTCGAAGACTTTCGACTTGAGACACTGCGGTAATTTGGACGAAAAGACACTGCGAAGCTTCCCGAACGCTGCCCAGCCGAATCGGATTCGACGATTGGCCTCTTTCTCGAAGTTGGACCTACCTAACTGGACTGTTTGTCCCAGGTATACATAATGGTCAACAAGTTCGAGCGCAGAGCCTCCGATTATTACGGGAGTTGGTACAACATGGACATTAGACATGATTTTCGTCTTGTCCATGTTCATTTTAAGACCAACTCGATCGGAAACTCTGCTGAGGTCAGCGAGCATAGTACTGAGGTCTTCCATGGTCTCAGCCATGACTACAATATCGTCGGCAAACCGAAGGTGAGAGATGTACTCGCCATTAACATTGATGCCTCGACCTTTCCAGTCCAGCACCTTAAAAGCATCCTCCAATGCAGCGGTGAACAGCTTCGGAGAGATCACGTCTCCTTGTCTGACTCCCCGCTGCAGTGGAATAGGCTTCGTGGTCTGGTCCTGAAGTCGGACGGACATGGTGGCGTTTTCGTACAAACACTTCAACACTTCGATGTACCGGTAGTCAACTTGGCACCTCTGGAGAGACTGCAGCACAGCCCAAGTCTCGATCGAATCGAAGGCTTTCTCGTAATCCACAAATGCAAGGCAAAGAGGGAGGTTATACTCTTCGGTCTTCTGTATAACCTGCCGCAATGCATGTATGTGGTCTACGGTACTATAGCCCTTTCGGAAACCGGCTTGTTCGGGAGGCTGGAATTCGTCAAACCTGCGCGCGAGACGGTTCGTAATGACTCTCGAAAACAGCTTGTAAACATGGCTCAGAAGTGAAATGGGTCTATAATTCTTCAGCAAGGTGTTATCACCTTTTTTGAAGAAGAGCACCACCACACTTCTGTTCCATGCTCGCGGCGTTCTCCCTTCATGGATGACGGAATTAAACAGCGTCTGAAGGGCCTTAAGGACTGGTTTACCACCCGCCTTCAGGAGTTCAGCTGTAATTCCGTCATCACCGGGGGCTTTGCCGTTCTTAAGCTGTTTGAGAGCCATACTAATCTCGTACAGGCTGACGTCCGGGATATCTTCGGTATAGTGTCGGGTTAATCTAGCTCTAGGGTCTTTAGCCTGATCAGCGACGGGTGTTCGGATTGTCGTGTATAACTGCCCATAGAACTTCTCGACTTCTCCCAACAGCTCCGGTTTGGATGAAACGATCCTGCCGTCTTCGGTCTTCAGCTTTGTCAATTGGCTTTGGCCAATAGACAGATCTTTGGCAAACACCTTCGAGCCTCTGTTACGCTCAATAGCCTTTTCAATACTGTTGGTTGCTCCCCAAATAGAGGATTAATTTAATTATATTTATTTCAATACGGCTATCCCGTTCCCGCGGGAAATATGCGTTTATCCGGGATAAAAAGTAGCCCATTTCATTCCCCGGGACTCCAATTAGACTAAACTTTCGCATTTATAATATTACTTAGTTCCTATAGAATGGATACCTAAGTTAAGCAGGTAGTGGGAAGGTATAGGTACCTATTCCTCTAAACACAAATTGACACGAAACCAAATGCTCTCAACAAGCACTTAAACCCAAAGCAACGTCACCAAAGAGGTCTCAGGTCACGTTAAATTTGGTTAAATTAACAATGCAGAAAGGTAAAATCTACCCTGTTTGTTTTGTAAGTACGCAAGATTCTTCGAAATGGTCCCGTCTCTTTCACTCCATTCTGTCACAATGTGGGGTGCGAGAGAAATAAGAAATAGGACCCTCGCCGCCCGCCGCCGCCTGCGCCGCTTCAGTTCAGTGCACAAGCGGCTGGCGGGGATACTGGTTGGACGTATTGTACTTGTTTATTTCATAACTATTTGGAGGGATCTGGATCCCGACTAACACATGAGTCAGACATGGAAGAGTTAGAAGAAAATGACCTGATTCTAGGTCTACATTATTTGGCAGAATGGGGGTTGTCTCCGACAACTGTTAAGGCGTTCGAAGGTAAGTCAATTTTTTAGTAATTTCGCTATCCATATACACCTACTAAGTAAATTTTTATCATGTTGCCGAATAACCAGTAGAAAAAGTTGAAATGATTTCTAAGATAAGATAAGATAAATTTATTGGCAACATTCGGTTACATGTCAATTATTTCTATGTATTTATGTAATATTACATTAGAATTAGAATTAAAGTCTTATATTTAGTTTACATTTTCATATATGAAAATAAAATAATAATATTTTAATCACATAGTCAATGGTAAATTTAGAATTTCTAGTTAAGTAGGTAGGTGTTTGACCGGATAGCTAAGTTATTTTAGTGATAAGTAAGTACTGTGTTTATTTTCGTGTACCTACTATGGACTGCGCGGTCAAACACAATTGAAAAATAGGTACAATAAGTACCTAGGTATACACTGAAAAAAAAGGATTAGCCGAACTAGTTGCGTTGTGTTAAGTAAGTAAATTAATAATAAGCAAACTTTCGTTACGAACAAATACTTACAAAACTAATTCAGTAGGTAGGTACGCAATTTTCAAAATTAAGTTTAGGTAGGTAATAGTGCAGTGAAACCGATATGATATTTTCCACACTCTAGGCGGCATTTGCCAGATGGCAAATGCCGCCTAAAGGGGAGATCCCCTTTTTACACGCTACAAATTAGGTAAAACATCCTTTTTTTTTCAGTTTACCTATGATTTTTAGGGTTCCGAAGTCCACAAGGAACCCTTATAGTTTCGCCATGTCCGTCCGTCCGTCCGTCTGTCCGCACTATTGCTCGAAGATGATTAGTTCTAGAAAGCTGCAATTTGACATAAATATATATATTAGTTACGCTGACAAAGTGGTACAATAAAATTTTGAATTATTTTTTTTTATAGGGTACCTCCCCTACTGGTAAAGTGGGGATGTAATTTTTTTTTCTTGCGTACCCCATGGTGTGGCATATCGTTGAATAGGTCTTAAAAAATATTGTAGGTTTGTTAAAACCATTTTTCGATTAAGTGATGCGTTTGTGAAATATTAAGCTTTAAAGTCCTTTTTTTTGTAAGAGTCACGTGTCCCCTCCCCCCCCCCCTGCCAGCTAAATGGTGGTATTTGGATAGCTGAAAAAAATCACGGTTGTGGCATATATAACGTAGTTGAAAGGAAAACTATCAAAGCTAAGTAGGCTGTATAAATTTACGAGTAATTAGTCGACTTATGAAATGACTAGCTTCTGCCCGCGACTTCGTCCGCGTGGAATTTGTTAATAGCCTTCCCGCGAAAACTATGCATTTCCTCGGGATAAAAAGTAGCCTATATGTTGACCAGTGTTATAAACTACCCCAATACCAAATTTTGTTTCAATCCGTCCAGTAGTTTTCGAGTTAAATCCGGACATACATACATACATACATACATACAGTATTTTATTCTAAAAATCGTTATTTTGTGTTCAGTATCGTTCATATAGTCCCTTTGACTTGATAGTTTCTGTTAATTTTCAATTTTCAACCGCGACTTCTTCTACCGAATTATTATTTATTATATGTATAGATTTTTCCTTTTTTTTCTCTGATTCATTAATCTCTTATGAATAAATTGTTTAGTGCCAAAATTCATTATTTAGGTAATAGCAGACTGGTTTAAAGAATGTTTTAGTGAACTCATCAATCATTTCCTTTTTACTGGACAATAGGCAGGTAATCTAACAGTAGGTAATTCGCATAACGTGTTTCTTGAAAGTGTTTGTAATCTAGGATTATAATTTCATTTTTCCCGTTCCCCTGGGAATATCGGGAAATCCTTTCTTAGTGCTCCCCTACGCTCCCCAAGGAACCTGCATGCCAAACTTCAGCTCTCTACGGTGATCCCCGCGACCTAAACATTAAAATGTAAAAATCCTATTTTTTCCCGTTCCCGTGGGAATTTCGGGAAGTCCTTTCTTAGTGCTCCCCTACGCTCCCCAAGGAACCAGCATGCCAAATTTCAGATCCTTACGATATTTCCCGCGACTTCGTACGCGCCTAAAAATAAAATGTAAAAATCCCTTTTTTCCCCGTTCCCGTGAGAATTTCGCGAAATCCTTTCTTAGTGGTCCCCTACGCTCCCCAAGGAACCTGCATGCCAAATTTCAGCTCTCTAAGATGATCCCCGCGACTACGTACGCGCCTTAAAATGTAAAAAAAACATTTTTTCCCGTTCCCGTGAGAATTTCAGGAAGTCCTTTCTTAGTGCTCCCCTACGCTCCCCAAGGAACCTGCATGCCAAATTTCAGCTCTCAACGACCAGTAGTTTCGGCTCTGCGTTGATATATCAGTCAGTCAGTCAGTCAGTCAATCAGTCAGTCAGTCAGTCAGTCAGTCAGTTTCTTCTTTTATATATTTAGATAGATAGATAGCTGTTTCCCGCGACTTCGTACGCGCCTAAACATTAAAATGTCAAAATCCCATTTTTCCCGTTCCCGTGGGAATATCGGGAAATCCTTTCATAGTTCTCCCCTGCGCTTCCCAAGGAACCTGCATGCCAAATTTCATATCTCTACGATGATCCCCGCGACTACGTACGGGCCTTAAAATGTAATAAACCCATTTTTTCCCGTTCCCGTAGGAATTTCGGGAAGTCCTTTCTTAGTGCTCCCTTACGCTCCTCAAGGAACCTGCATGCCAAATTTGCGCTCTCTATGATGATCCCCGCGACTACGTAGGTACGCGACTTAAAATGTAAAAAAAAAACATTTTTTCCCGTTCCCGTGGGAATTTCGGGAAGTCCTTTCTTAGTGCTCCCCTACGCTCCCCAAGGAACCTGCATACCAAATTTCAGATCTCTACGATGTTTCCCGCGACTTCGTACGTGCGTAAACATTAAAATGTAAAAATCCCTTTTTTTCCCGTTCCCGTGGGAATTTTGCAAAATCCTTTCTTAGCGGATGCCTACGTCATAACATCTACCTGCATGCCAAATTTCAGCCCGATCCGTCCAGTGGTTTGGGCTGTGCGTTGATAGATCACTATATCAGTCAGTCAGTCAGTCAGTCAGTCAGTCACCTTTGAGTTTTATATATTTAGATTAAAAAACCAATGATTTTTCTCGAGCGGCAGGGGCGTCGGGCGGGTTGCTAAATAAGTCTAAGAAAGGTACTGTAGGCATCGTCAACTTCGGAGCCCTATACTTATATAATATGGTTCATTCTGTGAGTGTTGTATTTAAGTAATTAACTCTATTCTTGCCTTAACTAACAATTTTTAGTGTAACTAACCATATTATTTAATACAATACAAGAAAAAGCAATAATTCTCGAAAAACTTTCTTGCGTGCGAATTGATTACTTATTATAAATTCATATCGACATGACACTGGCAAAATCATGGTAACACCAATAACAAAAAAATATATAGGGTCCAGCGAAACGTGACGATATTTTTCCCACAGAATCGGCTATCAATTCTAAGCACATTTAATAGGTTTTTAATTTTTTTGAGTTGGTAAAAAAAATGATTTTGTATGGGATTTAGGCGTCGCTCACACCACCAATCCCATACATAAGTAATATTTCTTTGTTAGCAACTCGAAAAAATTAAAAACTTATACAATTTACTTAGAATCGATAGCCAATTATGTGGGTAAAATATCGTCACAACGTTTTGCTTGACCCTGTATATGGTACTAATTCTAATTTTCCGTGCCATTCTCCTAAAAATACCCACTTATGTGATAAAGTAGTGTGTAGTAAAATATTGCAGTATTCTAGAAAAAAGCTTGTAGATAGATTATTGCATGAAAAATTATATAAATAGGTACGTGGCGATAGCCGCCAAAATTTGTACATTTGAAAAAATATCTAAAAAAAATAAAGCTCCACGTGAAATTTATGGTCTTTCAAATTTCACGTGTGTTACTTTTTCTCGAATTTTACTTTAGTGCGTTATGAGTATTATGTACAAGTGTAGTAGTGTATTATGGTACAATTTTTGCGGCCATACCCACTCACCTATATCAGAATGCGGCAGTGAGTAGATAAAAATAACTTGGTGCTTATATTAATTTTAGGAGACATACTATGTTCCGAGTCGGAAATATTCGGCGAAATCATAGGTATATTCCGGCTAGAGGCAAGTTGGTTGATAGGTACCACAATCAAAGACGTGTATTGAGGAAAACGTCAATTGCCAAATCACCAATTGCTAAAGAAGACACAGAAGGTATGCATAGATTATTATTTAGGACCTATGTAAACTGACTACGTGACACGTGTATGGAATTTGTTTTCAGAATTTTGAAGGAGGTTTTATTCATATTGTTGTTGTTAAGTTGTAGTTTCAAAACAAAAAGAAATCACTTTTGCAAAGATACGTTAAATTTTTTGAGTTTGCTTTTATGTATGGCAGGTTTCTGATATAATTTTTGTTTCTAAAATTAGGATGCAGTAACACTGTCACATCACTCACACCAGAAGAGGCCGAAGAACACCAATTATGGCTCAAATATAACATGGAACCCTTTATGGAACCCCTTATATATAGAATGAAATACTTAGCTTGTCATGATCACACGATACATGATATAATCTCTGAATGGCCAAGTTTAAAATCAAGCCTAGCCTATAAACTGGTACGTTTTAACTTTTTTTCGTACAAGTTGACCCGGTGAACTTCGTAGCACCACAAAAGCGATTTCCATACGAAGTCATTTTTCTTTTTTTAGCTGTTGCTTTAGAATTTTCCCGTTTTTTTTCTAAACAAACCGTCCCTGAATCAAAGAGAATAAGACAACAAATGAATCAGCCAAATCGGTCCAGCAGTTCTCGAGTTTTAGCCAGGCTAACGATTGATTCTATATATATTTTTTAATCATATTATTATATTTTATTATAATAATACTAGCTTCTGCCCGCGACTTCGTCCGCTTGGAATGCGGTTTGTATGAACATATAAACCTTCCTCTTGATTCACTCTATCTATTAAAAAAGTCGCATCAAAGTCCGTTGCGTAGTTTTAAAGATCTAAGCATACATAGGGACAGACAGAAAGGAAAGCGACTTTATTTTATACTATGTAGTGAAGTCTTGTTGAAGTCACGTGACCGTATGTATGTATGTCCGGGTTTAACTCAAAAACTACTGATCGGATTGCAACAAAATTTGCCATGGGGGTAGATTATAACACGGGTCAACATATAGGCTACTTTTTATCCCGAAAAAACACGTATTTCCTACGGGAAACTACTACTACTACTACTTCAGCCTATTTGCGTCCCACTGCTGGGCAAAGGCCTCCTCTCATCACGAGAGGGTTTGGGCTATAGTCCCCACGCGGGCCCAGTGCGGATTGGGGACTTCACACACATCTTTGAATTACTTCGCAGATGCGTGCAGGTTTCCTCACGATGTTTTCCTTCACCGAAAAGCTCATGGTAAATTCAAATTCAATTTCGCATATAAGTAAACTTAGAGGTGCGAGCCGGAATCGAACCCCAGACCCTCGGCATGAGAGGCGGTAGGTCGAACCACTAGGCCACCACGGCTTACGGGAAAGCTGTAACCGAATTCCACGCGGACGAAGTCGCGGGCAGAAGCTAGTTATTATATAAGTAACTTTAAGTACCTAGTGACGATATTATGTCTTATACAACACAGGTAGTATTTTCATGTTAGTTTAGATATCGTATCTATTCAGTTGGATGATACATGCCTAATACGACTTACTTATTTTCAGATTGAAACTGATTTTGACGTCATGCATCCCAATTGTGGGCTGAACCTTTTAAAAAAGTGGCCCGTGTTTGTGGAAAAGGCTCTACCACTTTTCAAAAACCTTAAATCAAGGGAATTAAATCTACTTGACGAAAATCCTGTGGAAGGTAGTGTAACGAGTTATTTTTTAGCCCTCTAATTCGCATTGTTGTTTAGAAATACACCCAATAAACTGGTTTTTGACAAAAAACTTCCTTATTCCAAAAAAACAATCTTGGGCATTAAAGGGTTAAGGTTCCATGGTTCCAGGTGCGTGAGAAAAAAAAATAGGCTTTACAATTATATTTTGTTTTATTTATTTCAGAAATCAGAGACTACATTTTCTAGGCGTCGGAGGAATTACCGAAGTTATGTTTAATGTCGAAACATTGTGACCAACTAGATGACGACGAAATGACCTTAAACTTTGGAATATTCTAATAGTCAGGGGTTACAAATAAGGTATTAATTTACTTACCGTGGAGCTCGTTGCGAATGATACTTGCATTTGCGGATACCCACTGAAATAGCAACTCATCTTAAAACCCCCAAAGCTATTTATGTTATTTCGTTACGATCATTAATCATTCATATGGGTGTTCTTTATTTTCTTTTGAGGGAATGCGTCTGTCAAGATCATAATACCTACATGAATCTATGTATGTACAGTAAAAAAACAGCCATGCTTTTTTGTATTGTTTTTTAAATTTAAAATTCAGGACGAAACCTGCAAAAGCGGTTCCAAAAAATCCACGAAGAAATACCATATTTCCTCTTATTTCCTCATACTTATGTTATTTTTTGCAGAAATTGTATTTTTTTCAAGTTGTTCTCTTGAAGATTAGTATTTCCAAGGATTTTATTTTCTTCAGAGAAATCTGTGCATAATCACTGTTATATGATGACATAAATACTTTTCTATTTGAAGAAGCAAATTATTAAATGTCTAAACAATATCACTTTCTCACTTTCTTATAGTACATTACAGACCTAGGGTGGTGAATTCGTTAATGTCCCAGATCGCAGGTGTTTGTGACCCGAACCGAAGGTGAGGGCCATAAATATGCGATCTGGGGCTTTACGAATTACCGCCCGTGGTTTGTCAAAAGTTTTACGTCTTACCTTGGCCAGAAAGTGAGATTTTCTTTCCGCGTAGCGGGCAGAAAATCACACTTTACGGCCATGGGTGACGTAAAATATGTTTCCTGTCTTCATTAACATACACAGTCAAACATCCAGCGACCGGGGGCTCTATTCGAAGTGTTAAATAGGGACAGGGGGATTCCCTATCGCTGCGCTCACGCGCCACGCGCTCTAGTTGAACTTTAATTCTAGGTGCTTAAAGTTCGGTTGCAACGCCGCGACGCGTGAGGGCAGCGATAGGGAATCTTCCTGTCCCTATTTAACACTTCGAATAGAGCCCCAGCTTCAACTTCTATGACTTCTATCCAGTTTATTATCCATATTTCAGTTTTCTGTGAGGAGAATAAATACTTATCTTTATGATAATTAAGTTAATGTTAAATAACTTGGGTTAAGTAATTAAGTTTGTCTTAAATGTAAATAAAAATTGATTTATATTATAAATTTGTTTTTTTTTTTGTCTCGACCAATCTTAATATTTGAGTTAGTTTCTTTTACAAAATAGTACGTAGGTATGTTATCCAGGCTCGATTAAAACAGGTTTCAAAAAAAAGTAGTGGTGGCAAAACAGTACTAATGTAATATTTCAGACCTCGAAAATTCAAGTAGGTACAACAAATGTAGTAAGAACATCAGCAGTATATGTATAGAATAATCCAGAATAAGAATAATAAGATCCAGAATAAGATAATAATTTTAACCAGGTGATATTTCCTGGCTAAAATTATTATCTTTACATTTCAACACAAAATGTCTTCTGGATTATTCTTAATCATAGTTGATTTTGTAAAGTTTGGTCATAAGATCACGTCTTTTCATATTGCTAACTAAACTCGAATCGTATTCTCATCGCGCTTGAATAATTTATTGCTTGTGTTCTTAGTACATTTGTTGTACCTACTTGAATT
Organism: Aethes cnicana; assembly: GCA_963971205.1. Classification (NCBI taxonomy): domain Eukaryota; kingdom Metazoa; phylum Arthropoda; class Insecta; order Lepidoptera; family Tortricidae; genus Aethes; species Aethes cnicana. Next base: position 10,740,407 of record OZ020274.1, on the reverse strand, counting down.
TTCAAGGTCTTGAATACTCTTGTGTAATATAAGCAGCGTTTGTATGTTTTATCTGTAGATAATTAGTAAGTACATCATTAGTTTTATTTGGGTAAATGGTTCAAGGTGTAAATGAAAACTATTCTACTCTACTTATTATGAAAATGAACCGTTCTGTTCATATTTTTTAGTGTAAGAAACATTGTATTATCAACTTCACTCTTTGTAATAATTACCTACTTTTTTTTTATTTAGTAAAATATGGAATGTGCATTCCACTAAGCTGCTTTTGTATGCCCAACTAAAGCCAGTATTGTTTCTACTGTTTACTTGATTAATTTTATAAAGTTTTCTCATTTACTTTTGTGCTATTTACAAGTGCTTGTATTACGTTTCAAATGAAGACAGGTGAATTAAGAGAAAACTATAACTTTATAATTATCAACAAATTTGTTATATCGTATATTTACCATGATACATAATAGAGTCATTTATTAATCACACTAAAGAAAACTTGCAAACATCATGAAGTGAACAGTAGGAACAATACTAGCTTTAGAAGGACATACGAAAGCTGTTTAATGGAATTCACGTAAGGGCGTATTATATGTATTCTAAAGAGGTAGTAAATACAACAAACAATGAAGTTGATAGTACAATACTTGATAAAGTAAAAATTACAGGAAGCTGTTAGATAAATTTTAATAAATTAGGTATGAAAAACAACTAAAATGATATAGTAACAGCTACTAAAAAAGTACAATCCTTGGTGCAGTAAAACATACAAAAGCCGTTTAGTGTACCAAATGTTTTTTTTACATATGAAAGTTGTTTAGTTGCATACATGGAAGTAAAGTGTGTAAGCGATATTAAAGTGGGTTAGTAAGTATAACAAAGAATGAAGTAACTGCCACTATTTTTTTTCATCAAAAAAACAATCCTCAGTAAAGTATAACATACAAAAGCCGTTTAGTGAACAATACAACAATTCCTATAGTAAAAATTACAGAAGCTGTTAGCTAAATTTTACTCAAATTAGATATTAAAAACAACCAAAGAATTATAGTAACTACGATTTAAAAAATAATTAAAAATACCACCCTTGGTATCGTAAAACTTATCGTAAACTTTACGAAAGTCATTAAGTAAACTGCACTAAATTTGTGTCAGTAAGACTGACCATAGAGAAGTAGCAAAACCTAAATAATCTATTTAGTGATATATGCAAGAGCTATACATGTCCAAACTACTTAATGAATGTATTAGTGATTATGAAACTAATTTCATCGATAATACAGCAGGAAGTTTTGTAAATCGTACCAATTCTTTTCACTAAAATGTACGAAAGATACCTTTGTAAAAAATACCAATGAAACTTTTTAAAATTACAATATTATAATTGTACACGGTACGGCAGTGGATTTAGTAAAACCCACAAAACATATCGGTGAATTTACAAAATCAATTCAGTCAAGAGTACAATGTGAAGTCTGTAAAATATACTTAAGTTTTCAGTATTATCAATGTACCTCTTTTGCTAGATATATATTTTTGATTTGCTAAATATGACTACAGTAGATACAAAATATGCAATAAAAAATACTTGACAAACATGTTTATTATACTAAACTGATTTTGTAAATATCAACCTGTACATGTTTAGTAAAATCAACAAATTTAGTGTGTAGGTCCCAAATCAACCTAAAAATTTAGTAAGCTTTAGTAAAACTTTTGTAAAATCAATCACAGTATTTTTTCAGTGTTCTACTCGTATAAAGTCTAGTTTACACCTCGAACTTCAGTTAGTATTCGGTTTGTAGTACAAATTGATAGCGTTTTTTAAATGACCTAAACCAAAGTATGATAGAAACAGAGCCAGTCTTCTCTCAGTTAGAAAACGTTAGGGCCAGGGAAATTGACAAGAACACGCAAAGCTCGACTTAGATGGCGCTGCAAATGCTTGACCCAAACCAAAACCTAAACACTGCAGCTGTCAAATTTTTACGGGTTTTTTTGTTGAAAAATTTAAGTAGAATTGTTAAAAATTGTTAAATATATTGACCGCAATTTTAATTTTGGTTCAGTTATTTGTGATGAAAATGAAGACATCCCAATGCAATTATACCTGCCCCAGATACATACCAAGTCTTTCGGTAATACGTGTCGTCCCTTCTCATTGCATCCTGGAACTGCACAGCGCGGCATTTTTTAATAATTTAAGTAAAACCAATAACAACAAATATTTCTATATGTAATTGACAGATGGTTTGGGTCAAGCGATTGCAGCGCTCCTAGTGGCCATATATGCAGATTTCTTGTCTATTGTTGAAAGTTTGACCTGTTTCGAAACAACACGTTGGACGCACACGTAACGATACGGGAACGAGATTGAATTGATTATAAACTTTCGCTAACTGCCGCCATTTTTGTATTCCACCCACACAGCTCGTCTCCGTATTCCGCCCGGACCCTAAGGAAAACAGCTTGTTTACTATACCTATATTTCGAAGAACGTCGTCGGGCGGGCCGGCGGGCCATACTCATTACTTATTTGTGTTTAAAATTGTTTTAGATTTATTTTTCCATGTTAAAACCAATTTCCGTAAATTAGAATATTATTTGATGGAACGTCGTGAAATAAAATCGTTCGCGTGTGTATCATTTGATAAAAAGTAGGTATTCTATGTTATTCCTAGAGTCTCAAACTATCTCCATATAAAAGATCCAAATCGGTCCAGTTGTAACGACGTGGAGGAAGGACAAACAAAAAACACACTCACATTAATAATATTAGTATGGAAATGTGGATGAAGGAAACGCACTCAAATGAAAATACGTCTACCTAACTTGAGAAAATAGTTCATATTCATTTTCACAAATCACCCTTAAGAGCAGCCCCTGCACTAGTGCACTTGGATCGAGGTGTAAACCCTCTAAATAACGGTATACACTCTCTTTGTTCTTGTGCACGGGTAATTAGAACACTTCCCACCTAATTAGTCGTATCATGGAATTGAAAGCGACCCTCGGAAGGTTTCGCGCTCACGTCCTCGAGAACAGTGTACTGTTGCAACAAGGAAACAATGTTCGTTTAGAAGCAAAATGTGTTTATTCGCTGTCGACCACTTATTTTCGAAATAAAATGAATATGTTTAGAAGATTTTGTCAGCATTCACAACACATGACGATGTCAAATGTTGCGCCAGTATGTTTGCAAAACCCCGTTGTCCCGGCGTTTTTTGTTTTAATGCCGTACCTATTTTGGTTTCTTATTGAGCTTACAATTCTACTACAACAGCCTATTTACGGTCCACTGCTCGCCACTGGGCTCCTCTCATCACGATACGATGAGCTTACGATAATTGAGAGAAAAAATAATAAAAACAGATAAAGCGGCCGTGAAAAATATTTAATTTTTTTGGATTTGTCTTTGGTTCCCTTTGTGTTTTAGTTTAAAGATTGTAACTAACCAATTTGTCACTTGTCTAGTTATTAAGAAATTTAATAAATTAATTAATATTGAGGTTCAAATTATCATAACTAAGCTGTCGGGAATCAAATTCAGAATTTTAGTATCCATAAAACTTGCTTAGTTAAATGTCTAGTAAAAATTAGTGACATCTAACGGGAAAGTTTGGAGTTGTTTGGTAGGTCTTGAAACATGGTCAACTTGGAATACGGGAGGTCTTTAGTTGAAGTATTGAGTTCAATGTTTAAACGCTAGGTGTCGCTGTGAGTAGGAGCAGTAAGTTATTCACTTATTAGAGTGAGAGGGTATACATAATTCTCAAATCAATTAGAAATATAATTTATATAACATAAAATGACAGTAATTTATTAAAAGAGTTCATAATGTTTAATTTATTATTAGATTTTATTGTGTCTGGCTTCAGCAGTCGGCTTTCTTGACATTTTTCTAGATTCAAAAATTAGGAAAAGCTGGGGTTTTGAATTAGGAAAACAAAAGATTCGCGAGGAAACGTAATGTGGAGTGGGGAGGCAGTTTTGTTTGAAACGCGGAACGGTTCACATCTCCTTGGAGTTCCTTATTGGTAGTCATTGATTTTCATTTTAGTCTCTAAGTAAGTGGAGATTATTGTGGAATTCTTTGACTATTTACATATCTCTTACTTGATTATTTTTTATTGTTTATAACTCCAGTGAGATTTGAATAGGACAAAAGTCGTGTCTTTAGGAGACGATAGCTTGGGTTGAAACGCGGCTTTGCCATGGGATATACGTACATTCAAGCTATTTATCCTACGTGGGGAAGGGTTAAATTCTAGGGGTAGGAGTGAACTGGTGCTCTGAGGCGAGTCCAGGGGTTGTGCATTATACGAAGCAGGGCCAACCTTAGTGCCTCCTGAGTTTGGGTGTGCATGTGTGATTTGGGAAGATCTCTCATGTTCAGTCGAATTTAGTCTCCTGTCTATATATTTATATTTTCACGCTCATCAACACAAGAGTCTGTTCTGTCACCCAGTCCAATTTCGGTCAGACTCGATCACACGGGTATAGGGTCTTAGGGTCAGGCACATAGGGAAGCAACCCATCCTGAAACTTTCATTTGAATTAATTTACATCACTCTTACGCATTTAAATGGGGAGCTGTGGGATGCAGCGATTGCTTACAAATCTTGAAAGTAAATGTAAATTACAATAGGAATATTAATAAATCTACCTAAGTTCTCTTGTCAATTCAGAGCTTAGGAAAGTAATCAGAATTGATGGATTGACTAACTAAATAGGATTCTTAATAAATCTACCTAAGTTCTCTTGTCAATTCAGAGCTTTGGAAAGTAATCAGAATTGATGGAATAACTACTTAATTTTATATGACATTGAGTAAATTAAAGACCAGACCTTTGATTATACCAGAATATTCTAAATTAATTATAATCAACAAGGAATGTTCAAGAAACTCTCCAGAGATTCTTGCTGGATCTTCTCAGCAGTAAGTTTTTCCGAACGGGAGGTAGCTTCTAGACCAATCTAAATGTTTATAAAGACTGCTTGAGTAAAGACATATATTATGAATAAATAATTCTTGTTGTTGATCTTAGATTATAGCATAAAACATCTTTTTTGATTCAAGTACTAAAAAGAAGTATTTGAAAACCTTTTACCTGATTAGCTATGATGAGATTTCAATCTAGCTTGGGAAATTACCCGAGGTAACAGCTTACGAAACAACGGATGGCATCTACCTCTAGCGACAATTGATATATCATTATAATATAATAAAATAATAAATCAAATATAAGATTTACCAGTCATCTAGCAAGACAAAGCTATTGACTCATTTGAATGCAAGAAATAAGCTTTAATGTAAGATCAATAAGTCAAAAATAATTCCAAATTAAAGAATATGAGTTATGGAATATAGAACCCTCTTTTCCCTTGTAAACCATACAAACCGAATGACATCACAAGACCTTAAAGCGAATATTCTTATTAATTATGGCTAGGGGTCTGTCCAGTAGTGGGTGTGGACCATAGGAATGGGTTTAGCCCACGTGGTAGCATCCACGGGAGCGGGGTTGAGCTCCTTCCCTCCTTCAGAGGCCAAAGAACATTAAGCTATAATATCCAGATGAATAAATGTTTATTTCAAAACAATGTTTGTTTACAAAATCTTAAATGAACTGTCTGTACTTATTTACTCTTTGTCTTATCTAGCTATTCTACTTGAGGAGTGACTACTCTGCCCTATTTAATCTATGACATAAAGTGTATTACTAACTAAAATAATTTCTAACAAACATGAAGGCAGTAGGATCTTTATTTAATAGGAATTTGATTATTACTTGAGTTGGGTATTAGAACTGTTTCATGTTCTTTAAGGTAAGGATTTAAATACGTAAATCATGTCTAAAAGTACCTAGGTTATCAACGGTTCACAACAGTAGTCCTTTTTCGTTATCACTAGATTTCATTGGCCAAACGTTTAGTTTAGGGTAGGTATAATATAAATTTAATATGGGGTGGGGGGGGGGTTGGGTACAAGATTACCTAAGCTTTAATTGTGATTACACTTTCTTAATTTTTTGACAAAGAGGTGGCATAATTTCTTTGTTGTTTCATTTCGTATGCCTCCGTTGCCGCCTCCTAGGTTGTTCGGACGCGAGCTGCCTCACTGAAACTCATTATTTCTTAAACAAAGCGAACTGAGGATACCCAGCATGCAATTATGTGGTAGCTTTGTTATAACATGCTTATTATGTTCCTGCACGTGCTTCTTTTTTTATTTTACGTCACGATTCGCACCTAAACTCGCTCGACGTTCAATCATGCAAGTAATGAAAAGACAATGCAATCAAAAATGATGTGTAATTCGCGTAAAGGACAATGTTTGTCATAATACAAAATCTAATTTACCTACCTACCGTTTTAAGAAACCTAAATAAAGGCGGGCGGGGGTATGTAAGGTATTTAGTTTGTATATGTAAATTAAATACTTATTAGGATAAAACTGTAATTGGAGGTAATGTAAAATTAATTTAATTAACGTCGATGATCTGCCTCTTGATTTGTCTTGTCCAGATGAGTGGAAATTACGTAGAAAAGCTCCCCAAAATCAAGGAACAACGAGCCGTAACAAGATACCGAGAGATATTTATCAAGTTCTGTGATATTTACAAGCGGGATGAAAGATACTTTGCAGAGGCAAATGACCGCACGGTCTACGCTTTTAAAGTCGGTAGACAACCTCGTTGTAATTACAGAGTTTTATCTAAGTAGTTGAAATTCAGTACTTCTTCGACGGATACTTAAAGCGATTATATTATAAAAGTTTTTACTTAATACCTACTACAGACGTTCGTTAATAATTCAATCCTCTCTTGATAATTATTTTACGGACCTTATTAGGAAGATTGGTTTAATGCGTAGCGTACCTATTCTATTCTTGGTGTAACTGGTACTTATCCGTGGACTGGATACTGTATTATGGCAAATTTTGAAATTATCTAAAAGAGCGTAGTCATTCCAGGGTTAGACGGTTGGCGGTTGGTCAAATATTCCTATTACGCTAATTGGTAGGCCCCGTCGACGCAAACATCGTCCAAAGCTTTGTGCGCTGGGTGCGGTGCGCCGCAACTCGCAATCTGTAAACGCTTTGTGTAGGTCTCGTTATGGGCCTATATGGGCTATATGAATAGCAATTGTACAGATAAACCTACTAAGCACAGTGTACCTATACTTGTAATGGTAAACGTGAACGGATTCCACTTAAACACATACGAAATCAGCGCTGTATATTATGAATTGTGTTTCGCACATTCTACAAAATGATCTTTGGATGAAGATATTCCTATGGTAAAGGAAAAGCTTGTGTTCAAAAGTTTTTTTTTAATTAGATAGATTAGAAAGGTCGTATTCCACCTTTTCAACTGTCTTGTATAAGGCAATGTCAATGTACCTACTTATATTGTCGTTAGCTCGGTAGGTACCCTTTACTCGATTAAAACGTGCTTATGGTGCTTCGTTAATAATTCGTTTAGGAATTTATGTCCTATCCGGGAACTATTAATCTCTAGTTATCTACTTATGGATACTTACTTACTGCACAATTTCGCAGTAAAACAGTAAATAGGATATAAACATTAAACAATTCTGATAGGGCTGCACGTTATATAGTACTACCGTTACATGGCATTTTAACTTTGGAAATTTCAATATGTCCTGCGGCGTCTGTGGCATATCTAAAGAGACGTCTAAAGTATATCAGTTTCAATTTGCATACGGAGCTGGTTTGTGAAGTGTCGACTATCGTAGAATCGAATATTGGGAAACTCTTGCATTTGAACAGCTTGAACTGGTTGGAACTGGGATCTCAAAACTCTATATAATGCTTTTGTTTTGTATAACACGAATCCCTAACAGCTGGCTTGTCCCACGTTAACCCACATCCACAATGATGGGAGCGAGGATGTTGTTTTTTAAGAGACATTTACTTTTCATAATATATGACTGCAGTCAAATCTATTACATCATAGTTAGTGATAAATCGCTTTTCTTTTACTTTAATCTCGCGTGTGCGAAGTTTCACGGTGAAACCTTTATGTATCCATTCGTCCTTTTATAATTCCTTTTTATGTCCATCCGCTCCTATATTGCATGCTTCCTTCCTTGTGTCTGGTAATAACTTATCTAAGCAAAGAAAACTGAGATTAAAGAAATGAGCCCGAAGATCGTTCTTTTCACAATTCAAAAACGTGCCCGAAATTTCAGCCGATGCTTCTTTTGTCTATCTCTCGCTATGAAGTTAGATAAAGAGAGATGCAAGCCTTTTACGCCGCTCACCCCCACGCACCTGATACAAATTTTGGTCCCACTGGTAGTTCCAGTTATTAGTTACCTACTTGTTACTTCCATTACCATACAGTACAGCGACATTTTAAGAGTGCGTCCAGGTCGGACGATTGTTCCGCCAATGCGCTGCTCGCATGCAGCTCTCGAGTGGCATATTTGACAGATCTGGACACACCTCAAGGCTCATAATATACTTTTTTTAGTTAAGTTAAAGAGTAGGTAGTAAGAAACTTAACTGTACTCAACATACAATCCTCAACTTACAGTTTAAAGGACTTTTCGTAAAATGTTAACCACAATCTCAGTCATTTATCTCAAATGTACCTATTCAGAACAAATGTGAACGTGCTTATTGTTTATAGATTAGCTAAATAAGTGATAACTAATAATCCTTTTAATTACGCATCTGTATCAGTACATAAATAACTTGTTTTCTTCTTGTTTTGTCCATTACCTCATGTAACTAACATGTTATCTGTCTCCGATCTCGTCGTAAGTTTCTCAGCATGCTTCTTCACATTACCTACCTGTAGTAAGTATACCTACCCATTTGGTAAGTTATTCTGTTAATGAAACTAACGTCTAGGTACTTGAAATGTTTGATTAATGAAAATAGTTTCCAAAATGCTTGAGGGAAAAGAGTGCCTAAAAGATAATTAAGAAGTCGTTAATCATAACTTTATAAATTTTCATACTTTGTTGCAATATTTTATCTATCCAGCCACTCTGGCGGTCAGATGTTAACTTTGCTTAGTATATTGTGTGCACCTACTTCTTTCAAGAGCTTAATTTAGTTCAACCTTCATTCGTTTTATTCATCAATTTCAATGAAAGCTCATCATGTTTTGAAAAAATAGTAATTATCAACTGTTCTTTGAAGTCACTGTCAGATTAAACAACTGAAATTCATTTTTGGTTCAACTGACACCGGCTCCAAAGTCTGCCGAACGTTTGGAAGTTTTTTTTTGGCTGCAGCTCTTAACACAATTTTAGATGAACTTATAGTAACATTGTTTATTTACTTTGACAGGAAATGTTATAATAATTCTTACTATCACTGACAATCTTAAGAATTATTTTATTTATGCTTCTTACCATACACTACACAGACTCAACTCAACTATAATACGTACTTACATGAATATAAATAAGATCCAAACAATCGTCTAATAATTCACCTACACCAAAGGATCATTATCGAAAGTTGTATAAGGGATGTTCAAGTCAGGTGAATGAACTTAATCTAGTAGGTACTTACCTAAGTACTTACTTAATCAGAGAAAAACCGTATCTTGATTGAAGCGATTAAGTAGATAAAAGGTCGGTTTTACTATCTAAAAACACAGGTTAGCTTATATTAGATTAATTAATCTCTGGTAGCTCCGGTCGGACGGTCAAGAAGTCCGCGGCGGACGTTTTGCCGCGACTAATCCGAGCAGACTGGGACAAACCCCCATTACCATGATTGATTCTCGGCGTTCAGGCTGGCTACAAACACAAAGGTCTGCTGCAATTTCGGAGCGCTTTCAATTTGCACTGAGCCGCTTGCCTCTCAATTTGCGGCGCACGGACCATTCCGTCGGGCCCCGGCGCGCTGACCCGTGCCTCAGCGCCATTTCCAGATAGGCTCTACACAAGTCATCGCGAACTGATGTCTTAATTGATTACCATTCCGATTTTGCGCTGCTGATGACCCTTTAACAGCTTTTTATACAAAATGCCTTTGGACCGATCATGATTATTTACTAAATGTTTCTTAAAAATACACCTCATTCACGTTTAACGCATTCACTGCCACCGACGCATATATGCGTTTTGCTGACTTTCCCGCAGTGCCTTGAACGCACATGTGCGTTGCAATGTTCCCTTAATGACAGATGTGGCACCTGGCGAAAGTTCGTAAAACAGAAGTGGCAGTGAATGCGTTAACGATGAACCATAAATATTTAAATATCGCATATTTTAATATACCTGCTACTCGTGATTTCAGTCTACGTGCTTCGATATCGCATACCTAAATATGAAGGTACGTATCTACAATATGGCTCTTCAACAGAAACGTTGAATATTGCAACTTAACTCCTACCTACTCTAAAATTCATAACACATGCCGCGACTTCTGACTGATTGGACCTATACAAAAGTCGACTGGCAACTCTCAGTTTATGTGGATTGTGGAGGCATAATAATCTTTTAAGGAAAAGTCTGCGAAAATTACGAACGCTGTTGCCCATTATGTGATAAAATATTTAGGTACGTTTACGAGCACCTGCTAATCGATCTACAAAACTAACTTGCTTTTATTTTACGTTACATAAGTACCTACTGGTTATTGAATCAAAAAATTATCTTAGACGTGATGTAAAAAATTGTTCTTCCTACATTCAGAATAAGCCTTCAGAACATGGATTTCTTTGTTAAAATTATTTAGTATGTAACAAAAGCATTTAGTAGGCTTTTAGCGCGCACTCCACTAACTGTGAAAAACTTTCACGATGTAACCCCTATTGTAGGAGTATCTGAAACAGCTCGAATTTCAGCCAACACAGCGCGAGCTGGGATTACCATAATTTGCATAAAAATGAAGAAATCCTACGCGGATTGAGTTCCACGGAAACGGTAATCTTATTAAGAGACGTCTGGCTTTCATTAACATTTATGTGACTTCCGCGAGAGAAAACTTTGAAGTCTGACGCTTTTCCGCGTGGATTCGGAGTCTGCGAACTTCTGATGCACTAATCTAAATTCACCGATCGCGGACGCAGTTGCCTGGAGAGTTGTTGGTTACTATACCTTGTTATAAAACTCTCAATTTATTCCAAAACTCGAATTTCTATTACAGGTATATCCGATATATTGGTGCGCTAACTTCTACGTATTACGGTTGGTAATGCTTACCTAACTCGAAACTTGACGTAGGTACTTACCTAAAACATCTTTTATTATTTGATTTTAATCTGTATAATTCTGAACATCAAATTACCATAGTCACGTGAATTACTGTAGAGTAATGCTTATAATTAATTACCTTTGTGACTAACCCATTCAGATCTAGATTTATATGCTACCTACTCATAATTCTGGAACTGCGTGTATCCAAACTTACCTAAATATAATTCGGAAACTCAGTCTTAAAATCTTTTCGACGTTTCAAAATTTAAATAATTTCCACTTTAGAAAATGAAATGCATGGCAAAGTACATAGATATTGCAACAGACCAAGTTTCATGTTTGTTTAACATCCCTGGACAAGTCTCGTGCAACTAAAACGTGATATGTTTTAATGAAGTGCACATTAAAGTATAGCAAATGTTTGGTGTACGTACACTTGTTACTATATATAATACATCAAAGTGATAATCAAATCCTTTGACTCGGCCGGGACGGGGGACTAGCCTTGTGTCCCAACATCCTACTTAGCTCGCAACAAACCTTGGGAAGTTTCTTCATTTATCGAACTGGTTCCCAAAGGATACGCTGTGCAATCTTTCGGAAATAGAAAGTCAAGTGTGCAATGGTTTCAACCCGACAAGATAAATCTTTGCTTGGAATGGTGCACGAACTGTTTATACTTAATGGCACTTTACAGTCTTGGTGGGAAACTAATGTTTTTCCGGGCTCAAACTCTGTAAGAGCTTCGTTTTAGTGCGTCTTCCGCTGCCTTAGGTTTAGGTTCATATTTTATCTTATTAACTTATTATTTATGATTTTTGATTCTATTATGAGTTTTAAACAGGTATCTACACCCTACACTCTCTTATCCATACGAAATCTATAGATTTTTTTAATGTAGCAAGATTGGCAAACAGGCTGACGGCCCATCTGGTGGTTAGTGGTCACCGCCGCCGAATGTCTATAGAGACATTTGTAACACCAGAACAGAGGCATTACCAATGCGTTGCCGATCTCGAAAGGGGAGGAGGATAGGGCGTATAGGATAAGGCAGGATAGGGGACATAGGATTAGGGAACATGGGATAGAATGATAGTGAAGAGGACAGTCCCAGTCCTCTCACTCACCGTACGAAACGCAATAGCGAACTATTACTTCACACCAATATTCTGCGAGAGTGTGGTACTTCCCCGGACGATTCTGAGCAATAATTTAATATTATTGCAAAGCTCTACCAGAATAACATAATATTTTATTAGATAAAACTAAGTAACTAAGAGAAAATTTTCGCAATCAGAGCACTCAGACTATTTCCTGGAATTCCTAAGGGAACGGGAATACAATGCGGTGAAAGGTAGGAACTTTGTGTAAGTACTTAGAAATTAGCTTGGCCTTTCAACCCCGCTACAGGCGTCCTTGCCCGTTTCTTGTAAACGTCTAAGTCATCGATCACGACCCAGCGGGCGGCGAGAAAATATTCCTTTTCATATCATTCATGGAGAAAAAACCGGTCAAGAACGTGTCGCGTGTTGTATGCTTACAACATTTGATATATTACGAGTTTTATTTATATTTAGGCAGGTTAACAATAATTTTATTCACTGAGATAAACATGTTCTCGACACAAACTGGCACTGTCAAACGTAACATGCTACGTGAAACGTGGGTATCGTGGGTGGGAAATATATATTCGTGCCCAAACATTACGGCATTTCAAAACATAAAAGGGTCGCTCAACGCATTTGACGCCCCTGACAAGCTCTGCTCCTTGAGATCAATTTTCAAATTTCGTGGAAACGTCAGAAGCAAGCCCCCGGAAATTGTAAATTTAGGTTACGGTGTCTCTTTTTAGCTGTTGTTGGGGCAGAGTATGTGGTAAGGGATGGAGAAATTTCATCTTTGAATTTTCTGTTCTTTCTGGCCTCCGGCCGTATCTCCGTCACGCGTCAGCAATCAGATGTGACACGACGAGCAAAGCGTGCGGCGGGTTATCAGCGCTGATGAGTGACCAGACTTGACCCTTGTCTGACCCAATTAGCTATCACTTACGTTATACATAATGGACCTCTTTGTTTTGGTCGATTTATAATCGGAAAAGACTCTTTGTTCGATATTATGTAACCTTGGCTCGTTTACGATTATATTAGGAGACTAAACACAGGAAGTAGGTAGGTACCTAGTTACTTTACAGTTCCTATGTAAATTTCAAATTCACGACGGTTGAAAGATTTTTTTATTACAAACCCTGACGACATAAAATCGTAATTAGGTATTACTGACTGAATAAGTTGATAAGAAAAAGTAAATAAGAAAAGAACTAATGCGTTTTTAATCGTCCCGTTATCCACCAGAAGTAAAGATTATTAAAAAAATATTAAAAAGAAAATCTAGAGTAGGTATAGAAATGTAAAAATGTAAAGTAGGTAGGTACTTAAAAAAGACGAATCCCATTGGAATTTACGTCAGCCAATAAACTTTAAAATTAAAGGTACCCTATGTTCGTCCAAAACCGTCTATCAAAGTGTCAGCTGTCTTTTCGCCCGAAACTAAATTTCCAATCTAACGCAAACGGATGACATCGTTCTGGCGTGAAGCGTGAATATTAACTGCAAATGGGTACGTCCAATTTGTTTACGAAATAAACTTGGGGTGTTTCTGAAATTTTTAACATTTCGGCCTGCGAGTCCCTAGGAGGTCATTACTCACGCGGGAAACCATCCACCTCGCCGTTTGTGGGCAGCTACCACTAATTTATGACCCTTTAAGTGCCTCCAACAAGGAATACCGCGGCAATAAACTCAAGAGCTATGAACAAATAGGACCACATACATTAAAGGATCAATAATCCTTTAAAATTGTTATTTAAATAACCAAATCATCATTGCTTTATCGCCAAAATACTGTTCTACAATGTACCTACTTGTAGTAAGTACCTACGGTCGACGTCAAAGAGATGTTTATAGTTTTTCGCGTCTTGTGTATTCGCGTCCCACTGCTGGGCACAGGCCTCCTCTCATCGCTAGAGAGTTTGGGCTTTAGTGCGGGCCCAGTGCATATTGGGGACTTCACACACATCTTTGAATTACTTCGCAGATGCGTGCAAGTTTCCTTACGATGTTTTCCTTTACCGAAAAGCTCAGTGGTTCTAATTAAAATTCCCACATAAGTAAACTTAGAGGTACGAGCCGGACCCCCGACCCTCTGCATGAGAGGCGGTAGGTCGAACCACTAGGCCACCACGGACGGGTTTTTACCCGAATGTCAAGGAGGGTAATTTTTCACCCTATTTCATTATATCTTATTGACGTCGACTGTACCTACATGTAAACTTATGAAGAACTTGAGTTTGAAAAAAAAACTGGTTTTATTAATAAAAATAAATCAATCGATCGAATCGATCTACCTAATTGTTCTTTACAAAAACTATACCTATTTATTGGACTAACTGTAAATTGTTTGCGTTTTCTTCCATTCATTTATCACAGAATGTTCTCTTATGATATTGAAGTTCTCATTCTTACAACTACTAAACTTATTAAGTACTGTGTAACAACTTGAGATGCGAGGACCATCTCAAGAAGTTTACAAACGACCGGCTTTTTGAAAGTTACTTCTTTCGCATGTAATCTGTTTAGCGCAATTATTTTGGGGAAAATATCAAAGGATACAATGTGTACCTAAATAATAAATATCAAAGTCCTATTACTAGACGTCATCTCATTCAGGTGTAACTTAGTGAACAAGTACCTATTTCTATAAACCGCCATATACTCGTAAGCTGAAAATGTGAATTCAAAAAATGCAAATATTGTAAAAAATATATAGAATTCTAATGACAACAACAACAACAACAAAGAAAATGCAGAAAGAATGCACAGTAAATAGGTAAACAACAGGCGAACTCTGAGATAACAAGTAGGTAAGTAGGTGGGTGCACAAGGTACTTTATTCTGTGATGTTGTCGTCAACCCTCAAAAACTTGTTTTACTACTAAAACTTATTTTATCACAATTGATTCAGCTGTGAAATTATGAAGGTGTATCTAAAGAACAGATTTGCGTATAGATTGAGAGATCCTATTTTCTTGACAATACAAGTAGAGATCTTCTACTATCTAAAGTCCCGCGCCTTCACATTTCAAAACGCTTCAATTTTTTTATTATCATTTAAAAAGCACCACCAACCCTCTCAATGCATATTTGATTTGGCTGTCTCAGCACGCACACATGTGTTGAGAGTGTTGATGGTGCTTTTTAAATACATTACAGCGTTTTGAAATGTGAAGGCGCGGGACTTTAGATAGTAGAAGATCTCTACAACTAGTATGGATATAGAGCATAGATAACTGAGTTTTGTTTAAGCTAGTTCTAATTTTTCCATACCAATTTCCTCTCACTCTCCGAGTTCTGTGTCTATCTCAGCAGTAAAGGTAAATCGCAACTACTTAGGTAATTCGATAGTAAATAATTTCATTTAATACGTATTGGATGTTCATATATGTATAGGTACTCATAGCATATAATGACGATCATAATAAATCATCATTCATGTCACTGTGAGATGTAAAAAGTTTAAATACGTTATATATAATTATGGTAGAGTTATGACTTAGGCGGTGATTAAGGAAAACAATTCGGTAGGGAACTTGAAAGATATAAAAATAACCCTTTATCGCCCATTGCTATACAGCTATTTAGATTCGGTATAAATAAAGGTATCAACCGGAATTTCAAACGTGTCATTCTGTGAGTGATAATTATTAATATCAATGGTGCCATCAATCAATAGTCATCTTCGTAGGGTGGGCTCAGCTTGTGTAGGCGCGCTTCAAAATAATCGGCATAAGCGTCGCCCTGTCGTCGTCGGTAGGAATGGAAACGGTAGAGAATTTTGACATAGGAACATTGTTCTATCTGTATTTAAGCCCTTTTTCCCTTCCGGTTTGAGTCCTAGTAGGCCTGTTCGTAATACTCGTAGGTACGTTACCAATTAGTTACTCGTAAGGGCCCTCGCCCACGGCGACTTTTTGTAGCGATGCTACCGCGCTACTCATATCGCTATCCTTCATTTACGTCAAAGAATAAAAAGGATAGCGGTATGAGTAGCGTGGCAGCATCGCTACAAAAAGTCACCGTAGCGATGGCCCTAATTCGATGTAACTGCTGTACTACTACTACTACTACTACTACTACCTACTACTACAGCCTATTTGCGTCCCACTGCTGGGCACAGGCCTCCTCTCATCACGAGAGGGTTTGCGCTATAGTCCCCACGCGGGCCCACTGCAGATTGGGGACTTCACACACATCTTTGAATTACTTCGTAGATGCGTGCAGTTAAGTTAAGAATTAACTGATATTATTTTATGGAGGCAAGCTCGATAATTCCAAATAACTTACTTATCCGCTCTTACTGATTAGACGGAAGCATAACTCTGGAATGGAAACGTTTCCACTTAGATTACAGAGAATATTAAATCTCCCTATTCCTGTTATTGCTTTGTCTAGACTGTCTTTAGGGACGCCGTTGGTCGCGACTCGCGGCCATTGCAATAAAGAATTCTTGAGAAGTGCGCACCGGTAGCTACCTAAGTGGAATATTGATCGCGTATGACATTTGTCTTCGTGCGAGTTACAAATGGCGGTGTGAAGGAACAAATAAGCAAATAGATTGTTCGTGAAATAAATGGCATGCTTGTAAGTACAAAGGACTGCTCTATTCCGTTGATACCAGTATCTCTATCTGCTAACGTTTGCAAGATAAGTAATACCTATGTATGTAGTGTCAAATGGCTATGGAAAATTTAAGAGCGCATCTAAGGTAACCCTGTACTTTTATTGTTATGTTTTTCTTTGTTCGGATTAGGATTTACGAAACGAATGCGTGAAAATGCTATTGTAAGACCTTAGAAACTTTAGTTACATTGAGGTTTTCAAGTTAGAGGGAATCTGATCAGTATTTCGCAACATAGTCAGCATTTGCAAAATGCAAATCAAATTCGGAGTCGCTCTAACCCTCGCTTCAGCTGTAGGTATTAGTGAACAGACAAACAGAAAACCCAAAGGATTTGTACTTTTTAGAATAACAAAGAGGAATAAGTACGTGTTTGTTTCTCGTGATGCTCTTTTTCTAAAAGAAAACAGTTTCTTCCGAACTTAATGCTTCGAAGATAACGAGACATTCGAGATTTATCTTGAATTCATACTTTTTACTGGGACTAGTTTTAAAGTTAAAGAGAGCACAGGATGCTTGCATCTCCCGGAGCGCTCCTTCTTTTTTTCTTCTTCTTTAATCTGAATATTTAAGTGGAGCAAAAATAAAGAAAGATATCCGTTCATTCTCAGTAAGAATAATTTATGGATGGTCGTTAAGTGCGTATTAGTTCCCTTATTTCCTTATTAGGGGTAGGTAGGTACCTATAAGATCATTTGCTTTCACCATTTACTACGCACGTAAGTAGGGAAGTATCTATTCAGTATCGTAATTACTTTAGTGCAAGTAAATACATTATAAATGACGTCATAGTCATAATCGTAAAGCTAAGTTCACTGTTTTGTCTGACCCCGCGAACTCATTAAGAATGTGGGCACCTAAGTATATACAGATAAAATTATACCTACCTAGCAATATAAGTATTAAATATGTACTCGTACATTATCAACCATTTACCTAATAGGAATCATTTCCCATATTCTCTATTTCAAATCATAAATGCTATAAGTAGGTAATGTTATTCGTTCTTATTATTATAAAAAGTAAAAACGAATACAGGGTTTACTGAAATAAATAATAAACAGGATTATGGACACAAAATTGATTAAAGTATGGATGGAGCAACAAAAAACCAACTCACACATAGTTATACTATGAGCTATTGCGCTCCACGTATGCATAAAAAATAAGATGAAAATGCAAAGTGGCGTGCAGTACTTTTCTCATCTTTGACGGGAAAAACGTGTGGCGGCAAAGGTAATAAAATTTGACCTACTTTTTTACGTCTCACCTAAAAATATTCTAGTCTTCTGCAGAATTTTGTGAAAGATCATATTCAAAGTACCTATGCAAAACACAAAAATTACGATTAAAATTGGTCATAAATTATTAGCTTAATTTTATACTATTGACCATGGCAATATTTCGTTAAATTATTGTTATAGGTAAATAATCAATGGTAATTAACAAATTGCTATTGAATAGTTAGTAACATCCCATCCGTATCGTCAGGTACGATGCAACTTGTGAATTAATTATATTTTTATTAAGTTTATGTAAATATTCTTACAATTTAGGGCATTAGGGTCTTAATTTTATAATGCAGCCACAGATTAATTTATAAATTTTATTTTTGCCAATTTATCACTGATAGGTATCTCTTTTACATGAAATCTTTTCCGAGTTGTATAAATGAAATAATTTATATACCTACTTAATATTAAAAGTGCACTCGGTATAATAGGGATGACGCCAGGGTGAAGAAATCGAAATTCTAATTAGTCAGTCAGGTAATAAAAAAATATTAGACACGTATTTTTTGTTTTATCAAATTAACAAAGAATAACTAAGTTAAATCGCATTAAAGTTGGAGAGTGGGGGCTAACTACGTCACCGTTAGGTATAAATCGTACCTAACCGTGACTTCACGCGACAATTCAACTCAATATATCTCCGTATAAGTTTGATTACGTGAAAAAAGAAAAAATACGTGTCCAATACTTTTCAATAGTCTGCCTAGTAGACTACGGAAACAAAAGTGGTCGTCATCCCTATTATAGGGTCAGGCAAAACATGACGATATTTTAAGAATAGTATCAGTTCCAAGCATGAATTGGATTTTCATTTTTTTTCGAGTTTGTAATACAAAATTGAGGTTCACAAAAATCGCTCACAACATAAATCCCTTACTGCGCCATACTTCTTTTACCAACTCGAAATAAATTAA
Organism: Aethes cnicana; assembly: GCA_963971205.1. Lineage (NCBI taxonomy): Eukaryota > Metazoa > Arthropoda > Insecta > Lepidoptera > Tortricidae > Aethes > Aethes cnicana. The sequence continues at coordinate 10,721,284 of OZ020274.1, read as the reverse complement.
AAACCTAAAAACATGCTTAGAATCGATAACTGATTGTGTGACTTAAATATCCCCACAATGTTTTGCTTGACCGCGTATAGTCGACCATCTTCCTACCAACCACAGTTAAAACAAACCCACGTAACAACCGTTTTACTTTTAGGTTACAAACATGAAATCTTACACACCAGAAAATCCGCTAAACATTGTACTGTAAAGAACGAACACAAATGCTGTTTCAAAAACGTACAGTCCCGGTGAGCGCAGGCGGTTACCGGGAATCCGTCGCACGCCAGCTATTGGCCAGGAGCCAAAGCCTCTTTCGATATGTGAGGCCCCACACGCGAAAACTACCAGAAACTAAAAAACTAACATTAAAAACACACCCCGTCGATTCCAATCACTCCGTGCCGACACTCTTTTTCCCCGAAATAGGTTTATCGCTTGTTTCCCTACAACGTTCCATTCTGACTGTAAAGTTTCCAGCCATCCAGCGAGATTTTGGCCGCAAAATGTTCAGGCGTGTATTAGCAAATCCAAATCCCTGGATATGCGGGAACCTGAAATGAAAAGCCGTTGATTGCATAAGCTGATAACTGAATGTATTCGACGGGTTGTGCAAGCAATATGCCCACTAACCCACTATAGATCATCGGGCAAGGATTGAAAATACGGCTTCCAAACATTTTCATTAAAGTGACAAAGTCTCATCGATTATCAAACCAGGAAAACAAAGAAAAATATGCAAAATGTTAGGTATCAATATAAATAAAACTCTTCCGTTACCGACTAAGTGGATAACTATGGCAGCCTTTTTGCGTCCCACTGCTGGGCACAGGCATGCTATCACGAAAGGTTTTGGATAATAGCCCTCGCGCGGGCACTGTGCGGGTTGGGCACTTTACACACATCCTTGAATTAGTTCGCAGATGCTTGCAGGTTTCCTTATCGAAAAGCTCAATGGGTACTTAAAATCAAATTTAATTGAACAACGCTACCACGGTTTTGTTTGCGGACGATGTCGCGGCCAGACTCCTCATCATCATCATCATTTCAGCCGATAGACGTCCACTGCTGGACATAGGCCTCCCCCAAGGCGCGCCACTCAGACCGGTCCTGTGCCACTCGCATCCACCGCGTTCCCGCGACCTTTACAAGGCCAGACTCCTAGTAGTACACCAATATTTCTGATAAGAAATGTTTCAAGCATGCGTTGGTCGTGGTAAGTCGTGCAGCTGCGTGGAGGATAATGCATATCTCGGTACTGACCTTGCCTAGAAATAAGATAAGATGTATGATTCCAAGCGCGACAGAGGTCGAGAGACAATTTCCTGAGTGTGGACCGCAACGGTTGCTCTTTCCCGCGAGGCGGTCATGTCTGTCTGACACAACCTGTAAGTGTTCGACGGAAATGGGATGTCGTCTCCAACCTTTGCACTTGGCCCACGCGAATTGCTTCCGGCTACTTCTCCGTGCACAAAACGTTTAAAACTGACAGGTTGGCTGTAAGCTTCTCTGTTAAGCTGGTGAAAATACGCATTTGTTGTCCTAGTAACTGTCACAAAATATTCACCTGTAGTGCGGTGCGTTGAAAGAATCAAACGAAGCCATCGCTAATAAACAACCTTGATACATATTGTAGGTACTTATTACAGATTTTCGAACTAAAATTATTTTACAGAAACTATTCTAACTATCTACACCCAGCTACCACCCCTATAAGTAGCTGCCGCTTGCGGTCATTTCCCACTCGTCGAGTTTGGCTAAGCGTGCGGTTTTTCACTGTTACGATTTTAAACTCGACCAAACTCGACCTAGAGTTCAGTTAGCAAAATAATTTCCGGTTACGAACCCAAATAACGGTTGTGTACGCAAACTGCGGTTGGCTCAGTAAAAGTGCTTTTTTATGTTTCAGGGAATGTGCCCTGAACATTTTCGATGCCGATAGACGAACGCATCAGTGGAAATGCGCATACATAATTCAGGAGGAACGCGATTGCGCCACGCTCGCCTTTGAAGAATTGCCAGATAGATACTGGATTCATAACGATGACTACACAAATGAGGCCGAAAGAGCATATGCTGATAGGGATGCGATTTTTGTTTCATGTATAAAAATAGCCAATGGCCAAGTTCTCGAGTGGCGTCCGCGAACCAGGAGACGAGCTAAAGGTAGGCCTCCGCCCTCCAACAAGATAGAGTGGTAAAGAGGTGACCTGGTAAAGATCGCAGGAGTACACTGGATGCGAATAGCTCAAGGGGATGCCTATGTCCAGCAGTCGACGTCCTTCAGCTGACATGATGATAATGATGTAGCAAATTACCATTTATAAAACATCGGTTATCTATTTTGAAAAAGATAGTATTATATTCTCCATAGTTGTATTACACTCAACCGCAATGAAATCGGGTCATTTTGTATGGAAAATCTTATACAAAGTGATCCAATTTTATTGCGGTTGAGTGTATATAGAAACGGCTGTGAATATTTTTCTCACGAAAGTGCCAAAGGCGTCGAGAAGACTTGGTGAGAAAAACCGTCTTCGTTTTTGCATAAAATGAGAATAACCGCTGCGAAAATGCATCGCAAATTCTTAACAGATGCGGAAAAAACCTGCGAAGCGTCGCCTTTAAAATGTTCGTACCAGCCGCGCGTATTTCTACAGAAAATAACAACCATCATTTATGCATGGGCCGAGTCGGATAAGTGCTGTTTGAAATGGACATGTTTCTGGTTAAGAACTGGGACACGTATTTACGTCTAAATTAGAAGTGCGGAATGTATTTGCATTATTCATTATTTTGGACGAGATATTACAGTATTAACTCAATATGAAGGTTGATGCAATCACCAACCAAACTCGCACTACAAAGTGTCATATAGTGCTATCTGACAGTTTTCCATTTCCATAGTACGTCAGTTTATCACATGCTCGGTGCACGTTGACACAATAAACTGATACTTACTTATCACTACCGGGCGAAGTGTTCCGAACTGACGACACGTAATAAGCGAACAGTATCGCCTCCGAGTTCGTAAAATTTATGGGGCGGTTATTTGCTAAGACGTAAACGCGGCAGTTTCATAGGAATAACGGAACAGCACAGTTAGCAGAGTCTCGTGTTCTATCAAGATTGGAACAAAAAACTGAAAGAAGATTGTGATTCAAGCGATAGATACATAGCTAGTTTAATGAAATATGTAAGAGGAATACCTACCCCTTGAAAAAAATCTTACACAGCACGTTTTTGTGAAAATTATGCAAACGACATTGAACGTATTAAAGCAAAATTCATAATTATACGTAGGTATCTTGAATGAAAGTAATTCTAAGCGACGGCCGGCTTTTTATTTCTTCGAGCCTTGGGTCGCTACTATTATTTATTCAAAGGACGTATACAAATTAGAAATTATCAAGAAAGTTTAACTTTTTCATCTCAAGTTATTTTGTCTTGAGCATGATACATTTTAAGTGGGTCACGTATTCACCGAGCGATTTGACGGTGATCGTGAAACTCGTGTCGTAGGAAACTTGACCCTAGGCCGACATGCCCTTGGCCGGTTAAGTTGACATATTAAAACCGCTTGTCACAGCCCGAAAGAGGGCCACATTATCCAGGGGTGATTAATGATGCCTCATTTAGTTCATCCTCTCTAAAATCCTCTTAACACAGTACTTTCTATTAACCACGTTATTCGTACATTACAGAAATAAACCGACATTATAAGTAAGTAGGTATACTTACTTTACTTTATAAATGATCTATAAGGTTTTATTTTACCTACCTACGATATACTTACATGAAAAAGATTATTATAGGAAGTTGTGTATCTTCTCTAACAAAGTGCTACAACTCTCAAAAATATCCTAATTGATTTCACATAATATTGAAAACGACCTCGCTTTGGGGATTAAATGAAGGATGTTGGTTCCGGAGAGTGTTCGATGTATCCCCTTAATCGGATCCTAACACCCATCTCATTTGTTTTTCCGTGAACGAAATCAATTTTGGACGAAAACAGAATTAAATTTGTGAAGATCATGAAATTTTGATTACGTATATTTTTTTACCTACGATGTAAATATATAGGTACCTCCGAAGGAAGTCTTTTAAAGCAATTTTTAATATGTTTCACTCAAGTATCGTAGCAGGATGAGCGAGTCGTTTGCTTTTCGAGTTGTACCTAACGTTCCATTATTTTCCCCTAAACAATGTATCTTCCATATGACAAGAAAACAATAACTTCTCAGGAGCTCTCCGAGCTGACATGTGGAGACAAAGCAATAGCGCACCTACGTCATAAATATTGGATGCCAGCGTTTTACTCAACATGGCCACTTTTCTGCTGATGCGAAAGCTACCAACGAAGCTTCTAACGTAAACCCGAATGTAAATAACTTCAAATAATACGCAGTGTTGTTTTTATTCGAAGATTCGAGTGGTTCATGTAGGGTCCAATTAAGCTTTATCTAGTCTTATTTGCATAGCAATCTTGTGTACAGTTTTAACTATCCAATTTGTAATTAACTAGTTAGTTATTTACGAAAATCTGAGTACCTACTCAGATTTAAACATTGAGAAATATTTACGGTATCTTACCCGTCATACTTGAATCGAGTTCAAGTAAAAATGGAAATTCGCCCAGGACAAATCTAGCGCAATCGTAAAATATAGCGTAAATAAATATTTTGCGACGTGATAGAGAACGCGTGAGGTTGACGCCATTCCAATCAACCGATTTTAGTATCGACACAAAAGTTCACGTATACGTAAATGGCGGAGTAAGTCGCCATCCTGCTATGCTGAAACAGTAGCACAGCCAAGTGCTACTGCTACGGGCGGATCCGCTTCAGGGGGGGAGGTCTCGTCATACAACCTCCCCCCTTTTCGCGTCAGGGGTTAAAAGTACATAATAGCAGTAGACCTAGTCCTGCCGAGGGGGTCATGACCCCCATGACCCCCCCCCTGGATCCGCCCTTGGGCACAGCAACATAGTCGAGCATCGTTACTTCAAGTAAAACAAACCGTAAAAATCGTTTGCCTCATAAAAACATATATCTGCTAGTGTGCAGCGCATCAAAGCCCCGTAAAAGTCATTGCTTCGTGTAAAATAACACGAATGCGGGTAAAGCCGGTACGATACGAGACGTGTCCTGAGATCCCGCGAGACCATTGTTATGACCAAATAAAACTAGTTTACAGCGTGCACTCTGGGCCCGCGCTTAGCAACTTTATCTTCGACCCACCCGGCGCCGCGCAAACACTGAAAAATGCATTTCAGAAGATGCCGCCAAGTATTTTCTCCACGCTTGTTTAAATAAACAGTTGACTGAGAGAAAAACACCGATTCGACAAGTGATAAACGGATCACCGTTCATACTCCTCTGTTAAGAAAAAATTTCAGCACTAGGGACTTTGTGCTATTATAGTTCTTATGAAGATACAAACAAAGCAGTATGGCCACCTATGAATTACCTAAATGCTTATCTACCTACACTATGCGTTTCTTCCCCGTAAATTGCGGTGGCGGATTCTTAAGTAATTGAATTTTAATTAAAGACCGCCCAAGCAATTGAATATTCATTATATTATTTTATAATATAATGAATATTATATTTTATTTTTTATTATTTTATATTTTTTTATTATTATATTTTTTATTTTTTGGTCAAGGCCGGTATAAAGAGAAAGTTCAAATACCTCTATATATATATATATATATATATATATATATATATCTACAAAGTAAAGTATGAAGAGTCAAACGGTCCATTTTAATATTCCCAGATTGACAAAAGGGTCGCGCCAAAATAAACTTTGTTTAGGCACAAAATATACCTGCGAAGAATTTAAGGGAAGCTCAAAATTTAAGCTGTAATATAAACCTTTCCGATGTGTCTCCACGTCACTTACCCGTAGCTACGACGGGATAAAGTCAATATAAGTTTACCTACCTTTTATATTTGTCCAACAAAAACTATAACCACGTTTAAATATAAAATGTAAAAACCTCCAAAAAGTGACTTCAATTTCTATTATAACTAAATAAATGTAGGAAATAATACTAGTAATAGTAGTGTTTAAAATAGACCGATTCGTTTCAATAAAATAATAGATATGTACTTAAATACTGAAATGCAGGAAAATTTCTGGTGACTGGTGAGTGGCACTGTTAAGTTAATCAAAATGTTGATATAGTAGGTAAGATGGAGTATTTGCAGGCCGGTGGGTGTAACATTATTTCATAAGCTCTCGAGCCGCGGCGTGCTCCGCGAACCTCATGTAAAAACATGAAGCTGCCGATTGAAATGTAAATTGGATTCGAATTGGTCGGCAAAGCCAAAAATGTAAAGAGAAAAAGAGCGCTCTCATGAATTGGGACGTGTCGAGTTGTGAAAAAAAATATCATGAGATATTAATACTAGGGCTCTGTGGATTGTTTAATGTAACAAGATATCTTGTTTAATGCAATTACGAGTACCGACACGCTAAAACCATAACCAACATGAAAATAAACAATTTATTTATTTATTACCATTATACACAGTTTCAGTTGAAAACGTCAGGTTTACGTTTAGCGTTCTATCGCACTGTAGACAGAATTAACTTTTATAAACAGCTCTTTTTTGTTTCAAGACTGAAAAACAGAGCAGAGAAACATCGAGACGCCTGACTATCTGATGCAAGGTGCTCATAGCTCACCGCATTTAGACATTTGCAACATCAATGCATCGTTTTCTAGGTGTTGTGATTGAACCCGGCCTAAAATTAAATCGTTATTAGGTATTTAATCAGTTTAACATACAATACATGTTCAAGTAAAATTATCAAATAAATATGAGCGAGCGGTATTACCTCGTGTAGCATCATAGCAACGCGTTGTACCGCGGTTTCAATTACGCGCAGAAGTATTTCCCGCCCTCCCATTTTCTAAGCCTCCGGAGAGTGATAAAGCTCGCGCTCTTTAACGCTACATACCACGTTTAAACAAAACCAAGCAATTTAGTTGCTTAAATATGAAATCCTGAAAGGAGCAAGTAATATTAGCAAGGAGGGACTTAAGTATGCTTCAAATTTCACGCAAACTTGAGTTACGTGCTCATTCTCAATTACCAGACTTACACCGTCTAAAATTTAATAGAAAAATGTTGTCATTGTCGCTTAACAGCTACGCAGCTATGAATGTATCATCAATTGTGTAGAATAAAGCAATAAAATTCACGCACGTATTACATTTATCTCAAGTTTCAGACCTGTCCCAAAACCTCGTAACATACCTACATATAAAGGCGAGTGGGTTCAGTGTCCTCTGTTCAGTGATTTCTTAGACCAAAAAATAGAAACAGATTCGGTGATTCAGTCTCTAAAATCACGCCGCCACAACCATCAAAATTAAACTAAAAAAATCGGTTGTTTATAAAGTCGGTTTACGGACGATAATTTTACGTTATAACAACGTTATGACGTCATCGTCGTAGTCGCCGTAATCACCGTAGTCGCCGTCGTCGTCGGCGCCGTCGCCGCGCTCGGCTCAGGCGGAACACATATCGTAGGTATGTCCAGTAACGCTACATATTGCATCATGCTTTTTCGTTGGCGCAGCCGGCGTTCATCAATTTATAAGCCGTTATCACCTCAAAAACCTAACAATGTAGTTTATCTTAAATTCCGCAACCGTAACACGTAACAGCATCGTTAAAGGCATGAAGAAATTGAACGTAGGGTGTTCGGGGTCATAGTTTGGTTTGTCGGCGACACGTCTTGTAGGAAGTTGGATGGTAGCCAGCTCCCGCTGTTATGAGATGTACCGACAAGGATTACCGGTTTACAAGTTTATTTATAGACAATATAAGAACAGTTCTTCAAACTGGTTCAAGTTTGAAGAACTGTTCTTTCATGATACACGTCAAGCTATAGTTGATTTTGACGAATGAAAGTAAGTAATAAGAATTTCACACGCAGAAGAGCTAATGTTTTGGCATAGTTTCCTTGCGTTATTTTAATTTAGAGTTCTTGTATCTAGTAATTTCACAGGTTTTATAAATTAATAAATATTCACGCTCGCAAAAGAGCTTTAAAATAGTGTATTTACCTGAAACGTTGATCGACTTGTACAAATTACAGCAATTTCCCTTTTTCTGATTTCATACCTGAAATAAGCAAAATAAATTGTTAATTTAGTTAGCATAATAACTAAGTTATGGTACAATTATAAGTATAAATTCGTACGAACACAACGAACGTTAAAACTTAATTGTTTCCATTCAACACGAGATGAGAGTTAGTTCTCGAGGCAAACAATACAAAACTAGAAGAGTTAAGTAAATCAAGTAAAGTTAGTACCTACTATTCTATAACCTAGTTTCTCTTCTGTGGTTAGGTTAAACTAAGTTCTCAATACAATCAGAAATAATGAAACCTCGAACGCTCTCCTAGTTATTGAAATAGTTGCACTTTAATTACCGTTATTCTACTACCTAGTGAAGTACCCTTTTAAGATGTTTACCTTAATTTATTTGGATTATAAACGATAAGGTATTTATATTTGATTGACCCTGTATATTCCATTTTATAACGCATCACTGCCTTAAACGCATACAATACGTTCCCGTAATGAAAGAGGCGGTTCAGTCGAAAGTTCAAAAACAATAGTGGCAGTTAATGCTTTAATTGATTGATAATTCAATACATTAATGTTGATATTAATATAACGGAAAGACCACTAAAATTCTTCTTTTTTACCGGAAGGAGATCTGTTTTTTTTTGCAATATTCATACAGAAAATTGTATTTAAAAAAACTCCTAATTCATAAAGGGCGTAAGTCAAAAATGAAGCTCTTTCTGCGCATAGATAAAGTTCTGCGCGTATAGCACCCACTCATTAGCGAGTCAGTGAATTGAGTGAGATGACGTCATGCATAGGGCTGCCAAATCCCGGGACTATCGTAATCCTGAGATTACCAAAGTCAATCCCGGGATTGGGTACTGCACGCACCAGTTTATCTAAAAGTAATGAAGAAAAAAATCTGAAACCTTTTTATTGACTCCTTTAAATAGAGATACCGAAATGGTTTTCGAATAACGCCTTACTAAAATGTTTAAATGTTGTCACCTGCACGCTGCTATGAAACTCTTGCGCTGCTAATAAAAAGGCGAACAATACTCTAACAACATTCAACGTCGTAGCCTCTCAATCAGGGGATATAATTGAAACTTGTTTATTCCTGTTTGTTTGTTTACGAGTGCGGAAGTCGTAACAAAGTTATTGTTCTCCCGCGGCCGCTATCGCCGTTCCGCCGGAGTAGGCAACTGGGCATTCCGTCTGCTCAACTCTTTAATTTGCTCACGATATCGTTATCTATGTTTAAGCGGATCCTTAATGGATTGTGGGCTCGTAAAAACTTACTAACTTGTCCTAATCTTTATACAATTCTTATGCTAAGTGGATAAGGCAAGACAAAGCTGATTATCTCGTTAACTATGTAAAATATTGAAAGTTTCACATTTATTATTTTTCTAATTTAAAAGTATAGACTGCCAGTCTTAGTCTCAATTATTTATCTGTATTAGGTATTACCAAACCGATCGATATTTTTGTTTTCTTGACTTAGTCAAAGTTCTTCAAAGTTAGATAAAAATCAATTAAAAATAATGTTCATGACTACTAATATACAGTTAATAGTACGTACCAAATATTTATTTTTATTAAAATATCATGTTCTGATTGTTGGAAACCCTAAATGTGTTTTGGTCGAGGGCGGTCCCCAGTGCGCTTTCACAGGCCGACAGTATTTCCAATGAAGCGTGAAGCGCTGTTGTAGCCTTTATTCAGATTAACTGTCACAATAACATGCCGTCGAATTACATTGTATGTTTAAATTTAGGCGAATACACGCAACGATCATTGGCCGTACGTGCTTGACTACATACTTAATTTACTGACGCATAGCTGAGCTGATTCTTCCCAATTTAAAAACCCTTAAATTCACGAGTACACCTTTATAAAACGGTTTCAACAAGAGAACAATAGAATAGGTGTACGACTCCTAAACTCTACAAATAGCACCAATGGAAATTTATCCAATTAAGTAGGAACGGTTATCACTGTCGTGACCATACAACAGTGTTATTTTCGTATCAAATGCCACTTTGTAGATACTAAAAAAGAAACGATACGTTTCCAGCACACTAATGGAAAATAAACTTTTGAGCCATTTTCAAAGAAATTTAAAGACGAGTTTATTTTCAAAGTCAATAAACCTGCAATACATTAATTCGATGATATTTTGTAAAATCAATCCGGGTCTAATTTATACGTTCATATTTATTCTAAAACGTGATTTTAACGTTTGATTTGAATGCGTAGGCTCGTGAAATCTTACTTGTCTTATTCTTTACACCATTTTCATACTACGTGGATAAGGCAAGCGGAATATAGGTTTTCAAGCTAATTATAGTATTTGTCATAGACGAGAGAATTTCTGAAGCTGTGAAATAAAAACTCTCGTGTTGTATTTCCAGTTCACATTATAAACTTGAAAGGCTTTCAAATCAAAAGTTACGTCTTGGATACCTACCTTACTATGACCTACATACCATTTCACAAGTACGTAGTACTATTATGTAACATGAGGTAGGGCGCCCCTATTTTGAATTATACGTCATACTCCCAAGTAATGGATAAAACTTGTAACAAGAAAAAATTAGACATGAGAATATATGAATGAAGTTCTGTTAGCAAATAAAGTCACCGGAACGGAAAAGGGCGCAACTTATTTTCGAGTACGTAAATGTTTTTTATATTTTTTTATAACTAGCTTCTGCCCGCGACTTCGTCTGCATGGAATTCGGTTATAGCGTTCCAGCGGGAATTGAGCGTTAAACTATAACAAATTAGATACGAAAACCATCCTCTTGAATCACTGTATCTATTTATATTAAAAAAAAACGCATCAAAATCTGTTGCCTAGTGTTATAGATCTAAGGGGACAGACAGACAGCGAAGCTACTTTTTTATACTATGTAGTGCTAAGTTTTTTCTGATGATGGATGTTTCAATTTGACACAGTAAATATTTAACGGGATCATATGAAATGTGGACTAGATATAGAATATAGACGAGAATAAAACATGTGCTACTTTTATCCCGATATTCCCACGGGATCCGGTTTTCACTTGCATAAGTAATGCACGAACCCTTGTCATAAATGTATACTTATACATATACCAACTCGTTTGAGAGCGTACGACGACGTTACACAAACATGCTACTAATTTAATTCAACTTCAAATAGTTCAAAATGGAAATCCCGCTCGCTAGAATGCAAAATTGGATCTTTCCACCCATCTATGTAATATGGGAACGATATAATGCGCAGAAATTCAATAACGCCATTTCCTTGCGAAGTCCGGAGCTGTCTGATTCACTAAAGCTTACTGCCTGTTTAGTGTTAGGCTGGTTGTCCACTAATGCGTTCGCATGCCGTGCATAAGCAACGGTCGCTTTAATACTTTGCCGCTGAAAGTCGCTCCGTAAATTTCATATGTGAGCTTGTTTATGAAATGTTGAAGTATATACGACTAAATATGTTATGCACATTTTGTCATTGGAATATCTTGGTATTGTTATTGTTGTTATGTGGGAGTGACAGATAATATCTACACTAAATTATAAAACCTTGATCGAGAAATGACTAAGTGTCACAGATGTCCTAGTGGATTTGTAAATATCTTAAGATAAGGCGAAAGCAAAAACGCGATAGCTCTATTTCAAAGCATCGAGTGTACTTTTATTTGTTAATTTTACGGGATCATAACAGAGTACCTACAAGTAGTTTTATGTAATCGTTTCGTGTTTTCCAATCGCTGTCTCTTATTTTAGTCCTACTCTTGTGCTCTCTCTTATATCTACAAACGTACTTAGTAACTAAATGTATGTTTATTTTATAAAATCCAAGCTGATCGTGATAGAAATGGTATAGCTGTGTAATGGCGCGCGGGCCGTTAGGAGTCGCTAACGTATGTTTGTTCTTGACAAACGGTGCTCCGCGCGAGTTAATATTCGCTTGGCTATTCCGTGTACGTACTACTAAAAAAATAAAATACGATAAGCATCCCAAGTGAACCGTGCACCCAAAATCCGTGTTTAATCTTGAAACATCATATAAGCCGAAAGACGTCCACTGCTGGAAATATACCCTTCCAAGGCTCGCCACACCTGAGTCACCGGCAGACATCGCGGGAATACGGTGTATACGAGTGGCATAAGACCGGACTGATTTCGAACGACTACACAAAATTCCACTAGGTAAAATAGGCAGGCTCTTCTGAATGGTAATTTAAATTCTGCTACATGGTTGCTTACCTCAACCTCTTACACATCAATGTTTGAAATTGTGTCCAACCATCGTTACCGATTAATTGAAATTAAGGCTGACCTATAGGTATAACGCGTTCTGATCCATGAAATATATATGGCCCTTTCTATCAGTAACTTGCCTGGCTGCCAGGATTAATTAGGCCTTTCCGACAAATCAACCAACCGTGCTATCTGATACATGACAGGGTCTATGTACGCTAGGTTTGCCGGGCGATGGAACACTAGACCGGATAACCGCGGCTTGTCAACCGTACCCGGTGACTGGAAGCTGGATGTCACTGTCAGAGACAGTTCATAGTGCAGGCGCTGAATGGATGTTTGCATGCAAAAATCGCAGACCGCAAAATGTTTCGTGATCCGTCTACCTGAGATCCTCGAATTTATAAAAAAAACATGTTGCCGTGCGCTCGCATGGTTCTTTATTATTGAGCCCCCCGCCAACCTACAATTAAGGGACCTTGTTCACTTATTACTCTTATTCTCAGAAACAATACATATTTCGACAAGACTAGCAGAAAAAATAAAACAGTCATAGATAGTCAAGGGTCTCAGGCAGACAAATAACAAAGACATTTCGCGGTTCGCGATTTTTGCACACGAACATTCCATCAGCACCTGCACTATCAGTTCAGCGGGTAACGTTACACGATAGCTGCTGTACTTACACGTAGGAAACTTCACTTTTTCGATCGTCGACATGTTTTCCTGTTTTAATTTTTATATAACCACTGAAAAAAAGGACTGTATATAAAGCGAAAATCTTCAAATAATCGAGCAGTCGAGAGCTACTTAGTATTTTTTTTTTAGTAAAAAAAGCGTTTCAAAAATAAAAATAAACACATAAAAAACGAGAAAGTCAACTATAACTTTTGAAAGCTACAAGTTCTTAATTTGGTTAAGATTGGAAATATTTTTATTCTACCTAACAAACATGGTATATCAAGGCAAACAAATTAATATTTATACGCGTTTTTCCTGTTTCTAACATAGAGAAGACATTTGATAGAAGCAGCTCCAGATTAGGCAACACCAAATACTTACTTAGTGGGTTAGTCACTTAGCATACTTGAATACACAGGCCATAAGCGCTCTTGTCCCATTTAGATGCAAAATCTGGCCCAGAGCGCCTGAAATATTACTTTGGTTATATTATGCTTTCACTAGACCCAATACACGGCAGCTAAGATGCTACTCCACTAGCGGCGGTTCAAAGTTGCCACCGTAAATCATTATTCAGCCGGCAGTTACTGTAATGGTGAAGGTTTACGGCCAGACTAAATCATTCATCATCGCCTCCAACTTGGAGGTAGTAGAGCATTAAAGGATTTGGTTTATCTCTTCAGTTTATGAAGTGATAGGTCGTGGGAAACCGTGACAACTTTATCGAAGAGTTTTACGGTTTCCTCATCCCTGGAGTTTACTTATGTCAGAGCCAATCAAATTGGAATAACGGCATATTGAACTTGTATACGGCGATAAGGAATTCTGCGAATTTACATCTACCTAATTCGCTTTTTCAAGACAACTTTCGCCGTGACTATTTTACCTAACGATGGGAACAGTCTTGTTTCGATTTTCTCTAAACTAAGTAAAAAAGACGGAACGACGTATGTCAAGTCTATGACTACAAAAAGTCAGAGCAATCAAATGTGCCAAAATGCAAGTGACTGCTGCCAAAATACTTGTAATTTGTGCAAGCAAGTGTGTATAAGACTTACGACATTCATATTACGATATTTATTAGATACTATAATATAAAAATAATCATCTATTTATCTTCTTCTTTCTTCGTTTATCTGTCTATACTATAATAAAAGGGTAATTTTTCCGTCTCCTTCTGTCTGTCTGTCTGTTTCTTAGAGTTAATCCCCGGAACCACTGAACCGATTTGTATGCAGTTTTCAAAGGTAGATAGAGCACCATTCGGAGCTACATATGAGCTATGTCTAATTAAAATAGGATATCGGAAAGAAAAGTTATCGGCAATCGCGGGATACAACTAGTATTTTAATAATAGGAAATGTATCTGTCTTATCTCATAGCTACATAGGCACGGCTTCAAATGAAACATCATATCTAACATCAAGAGTACCTAGGTAAGTAATCACGCTGCAGGTACTATTAAACAAAATTAATATAGAAACGAGGGGTTTCCATCGGGGGAAGGAAGTGCCAGTAGTTGAGGTAAGTTAGTTTGTACAGTGTTGCCTGCATTTAGGTACGGACTTTGTTCAGCTTCGTTGCCGACGAGTATATTGTATAGAAAAGCTTTCAAATTATTTGATAGCGAAGTTTGTTAGGCGTGTACAGACAAAAGATATAACTATAAGAGTTTAATTTCGAAACTAAAACTCATGATAAACTAACTATTGTTTAATATATGTACAAGATAACTTTTCACTACAATAGGGATGACGACATTTTTTTTTCTTAGTCTATCAGGAAGATTATTGAAAAGTATTGGACACGTATTTTTTCTTTTTTCACGTAATCAAACTTATACGGAGATATATTGAGTTGAAATGTCGCGTGACATCACGGTTAGGTACGATTTACACCTAACGGTGACGTAGTTAGCCCCCACTCTCCAACTTTAATGCGTTTTAACTTAGTCATTATTTGTTAATTTGATAAAACAAAAAATACGTGTCTAATATTTTTTTATTACCTGACTGACGGACTAATTAGAATTTCGATTTCTTCACCCTGTCGTCATCCCTATTATTTAACTTCCGTTTACGCAATGGAAAAGTGCAGGCAAATTAAATTGAGTTCTTAACTAAGTATGTTTTTTTTTTCAACGGCCCTTACGTATTGTCAATTTCAGTCAATTATTTATCTCATTTACCTATAGTTTATTGTAAAAAAGCTACTAATCAAATAAATTTATCCAATAATAACAATGTCCCACAACCAAGCGCCTGCCGTTTTCGACTTTACAAATGCACCGGCGACACGAATGTTTTCTGTCCAGGCGCCCGTTCGTCTGGTCGCCATTAATTTCGACGCCAAACACAACCGCGATGGATTAATTCTCCGGTTAATAGATTCCTCTGTCGACAAACTAATTAAACACAAATTATCCTTTCACCATGAGGTGCAATCCATATTAATATTACAAATGCGAAAGTAACTCTGCCTGTCTGTCTGTCTGTCTATTACCTCCTCACGCTTCAACCGCTGGACCGATTGAGATTAAATTTGGCATGGAGATAGTTGGAGTCCCGGGAAAGGACATAGGCTACTTATTATCCCGGAAAAACGCGTAGTTCCCGCGGGAACGCGGTAACCGAATTCCACGCAGAAGTCGCGTCGCGGGCAGAACCTAGTCAAAAAATAAATTACTGTTGTAATCCTACTTGTAAGTTAAGAAAATTAAAAGATAGATTGTAGTAGTAGATGACTTGCATTGCACTATAGTGCACGCTATAGCGTCACTGCATAGTTTTAATTATTGATCGCTTTAAATTGAATAAGAAAATGTCCGGAGGTTATTCCCATAGGCAAGTGCCAAACATGCTATGTCTCACATCAATATCTACAACCGCAGTATTGTAGCTCTTGAATTAATTGAGTAAACGTAGAAACATTTATATCGTCTATTTACTTATATACCTATTATTGTCGTACCTAATCGAACCGGCATTCAACCGTGTACCAATCGAAATTGCTCTTGATGACTATGCTCCCTGAACTCTAAAATTGTTTAATTAAGTAATAGGTTAACAAGCAAATTAGGTAGGATGTGGGTATATTCAATCGATCTCTATTCAATTTTCACATTTCCTTCCTTGTCTTCAAGGAACTCACTTTATTTCTTTCTCTCCCCATATGCTTGACTGCAGTTCGTTAGGTTAGTTTGATAGCCAAACATTCAGGCAATTCCCGAAGACGGTGTTTGCTCGCTTCTAGTTGCCTAGATTCCGCCTAGATTGCCTGAGCATACCAATTTGTGAAATATGCCCTACTCGTTACATGTTCGAAGCATGCATGCACTAGTTACGGTGCAGGTATCCTGTGGGTGGTATCTGATTCTGCTTATTAAATACTATATTATAGGCACAATTAAAATTGATTTGATATCTTTCTGAGAGATATGTGACGCTCAAACTATAACGGAATTAACTGATGATAGGTATCTATGATCTGTGATCTATTTCGGACAAGGCCCTCCCAGCAAGCGAGAAGCGGTACGAGTAGGTACGTCACTATAGATAAGTACACACCTTTCTACAGTCGCAATAATAAAATGCAGTGATAAGTTTTAAGGAAGTACGAAGCGGTGGTAGCTGAATTTACCACAGAGATTTTCGGTGAAGGAAAACATCGTGAGGAAAGCTGCACGCATCTACGAAGTTAATTCAAGGAAAGTGTCTCAAGTCCCCAATCCACACTGGGCCCGCATAGCCGAACCCTGTCCTAATGAGAGGAGAGCTGTGCCTAGCAGTGGGACGTAAATAGGCTGTTGTGGGATAAGGTGTTTGTAGGCGGTGGTGAGATAAGTTTTGAACGTTTAAACGGTAATTGGAATCCATCGCGTGTCTGTCTATAACAGTGGGCATTCAGGCCGGCGGGCTGAAGGCGGGCTGAGAGAACTTGGGCTGAATTCACTAAATACTTCAACGTCAAATATGTGGGATTACTAATTGATTTCTGAAATTCAAGCAAAGCCGAAAAATGATTTTCTTGGTAATATCCTTCTGAGAAACAACTAGCTTGGAATACGAGAACGTAGACGTTCCGAGAAACGCCTACGCTGGTATATTTATGGATGTATAGCGGCAATGTGGGTAAGTTTGAGAATATCACAAAAACTTTCCACAATGGTTTTACATCTCACGAACTGAAGTACCTACTTACAATAATAACGAAACCATAATTGTCGTATGAATTCGGTTCCTAATTGAAGCCTTTATTTTAAGCTATTTTGATGAGCAGCAGTTGAACCACAAGAATCAATTTCGAACGCATAGATAGCCACACACTTCAACGAAACTATAGCAGTAGTAAAACACAAATTCTGAATTGCAAAAAAAAAACTTAAATAACTATATAAAAATCCTTTGAATATTATTACTAAATTATTATTTAAGTAGGTACATTTAAATGGAGAAGATTCTCGGGCCAGACGCATACGCATGATTAAAGCTCATAAAGGGCGCTTGTTCTTGATGATAACAAATCAATACAGCTCATTATTGCCAATTGACTCCATACAGTGTTGCGCAACTGGTAGCGTTCACTGAATCATTTCATTTTGTATCCACTGAGACTTTGAATTGCCATGAAGTGTACATACTAATGAACACTGTTCATTCGATTTTTTGTTAGGTAGCTATTTTGTTTTACGCATTTATAATGAAAAATATTCATGTTGTGAGTTTAGAAGAAAGAGAATAGGTAACTATGTCATTTTCGTCAGCACAAAAATATTGTGATCATTCATCACACATCAAAAAGCCTCGTTTAGGCTACGGGACGGTTAAAACGGTTGTGGGTATGGGAACCAGGCCTTACTAGATTTCTTGAAATCACCATGGTAATTTCCGATTTTGTATTCGATTGTATTTTTTAAAATAGAATACTGTAATGGATAAAAATATAATAAGGTATATTAAAAAAAAATGTAGTGCCCTCACAGACTTAAAATAAGACTATATATGTATAACCATAATAACATGATTGCAATAAAGATTTAAATTGAATTGAATATACTAAATTTATTGACAATCGGACGACAAACAAACACAGATGTTAACAGTAACACATGAGAAAAAAATATGCACAGAAAAATTAAAACAAAAAAAATCTGTGCCGAACGGAGTCAAATAGGGTGCAGTGCCACTCAGCATAATTCCGTAACGCTGGGGAGCGTCGCCACTGATTTTCAGCGAGCCCTAAGTGACCACACGAACGACAAAGAACATTGAAAAAATAATTATGAAAATTAAAACAAACTAAAAAACCGGTTAGGAAGCGAGTTAAACTCGCGTGGAGAGTGTTTTTTATATTATTTTTTGACTTGATTATTTTCAATGACGTCATTTTCAAACGTTTCACGGGATAAGCTCTTTTATATGATAGATTTCAAATACCATGGGCTTCTTAATAATTTTCCTGTAATCTATATGTCAATAACTATCCTTCGTATTTTTTCCAAAATTTTAGGCCCCAAAAATAGGGTCTATGCTTAAAATTCATTTATTTTCATTACACATCCGTCTTTGGGTATACGTACCAAATTTCAATTTCATCGGTCTAGTAGTAGAAAATCGACTGTGACAGACGGACAGACAGACACACGAGTGATCCTATAAGGGTTCCGTTTTTCCCCCTTGAGGTTCGGAACCCTAAAAAGGAACAATAACTAAACTAGTAAAAAATTTAAATACGACAAAAGAGAAACACTAATTGTAAAATATTCCATGATTCAAATTTTTTTTTTATAAAAAAATGTCTTTGTCGATTTCAAATTGGATCCCGTGAATGTAAAGTATTTTTTGCCACAAAAGCACCCTTTGTCATGATAAAATATACTTCAAAGGAATGGATATTGTTTTTACAGAGATGATATCCAAAATTATTGTACAAAAAATATCAAGTTAGACTAAGTTAGCTAAATTCATTATTATCTATTTAACCAAGTATCTTTATCGTAGAAAATCAAAGGACAGTTACCGAGAACAAATATCTGTGATCTCACGGTAGGTACCTATTGTCTAAGATCTTAACAGTCCGAATATAAGACCATGGTTAACAAAGCCACATAAGTTTTAAGTGGCCTCCGGGCTCCAAGTTCCGTCCGTTTATCCTTCGGAACAAAGTTATCTGCTAAAGTGTCTACCTAAAGCGTTGTTGATGCTTACACAAGTTTAATGCTAAGTTGTAAAGTGAAAGCACTGGATGCCCAATTTGCTGTGATTTGTTAGAATGTCAGTTAAATGATCCCACGAAAAACATAAATGAATAAGGTCCAAGTTCGACATAATTGCGGCGTACCTACCCTATTTTTTCAAAAAATATAATTGAGATTGAATACACACGAACTGACCCGGAGTACTACTTACGTCCCGCCTGTGCCTTACTCCCTGCATCCCGCCGGCGTGACATGAGCTGTCAATGGGGGCTATCGCGTGTAAATTTGCCACTAGAGGCGCTAGTGTCGCGTGAGGTCCAATAACATACACTTTTCACTGGTTTTGGCGGGCTTCGTGACGTAAATGATAATTTATTTAAGTTTAATAAGTGATCTCCTTCGCGAAATTATTGCAAATAATATATTTATATTTGGCGATGAATGTGAACGCTTTGAAACAAAAAAAATCCGAACAAAACGGAACTGCATAAATAACATTGCGGTATAGCTACTCGATATGAGGATACTTATTTATAATTAATAGAGTTAATGAGATTCAAGATTTAAAACTTTGTTTCGGCGCCGATTTTATAGAGTCGCCTTTGACAGCTATACCTCTGGACCTTAGTCAACAGTGGCGCCAACTGGTGAGCAAAGAAACGATAGTCCCCATTGCGGAAGCGAATTTTAAAATCATATTCAAAATCATCATAATTTTCTTGCGTCCATTTTTTTGATATTGTAATGGTTATTATCCTACTCGGGGCGGAGACAAATCCAAAAAAATCAAAGATCATCCAAATCTGTTCACCCGTTCTCGACTTAGGTATAAGTGGTGGTTTGTTTGCTCGTTTGCCTGCTACTAATGCCGAAAAGATACCTACCGTACGTTCTTTCAATGCATTATTCCCCCCATTGCCATGGACACCCTTCAGTTCAAGAAGGTTTTATTTTTACATACCTTCCTTTTCATGTAATTGCCTTGAAAGGTGACATCGGGACAAAATCCTCCTGGGTGCGCGAATAAAAGACGACCTCCATCGCTTTTTGTCATTTCTTACCCTTGTCAGGATTGTTGGAAGACGTGTAGTGCTTTTAAATGTAAATATAAATGGTCAAGTATATCATTCACACCTTCACTTCAAAGTAACTATAAAGAAGCGTAAAAAAATTGATGAAGTTTGCATATAACCAAGACATAGGTGCATTATTTAATTCATCACCCGTATTATTACCAAGATGCAACCTTTACAACAATACCTAATGCTTTTCTATTTTACAATTGTGTGTGTGCACGGGTACTCGGAATCAGATTAAAATCCGCTTAACTACCTAATGTTAGTCTGTATGCCCGTCCGACAGTCCGTCCGTATGTCACAGCCAATATACAGGATCAAGCAAAACGTTGTGACGATATTTTACCACAGAATCTGCTTTCGATTCCAAGTATGTTTTTCAGATTTTTAATTTCATGTAATGTTTGCTAACAAATTAGGCACCAGAGACAAAGAAATCTCCGTGAAAACCTTTTTTATCACAAACAACAAATTAAATCCCAGATACTTGTCATTTTCTATTAGCGAGCAAGCTTGTACGAGTAAAAGTACCATTGTTTTTTTTTTCATCAAAACAGAAACCATCACATCCCAACAGAAATAATTGAATTCAACTTCAGGATTTGCTAGAGCTGGCGTTTGTCTAAAATCGCTGATACGGCGCGAACCATTTCAGAAATATTAAAAGTCAAATGGCAAACGCGGGCTGCCGAATGCTCGGTGCGATGAAGCCGAGCGGAAAATTGATTTCCTGCTGCACATATCATTTTCATTTGGGGAGATTAATGATGCCCGAGGATTGCGATTCGATTCTATACCTACGAGTAAGTACACCCACCGATATGATGTATTTCATTATTTATTGGCATTTTGAGACTCGACATCTATGAAATTTATATTTATTTGACAATGGAGGCCATCTCCATGTTTTTTTTTCTGGACCCTTGGAGACTAATCATCTCTAAGATCTTAGACTTAAGTTTAAGTTAGGGACTATAAATCCCTTAAATGTAATGTTAGTACGTACCTATCTATATATGTATTTTGTACAAAACCTAACGCAAATGTAATGTGAATTTGTATGTAATTATTATTATGTATGTAAAAAAAGGCATTCCGCTGAGTTTGTTGCGGCGCTTCTTCGCAAGCAATGGGTCTAGGAAGCGCTGGTAAATTCATTTCTGACGTGTAAAAGTGCCCTTTGTGGCCAATTTGCTGAATAAATGATTGACTGAAAGAAAACTCTTTTAAATATCCGTGTCTGATCTGATTAACATTAGCGCCATGAAGATTTTGTTGTTATCATGATTTCTGAATTTGCAGTTGTTAATAAAAAAAGCAAATTGTAAAGTTTAATTAAATACTTACATTAAGTAAATTGGAATTTTATAAATCCTCTTCTAAAATTTTACTGTGTTGCAATGAAATGTGGCAGTGTCTCCTAAGCCTTACTTACGATTGACGATTTAACCGTGAAAACGAGTCTTAGAAAGTCTTCGTACTAGATTCACATTGATTGAGATTTATAAATCACTATCGTCAAACTCCAGAATTATCTAGATAAAATTTCTCCTGTACCAACTTTAATCAAGGTTAAGATGTTTTAGCGTGATTAAGTATCGAACATCTTTCAATGTTAAGTGTTTCAAATTATGATATTATTTGGTAGGATTATAAGAATGACGGCAAATTTTTCAGGTTCGTGTTTTAGGTAGATTTTGGAAGCGTACGACCGTATTAAGTTGAAGATAAGATCGTATGCACTGAACTTGCATCTTACTGCCTAGCACCTCATTTGACGAGTATGTCGTCGCAACTTATTCGAGAATACAAAGCCGGGTAGCATATTATAGTTAGGTACACGCTCGAACACAGTTCGAAGTCTCTTCGTCCAAGAGGCAGTTACGAAACTCGTCCAATCTTATGGCGCATCGATTAATCCGAAACTTGGCGGGCCCAACGCACTCTAAGAGGATCGTTCATAAAATAGTTTTGAAACGGCTTCAAATGAATACTCAGTAATCAATCGAAGGCATTTGGTAAGGGTAACCCCATGGGTTTGCTTGGATATTCTGAATAGACGTGCTTTGACTATGAATTGGAAGGGTCCATCTGAATAGGGATGACGACAGGGTGAAGAAATCGAAATTCTAATTAGTCCGTCAGTCAGGTAATAAAAAAATATTAAACACGTATTTTTTGTTTTATCAAATTAACTAAGAATGACTAAGTTAAAACGCATTAAAGTTGGAGAGTGGGGGCTAACTACGTCACCGTTAGGTATAAATCGTACCTAAACGTGACGTCACGCGACATTTCAACTCAATATACTCGTATCTCCGTATAAGTTTGATTGTGTGAAAAAAGAAAAAATACGTGTCCAATACTTTTCAATAATCTTCCTGATAGACTAAGGAAGAAAAAGTTGTCGTCATGCCTATTAATCACATTGTATCTATTAACAAAAACAGAACGTTCTAGGAGTCGAAAATACTTAAATTTGACTGAGACTTAAACTTTATTATTTTCAATGCATGAAACGAGTAATTTTAGGAAAACAGTAAAAAGTTGTACCGTGCCGTTTGAAAGCGCTCAACAGTCAACTGCTGTTTCTGTCAACAAATTCATAGTTGTCAAAATCAATTCAATTAATCCATACTAATATTATAAATGTGTAAGTGTGTTTGTTTGTCCTTCCTTCACGTCGCAACGAGCGGACTAATTTGGATGAAATTTTGGTATGGAGATAGTTTGAGACCCGGGCAATAACATAGGATACTTTTATCCTGATATTTCCACGGAAACGGGTTTTCCGCGGGTCAAACCAATTTTTCAATACGTCTATAATTATAACTGTCTATATATACAGTATCATCGGGTACGCAAATTCTAAGTCTACGCGGGACGAAGTTCACGAGCATCTAGTGTTTTATAAGGAAAATCCTTTTGTACAGTCAACATCAAAGATATGTTGGTTGAAAATTGTAAGCATATTTTTGACGTCGACAGTCAAGTCAGTCAAGACGATTTTTGACGATGACAGTCAAGGGAAAAGATATGTATTACTCTGCTTAACCGTCAAAATATGTACGCAGCGGCTCTATTGTTATCGATGTCATTGAAGACTTCAAGTTTTTTTTTGATTTGAAGTTGCTTAAATTACAAGATCAAACGGGGAAAAATGTACTCAGGAGAATAATCAGGGCATTCCACGTCGCCAATTTAAAGTTTCAGGAAGCCAATGGTTCTTGAAACTCTTCAAACAGAATCGTTTTAAATAAAATTCGTTGATCGGGCTGGCTTAAATACTTAGTCATTTTACTGCTTAATACTTTTCTACACTGTTTTTATAATAGCTGTCCTGTGGTATAACCCGCGTACTTAGGTGTCATTTTTTTTTCGTTCCCGTGGGAGGAAATCCTCTCTTATTCCCCAAGGTATATGTCAAAATTCAGTTTTCAACGACCAGTACTTTTGATTGATCGATCAGTCAGTCAGAAAATCATCAGTCAGTTTCTTTTTTTTTATATAAAGATAGAACATTAGGTACTATGCCACGTTATCAGAAAAACGGAAAAAGTAGACTAAAAATATACAAAGCATTCCTACCTAAGGCATGCGCGAACCCATTTAGCCAGAAAATTGAATATCAAATGTTATTTTGCGTCGAGTGAGATTAATTAAAGCGATGATGACCACTAATACCATAAATGTATCACAAGCGAACATTTACGTAGGTATTTAAGTACCTACTTAACTTACTGCAATAATATTTGTAATTTATGTGGAGACAAAGCGAGGGTAAAAGGAAACGTCAACTCTGCGCTCACGTACGAATTTTATCGTGTTTTAAAAGCGCCACATAACTCGATGTGATGCATAGAAGTAGTTGTATATGTAGTTTAAGTACTTACTCTTAATTCACTCGGATTATTATAGTATTAAAATACCAAATAAATAATCTTTAAGTGAATACTTTATTTAATTCGTTGACTATTCTTGCAGCGGTTATCAATTTTATTGATGTACTTAGTCGTGTTCTATACAGCAATGGTAGAAAACTTTTCTCCGTCAAATTGTAGGCATGAAACAGGTTAGTTATTGTAGAAAAGAAAACATTGCATTTTATGTATACCATTGACATACAAAAAACATAATTGCACAATACCATACATTACGGGATCAAAGTTGAAAGGTGTGCTACTATACTCACTATTCTAGTAACCGTGACTATAGGCGGGTCGGTGACGCAGAAATTAATTATTTATTAAGTAAGATAGAAGTACCTAAGTATATTTAACCTCGTTATGAATGAACTAAAATTCAAGTGTTGATATAAACACAGAGCATTATAAATAAGGCGGCCAAATTTCATTGAAGACAACGCTGTGGGAATTCGGGAAAGGCTTTCGGCTCGCATGCCATCAGAACAAAGGACGTTCTCCACAGCGAGCCCTACGAATGACAAAACAAGGGCAAGGAATTTTAATAAAATCCTTATTATCTATTCACAGCAGCAGTTACGTTCTTTTACGAGCTAAACGGCCACGGCGAACTTCGGTGTTGGGATCTCTTCACGCTCTTCGTTGTCGCAACTTTGCTAATATCGTTAGAAATACTTAAGGCGACTTAATTGCTCGGTGACAACAGACCCGCGCAATCTGACCTTTCCTTCAACATGGGCTAGTTCGCTAACAAGTACTTACTTACGCTGCTCGACACTGATTGGAAGTGCCGGTGCGGTCAAGAATCACATGGATGAACAACAACACAAATTGAAGGTTTAGAACTTTCAATTTGTGTTGAGAATATAAATTTCCTTCACTATGTTAAAATGACATTAAATGTTACATTACTAAGCTGTTCATAAACATAGGTAAACAATTTTAAACGAAATTTTAACAACCACATCCTCAACAATAACACCTAGCAGTAATATTAAATCCGCTTCGGCCATAAAATATGTATGAACGAAGAAAGACTTGGTTATGGTATAATCTATCGACGCCCTGTATTTCGAAGCAAGCTACCGTTCAACAATTTAATTTCAACAATGGAAATTTCAGTTAAACTCAGCCATTGCGTATAAACTACAAATCAACAAAGGTAGGTAAGTACCTAAAGTTTGCCGTCGATAAACGATGTCATTTCGGGTGAAAAATCAAATGAGCAAAACAAATGGTTCCACAAAATCCCCCCTATCTGTCGGCTATCCCTCATTCATCAGTGTCACGATGTTCTACAGAAAGTAACCAGCTTTTACGCACAAAGCCAAACCGTACATAAAATATGAAATTCATCGCGGGGTGAGAATTATTGCATTTGGGTTTGGAACCGCGGAATTCAGCGGACCATGGCATTCATGACACATCTTGCTGCGCACTTACTCTAGACTGAACTCTACCCAATGGTTTTTTTTTCGTTCGTATAAAACGTGAATTTGAATTTGACGCTGACCTTTGAACAGGAGTCATTTCTGCCTGCTTATTATACTCATACTAACGTAACTGAAGGCTTAAAGACTTTATGATTTAAATTAGTGTGATAGTTCCTAGAATATTCTAATTTATCTAGTAGTTCTTATATAAATGTTATATGATTCTGATTACGATTTCACGTTCTTCAATAAACTTAACATTTTCCGTAAATATTCCTGTGAATTTCCAGCAGCAAAAAATAATATTAGAGCTGGAGATCAAATCCGAAAACAGAGATTTAACTTAGGAAGCAATTTAAAAAAATCGACTAGCAGCTACGGAGCGGGGAATAAATTTTTGATTACGGCATTAGGTTCATTGGTATTCTTGGGAGAGACTATACCGATACGACCTTCGGGCCGGGTCCGCACTTAGCAGTAATTTACAGTTTAATTACTGGTCCTCCTGCCAGCCTTAGCAGCCCTCTGAAGCGGGACGTTTCGTGCCGCATGTCTAGAAACCGCCCGACACATCCCGACATTTTTATGTTATGCACAAATTATATATGTGGAAGCTTATAATTTGTTTGTAAATGACACATTTTAGTGCATGTTTTCTTTAAGGCAGTCAGTTTTCCGAATAAAATAAAATAAAAAATCTTAAGTCACACCGTGGCTCCGCCCCCCTTTCATAATCAAAAGAAGAAGCATCAACGCTATATTTCTTTTGATCCCTTGACATAGGTACCTATTTAAGCAATATTTACACAAATTCTAAACGTAACGACGTAAATACGCATTCATCCGGAGAAAGCAATTACATCAGTATTTTTTTTTCGACATGTGAGGGATGGCTCTCGAAGAGACATTTTGTTTGTGTACCTACTTTGATCTTGTTCGGTAGGTATCTACTTAAATGTACGTCAAAATAAGCGGATGAAGATATTAGATGCTGTTAAGTAAGGAGAGTTCGTATTAAGCGTGCATTGACGTTGAAAAATTGTCAGCAATAAGTCTAGTTTTGCGCTCGCAGCGTCGTCCGTCACTGTCGTGGCGCGGCGGCCAATAAACGTCGCACGTCGCGCGACGTGACGCGTCGTCGCCGCGTGAACTAACCACCGCACCTCACTCACTACCATTAACTACCATATTAGATCAGACAATTCCTTATTTCATTCTTCGACTTTTTACCGTAATTATTCTGATAAAACAACCTTTCTTGAAATAAAAACCTTTATAAGTACGAAAGTAGCTCTCTAACCAGAGAGCTAGACTTTGAGTTCGGTAATTTGTTGGTGGTAAAACTGGGTAACCACCCAGTTTTACCACCAACAAATTACCGAACTCAAAGTCGCCCGTATCCGTCGCAAGGACTGTGTCTTAAAGACATTAAAAAAAATACACCTTAACTGCAGAACTATTAGATGAAATTTCGTATCGAGGAAGTTTAGGACCCCGTGAAGGACATTTATGTGTCAGAAAACATCCCTTAACGAGTGGCGGAAGTTGAATAGGTACTCGTAGAAATTCCGAGCAGGCGTAATAACTGTAGGTAACCTCCATAAATTCTCATACTAAGCTATTTAGGGCCTTTGTGTCAATTCTTCATAGATTGTCGCAAAGTAGTGAAATAGTATGCGAGAGGGTTTAAATCCCATCCCAGATAATTGCCTAAAGATAGGCTGCAAGTTACTGCGCCAGTCGAATAATTCAGCACTGATAGTATCCGACGACCCACTGCAAAGTTCTTTAGAGTCTAATAAATGTGCCTTTAGATTCTCCAATTCACTTGGACCATCGTCGAAGTCACAATTGAATTTAATAGTGCTAGTGTTATGAGATTTATGTTGTCACTGACGTGTGGCAGCATCAAAATAGTTCAAGTTTTCTATTAAAGATTAGATTTTCATTCAAATTGATGTTAAAAATTAGTTTCCTGAATTTTATTTCTATTAAAATTAATTTAAGTCGTTCAATCTCTGAGAGTAAAATATCCTTACTAATATTATAAAGGCGAAAGTTTGTTTGGATGGATGTATGGATGGATGTTTGTTCCTCTTTCACGCAAAAACTACTAAACGGATTTTAATGAAACTTTACAGTAATGTAGCTTATAGATCAGAATAACACATAGGCTACTTTTTATCCTGGAAAAACGTATAGTTCCCGCGGGAACGCGATAACCGAATTCCACGCGGGCGAAGTCGCGGGCAGAAGCTAGTAACAAATAAAAACCGGTATCGGACTCGCGCACGAAGGGTTCCGTACTATCCATACTAATAAATGTAGTAGTAGTATCGAAAGTAATTCTGTCTGTCTGTCTGTCTGTTACCTCTTCACGTTTCGACCGCTGGACCGATTTGGATGAAATTTGGCTACTTTTTATCGCGGAAAAACGCATAGTTCCCGCGGGAACGCAAATTCCACGCGGACGAAGTCGCGGGCGGAAGCTAGTTATCTATAAAAACGGCAAAAAATCATGTCCGTTGTATGGGTGCACCCTTAAATATTTATTTTATTCTTTTTTTTATTATTGTTACAGCGGCAACAAAAATACATCATCTGTGAAAATTTTAACTGTCTGACCATCACGGTTCATGAGATACAGCCTGGTGATAGACAGAATGAGACCCCCTTAAATATCTATTATATTCTGTTTTTTTATTATTATTTGTTGTTATAGCGGCAACAGAAATACATCATCTGTGAAAATTTCAACTGTCTAACTATCACGGTTCATGAGATACACAGCCTGGTGACAGACGGACAGCGGAATCTTGGTAATAGGGTCCCGTTTAACCCTTTGGGTACGGAACCCTAAATATGTACTCCTAGTTTATCAGTCTTAGTTTTAAACCTTTTATAAGCCTACAAGAGCAGAATTGAAGCACAAAATAGAATTTGTTCACTTTGTGCAGTGGAATCTGGATCATGGCATTTCAAAACCAAATCGTCTAAAATATTACTTTAAAAATATAGGTAAGTGGGTAGTTAAATGAAAAATATGACTTTGAGATTATTCGAGGTATCCATTAAAGAATCAAACGAAAAGCCGCATGCATTTGTGTCTGATGAGAAGCGAACTTGTCCGCTTACATGACGCTAATAGAGTACGAGAGATTTAGACCTCAGGTAGAAGACAATAGCACGATGTTCCAGGGAGCAGGGAATGGCCGGTGTTAGCATGCATAATGTGCACGGGAGAGCTAGATTTATTTCTGAGCCGAGCTAACGAATTATAAACAGCGCTGTTGTTACTAGTCGTAACGTATTACTTAGTTCTCAACGTAATTGTGAAACTTAAGTATTTAAACTGTAGCACATTTAGACGTGGTATATCATATTTGGATGGAAGTGATAAAATTATTTCAGAGGTCTGACCTACCATACTATTCTTTACTTAAATTTGGAGTAAAATGTAGTAATGTTAACTTTAACAACAACAACAACACCAACAACAACAAGAACAATACTCCTTTATTGAACACCATATACAAAACACAGAAAATGGAGAAAGGATACATAGTTAATAGGTAAACAACAGGCGGACTTATCGCTAAGCAGCGATCTCTTCCAGTTTCTTCCAGTTTTAATTTAGATGGAAAAAAATATAGGGCAGCGCAGTCACAAACATTGTACCTACTTACATGGATACTGCTGTGAATGCAAGGGGAAATAGTAACTGCATGCAGTAGAGTAGGTCGGAAGGAAATTCTGCACAGCGCGGAAACGCTTCCCGCTCGTACGAGGAAACAAACTATTTGTTTTAATTTCAACCTCCCCGCTTCTGAGATATGCAAATCACGAGCATTGTAGTCTAGCAAGAACAATGCTCGTGCGGAGAACAAAAAAAAACATTAGAGGATTAAAAATAGTAAAAGCTACGTCAAAAAGAAGTTATACATACCTACCTACAGTGGATCGGAAAGTCAATATCTCTTGTAGATTTATATTCTACGAGCTTTTACCCACGACTTCGTCTGCAGGGCACCTATTTAACATTATATTTCCAAAGTGCTGCTTCCAGAATACTATTAAAACCTTTTCCGGGATTACGGTGTTCCCGGGATTAGTGGGATTCCCGGGATTTCTATCCAAAGTCCTCTTCCAGGGTCCCTCTAATGAGATTCCGGATTTTTTCCGGGATTTCCGGGATAATAGGTAGACTAACTAACAACCTTGCATGCCAAATTTCATGCAAATTGGTTGAGCCGTTTTAGAGCGACTGAGCAAAAAACATCCAAGCCCACTAACATTCAGCTTTATTATATTAGATTTACCATCGTTAAAATACCTACATCTATATACCTAAGGTACACCTACCTACGTCTTATAAGGTTTTGCATTGCTTTGCTATGTGAAATTAATGCCACTACTTAATCGAAGTTAAGCGTAATGATTCTGAAAATGGATTTGTTTATCTTATTAATATATTTTCTTATAGGCATATATATCGGTGCATTGTTCCAAAACGACGGCAATATTGATCTGGACGTGAAGAACAGAATAAATGTAGGGTGGTTGAAGTGGCGACAGGTCTCAGGGACAATTTGTGACCCACGAATGCCCTTAAAACTTAAGGGGAAAATTTATAAGACCGTCGTGAGACCTGTCGTAATGTATGGATCTGAATGTTGGGCGACGAAAGGGACGGATGAAAAAAAATTGCACGTGGCTGAGATGCGAATGCTGAGATGGATGTGTGGTGTTACTAGAATGGATAAGATTAGAAATGAGTATATAAGGGGAAGTTTGAAAGTAGCGCCAATAACAGAAAAGATGAGGAGTAAAAGGTTGATGTGGTTTGGGCATGTGATGAGGAGGGATGAAAGCCATATTTCTAGAAGAGTATTAGATATGGATGTGGATGGATATAGAGGAAGAGGTAGACCTAGGAAGGTGTGGATGGATTGCGTGAAGGATGATATGTGTATGAAAGACGTTAGTAGAGAGATGACTGCTAATAGAAGCGAATGGAAGAAGAAAACATGTTGTGCCGACCCCACATAACGTGGGAAAAGGGCAAGCGAATGATGATGAGGCAGCTGACGTAAAACTACCAACTTGCTGACTTGTTGCCTAATAATATATAGGTACTGAATAAATAAATAAACAATAAAGCTTCGTCCACCTAGACCTTTAACTAAACGTTCCACGTAATAAACTATGTGCCATCTTCGGGATACGAATTGCGGTACCTGTCTTTCGATTGATAACCGCTACATTTACCTACCAGTCTAAATAGTTAGGGAGCCGCGGATGCTCAGTGTATAGTTAATCGAGCGTCGTGAGGACCTTGAAGATAAGTTATAAAAAGAAAAAGAAGGTTTTTATAAAAAAAGAGTTTATCGATGGGTTCAGGTTTTATAAGTTTTCAAAGATAAAATTAACAAAATAATAAAAACCGCCTTCAAACGCCGACAGACTGCGATGTCAATGTCAAGTTCAGTATATGATTATCATTTTTTTCTTTGGGTCGGGTCACTTGACACCGACTTCGCAGTCTGTCGGAGTTCGAAGGCGGTTTTTTTTTTTTTTTCGGCTACATTTTCCAAACATTACTATAGAAGTACATAAGTAACTCTGAAGTCTTCGAAATTGACACAAAAATCATCTACGTGCTAGCAAATTTCGAGGAGTTCCCTCATTTTCTCATGGATCCCCATGGATCATCAGAACTGAACCAAATTAATATGGGACCAACTTCATCGAAATCGGTTCACGTTTACTATTTATTTTTGGTGAACATACATAAAGAAAATATAAAAAAAGATTCCGACGAATTGAGAACCTCCTCCTTTTTTGAAGTCGGTTAAAAAGTTAGGCATATTAATAGGAAGCCAAATATATAGTGCGATTATGCTCCATGGGTCTCCGGTCATGGAAATATACTAATCTGCCGAATATACTAATATGTATACTTACCTGAAGGAGGACAAAAACACTTGAGGGAGCCAGATATTTAGAGGTTGTTAAGTGCCCCCTAATGAAACCCCCGTTTCTTGATCTGACAATTCTTAGGTGTACCCAGCTCAAGGCAGCGTTTTGAAATTGAAGGTGCCCTATGCCCTATATAGAAAGCTGAGAAATGGTAGATCTCGGTTACCGGGATACCGGGAATCACTCAAATCTTTATTTTTTCGACGCTTTCATATCTGAATGAAGTGATCAGTCAGACGCCAAACATGTTAATATAACGTATATTACGTTACGTACATAAATAAACTATTTAAACCGATTCATTATATGTTTTATTCGTTATAAAATAAGAGCACCTTTGTTTAGACAAGTTTAGGTCTCCTTGGCGTTCAAAAAGTTAATATAACGCGTTCGAATCACACCACAAATCTCCTCTCGGGCTCCCGGACTATGTTAGAGGGCCGCAAACACGTACACGTGAGTTTACTCAAACAAGGTAACATATTATGACGGTGCAATGCAGACGAACAATATTAACTCCGGGCCTCGGGATCTCCGAATATCTACGATCCTTGGAAACGCCGCTTGACCGAGGTCTCTTAGGACTGTACGCGCAATAACATAACCTACTTTTAAACAACTTCAAAATAGTATGTTATCAATGCAATGCGTACATATAGGTATGTGTGTAATATTATTGGAATTGCATGATTTTCACATATTGTTTTTATTTGGGTTTCCAGGAAAATATTAAAACAAAGTTTGTAATCTGCACAAGGCCTAATGATGATACAAATTCTAATGTGTAAGCATGTGTTTTTATCCACGCGTTTCTTTACTTTATCCGCAAGTATTGATTGGATTTAAACTAATTTTTTTTTTAGCTTACATTTAATGTAGGTAACTTCGGGAACAGTACAAATTTCATTAAAATCGGTTACCTAAATGGTTTTTAGTGTTTGGACTGATACCTACGTCTAAATGCCTGGCTCTTTCATACGGGCTATGGATGGCAGATTTATGAACAATTTAGAAGGAAAAAAATAGAGGTTATAAACCCTCCCTTTTGTTCTAGTTTAGACCGATCGCAACGTCTTGCCATTTTACGACCCAATTCTCAGAACTTATTCTTGGATCTTCAATGCAAATGACTGTTGATCTCGCCAAATGAATTCCCGAATCCCACGACTGAATAAGAACATAGCAAGCGTACCTACTTAAAAGTAAAGAAATATCAAAATTCCTTTCGCTCTTTCTAAGCAGCTGCCTTTGTTTCATAACTGACTTCTTAAGGCGCCCGTTCGTCGCTTCCTGAACTTTTTGATTTATGGAGTTGCCGCGTGTTTCACGGGCTTACACCCGCCACGGGCCGCGAGTGCCAAATGCAAAATACACTTTACACTCAATTTATTCGTTAACACCAGGATCATTTAGGATTTGAGCTCTAATGTATAATACACGTACCACTTGTCACTACACAAACATGTACATAAGATAATTAAGTAAGTGACTGTCAGCGGCAGATAAACTCTGTGATGACGATGCAAAAGTCATTGTAAAATGAATTGTTCCCAGTTCTACAGATTTCTTTTACAGAATACCATGTCTACAGATTTCTATTTCTACACATTCCCAAGTGTACAGATTCCCAATTCTACATAATTTAAATTTTACAGAATATTGATTCTGCATATTCACAATTCCACAGATTCCCAATTCTACATAATTGGTATTCTACAAAATAATACAAGGAATGTAACTGGGTCGACGGGTCCCCGCTACGCGGGGCCCCTATTTCTAGGTAGTTTGCCCTTCGGGCGTATATAGATACCTAACGAACCTTACCTACATTCACACCTAACGGACTGAGTGGACCCTTACCGGTAAAATAGTAGTCAGATAAGAAACTGTGGAATAAAGAATATGTAGAATTGGGAACCTGTGTAATTGGTTATCTGTTAAATTGGGAACCTGTGTAATTGGTTATCTGTTAAATTGGGAATCCGTAGATTAGAGAATCTGTAGGATTGGGAATCTGTAGTCATGAGCCCCAGTCTGTAAAATCCTACTTGAATAAATGTTTTTTTATCTTTATCTTGTGTAGTTTTCGTCCGCTGTTTAATATAAAACAATGTGTATTTTTTAGTAAAATAATAATTAAAAAAAACGTATAAACTACTGACAATAAGTCTGTAGATAATCGCAGCTGTAAATTGAAAATAAAAAGAAAGTCGAGGGGACTATATACTGTGTCAAGTAAAACGTTGTGATGATGCTTTACCCACTGTATAGCTATCGATTCTAAGGATGTCTTTTAGTTTTTATTTTTTTCTAGTTGGTAAAAAAAGTGTGGCACAGTATGGGATTGACGGTGTGAGCGATACCTGAATCCCATAATTTTATTACTGAACACAAAAAAAACGATTTTGACAAAAATCATCCGGCTTTTACCAGAAAACTACTATCGGATTGATGATTGACGATTAGCACGGGTCAACATATAGAGCTCTACTTTTCATCCCGGAAAAAAAACATACATAGTTCCCGCGAGAACCCTCTTTCTGAATTCCATGTGATCGAAAGTCGCGGGCTGAAACTAGTTAAGTATAAGTCTCCCGCCGCGTCTGGCTATCTGTTGGCGATGGTTGGTATTTTCATGCGGTTTTCACTAGATAGTTTCATGATGAAGGTTTTGATACAAATTTTCGCTCTAGATACTACCGGTGCGAAGACAGGGCGAGTCGCTAGTATAATCAGGTATTTATATATACCTATTCTATACTTATGTTAATAGTACATTATTGCAGAGGCCGCCAAGTAGCGCATTGCCGGACGAGTCAGTTAGAAGGCTGAGCGAAGCGAAGCCTTCTATTAGTACGAGTCCGGCAATCGCAATTGCGGCCGAGGTATATATAATGCTTTTCTCAAACAGCGAGGAAATACGTAAGGTCAGTCGGGGCAAGTGCGCCAGGATGGGGTAAGTGCGCCTAACATAAATATATCGAAACCTATAAATATTACTCAACTAGTAGTTGGCTGTTTACAAGGCATAGGGGCGAAATAAATTTAGGCGCACTTACCCCACATCAGTATTTACTACTTCCATGATCGTGGATGATTTGGCCATGGAAGTTGTACTTATTACCTCCATGGATTTGTCAGTTTCGGGGTAAGTGCGCCAGGATGGGGTAAGTGCGCCTAACACAAATATATCGAAACCTATAAATATTACTCAACTAGTAGTTGGCTGTTTACAAGGCATAGGGGCGAAATAAATTTAGGCGCACTTACCCCACATCAGTATTTACCTACTACTTCCATGATCGTGGATGATTTGGCCATGGAAGTTGTACTTATTACCTCCATGGATTTGTCAGTTTCTAAAGGTGTCTCAAATAGCAAGCGAATTAAAAAAAAACACACACGACAATAATGTTTTTGCTGGCCAAGGCCGGCAATGGACAGCCTCGCGTCTTCTTTTTTTGAAAGTAAGAACATTTCCGATCATGTTTGAGAAAAAACTATTATAAATTATATTGTAACGTATACTACACATTTTCTAAATAAACATTTTCCAAATCAATAAGTAAAATATCAAAGACGACATAAAGTACACTTAATAGGTAAAACAAAACAAAACGTGCGTCCGGCTTACAGAAGATCAGTCTTTTTTGCTTCATTCAATGAGCACAAGTGAAGAAAATGTGCTTATTAGTTACCTTCGAGGATTCGCACGACAAAAAATCCGATTAAACTCGAATTTGGCTAGATGCCAGACTTTCAAGGAAATTTCACCTCTTGTGCCAAAGTCCGATGCTTCAAAAAAGGTGCAGATTGCGAAGATTTTGCTCCTACAGCGCTTTAAGTAGGTCAAACAAAAACCACCGGAAAATGGCGTCGAAATTGAATTCAAAAGATAAATTTATATTCAAGAAAATTTTAAGGAATATCAAATCAAAAGAGGCTGTCTAAATTGGATCGTAACTTAAGCCCAAAGTGTAGGGTCACTGTTAATGTGAAAAAAAAATAGAAATATGCAAGTCATAACGCGAAGCTGGCACGTTTATGGCATCGTTACCCGGGGATAATCTAAACAAACGCGAAGTCTATTCCATCCAAAGGCGTTCAATCAGACTAGACGACGCAAGTTGCCCCGGGTAACGTAACTTTATATTCGCTAAGGAGGATATTCCAAGTTTACGCATTATGCATGCAAAGGGACCGGCGTCTATCGAAGAGCATAACAGCATTATTGCGAATTAGAATGAGTATGATATATGTTTTATTTAGTACCTGCGCGACCGAGCTTTGCTTAAATGAGTTTCTCTTTTAAAGCAAGTAAGTACATATAACGTAGGAACATTCTATCTAAATAATATACATATCCGGCCCCATCGGCCATCAGTCCTGCGAGCAATGTGCCCCGCCCACTGCCACTTAAGGTTCGCAATTCTTCGGGCTATGTCGGTGACCCCAGTTTTACTGCGGATATCCTCATTTCTGATTCTATCACGCAGAGAAACCCCGAGCATAGCCCTTTCCATTGCCCTCTGAGTCACTTTTAGCCTTCTTATGAGACCCATCGTGGACGTCCGCGAACCGGGAGACGAGCTGTCGGTAGGCCTCCAACAAGATGGAGCGACGACCTCGTGAAGGTCGCGGGAAACCGGTGGAAGCAAGTAGCACAGGACCGGTCTGAGTGGCGAGCCTTGGGGGAGGCCTATGTCCAGCAGTGGACGTCTTTCGGCTGAAATTATGATGATGATGAATATACATATCAATTAGAATTTTTTTGCGGAAGCTTACGACATTTTCAATGTACATCTCCGTGCATCGCGATTAATGCAATCGCATTCATATACGAACAAAAACTTAAAGGTAAACCTATCTATCTTTAAGTGTAAAACTTTCATACATTCTCATTAGTACTAAGTATCGTATGATCGTAGCATTAACTAACGCAAGCGTGTCGGTCGGAACAGTTAGTGTTTAATTCTTGCAATCTCCCCAAACGGAAAAAATTATTCAATCGTGAAGATAAAGTCAATCATGAATCGTGAATCTAAAATTTATTTTTAAATTATTCTCCGAATACTTAAGCCAGAAAACGGGACTACCGAGTAATATCCAATTAAGTACGCAAAAGGCCCTTGAGAAGAACGCGGAATTAAAACAAAAACAGCTCACACAAGTCGGTAATGGGAAAAGACGGAGTCGTCGTTTTCCTGTGAAAAAAGACTTAATGGAAGTCGGGTTTGTTTATCTGTATCTCTATTATCCATATTAATATTATGAATGCGAAAGTAACTCTGTCTGTATGTTACCTCTTCACGCTTCAACCGCTTGACCGATTTGGATGAAATTTGGTATGGAGATAGTTGGAGTTCCGGGAAAAGACATAGGGTACTTTTCATCCTGGAAAAACGCGTAGTTCCCGCGGAAACGCGATAGCCAAATTCCACGCGGGCGAAGTCGCGGGCAGAAGCTAGTTAACATTATAAATGCGAAAGTAACTCTGTCTGTCTGTCTGTCTGTTACCTCTTCACGCTTCAACCGCTTGACCGATTTGGAAGAAATTCGGTATGGAGATAGTTAGAGTCCCGGGAAAGCACATAGGCTACATTTTATCCCGGAAAAGCGCATAGTTCTCGCGGAAACGCGATAACCGAATTCCACGCGGGCGAAGTCGCGCGCAGAAGCTAGTAAGTAAATATATGAATAAAACTGATATGTTTGGATAGAAGTAGGTAGAATTTTGTGGTCTCTGCATGCCCAAACGTGAGTTCATATATGAACTCGTAAATAAAAATAAATTCATTTATAATATTCTATTAAAATATTGTCCGCGCATCACTCCATCCTCTTACAAGGAAATGTGAAAAGTTTGCTTTCTAGGTGCTTCATTAGTCGAAAGTGCAAAGGCGAGCAGATAGTCACAAATAAACTATACCCTTGTAAAATGAAACTACTTACCTACATAAGTTTACTCAGTCTCAGTTTGAAAGTAAGTAAGTAATTAAGGCCGTTCCTATACCCAGCTCAGCCGTCGCTGTCACTCGTGCAACGAGTGAAAGAGAAAGCGCTACGCACAGAACGCCCGATTTAGTTAGTATTTAACGCGTTTTATTTTCTATAAAAATACCGTCTAAAAACATGGCATTTATAAAGCTGTCAATGTATGCATATAATATGGATATTTTTTATTTAGTTTTACACTGTTTGATATAATAAATTGGAGTAAAGTTGGATTAAGGCCCGAGTTAGAGGTTATTTTGGAATTAAATTGTATCGAGCGAAACTTGTTTCGTGAAACGTGTACGAAAGCTGTCAATGTAAGGATGATATAATAAATAAAATATAAATTATGTTTTTTTCATATTTTTAACTTTTGACATTTCTTAGAAAAGTATGATCTTACATGAGCAATTTGACGGTGCTGGGTCAGGGAACGGCCTCAAACAGTATTGTTTATCGTATCACACTGAATCGTGAGTTTAGCTTGAATAATGAAAAAAAAACCGTTGGTGTTCTCTTAATCGCTTCTTTATGGCAAAACAAGTCAGGCGCAGGATTCATTTATTATCTGAAAAGCGATTTATCAAGCGCGATTTACAAGCATTTGGCCAAAGGGGCAGGCATCGAATGTTAATGGCCTCGGTGCAATATTTCAGTGGGACATGACAGGAGGCGAGCCGAATGCGGTTCTGTGAGCATTAACACGTGTTCGAACCACGTTCAGATTGTAATTTTGGTTTACCCAAAAAGGCACGTGTTTATGCCCAGAGATTGTCTGTAGGTAGGTACATACCTACCGATCACACGGGTAAGGAAAAAATAAACAACTAATTTTGTTGAATTTACGCTTGTAGCTAATTCAATTATTGTTCAACCTCATATCCTTACCTTAATCGTCATGAAAAATGTTGCTACTTCGTGTAATTAAAAGCGTATCGACGACTATTTCGTTTAATACTCATTTATTGCAATATTTAGATAACTAAAGCATTCCTTGATTACTTGAACAAGGTGTTAGGTAGGTATACCTATCAAATATGAATTCCTATGGCAACCCCCTGTGAGTTGCTAATTTATTATTTAACTACCCCCGCGATCTTACGGTCCACTAATTATAATCATCCTGATTCGAAGCTTTGATTCCATTACTCTGTAGCCGCAGATATGAAATCGGTTATCCCAGTGTCGATACAACTCAATTTGCTTTAGTAGGTAAGTAAGTGCTCGGGCTTCAATTCTAGGATACGTATAGACTGATAGCAAAGCGCACATCATTTCAAATGTATAGATTCTCCGACTGACCACAGAGAGAGAAATTGAAGTGACTTTAAACTTAGTTGTTTTGTAGGCAATCATTATAAGCTCTAGTAGAAAAATGAGTTTATAAGCACGGTAATACTACATTACTTTCCAATTTGAGGGCGTCTTTAGGTACATTTACATATTACTTTCGATATGACCAACAGATTCCTGCCCTATTGAGCCCGGGTCAAGAGAATGCGAGGCGAGGTCACTCCAGAATGAGCCATCACCGTTTTACGATTCAATTACTTCGATC
This sequence comes from Aethes cnicana, assembly GCA_963971205.1. NCBI lineage: Eukaryota > Metazoa > Arthropoda > Insecta > Lepidoptera > Tortricidae > Aethes > Aethes cnicana. The sequence continues at coordinate 10,682,104 of OZ020274.1, read as the reverse complement.
CGATCTTCATGCCTGAGTATAAACTAAGCCCGTCCCTCGTCCCCCATTAGAAGGGTAATGATAAGGCGAATTCAAGCACTTTATTACATCAAGAAATGATCGATCTCCAGTCCGTAAGCGTCCTTTTACCTATTGGTTCGAAGTCTCAGTTAAAAGAAGGAATTATTACAACCTTGATATGCACACAACACTGACATTGTTTAGATTAATTCAATCAATCCGTTTCAAGCCACAAATATAATTACGTAACTTGCACAGCTCGGCAGCGTAGCGTTCGGAAATTCTATTAACGCATTACAATAATCGACTAATACAATCTATGAATCAGTTTGATTTACTTATCTAGGCTCAGTATCAAATTTACTTACACATCTTGTCTTTGTCAACGCCAGTGCCAATCAATGATACCTACTGCCGGAAGGCATCGCGGAATGATATTTAAGTAAAATAAATAATTAGATAGGGTATTTTACACTGTACTGTGCTGTCCTATTAAACCATTAGTAGTTATAGTTATGGAAGCTAATAATAACGTACGATCCGTGAAAGAGTCCTGACAGCACAACGTTATCACATTGTAGTTAGGATAACTGAAAATAGGGTTGTTTGGAGAGTACCTAATTACTAATTTGCCACGGAATGTGCCAGTGTAAAATATAGCGGTTGACCGCAGCTCGCCGATTGTTGGCGTAGTTCAGGCACCTACTGACCGCCGGCTGAACTATTTCCTCGCGTTCGGGATAATAAGCTATGATGTACCATTAGGTGCAGATGTTCTAGGAACGAATAAATGATTACGAAGCCTCGATTCGGAAATGAATCTAAGCGTTAGATACACAACTCAAGTATTCTAGGATTGAAGGCTCATTAGGTGTAGGAGGTACCTAATGTACTACCGATATTCAGACAATTTTACACTAAATACTGTTCTTCTTTATACTATTAATAATAAGTGTGTTGAATTCACGTCACCGTATGTATGTATGTCCGGGCTTAACTCGAAAACTACTTATCGGATTGCAACAAAATTTGACATGGGGGTAGATTATAACACGGGTCAAAATATAGGCTACTTTTTATCCTGGAAAAACGCATATTTCTCGCGTAAATGCTATAACCGCTTTCCACGCGTACGAAGTCGCGGGCAAAAGCTTGTACGTTAATAACCGTTTGGTAGAAAGCTAATAATTACAGTGAAAGGAGAAAGTGAAACATGAAATTAAGGTTAGCAATTACCTACATAATTATTTCTAAATCATATAAGTACGAAGTAATTAAGCCTACCTACCCTAATTGGGTGAAATGAGATGTTTTTTATTTGAAACCGTTTTATGGTAACATACGATCGTAAAGAATTTCAGCTAGAGTCGGCGTGGTGGCAATAGATATTTCGGGTAATATTCTAATATGTGTACTTTGCAGCCCTTTTCATAAGTTTCCATAAGGGATATAGGAAAATGGAAGTTGTGAACGGATGGTACTCCAGCGGATAAAGATAAAGTTTTATTCAAACAAACCGACAGTTTAGGGACGGTGCCACGCGGCGGCGGGCGGCAGCAGCTGTTACTTAATTTACACGGACTATGTGACTCACACCGCAACACTGTTTTATGCACCAAACTAAACATATAATTCACATTTGCGAATAAACAAAGAAACCTCTAAAAAAATTTTATACCAATGGTGTAGGCATACGAGCGCTGATAGTTGATAGGTCATTCCTATCAACTATGAAACCATGAAAGTATTGGGTTTCTTTGTCTATTCGCTATATGTGATTTATTTGTTTCTGCTTCGGTATAGAACAATACATAAAACGCCATTTGATCTTTAACATTACAAATTATATCTTTTACGTCACCCATGGCCGTAAAGTGTGATTTTCTGCCCGCTACGCGGAGAGAAAATCTCGCTTTCTGGCCAAGGCAAGACGTAAAACTTTTGACAAACCACGGGCGGTAATTCGTAAAGCCCCAGATCGGATATTTATGGCCCTCACCTTCGGTTCGGGTCACAAACACCTGCCATCTGGGACATTAACGAATTCACTGCCCTAGGTCTGTAATGTACTATTACATACATTACAATAAAACAAGTAGCGCAGTACCTAATTACAAATAATGTACCTTAAAAGATGAATGTGTCCCTGTTATTTTATGTGTTACTAGCTTCTGCCAACGACTTCGCCCGCGTGGAATTCGGTTATCTTGTTCCCGCGGGAACTATGCGTTTTTCTGGGATAAAAAGTAGCCTATCCCGGGACCCCAACTATCTCCAAGCTAAATTTCATCTCAATCGGTCCAGCGGTTGAAGCGTGAAGAGGTAACAGACAGACAGAGTTACTTTCGCATTTATAATATTAATATGGATGGATTATTACCTACCAATTTCGTTCAGCTTTAGGTGGAACATAATAATTGCCTTGATATCGAATATGATGCCATAACCAAACAAAATCCCTTTTCCTATTCTATGATCGGTATATAAAAGGTTTCTCGGACAACAGACCCGATAGCAAATATATTGAAAGCTTATAATATGTATAATAGAAACCTATAAAGCGTTGTAGTAAAATCTTTTACGGATACATTACATTGTCATAAACCTTTAATCTCGTAGTAAATAACGGGAAAGAACCTTCCCAAACAATCCATTTTTAAAATCCATTTTCTATTTACCCTTACCTTACCTTTATTAGATAGAAATAAAACTCACCTTCAATGATCTTGGAAATGAACCCAACATAAAATAAAAGATATTTGCGATGGAAAAATGTCGCAAACACGATTTGTCTGTTCAATAGGTCATGCTAATGGTCATGCTCATATTCTTGGAAGTATGTTATGTTAAGATCCAATAGTCGACTGTTTGATGTTCATGAATATTGGGAAAACAAGACTCTTTGATAATTACCTACAAATCAACACGTGAAACCATACGAGTACGTATCGTAGATATACGTGTACGCAAGTAAAGTCTCGAAAATGGCTCCGATTCTTGCCAAAATTTAGAATCTTATTCAATGCCTTATGGCATTAAGTTCGATTTATATTAGTTTTTTACTAATGCGCAATAAAGTACTTTATAATACTTTTATATTAAGAAACTTCAACATTTTTAAAGTTAAAGTTTTGTCGCAGAGGGTAGCAGTTAGCATATTCCGAATTGGTCACTTCGTGACAGGCATCGCCTAATCTGTGGCCTAGTGAAGGACCAAGTGTTAATATTTTTGTATCCCAATGTTTTGGTAAAATTAATATTTTTTTTAAGTTTAAATAAATAAATAATAAATGCTCGACATCAGGCGCAAAAGTCAAGCTAAATCGAGGAACAAAAGGTTTGATCAAGAGAGAGGCGTCATTTTTATTTTGTGGCGAGTTTCTGTTGCGTATCAGCGGACGTGTCCAGAATTCCTACAAAGCCTGAGCAAAGGCAAAAAGTAATTAAGTCTCATTAATCCCTATTTATGGCGTCAGCTAATCCCCGCGGATAGTTTTTTCCGCTGAATTTATTTTCATTAAAGCAAATAGGACGTGACGGGAATGCGGCGGTGTCAACCATAAATGATTGCATCGAATATTCACGCCGACGACGCGCGCTATTTTATTCATAACCGACAGTACCGCCGCTCCGGGTAAAGCTGTAATTAGTTGAGTTAACATTAAACAACAGATTTGACAGCTTTTGAAATGTAAATTATTTACTAGCTTAATAGAGTATCCACTCCTCATACAAAGTCAGCGGAAGCATTGTGATTTTACAATGTATGTATACCTAGTAATGATTTGGATGGCTTTCTATGTATGCATCGTACTCGTAGCTAAATATAAAAAGATATCTAATTTGCTTCCAAGTGTTATGTTTATAATTTTTTTCATCCTATAAATAGAATTCTCATTTTCATCGTCGCCGAAACACTAAAAAACCAACGTAACATGATAAAATGAAATTTTCTTTTAACAATTAAGCAACTAGGTACACCAATAAATATTATGATACTAAATTCTTTCATGTTTCACCGCAGTAAATAAGGCAGTTTACAGTAAAAATGGGCAATAAATACTGCGGAAAGGTGCGGGGGCGTCAAATTTGTCCCCGGCGTCCTCGTTGTCGGCGGCGGCGTTGTTACCGCATATTTTATAGCATCTGCATTCATTATTCAATTCATTAAGGTTCAATTTGTAAACACAACTCTGCGATATTATATTTACCAATATAATATCGCAGATTTTTGCCAATATTACTGACTTACCATAATACAAATGTGATGAAGTGTGGACCCTTACCTGGAAAAAAGAAATGCTTGTTATACTAGCGCTATAAATACAAGCAATTAATAAATATCTTGGGACATTTCACACATATTGACCTAGCCCCAAACTAAGCAACGCTTGTATTATGGGTGCTAGACAAAGATATAAATACTTATTTAGAGAAATACATACATATTTAAATACTAAACATTCATGACTCGAGTACAAACATTCGTGGTCATCACACAAAGTTTGCCCCAAGCGGGATTCGAACCCGTGACCATCGGAACGGAACATAAGGCAGGGTCACTACCAACTGGACTAATCCGGTCGTCAATAAACTCGACTTATCGAAAAATTCCGCGGCCAGCTCGAACCCATGAAAATTATTCCGAGCGAGTTATCCGCGGGACGATACGTAAAGGAAAAACCCGCAAAAGCGGATGGCTACAAATAATTAAATAATAAAATTCGGGTAGCAGATTTGGAATTACGGCTTGCAGACGGGGGAATAAATGAAACATTTATCAATGTCGGGCTTTAAACCGAGCCGACGACCCGCCTTACATCACTGCCTTGTAGGGGCGCCACACGCGGCCGACCTTTCTAGTGCCCGCCATATCATCTGTTTTGACTACCAACTTAGCTACTTGACTTACAACTAAGTATGATCTATGATAACATAGTGTGTTGATCGGTTTGCATTAGGTAAAAAGCCTAGTGATCGTGAAAAACACTTTTAATCTGACCGTTTTCAATCAAGATTATTTATTTCATGACCGACATGATCATTCTAAGGAATCTTTAATAATTTCTACCCTATATATGTATTGATTCTTATAACCATCATCTTAAAGAATGTACATTTTCTTAAGCGTCATTTATTTTTGTTCTTCTCCTATTATTCGTATAATCTTTAGTACATTATTGCAGAGGCCGCCAAGTAGCGCATTGCCGGACGAGTCAGTTAGAAGGCTGAGCGAAGCGAAGCCTTCTATTAGTACGAGTCCGGCAATCGCAATTGCGGCTGAGGTATATATAATGCTTATCTCAAACAGAGAGGAAATACGTAAGGTCAGTCGGGGCAAGTGCGCCAGGATGGGGTAAGTGCGCCTAACATAAATATATCGAAACCTATAAATATTTCTCAACTAGTAGTTGGCTGTTTGTTTACAAAGGCATAGGGGCGAAATAAATTTAGGCGCACTTACCCCACATCAGTATTTACTACTTCCATGATCGTGGAGGATTTGGCCATGGAAGCTGTTCTTATTACCTCTATGGATTTGTCAGTTTCGGGGCAAGTGCGCCAGGGTGGGGTAAGTGCGCCTAACATAAATATATCGAAACCTATAAATATTACTCAACTAGTAGTTGGCTGTTTACAAGGCATAGGGGCGAAATAAATTTAGGCGCACTTACCCCACATCAGTATTTACTACTTCCATGATCGTGGATGATTTGGCCATGGAAGTTGTACTTATTACCTCCATGGATTTGTCAGTTTCGGGGCAAATGCGCCAGGATGGGGTAAGTGCACCTAACATAAATATATCGAAACCTATAAATATTACTCAACTAGTAGTTGGCTGTTTACAGGGCATAGGGGCGAAATAAATTTAGGCGCACTTACCCCACATCAGTTTTACTACTTCCATGATCGTGGATGATTTGGCCATGGAAGTTGTACTTATTACCTCCATGGATTTGTCAGTTTCTAGAGGTGTCTCAAATAGCAAGCGAATTAAAAAAAACACACACGACAATAATGATTTTGCTGGCCAAGGCCAGCAATGGACAGCCTCGCGTCTTCTTTTTTTGAAAGTAACACGAACATTTCCGAGCATGTTTGAGAAAAAAATATTACTTTACGAAAAACGTACCCATGAATCCTTTTAGCGAACTATATCCTGTTTCAGTAATCATTCATCAAATTATTTATTTGCCCAAAGCACAAAATACTTGCACATACAATTGTATCCTAGTCTTGAAACAAATCATATGATAACGATAAAATTAAAAATATAATGTCAATTTAAATACAATTATTATTATGTATAAGTAAGGAGTTTAGGTTACGTTGTTTTCATTCACCTGAAGCCTTATTTTAAATCAGCTCACCAATATATTTAGAGCCATTCCTTGCAGCGAAGTAAATCCGTAAGTGATATCTAAGAGACAACGCCCAATATATTCAAATGTATTTGTAGCAAAGCGACCTGGGCCTCAGCAGAGCAGGCGATCGAAATAAAATCAGAACGAACCCTGGATAAACTTCCACTCTATCCCAGAGGATACAGACAGGTTGAAATAAACTCTCCAGAATCTCGTATTTTCGGAAGGGGTTGAACTGTATTTAAAGTGTCATATATATATTTGTTTGTTGATTAGAACTTTCTCTTCAACGAATCCGTGATTCATTTCGTTGTCAGTTATTGCTATATACTCTAAAATATTAAATGACTACCATTTTACTTTAAACATACCTAACTATCTATTCGGGTTAGCTGTGGTGGTCTAGTGATTCGACCTACCGCTTGTAATGCAGAGGGTCGGGGGTTCGATTCCGGCTCACACCTCTGAGTTTACTTATCTGCGAAATTCAATTTGAATTAACCACTGAGCTTTTTGGTGAAGGAAAACATCGTGAGGAAACCAAATAATTCGAAGATGTGTGTGAAGTCCCCAATCCGCACTGGGCCCGCGTGCGGACTATAGCCCAAACCCTCTCGATATTAGAGGAGGCCTGTGCCCAGCAGTGGGACGCAAATATACTGTAGTAGTAGATACTTTGCATTTATTTTCTTCCTTGCGTGCCGTTACATTACATTTTTTTTTTTATATATTTCACATCTGTATAATAATTTAGTCGGAATAAAATTAATTTGAAATCACTATCATTGTCTTAACGCTGATATTTTCTAAAGCGTTTTCCCGGAGAGATTTTCTCCTTACTTTTAAACAATGATGTTTATCTTTTAAATATTTCCGTCGAGCATGTTGTTTATTTTCTGTCTGTTTATTATCGGAGAACTTTTATAAAAAGCTTAAATAAAGTACAAATTGCTAAGAGAGAGTAACGTGGCGAAGAAAGGCTAATTCCGCCTGATCGTCTATTTTGCTGCAAAATACAAAGGATGTTCTCTGCAAGTAATTACGATAGTCCTTCTATAATTACAAGAAGCAATTTGGAAAGGTTTTTACACATTTTGGGAATTACACACTAATGGAAATGGATCCGTAGCCCAAAATGTTGGTTTTAAAACATTTAATTGTAATTTTAATTTGTTTGTAGGTACTGCAACATCCATAACTAATGTTATAAATATAATCCTGTGATTTTGTTTCTTCCTCTTTCCTTCACGTCGAAACTACTGGACCGATTTGGATGGAATTTGCTTTTGCGATAGTTTGAGAACGTGTGAATAACATGGGATACTTTTTATGGGCTTTCTACAGGTCAAACTAGTATTTTCAGTACTTCTGTACCTAACTATAACTATCTCTATGTATATTTGTATATGGTATCATCGGTTTGCTAAAATTTCATGTCTACGCGGGACAAAGTTCCGGGATAGGCTAGTATTAAATAATATACTTAGAGAAATGAGTGGCAGAACACACTTTAATATATTCCAAAGTTATTAATAGTCTGCAAACCCTTCCAGTCTAGCTAGTCAATTGCCATATTGTGGAGGGGTCCGAACTTTGTTATGAGTGTTAGTAGCAACTCATCTTATACCTACTTACCTACAGCATACCTATATTAGGTATCAATTATTTAGTAGTAAATGCAAAACGCACAGTTTCTATTAACGTGAAATTATATAAAAGCTTTTTACGTCAAAAACGTATCACCTCCGAGAGCGGTAGTTCCGCAATGTTTTAAAGTAGCGGAAACTCATTTCTCGTCTTGCGAGGGTGAAACAAGCTCGTAAATTCACGTTACTGTGTCATTTTCCATAACAATGTCAAAACTCTTAAGTTATGAACACATTATTTTGTTTGAGGCCAAAAATTATGCGGGAAAGGGAATAGCTTTAGTAACAGTTACTGCGGCGGACGGGAGCGGGGATAGCGGTGCGAGGCTTTGTTGAAAGAGTGCCTCGGTAAATAGACAAAATGGTTCTTGAATTACAGGGGTAAAGTTTGAATATGCTTGCCGGAAAATTGGTACGTAATCATTTTTCTGCGCCCGTCACGTATCAGATTGGTGAATTGCCTCTAGTAGATTAAATTGATTAATACTTCAGGCGAAGATCAGACATTATGCATGGTATGACATACAAAGACAATGTATTTATAAGTACTTCACCTACAAATGTGTAGGCATTTTTTCCGCTACCTAGGATATGGCGTCGATTGCCCGTTTTGTTTAATTAAGAACGTAACTAGGTACTTATTTACTCTGAAAATAGATACAGTACTTTTATCCCGGTAAACTAAATGATTCCCAGAAGAATACCGATACTTGAATTCTGTAACTAGTCTGAGATGGGAGCTAGTTTTCATATGTAGGTATAGTTACTTACCTCCGGACTAGATCATCCATTACGCTCGTCTTTTACCTTTGAAGTCTAGAAAAAATCTTCAGTCCTCCAGAGTCAAAATAAAGGACACGGATAAAACCCTACAAACCGGAATACAGAAGGGAGGTCGGATAAACTAATAATACTGGTACTTTTATGTTACGATCCCGAAATACGTCCATACAAGTGAAAGTGAGACCGGAGACTTTATAACTTCAGTAAAACGTAGCAACCGCAACGCATTCTCGGCCACATCACGTTTGGAAAAATCTTTTATGGACAACGGAGGGTCAAGGCAACAAGGGCGCATAAAATACCTGGCTACGTGTGTGTGGATGCGTGACTTGTGTGGCATTAGGCGGACAACGGACATCCGTGCCGGATTATGGAACTATCTTTTTAGACTTTCGCCGTAATCCACGCTCAATGCTCTTAATTACCACCGTTTTCATCGATTATCCGTAATTATAGCAATTGGCTTTCGAATAACGGTTGAACTAGTCTGAACGTATTTAACCACGCGTGACCCAGGTCAAATGTTTCAGGTAGCTACCCTGTTACGCGTTCTCTTTTCAAATTAGTATCGTCGTCAAAAATACTATGTAATATAGAATATGGCTTAGCAATCAATGCACTTTGAAAATAAATATGTAGTAAATAATTAGGTAATAAACCAATTTCTAAAGAAATACGTAAGTAATTTCAATTTGCATTAGACGCTTAGTGTAAAATCGCTACGTGTGCCTACTCGTTTTAATTTTTTTGACGATTAGAATCGTATTCTTTTAACATGCTTTAGATAGCTATCTATAGCATGTTAAAAAAAAATACAACTAAACTTATCTTCTTAAGATTGACACAGATATAAGAAGAAAACACGCCTTGAGAAAAAACAGGTGCAGGATCAATCCCTACTTACGCCTGCTTACGCAGAAACCTTTCACGAAGACCAAAATATTTGCAAGGTTAAAGCGTTCTAAAAGTTCACCATATTTTCGTATAATATTACACGTTAGTTGGAAACGAAAATATCCTTGAATAGGCACCTTTGAGCATTAAGGCTTCGACAAAACCTTGAAACATTATTATCGATATTTCACTGAACTATACTGAATAGCAAATAAATGCTTAGTCTACTCGTATATTTTACGTAGACTAATGGTTTCAAAAGCATACAACGAAATCTTACGTTTGAGATTCTTAGAAAAAATACGAACAATATATTACGGATTGTGGAAATTAGTCACCAAAAACCATCGAAGAAATATAAAGAGAGAAAGGCCATTTCCATTATGGACTCGTTTGTCCAACGATATCGCGATAATAGGGCACAAATGGCGTAGACAACACTTCTAGTACGGAATAAGGGAAATTAACAGAAGCAATATCCAAAGTGAAAGATTATTTTCTCCCTAAACGACGGCGAAGCTATTGACAAAATAATTAAAACGTCAAAGGCACCGACACTGTAAAATATCTACTATTTGGACGTGTCCTCTGTTGAGGATAAATAGTACATTTTGATGCAAGTGCAAAAAGTTTGTCATTTTGAAAATGACAATTTCGCATGTGTATCAAATGACATTTTTTAATACATTTGCGAAAAAAACAATAAAGAAATCAATGAACAGGATGAAGCTCAAAAAACTTTATGTACTAGTTCGTAAAAAAAAAACAACTTTAAGCACGTTAAACAGGTATCGAAATGTTTACTTTTTGAGCAACTGTATAAAAAAATGCATTTAGCATCCAGTCTCTAAACTAGATAAAAGTGGTTTACACCTGATGCCAAATAGAATTGCCGAAGTATACTTGAATATACTTTGGCAATTCTATATTTAATAACAATCAATCGAGATATTATAGCCGTAAATAATGACGCCTTGGAAGATTGATAGCGTACCAAATGACATCATTTTTATTAAGACAAGAAATAAATTGGAAGCGCGGGCACGAATAAAAACGACCGCGATATATGAAATTAATGTCGGATCATAATCTCGGAAGTTGCAATTACTTTTACTGAATGTTTTTGCGTTTTAATAAAAATGATTTTACTTACTATGGCTGAGTTTCAAATGATACTTTTAGAATACAATTCGTATCTATATTCCTTTTCCCATTGGGTATGTAAAAATTAGTAATACAACAAATTGTTTTACTACTTACTCGTACACTATTATAGTTTGTCTTGAAAAAAATAACAGGATTTGGTTTGAGATTATGACTATATTACTCTCTAAACTTAAGACAAATTGGATTAGGGTTAAAAATCTTTTCGCCAATTATTTTAACTCCAAAAAACAACATTTACATAGAACATGGAAATTATTTATTTAATTTTAGACAGGCAGCAATTCGCTGATTCGCCTAAACCATATTTCCATTGTTACAGTCTATGATGATATTCTTCGATGTTAGCTTAAACTAAGCCTAGAGTGACTTCTGAACGCCCGTTCGTATATTTTGGTCCTGATATCGTAGTATAGGTATCGCAGGCTTGCGGTCGTTTTGAGAATATTACGACATTTCGTTATCAGATTTCATGCTGTTCATGCTTCAACGATACTTCTATTTAATACTACCTATTATCTTTCAGTGAGAAATAACTACCACTTACATTACACTTGATTAAAATTACTAAATAAAATAAAAACTAGTACCTATTTCAGACTGGTCCTAATCGGTAAAGCTAAGTATTTCATATAACGGAAGCTACCTATAAGAATCCAATTGTTGGAGTGAATTCATCATCATCATTTCAACCGAAAGACGTCCATTGCTGAACATAGGCCTCTCACAAGGCGCGCCACTCAGACCGGTCTTGTGCCACTCGCACCCACCGCCTTCCAGCGACCTATACCAGGTCGTCGCTCCATCTTGTTGGAGGCCTACCGACAGCTCATCTCCCGGTTGGCGGACGCCACTCGAGAACTTTCTGGCCCCATTGGCCACCAATCCTGCGCCTGCGAGCAATGCCCGCCCACTGCCACTTAAAGTTCAGTATTCAGTATCTATAATTTTAAGCTCAATTTCATAGAGCACCTTCACGTTGCCCCAACATCTGTATCACTTACTGTTCCTGAAAATTCATCAGTTTCCCTACAATAGCAAAAGCAGAGCTCTAGCGTAACGGGGCTGACCTAGAAAGCGCAGTTTCAGCATGAAGTATATTTTGCCATTAAATTTGAATAAAACAAGCTCGAGCGAATAGAGGAGCTGCAAATAAATTAACATGACTCTGCAAAGATGGCATGTCAAACGGAACTCTGATATTGCGTTATGTCGACGTTGCACGAGTCCCCGTTTATTCATGTTAGCTAGCTCCGTGTAAATTTGTATACAGACTTACGCCCGGGGCACACCGAATGCGTCTGCAGCGCGTCTGCGGCTCGCCAGCATCTGTATAGCATTAATTCTAGTAAGACCTGTAACACCACCTGCGAGCCGTGCGGCTGCTGCGTGACTGCCGGACGGCTCGCAAGCGGTGTGACAGATCTTACCAGAACTAATGCCATACAGATACAGGCGAGCCTCAGACGCGCTGCAGACGCATTCGATGTGGCCCGGGCTTTATTTGTTTTGCCATCGTTATGATTTAACTTAACTTCAGAATTCGTAAGTACTTTAAACTCACTCTCATTCATAAAAAAACATTTTATCACTCGAAACACGCCTTCCGTTTAACGTAGCTCCTTCAAAAGGTAATAATAATTGAAATCTCAACTTGTTGATTACCTACCTGTCAGCGAATTGAATTTTTCATGGAATTTGGAATGAAATCATGTCGGAAAACAGTAAACAAAGTCGCACGAGCTTTATTTATTACGGAATCGAATTTCCAATTTAGGACTCAGTAATTTAATAAACGTAATCGTGAGTAAGAATAATAAATCAATATCGAAAACAATCGTCAGTACCTACGAATTTCACGACGTGAAAGCATGTTTTGCCAAACGTACCTATCAGAATGAATTACATTTAATTTAACTATGAGCATGTTATACAAAATCCTGCTGTTTCTTCAAATTATCAATACAAAACTAACACTATCTATAGCCCCGTAGCATTATCAAATTTTACAACCTAAGCTAACCGTCAACTCAAACCATACTGTAATATTATAAATGCGAAATTGACTGTGTTTAGAGAAACAAAAGATTGTAACGTAACCACCTCAAAATTCTTCTTTATTTCATTAGCGCCTAATCATCTCCGCAACTCTTTCAATATCACAGCGCTCGCATATTTCCACGCACTCGTGAACAAGGGCACAGGAAGCGGTAGTTAATAACGATTTATGGAACCCTCTTGTTCCATGTCCCTTATCTACAGTGTTATTCACCCCTGATTTATCGGGCGGCGGTGTCAGAGGCGAACGAAAGAACAGGCCTCTCTTTATTCTCATAAACGGGATCATGTCATCCGCCATTACGAAGCAATGGTAAGGAATGGCGCTGAAGGTAAAAGCAAAACTCCATAAACACTATTACCGAGAGACAACTTTTAGTATCCATATCCATGGTAGAGAGAAACCTTTTAATGGTGAAGTCCCTAGTGCTGTACTGTTTTTATATCACTGACGATATTTATAAAATTACATCATTATAACGAATAAAATGTGTGTCTAAAATTGTAAAGGATACATAAGTATGTATGTAATTTCTTTGAACTAACAGATCGGAGCTGAATGCGATGTGCTTACTGAAAATAAGTATTTAGCCTGAAATGACATTTTATTTCATTAATTACAAAAGTGTGATGGCAAATTAACCTATCAAATACTACAGATGCTTTTCGTATTAATTTGTAATACTCGTAAATGGCGCTACCAACCATTCAAAACTATGTATGTTATCCCGCTTGCTCGTACACACCTGGCCATTCGGGCACCAACGATAAATGTATGATTTCAGAATACTAAATACTTAGCTTATTTCTCCGGACTTCTATCCCAATTCATAATGATACAATTTGTGGCATAAAAAAGAATCATTCACGCAGATCGTAAAATGTTTTGCAGCCTTCACTTACCTAATATCCCTTTTAAAATAGTTTCAAGACTTAAAAAGATCATGTATTTTTAAGAACCGTAACCACGACTACGAGAGAAATGTGTTTAAGACAAAGTGGTTGAAACAAATTGTTCCACATTCTCTTAAGGCAGCTCGGCAGGTCAGACCTTGCTCCGGCCGCGCGGTGCATACTGATCAGCGAACCGACGTTATTTTTAAAACGATAAATTTCTTCATTCAATTTTAGTCAACTTCAACCATTTTTATTGCTTCATCCTTTTTTCTCGTGAAATGTTTCGCAATCAGCCGGGAGGCGGCGCGACCTTTGAGATCGTGTAGCAGCAATTCACAAAAGGGCTGTGGAAAAGTCGATTGTTGGCGCATGAAGCAAATAAGTGTAAATACAAGGCGCCGGCGGCCATTACGGCGGGCGGTTATTGTGCACGCTCCGTCACGTTTATGCGACGAATGTGACAAAATAACCGCCATTACACGACAAACATCGCCACACTTTTCGGTTCAGTGCCATACCTTATGCGGCTTTGTGTCAATAAAAAGGGTCATTTAATTTTGCACTCAACTGATCTGCAAATTTCGCTTTTATTGAGTTTATTGTTAATGTGTATAAATGTAGGTACGAGTATTGTTTTAAAAGGATTGTATTTGTGAACTATTTGCGATCGACAAATGAAAAGATACTATGATCTGACATTTACATTTCATAAATTTATAAACGAACCCTGCAAAATGTATGTACCTACTTAGATGGAAGATTTTCGTTCCACGAACTTATTTTTCTATTCAAATGTTTCTGAAAAAGTGTAGGTACTACACAGGCAATTGGCGCGAGCACGACGCTCGAGGGTCTTATTAGCATACGATAGCGTTCTAAAAGCTGAAAAATACGGATCGTTGGAAGAACGGCGCTGCCCGCCATTGAAATACGAGTGCCGAGCTCATCCGCTTATAAATTATGTAGCGAGGACGGATTCCAAAAATTTGCAACAACACCAATAATGTTGACGATATGTGACGTCATTTTAAAATATAATCCGGTGGACAGGGACACTGCCCGTTTTCCACGTGATCATTTTATTATTTAAGTATGTACTTCATCTATAATGTAAAATACACAAAAAGAATTCAGTTTTTGAATTATTGATGACTAGCTTCTGCCCGCGACTTCGTTCGCGTGGAATTCGGTAATAGCTTTCCTGCGGGAATTATGTGTTTTTCCGGGATAAAAAGTGGCCTTTATGTTGACCAGTTTTATATCAAACTACCGCCATACCAAATTTTGTTGCAATCCAACCAGTAGTTTTCGAGTTTGAAGACATACATACATACATACAGTATTTTTTTCTTATTTTTTTTTTTGTGTTCTGTGTCGTTTATGTAGTCCCCTCGGCTTGCGTGTCTTTTAATTTCCAAGTTACAGACGCGACTTCTTCAACAGACTTTTTATCACTACTACAGATTTGTTGTTCGTTAAGTGACAGTACGACACAACTTAGAAGGCGCGCGGGGAAGCACTTAAGCCGTTGACGCAGAGTCTATTATTGCTTAATCCACGCGCCTTCTAAGTTGGGTAAACCTGTATAATAATTGACTCGCTCATAACTTGGAAATATTACTTATTTCAGACCTCTCAATCAAAAGCTCATCGACACCAAACTTTATGTATACCTAATTAATAAATCTTAAATCTTTGACAAAATAGGTATCTGACGGCGTTTCAATCAATAGAGTTAGCGCATATTATTGTGTAAAAATAGTTATTTGTTATGCAAGGCTGCAAAGTTGTTGTTTGCTGTGAGTGCGTGATTGAGACCCGAGTGAACGAAGGATTCTAGGGTTGAACCACGAGCGAAGCGAGTGGTTCAAATATAGAATCCTGAGTGTAACGAGGGTTTCAAGGCACGAGACAGCAAACGACTTTGCTGCTGAGCGCAACACAAAATTTTTCACCTCACGCGCGATTTTTCGGGAAGAAGACTTAGTTCGGCGTCACGTACATTTGGGAGGAGTTAAATTCGTATCTTCATCGCTAGAATCGCTCATATTTTCTTTATTACTTCGTATAGGTATTCTAAATTACAAAACCAACAATCTAAAACTTTTTTTATTTTTATTTTTTAATGTTTTTTTTCGGAGGCTGCGTTCCAAATCACTCCTACTCGTACTTCACGATTCAATTATTCATTGAACACAGTTAAAATATACACATATTTAAGTATTTTTGTGATAAAACATAGTGAAATAATGAAATACATCTGAAACGGTGTATTATTAATATAATTTTATTAATGATGATATTAAGTAAATTGAACCTTTATTTTAATAAAACTCTCACGACGAATTGCGTTTCAGAACGTATCGTTGTTTTTTTTATTGTGACAGTGGCGTCATGCGTCGTTCGAATTTCAAAAACACTTTCCACGCTAGCGGATAAAAACAACTTTTGCGCTCAGATATCAAGCTGCAAAACGACCACTTTCGAGCCAGTGAGGTGAAAACTTTTTTACAATACTAGCACGGTAACCTTACGATTGCTACGATACACCTCTACGGCGTAGCATAGTTTGCGCGTCATGTACTACAAATTCGTAGCACACTATAAGTTACTCATCGTCGTAGCATTTACTATTCGTAGCACTATTAGTAATAGTAAATTACTACAGAGGCCGGGAAGGAGGATGTTGTAGGCCGAGTATTATATACCACTATACATACATCGGCGGGGAACGGAAGTTGTCGGCCTCGTAACTATCCGGCCTCACTTCGTTCGGCCGTATATAATACTCGGCCTGCAACATCCTCCTTCCCGGCCTCTGTAGTAATGTACTATTAAACTATATTGCGCTGCCTTGAAGGACGATTATGTAAGCTTCTTATTTTTTTTTTAACTAAGATGGCACGAGGAGCTTAAGTTGTTAAGTAAACAGACACCTCTCAGTAGTGCAAATTATTTTTAGTAGTACAATAAAAATGTTTAATATATTTCTTTGTTTAGACGAACTTCAACAAATTTCGTGAAAATTTTGCTCTTTGAAATTTGAGTGAAATCATAAAAACGAATGCGAACTTGTGTAGGACAAAGCTTCAGAAAATGTACTTACACTGGAAACTTTTTAATAAAAGTAAGTGCTCCTTTAAGATAGGATCCAAGTTTCTCGCTTAATTTGTAACATCACCTAAGTTCGGAAGTCCGTGTTTTGGTGAAATTGTTCTTAGTGAAACGAATTTTTAGCCGCGTGGGGGCTTTCTTGGAACGTGCGTCCAAAATCGTTGGATGAACTGTGGGCCGATCTCTAATGAACTAACTTGCTGGGTGGTTTTTGGCATCAACGCAGTAAAACCTGCAGTGCTCGGTGCGCTCTCCTTTCCTCATTTGTTATGTAGATTAAGATTTACATATGATAAGAGATCTATTTATGAGACTGGCTCAGGAACGTTTAGAGCGGCGGATGATTTATAAGGCTTTTATACTCAGCAGTGGGTGCATGCATAAACACTGACTATCCATATTATATCCCTTATTAAACGTGAAAGTAACTCTCGCTGAGCCAGACGAATTTCACTTGTAATCTCTATTGTGTCTTTTAGGTATCTTATGTATGTGTCTTCAATGTGCGTAGTGAATAAATGTTTTTCTTCTTCTTCTTCTTCTGTCCGTCTGTCTGTCTGTTACTTCTTCACGCTTCAACCGCTGTACCGGTTATAATGAAATTTGGCATGGAGGAGCAAAGGGCATAGGCTACTTTTCATCGAGGAAAAGCGCGTAGTTCCCGCGGGAACGCGATAACCGAATTGCACGCGGGCGAAGTCGCGGGTAGAAGCTAGTAATATTATACATGAGAAAGTAACTCTGTCTGTCTGTTACTTCTTCACACTTAAGCCGCTGGACTAATTTGCATGAAGTTTGGTATGAAGATATTTGGAATCCCGGGGAAGGAAAAAGACTATTTTTTATCCCGAAAATAGTTCCCGCGGGAACGCAATAGCCAAATTCCTCGCGGGCGAAGTCGCAGGCAGAAGCTAGGAAGCTAATTTGTTATAATTATCTTAACCCAGTCGCCTTTTCGTGTTTTAATCCATTGATTTATTATGTACCTAAGTACCTACTGGTGCTGCTAATAATACTGACCTAATACACTCGACAGCAATGAAATCGGGTCACTTTGTATAGGATTTTCCCTACAAATTGACCCGATTTCATTGCGGTTGAGTGTATATTCTACGTTGTTATTTTTGTATTGAATTCTGTGCACACACATGGGTAAAATAAATTCTGATGTAAGTTATTCCATCACCGCGATCCCCGGATAATCATAACCAGATTCGCGAAATCCTTTTATTGAGAGATATCAGCGTGCGGACTGAAACAGGTGTATTAACGGCTATCTATGAAACAAAGCCTTGGTTTGTGTTGTTATCCCCACGTTACGGCAACCGGCGGGTAATGACGTGGAAAATTTCCGGGAAATTCCCGGGCTCAGCGTAAGCGCGGTTACTAAAACGCTGGATTATGCAGCGTAACATTATTACAGCTCAAACTGAACGACTTCGCGACGGCGGCGGCGTTATTTCGGATGAAATGTGTTCCCCTTTAATACATAGTTATGAAATTCGTGAAAAAATTATGTGAAATGAAAGCATTTCGGCAATTTCGGCTCATGTACAAATTTAAATTAAACTGTAACTAAATATGTTTCATCAATCTGCATGCATACGTACGTAACGTAACGCTATGCCTACACAAAGATATTTTTACATACAAACTTACATCAATTAAAGTGTCTAATTCGAGTGCTGCTGACTCCATTCTGCACATTTCTCTTCAGAAATATTGTCCTAAGTAGGTACATGATCTAACGCAGCATGGAAAAAATCGTAATATTCTCGAATTACATCCGTAAGACAGCAAAGGCACGGGGAAAACCTAATCTGATCTTGAATATTTCCAACCGACCTTCATTACCATTTAGAAGCGCAAAAAGAGAAAGAAAAATTCACCATGACGGAAACATGTAAATTGGGCACGGAAAAATACGTGACTCTTGCGTTCTCAAAATATCAAGTAAGTAGTGAAGAATGTAAAGTGACACTTTTAACGCGCCCCGCGATCCTTTGCTGAAAGGGAGAAGTTAATTTGCACGCTTGCTAGTTGTCGTTCCTCGTGGAATATACATATTTAGTAGTGTTTACAATATCTCACTCTAATGAAAAGCGCTTTAAGCGCTTAAGCGCTGGAAATCATTGTAGGTACCTATTAATCAAATTCGTAGTTAGCTGCCTAAATTAAAGTAAGCTGCTTTTTTGTGTTCTTTATTTTCTTTCGACTCGTTTAAATGACTTTTTTTATACCAATGGTATAGGCAAACGACCGCACAACCCACCTGATGGTAAGTGGTCACTGCGGCCCATGGACATCGAAATCCTATGATCCCCCATTAAGAAACCATAAGATCTCAAATGCGTTGCCTACCCTGAGGGCTAAGATGGAATGCCTCTGTGCCAGAAATTTCACCGGCTGCCTTAACCCCCTACCGGAAAACAACAGTGCGAGCACTGCTATTTGGCCGCAGGTTAGCGGGGAAAGATGGTGGTACCACCCCGGATGGACCTAGCACCAGGTCCTACCAAGTACTACTAATAAGGTCTATCACTTACAAGTTATTATTACATGATTTTATTTTAGCACGTTATACTCATAAATTTATGCGTCTCAAATGCCACCGAAGTGTGGAGCTGCCGCCGCGCCCGCCACTTGTGAAAGATTGATATACGCTCGCTAATGCGCTGACAATTTTCAACTAAGTACTTATATCACGACTTACATAAAAACGAGCCAAGTTTTAAAATATGAAGAGTGATAGTGTAAGTTTTAGTGTAGTATTTGAGACGCTAATCAAAACTTTGTTACGATATTTTCGTAAGGTTTTCAGTTATGAACGCCTTAACTTTTTTTATGTGAAAAGACTGACAAACAGGCAGACGGCCCACCTGGTGGTAAGTAATAAACGATTGAGTATTGAGTATTGAGTATTAATCACTGCCGAGTATGTTTTTTTTTTTTTGTAAGTGAATAAAGGCATGGCTAGTAACTAACATGGAACACTATGTCAGTCATAGTTATGTTGTTAATTCTAATTATTTAATGAATTGTACCCTTTTATTTATGTTGATGTAAAATAATGATTTTCCTTGAAATCGTTTACTAACTTCCATCAATCGCAGAGCACAAATATATTAACTTACTCGCTTTGACGAAAAACATTATGAGAGGCACATGATAATATTGTTCCAATATAGGTACGTAAGCAGGGCTGTCGGGTTGCGTCGCGGGCTGACAAACGGTATCCCGGGGGTAGCAAATTGGTAAATATTACTGCAATAACGTCGCGTTATGAGTTTGTTTGGCGAAGGATTCGGCAGCTGCGTATTTTCGCGGTACAATCATACAGTTTTACAGGCGGAGCCCTGGTCGACGTGACTGGGGTTGCCAATGCCCAACATCTTGTTACGTCGTGAATGTAACAGCCGACGGTTTCATTCCAAATTGTTACATTTGTTTCGAATGCATTATTGATGGAAGCATTTTTGGCCTTTTTCAATCTCGCTCGATCCATTATAGTAAGGACGAGAAGAACAGACACACACATACAGAGATACCCCTTTTCAAACCTATCATAAAATGAAAACTTACTGTTTTTTAAAGTCCTAAGTTTTAAATAAAATAGCGAAAAAGACGTTTCCCAGATACACACATGAAAGCAAGCTAGATCGATTTTTCTCGCTTAGTACCTACGTACTTAACTTACTTTCTTTATAGAAGAAAGTGACTAAGAACGCTGCGTCCGCGGAGCCGGTCAGCAGAGAATGTGTCAAGAAAACAAGCTGAATAAGATAATTAAGGCTTATACGAGTTTCTTTTTTGTAAATTGGGGTAAAATAA
Source organism: Aethes cnicana (assembly GCA_963971205.1). Classification (NCBI taxonomy): domain Eukaryota; kingdom Metazoa; phylum Arthropoda; class Insecta; order Lepidoptera; family Tortricidae; genus Aethes; species Aethes cnicana. The sequence continues at coordinate 10,661,349 of OZ020274.1, read as the reverse complement.
ATTCATAAAAAACAAGCGCCTTCATTACGAGTTACGGCTACAATTCCGCCAAAAATTGTTGCTCCAAACAGCAATAAGTATATCCTTCCGTAGTCGTTGCCTCGAAATATGCCCAAGTCATCTTGGAACTTCCGTGAACGCCATGGTTGGATGGCAATTTTTGTTTGGTGCCCATTTCACACTCTAATCACCGCTTCACTTCAAGTGATTTTAGAAGTGAAAAGAGCAATTCCAGACAGTTCAGCCAAGGGCTCCCCATTCCACGGCTTTGCTTTGAAACTTGCTTGGAAAGATCACTCGTTAAGATTTAGCTGAGAATACTCCAATGCACTTTTGTTACTCCTACTCAAAGGAGATGAAAACAAAAAGGTTACTCAGGGAAGTCGAATTAGTGAAAAGTTATTTTTTAAGAATTACATCAAAGGTCTCCGTAAATGAAATTCCAATAAGACAGTCATTCCATTAAAGGGCACCCTTTCGAAATGACTCATCACTCGGAAGGACCTACCTCAGTTTTAATTAACAAATTCGACATTCTAAGTTTACTGTATAACAATTATACCCGTTTAACGCCAACGTTGGCAGCAGATAATTTTGTAGGGCAGTATATCGGGAGAGCGACATTTAACTCTTTAATGGACGAAAGCACTCGGCCAAATTGAATTTAAAAATAAATGATAGGTAGGGACAAAGAAATCGATAAGAAATTTAAGGCTAACTTGGAGAAGCGCTAAAATTTAATATCGGACGCTGGGAGTTCCGGGGACACCAGTCTTTATGGCGGCAATTACTAACCTTCATCTTGGAAATACGGGAGATTGGCTTCGCCCTTTCGTTTTCGGGAGTCACGGTTATTGCAACCACATTACTTTTATTTATTTATTGGGAGGAATTAAAATTTACTTCTCCTTTTTAGGCTACGACTACGATCAATTTTATTTCCACGTTAACATGATTGGCGTCTTAAATAACATCACAGTTGCAGACTGTATTTAGTTATAATTTGTACAACTTCCACTAAATCCGTCAGTATAATACAAAAAGTACCATTGTCGTATGAAAAGGCAGTGCTCAATGAAAAACGGCAAAGGCTTGCTACAGAGCCAAAGCCACTTGAATACCGTCCTAATTTTGAGTAACCAGGATTAAGTTCCAGCTTGCCTGCGGCAACTATATTATTATATAAAAGCAGCATTATCCGTTTTATCTGGCTCACTAAAAAGTAAAAACGCATCACTGCTAGAAAACGAAAGGTTTCGAGCAAATAAAGACAATTTTACTTATATTTTACATTGTTAATAAAAAAATCACATGTGGTACATAGTTAAAAGGTTTCGGTTTATTTAATGGGACTTTCATCTTTGGTTCGTTTGTAAGATTATTAAATTATAACGGTTCAGTTTTAGAAACGAAAATCCTGGGCTTTGATTTATATTTGTTTGATTCACAATTTCAATGTTTTCAATGCTATCTTATAGCCATTTAACGATGATAAAAAGTAATGCGATATTTTATTCCGGCTACCTTACGGTTTGGAATATGTTTTAGGACTGGATTTAAATATAATGTGCTCATTATCAATCATCCGTTTTACTAGTTATTATTATATAGGGGTTTTCATGAACACGGATTATAATCAATCCTATTACGAGAAAAATTACATGAAACGGAACATGGATTTTACTACATTATATTATGTATTGTGCTGGATCTTTTTACAACGCTTGTACAAACGCTTATACCTACCGCCCCTCAAAGCTTTAACTGCACCACCGTGACGTGCGCGATATCAAGCCAATCATGGGAAAAGTTTCTAAATTCACTGAAAAAATTTGAGCAGCATCCAGATCTCAATTTCTTTTCATTATTTAAAATATCCCTATTCTCTTGGATTTTTGTGAAAAAGAATACCTTGATATTTAATCATGACTGAAAATGTTGAAACGGAAAATACGAACTGTACTAAGCAGGAAAAAATGTACCTACTTATTGTAAACCGTCTTCTGCAGAAGCCGAGATAATTGCATCTGTTTAACATCAGACTACATTGACCGCCCAAAGGCATTTTATTACTGGAATACAGTTTCATTTTTATTTAAATCGTTGACGTACACAAACAGTATCTTGCGTACTATGTCCACCATATGACGTGAAAACTGGGGTTGCGTCAGATGGTAGGGCTTTGGCTGAGCAAGAGGTGTTATCTTGATTCTAAAGCTTTAAATAAAAAGAAGATTTATAGATATACTGTATTTTTTGGTGTTTTGAGAGGCTACGTACAACCGGTCGTGTCTAAAGCGAGCTTCTACAGTTCTAGAACGTTTTACAAAACTACAGCCCTCAACAGTTCGTATAGCGAGGGCTATACCATCTCTACAGTACCTGAGTAAACTTTGATACAGCAGCATTCTCACCTTCAATTTGGAATTCATGCAAAAATCCACCCTATCATTAACAGAAGTGTCTGAGTTCTGCCTCATTACTCGTACCTTACCTTTTCCACTAAGCCTTATTGGAAAAAGGACGTTTCATAATAACATTTTTGAATAAACTTTGTCAAGGAAAACCGAACCATGAAAATTCGAATGTAAGCATCAGTTTGACTCGTCGACCCGAAGGGATACCCTCAGAAGGGTTGTTACTTTGTTGGCTTAGCTGACGTTGTCATAAACGATACTTAATGACGCATAGCATTCGGAGTACGCAACATATGTAAGTATCTAAGTCTGTATATATATAAACGAAAAGAAAAATGCAACAGTAAATATTAGGTTTTGGTATTTTGTAAAGAAGGTGCTTGTAATGACTAAGTACTGTGAGTACTCAGGACCAGTGCAACTTGTTGGGTAAAATCGTTGAGATAGATATTTACTTAGTATTATTCAAATGTACTATTTTTATAAATACTATCAAGATTTTCTTAAAAGTAATTAGCAGGCATAAGGGTTAAACCGTATCCAAAAATGAGGTTAAGTGTTACAGGTTACAGATTCTCCAACCGTGTCATTTTTTACCATAGGTTAACTCGATCGCACTTAGGTAATTTTGTAGCCTTCTCAGAGGTTTATTTAAGTGCAATAACTCAGCTTCTCGGTGTAAAGCGAGTAATGCAAGTATTCATGGACTTTTCCAGGTGTACGCACAGTTTTCTGGCAGAAGGCCGGCAGACGTGATCGGACTGCGAAGCGGACCTATCAGGTCGAGGTATTATATATCCGGCAATTTCACCGCCCTGCCCAATCGCAGCCACACCTGTGCTATATCGATAATAGACACTGGTATGGGTCAGTGGAATTGACCAGTAATAGGTAAGGAATGAAATATTCTTTCAGCTGCAAGGCTCAGTCCAAAAAAGGATCTATTTATTATACATTTTCTTGACTAATCAACAGTCCACCCAGTCGATACGGACATCTGGAGTTTATTGCTAGTCAGTAGTTTGTGAATTATCCCAAATGATGGCAATATTATCAAAATACAAAAATACTTTATTGAACAAAAAAGCAGAACATAAGATTCCAGTAAGTATACCCTAATAGAAATATACATCTGCTGCTAGGGGGACAAGAGTTCCAACTAATTGAATAAAGGTCTTTTCAATTTTCTAGATTGGAAGCTGTACTCGTAGTCTCATCCATATAGTCTTGGTGAAGATTTCAAACACATTTGAAACACATTAAATGTTTCGCATGTCATTGAGAAACAAATAAAAATCTGACGCAGTAAATTTTTCATACGAAGTCACAAAGGACCTAGCTAGACGTAACAAATAATTACAAAAGTATTATGGCTGTTTCAAACACGTCGTCGAAAGAAACCTTCAAAGTATTTAATTTGATTCTATGAAATGAGAGACGTAATTTACAATTTCATTTCAAGACTGTATTTCAAAGATATATTTTGAAGTTTTTATTTTTGAGGTAAGTATACATTAGATATTTCATTATAATATAAAAGTCACCGCCAGCAGACCAATATGACCTTCGCGCGAGAGTTCACCAGAGGTAAATGTATTAGTTACAATGGAAAATGTCCAATGTTTTCTCACAATACCATTATAAAGGGATTTAACTGTTTAGAGTTTTCAGAGATTGAAACATTATGAAAAATTTGAGAGTGGTTTAATCCACGTCTTGCGCACCATTATGTTCATTCAAGACGAATGATGAGTTCCATCCATTCGAATCAGATTAAAAAAAGATAGTTTCAAAATTGTATTTTTAATACCTGCCCACGAACAAGTTGGATTTCAAGGAATTTATTAAAATTGTTGTCCTGATAGGTTCGAAACACGTGATCTTATACTTCGGGGCCTGGTTTTACAAGTACCTTACCTATTAATAACTTCACTTTCACTTACTGAGAACAAGAAAAGGAACGTGATACGCATATCCTTGTCAATTTACTGCTAAATTAATTCGTTACATATCTTAAGGAAGATTATTTTAATCGCCATTCAGCTCCATTAAGGCAACAAACTTAATATAATCTGCTGATAATAAGGGACTAAGGGCAACCGGCAAGATTCATTTAACGGAGATTACAAACTTCGACGTTCTTCGGTTAATTTCTGTCATAACTGGTTAAGATAGGGTCTTCTGATTTCTTGACGGGTGATAGAATAGAACAAGAGCAGCCATCAATATTCTCAATCTCAATCCAATTTTTTCACCGATAGAGTTACTTAAACTGCTGTTTTTATAAACATATTTATCTGCCGATATTTCTGCCGAAGAATGGTTCTAAAATGGGAAATATCTATTTTCAAATACCTTCAGTAACTTTTATGTAACAACCTATCAAAATTGTTCCTAGCTTTTATTTTAGTTATCTATAGCAAGCTGTGCTCTCAATCTAGAATATCTGGGACAATCTCAAGGCAATGGTCTATTTTGTAAACCCGCTTCTTCTTCACTGACATTTTAGAATGGATACAAATTAAGTTAATGATTGTGTGAATGTCTCATCATCGCTCCCGTGGTTCAAAGTACATTTGTGATGCTTTTTCACAACAATCCCAGTAAAGAGGAAAACTGAGCATTTCTATATTATTATCTTTCTAATTACTCGAGGACTGGTAAACAGCCTAAAGCAACTTAGCATTTATTACAAAGAAAAGTTATATAACTTTTATATCGTGGGGATGAAAGAAACTCCTACAGAATCGCCCTCGCCACGGAGTAATGAGTAAAATTTTCCAGTTCGGTTTGAAGAAGTTTCTAGAAAGTATTCAATCTAATTGCTAACTCGTCGCCTTTTATGACTTATAAAATACAATTTGAATTGATTTTTTATCATAACAGTGTTGTGTATATCTTCTATAGTAACATTGATCTATTATAAGTAAGGATTCACAATGAGCCGACGAAAAATGACCCGTCAAAACGGATGCCCCTACAACTAGGGCACCCGTTTGGCGCTCAGTAAATTTGACACTTAAGTCTTATAGTGTTAGGTTTACTTTTGACAGATATTATAAAGAGGCGTTATTAGCATATTGGAACGTACTTTCTAATGTCAGTTTGCTCCATATATTTTGACATATTCTGTTATTCACTGTTCGTCCATATGTTTAGAAGTCACGTGACAATATGTATGTCGGTTAGGTAGGTCCTTTTTTTTAACTCTACAACTACTGGTCGGATTGCCACAAAATTTGGTATGGGGTAGATTATAGCACGGGTCAACATATAGGCTTCTTTCTTTTCCCGAAAAAAACGCATGAAACCTTAACCGGTTTCCACGCGGATGAAGTCGCGGGCAGAATCATTAGCTATCTATACAAAATATTCACGAGTTTTGTCTAGTCAGACAATAGGTACTCGTGAATATTTGTCAATGATTTCAACATGAAAGCGAAGACTGAAAAATCCAAGAAATGTAACAAAATGTCCGATTTGGAATACATTTTATCAGCTTCCTTGTACACAGTAAAACAAAATTATCTTTAGACGTCACAATCTATATTAAAATCACTTTCAATCACAATGATATTCGATAAATACATTTATATGATTATTATTAATTCGTTATTCGTATCAATTGGCGAAATGACTTATAATACTTAGTATCAGCATCGTCGTTATCAGTGATAATTTAGCAATGAAATAATTGAAACCTTGACTTTATTTTTACAAAAACTACAAAATTTTCATGGTTTAAAGAAGATCTAAAAAGCTGCAGGTAAGTACCTTATTAGTTTGACAGTTGTTACTTTCATTAAGATATTAACTAACTTCAGATTAGCTTTGAAGATATAAATAGAATTGTTCATTTTGACTTGCTAATGTTCATGAATTTGTGAATAATTCTAATGCCGCCCTAGAGGGCGGTCTAGAGAACCTCGAGTCGATTACCTAACTTTGATAGAATAAACGCTTAGTGGTGTAAATATCTAAAAATGTTTTTTCTCAGATATATGAGATTTACCTAGATCGATTTGTCACCCCCGAAATCCCCTATGTACCAAATTATAACGAAATCATTAGAGCCATTTTCGAGAACATGATTACAATAAATTTTATATAGGTATATACATATACAAATATTGCTCGTTAAATATATAGAATGACTGTTCTAATTACCTACTCAAGCAAACTTTTTTTGTTTTTTTTTTACAGAACGTCATGGCTAACTACACTATACCCACAACTCCACAAAGAGACATGGCTATTTATAAGCACATGGATCGAGACACATACCTCCAAAAATCTGATTTTCGGGACCTTTGACCTTGTATGTTACTCGTATAAGGACGCTCAGACGTCAGGATATTGTACTTGACGTCTTTGAAAAAATCTTAATGAATCTGAAAATGTCAGCCTCGGCGGTTTGTATGAATTTTAAGATGACTACACTACAATTTTAAAAGTACATATTGCGTTTATCATTGCATCGGGACCTTCAATGGATACTAATGGTTCGTTGATGGTTTATTAAAGAGTCCGATCGCATGAGCCCACTGATTGTCGTCGCTCCATTGACGGTGACGCGAGGCGACGCGCTGGCGCCGGTAGTAAATAGGTCATCCACATACACATAGATTATGCTGAAACAATGGTACCAACAGTCACTTAAGGAACTTTGATTGTTTCAGCATCTCATATATGTGGAGTGGACGACCTATCTATTACATGAAAAATAATAAGAGATTGCCGTTTTTATTTTTCGACTTTTTGTTTCATTTTATTATATTTAACTGCATTTATCACATTAATTACTTTTTCACACTTTTCCATAGTCCATAATTTCACCATAACCCTATAAAAGTACCTATTTATGAAGTTAAACAAACCTAGCGTAAAACTTGAAAAAATACCAACTTTTTAAGTTAGATTTAACAACAAACGCATTTGCGCTAAGGTTTTATCAATATCTCTAATACTATCAAAATTATCAACGTACGTTATTGTTCAGACAACTGAATCACCAAATTCGCGAACTATATGTATACTTGGGTATACGCAGAATCATACCGTATCACATTGAGGATGGCCTCTCAGGAATGTTACTTCATATACAATTACAGATGGTTTGGCCTTATTAATCTTCGATTGGTATCTCTAGGATCCTCCTTATTAGTATGTGTAGGTATTAGCTTGCAGCCCTTCCAAGGGCAGCAGTTGCCAGTCGGATCGACCAGTTTCTCAGCAGGCAGGTATAGTTAGGCATATGAATTACAAGCTTTTGCCCGCGACTTCGCCAGCGTGGAATTCGGTTATCGCGTTCCCGCGGGAACTATGCGTTTTTTCGGGATAAAAGTAGCCTATGTCCTTTCTCGGTACCCCAACTATCTCCATGCCACATTTCATCTCAATCGGTCCAGCAGTTGAAGCGTGAAGAGGTAACAGACAGACAGACAGACAGAGTTACTTTCACATTTGGAAAAAAATCAAAAAATCCATAGTAATATTATAAATTCGAACTACCTTTAGCCTAAACGCACAGCCACCTATGCAGGGCATGTCTGTCGGCTGAAGAAACAGCCACTCATGTCATCCTGGACTGAAAGGCGGTGGCTACACAACGGGCTGATATCCTCGGGACACCGGGGTCGCTTTGTGAAGCCTGTGGAGACACCAGGAGAATCCTGCGCTTCTGGTCGGAGCTAGGCTGGCTAGATCTCTAGCCGGCACTCGACGTACAAAGGCTCAAAATAAATGAGCCAAGAGCGCCCAAACCCTCTCGTGATGAGAAAAGGCCTGTGCCCAGCAGTGGGACGTAAATAGGCTGTTGTGCGGATGGATGCGAAACTAACTCTTTCTGTCAGCCTCTTCACGCTTAAACCGCTGGACAAATTTAGTTGATATTTGGTAAGGAGATGGGCGAAAGACATATACCTTGTTTTTTCCCGAAACAATGCATACCTAGTTCTCGCTGTAACGCTAACACGAACGAAATTGCGGGCAGAATCAAGGAAAATATAAAATAGAACGCAATTTTCATACAAGCGCGTACGAGATGTACGAGTACCTATTTTTGTAGCTTAAAACCAACGCTTAATAGGTTTCAGCTTTTCATTTTCCAAATTTAGATTACCAGATACCTACTTATTATCTATCTATATAAATAGGTCTATTGTTTGATTCTCGTCTACTAATTTAAATAAATAAAGCAGATTCAATTTCATTTTTATGGGCAGATACTTATCTCTAAAGATAAAATGAAGGCAGTTCCATTGAAACTATTTTAACTTGAAATATTTTCTTTGAAATTTGCTGAAAGAACTTGTGGAGTGCCAATTAGCGTGAAATTAGGAGTTCCGAGTACCTACGATGTCACGTTTCACCCGCTCTTGAATAAAATGTTAATGGGCTGTCAGAACGAGCACCTTTTGTCGAACCCATCATTTCGTACCCTCAAGGGCATTAATATAAACACACTCGGACATTAAAACAACGGGAACGGGGTACAAAAGTGTTAACATAATAATTCCCTTGACTGTACAACAACAAACCACACAATTCCGGCAATCAATCTCTCCGATGGAAAGTTAACTGATTGATGCGGAAATTTGTATTAATTGGTGTTGTGTTTTTGAAATGTTTGTGTCCGTTTACAAATTAACTAACACATTAGGTATTTGCCATTTTATATATGCATGAACCATGACCATTACAGCCTAAATTAAATTGAATGTTTTGAAATCACACTTTAATCGGCTTTGGTCAAACGCATTATTAAATTAAAATTAAACTCTGGTCCGAAATTAAGCGTCACGATATACTACTACTACTACTACTACAGCCTATTTGCGTCCCACTGCTGGGAACAGGCCTCCTCTCATCACGAGAGGGTTTGGTCTATAGTCCCCACGCGGGCCCAGTGCGGATTGGGGACTTCACACACATCTTTGAATTACTTCGCAGATGCGTGCAGGTTTCCTCACGATGTTTTCCTTCACTGAAAAGCGCAGTGGTCAATTCAATTTGAATTTCGCACATAAGTAAACTTAGAGGTGCGAACCGGAATCGAACCCCCGACCCTCTGCATGAGAGGCGGTAGGTCGAACCACTAGGCCACCACGGCTACACGATATACAATAGGTAGTTATCCACCAATAGTTAAATTGGTACATATTGCGTACCAAAATAGACACGTAAGGCATTGCAGACACCAGACAGCCTATCCTTTGACCTGATCTACCAAACCAGTCTAACATACATAGATGTGACCTTTGTAAAATATGCACAGTTTTCAAGAGATTCTTAGTGCCAGCTTTTTTTTAATCATTAGGTAGCGGTGTAAGCTTATAAATCGGTCCATTGCAGCGGTATAAAAGCATGAAGACAGAGTTACTTTGGAAATTATACATAATTTAGTAGTTTCTGCCAACGACTTCGCCCACGTGGAATTTGGTTACGCGTTGCAGCGGGAAATATGCGTTTCTCCGAGATGATAAAAAGTAGCCTGAACTACTATCGCCATACCTAATTTCATCTTGGACGGTTCAGACACAGGCGGAATTAGGTATTCACATCTCTGTGCTTTTTCCACTGAATTTTGCATTTTTCTTCTCAATGAACACCTGATATAACGCTAGCGTAGAGATAATCTACTATAGAAAGTCCCGCCCCTCCACAATTCAAAACGCTTCAATGTATTTGGAAAGTATTTGAAAGTTGGCAACGTCGCAAGTAGCTGACAAATATTTCGCTGTTTTCGTTAATTTCTGAATATTACTGTATGAAAATATGAATTATCGCTCTATGGTTGAATAAAACATTAAATATGGATTGCAACAATTATCATAGGAACACGGAAATTTTAGGATTATGGAAGTACTATCTTTTGAAAACTTTCCTTCGCATTTTCCATGCATTTCAATGTAATCTTATCATTTGAATGGCTAACCAGCAAATGTAAAACGAGACGCGTCATTCAACCATAGAATGATAACTTATTTTTTAATTTATAATATGACAGAAAATATTGTAAGTTTCCACATCTATTAAACTCAAAGCGTTCAGTAGCTACTTAGTTTTCATAAAAAAAAAAGAAAAAAAAAAAAAAAAAAAAAAAAACTTGATGTTTCCATACCCTTCATACTTATAAACTAACTTAAAACCAAGAAGTGTTAATGTTTATTTCTTAGCCTAATTCTTTTCGTTAAACTGTTTTCGGCTTCCCAAGATACAGGCGTAGCCTAGTTTGGGGGCCTCTGTATACTTAAGATTATTTTATTTTGTGTGCACAAAATTTTGTTTTGTTTTGTATTTTTAATATTGATTTTATTTCCTTGTGTGTTTCTTTGTTCTGTATGTTTTTTATTGTGCAATAAATGAACATTATTATTATTATTATTATTATTATTAATTCAGTAATATCGAGAAATTAATAAAAACAGCGAAACATTTGATAGCTATATGCGACGTTGCCAACTTTCAGGATAAACCCTCTTAAAAAGCACCACCAAAACTCTCAACGTATGTTTGACGGCTGTCTAAGCACGCACACATGCGTTGAGAGTTTTGGTGGTGCTTTTTAAATGCATTCCAAATACGAAGAAGCGTTTGAAATTGTAGAGGGGTGGGTGGGGCTTCCTATAGAGTCCTATAGTAGATTATCTTCTACGCGACTCTTCTTGTTCTGAGAGCTTGTTGACAGCTGTCGTCAATGATACACCGTATGCAGCTTATGAGCTTAGTTATGCTACGATTTGATGCAGCTGCCCGTAAATGACATGTGAAGGTGGACTCACCTTTTTTGCACTGGTCGATGGTTTCATCGGAGCCGTCGGCGCAGTCGGCGTGGCTGTCGCACAGCCAGGCCAGCGGGATGCACACCTTGTTGGCGCACTGGAACTGCGTCAACGAACACACACCTGGAACACAATGCATTCTCGTTGTACTCGATGTTCTCACAAGTATGTAACACATGTCTTACCAATTATAAATGATTAAACGATATCTTCGCATCAGTTTTTTGATGACGATTTTAAAAGGGAGTACCTAATTGGATTTTCAAAAAACATCTACTTATAGGTACTGATGATACATAAATAAAATATCTTTGGACGTTCCACCTACATTGCGCTAGCCAGAAACTAAACAAAGCTTGTACAATTTTTGAGCAGAGTGATGAAAATTACCTTTGAACTTTTCCCTGACTCTTACCTACACTTTTCTAACTTTCATTTAAGTCAATAATTAGATTGAGATTCTAACTTATAAATTGTGGATAACGAAAGTATGCCTTCATTTTAAGTCGGTAATTTAATAGGTAAGTACTTGTAATACAACGGTAAAAAGTTTATCTTTGATGGAGAAATTCTTATTGTTATTTTGTCCCGTTTGTCAGGAGACAAAATAAGAGGAATTTCTTAGAAAAGCTGTTACAAGATGGACTACTAAGATGCTTAAAAGGTAGGAAAGGTGGGGTCGAAAATGGCAAAGAAACCCCACATCTGGTGGATTTAAACCCATACAATCACAGTTAAAAAGTGACTCAGGAGACCGTAACCATGGCAACTGGTACAGAAAGAAGTCAATTCACCCCGTAACAGTTTATTCATTCACATGAAAGAAGTTACCAACCAATTCTTGGGCTGGGAAGATAAGTTATCGCACAATGGTCGGAGATCGGCTATCGAAACTTATCGTATAAGTCAAGCCAGGCCATGATCGTGTATACTTATGTCGTGTGTGTGGCTAAGCAGACTTCACTATATTACAATGGATACTAAAGCCAGGACGCCAATACAATGGTACAAACGATATCTTTCCCGTCCACCCTTGATTTATGTGGCAATATTTTCGTGAACGCTTCCTATTGCACTGAATGGAACTTGGGCTATTTCAATGATTTACACGTTCCCCGGCTCTAAAGGAAGCGAACGTAGTTACAAAACTAATTAAATTAAGCCGAGTGCGACGTATTCAGTAGACATCAACCAAGCCGATACTAAGTACGCATTAAATTAGGGTCCCAAAATAATTTGAGCCACAAAACCATTAAAATCAACGTATTTATTACGAAGTTAACGAATTGCCTTTGTTTTTGACATTAATAAAATTTTGTAATAGATAGGTCGTAAATACTTATTGCAATGTATCGTCACCTAACTGAAATTAATTATGGTCATGTAAATATATAGGTAATAAAGTTATTGAAGTAATTAATTCGAACAATAACAGAATGGAACGCAGCCGTGCTTAATTGAAATATAGTTGATTCAATTTGTATGTAAATGGTTCGGTTTATAAATTTTCGCAATTATTCACTGCTGAGCGCCCGACTTCGAATTTTTGCAGATTTTTCTGGGTACCATAATTCAGAGTATCTCGGCTGGCGAGAGTGGATGAGTGAAAGGGACACTAATTTAATTTCATTAGATTAGGTGGAGGGTGCTCGTTGTGAAATCGGGTGGCGCCGCGGCCCGCGCTGACATCCAATCTGTGTGAAGCACCCTCGTGTCTGTCTCATTGAGAGCAAATCGCTCGCGCCTAGGGGAACGGACTGTCACACCGAATTCGTAAATAACCTAAGCGGGATTCGATTACTTATTGGGGATTTAAGCTACAAAGAGAAACTGGCCTACGTGGACGATTTCACCAAGTGAATTGATTCTAAGGATTGTTAATCACATCTTCTAGATTAACATGCTTTGCCAGATGAGAAAAAATAAAGCTCAATTACAATTTTTTTTTCATCTGGCATTATAGGCTATAATCTTATTATTTTATTTTGTGCATTTCACATTATGCGTTACCTAGTTATACAATTTGAATTAAATAATGAGGCGAAAACCTGCTTAACCTATGTCTAAAATTTTCCCTATTTTCCATTCTAATCCTGTTTTCCATTCTAGGTAGGTATGCGGTGGTTGCAATATATACATATACCTAAGGCTAATGATCACTAGCAGAAGTCAAATTCACGGAGCGAGATGAGAAACTCGAACTTTTCTCCGTAATCAGCTAAATGTAAACTGAAGTATCCTTTGCCGAAAAATTAAGGCAATATCAAAGTTATGCCTGTGTTTTACTTAACAAAAGTTTCCCATTACGTTTTGGGAACTTCATTTGTTAACCAAGAACGTTGGCGTTTGAAATATTTTAATTAAAAAAGTCCGCAAAGTGTGGTGTACACAACGCAAGGGTTTCAAACCCTGAACTTGTATTTAAATGAGTTCATTGATTTTTCTTTAATATGACGAATAGCAAATTGTTATTGAATGAGGTTTTAAATAAATGCATTACCTAAAAAGTAAAGCCTTGGTAAAGGCGTAATATAATCGTTAGAAACTGTCTAAAAAAAAATTTTTACAATTACTAAAATCTCTAATTAATGAAAAATATGTTTCTACATTACTATTTCTTGTGACAAACCTGTTTGTTAATAAGTACAACAAGAGCTTTTTTAATCAAGTTTTTAAGTAGCAGGTAATATAAATGAAATAACTTTATTAGATGCACTAAACACCTACGGGGCCCGGTCTGATAAGAAGTGCCCAAAAGCACAGATCCAAAAATAGAAAAAAAAAGACGTGGACGAGAATGGCAAGGATAAAATGTGTTTCGGAATACTCACTTTCCGAATGCTGATATGTCGACAATGTGCTCCAGAAAACGAAGAACATGTTCTTTTAAATAAGTAAAAAATGTTCTGGAAATAAATCCAACCAAAACAAGAAATGTCCACCTGTACCTACCTGAATTGAAAATATTTTGTGGAGCCGTGCGCCCAAACGTCCCCGACCGGAAGGCATCTTAATTATTTACCTACGCCTGTAATCAAATTATTTAGAGTGAAACTTAGGATATTAAATTACTCAGTAATTAAAGTTGGAGTATTCTGTGAAATGGAAGAAGCCGAAGACACAAAGCTCTTTTACAATACACTAATAATTTATACAAACAGAGTGCTCTGACATCAACATTATTAGCAACAAAGTAGACTACTTACAGGTCGAGACGAGAGAAGAAACGTAAATAAAAGACGGAAATTACGCAGTAAGTGTCTGTAAAAATCTTCATGTTCCTTCAAGTTCAAATTATTGTGACTAAGTATATTTGAAACTACTATCAGTTTAGTTGTTTATTATTACACGTAATCGCAATGAAATCGGGTCACTGTATAGGACTTTCCATACAAAGTGATCCGACTTCATTGCGGTTGAGTGTATTTAAAGGACTTTAACGACCGTCTATTTAAAAATTTTGGGTTTTTTGACTTAGGGTTCCTTACCCAAAGGGTAAAACGGGGCCCTATTACTTAGACTCCGCTGTACATCTGTCTGTTTGTCGGTCTGTCTGTCCGTCTGTCTGTTTGTCTGTAACCAGGCTGTACTCATGAACCGTGATAGCTAGACAGTTGAACTTTCACAGATGATGTATCACTATTGTCGCTATATAAAAACATAACCCTCCTTGACATTCGGGTGAAAACAGAATAAAATTAATATTTTCCACATGAACTGCAGAGGGTTTTAACATAGTATTCTTTTTTGTGTTTCAATTTAGAACTAAGAGAACGGATGGGTAAAGTACTTGATTAATAAAAATTATATTGCAATGATTGTTATTGTGAAGCAGCGGTTTCAAAACGGCCAGTAATTTGCAGATGGTGGCACGCACTGAATCAACTTTAACGAAATCAACTTCTAAATGGCATTATTATCCGATTAAGTTATTACAAACGCATCATGAAAACCCGAGACAAACGACTACCTAAGAGATGTAGCTACATTTCCCATTGATTTGATCAAGTTACTTGCATGTTAAAAATCCTATTCCCAAAGTAAGTACTAACCGACCAATATTCAACTGTATGGTAACTATTAATAAAATAAATATGCCAAAAGGTGTGAAATCTTGTATAGTTCACATATTTGTCAAGTAAATGTCTGGTGTGTTAGGTGTGTAGCTATATTGCAGCTGATGACACGTATATTGAGGTTTTACATGGAATATTTCGAAGACTTTTTCATGATCGTAACTATAATAAGTAATTATATACTGGACCATTTTTGTCACAATCTATGTCAAAATATAGTACTGTACCAACATTCGTCACCACTCTCCCGACAAAAGCCCAATTTGCATCTGCGAGATAAACATTTTGCTGTGCAAGATTAACACAACGTGTTTATTATTGGCAAATTCAGCCTTCGAATTGAACTCCCGCCATATTTGATTAGATTCCGTTGTCTCCATTAATACATTTAGGTACACGACGTATATTTTACTAACAAATTACCCATATTAACTGAAACTTAACACAACACGAACAATGCGAGATGAGTATTCTGAAACGTTGTTTATGAGCTCTTCCCTTCGCGTATTTGTCTCCGGCCCTCGTGTCGTGTCGTTCACCTCTAACATTTAATAGTCTGCGGCACAGCCAAGAATAATGAGTGGCGAAACATTTATCAATGATGAACATTATACGCAGAAGAAAACACTCATCCTTCGCACGCTATCTAATGTTTTCGCCCAACCCTTGTATTACAGCTAGACAGATTACTTTGAACTGTACCTAAGGTCAGAGACAAAGATGAGAATAAGTAACGCAACAGCAAGGTTATTGTTAATTTTACCCTTGTTTATGGTCAGGACTCGAATCATTCTTGAGCTAAAACGAGCATTTCTGAACAGAAATAAAAACACTCATTGGGAAGCCTTGGAAAGAACTAGAAATCAGAAAATTGTTTTAAAAATATTTGAGGCAAATTTTATAGCTGGTGATTTAACTTATATCGGAAGCACTTAATGTGTCTGACGTGTTGAATACAAAAAAAAACCTACAAATTCAGACACTTACACGACAGAATATGAACATTATCAAAATAAAAACTTGAAATCCTACTAATATGGATGGATGTCTGTTACTCTTTCACGTAAAAACTACAGAATGGATTTTAATGAAACTTTACAATAATATAGCTTATACATCAGAATAACACATAGGCTACAATTTATAAAGATATTGTGGGAATTGTCCAAAATATCAAGTAAGTAGGAAAGAATCTAATTCTAAGTTTACGCGGTACGAAGTCGCGGGCAACGGCTAGTTGGCTATAAAAGTTTAAAAACGACGGGTAAGGTCTAGACCTTACCCGCATCTAGATGCGTCTTTCTATGGAGCGAAGCGTGATCTTTGAGTTGCCTGGGTGCGCAGTAGAAAAAAAACGATCGACGAAGGAGCCAATCCAATGATTCCATGGTCGATTCAAACCCGACACTGGATGAATGATCTTCAGCCACTGAACTGAGATCCTGCGTTTGAATACAAATGAAGCGTTTATCCCTGAAAACCAATTTGTATGTAAATTACGGGTTCGTTTAACTATTCTCGTTAGTTGCTCATTTTCAGAAACCCTGGATTATCAGTTCGTTCCATTTGAGATCTTTTCAATATATCGATCTCTGCTGTTTACTCGGGCTTTTAACTAATCGTGTTGGAACAGACGATCTATTAGATCTTCTTCATGATAACAGCTTTAAATTTTATTCGTTCAATTTAGTTTTAGACATGTCAGTATTGCAAAAATCCCTTTGTTACCCCTGTTTATTGGTTAGTTTACCACAGTCGAAACGAATAATTGCTCATTCGTGTAATTGTTCATCATAATGTCTAAACGTCGAAGTTGGTTTCCAACACAAAACAGTAACTGTACAATTAAAATCTTCAATGCAATGTTGTCTTCAACTTTTCTCATCTCTGGCTTTTTCCCGCTAATGCGCAAACTTCTCGCCAGATTTACAAGCGAGCCGCACGGTGCGGGGACGTGCCTCAAATTTCATATAAAAGTCTGTTATATACAGAGGTTAAGTCCCAACTGCTTACCATTTTTCCTGTGGGCCGCAATTTCTGAGTTTCGGAGAGATATAACAACTTTGTAGGTACACGTAAAAGAATTCAATCGCATTTAACAAATATTTTGATTCATGTTACCATGCGACTCTTTTTCGTATTATGCGTAGTGGAAAAAATGTAACTTAATTATGTTAAATTGCAATTGCAATTGCAAAATAAATATTTTCACGCTCATAAATTGAGTATTAGATCCATTGAATACAAATAGTCTTCAAATGAGCTCCATTTTCTATGCCCTAAATAAAATAAACGAGGAAGTAATTCGTGGCCTATTTGCCAGTTTCAGCGAACACGGCAATAACGGGGAACATCATTCAAATACGCAGGTACGGAGTTGTAACCCGCGAGGTAGGCCTTTCATTATTGAGCGTGACAAAATGTCCCTCCGCGAACTTGATTGATAATTGGTAACAGAGCTCCAATTACAGCCGTTTCCCGAGAAACTTGGGAGTGGTTTTTAGAAATTATACTTTTTAATGCAATTGAAATGGTCAGGTGCGTGTGCGTGAAACGACCTCCTTTATTGGTTTTCTGAATTTCCGGTATTGCTGTGTTAAACCGGTGTCTTTCATGTTAAGTCCGTCTCCTTAATATTAGTTGACAACATGTATATAATGATAACATAATGATTAATACGAACACATATTTTAATAAAACATCTGTAGATATTTCGACGAATCAAATCCACTCGTCACGCCATTTTCTCTTATTGAGAATGTTGTTGAATATTTTGCGCTATTTATACGGCACTCCGCCTTATAAATAGCGCAAAATATTCAACAGTTGTACAATGTGTCAGTGTGAATCTTTACAAATCAAGACCAACATTGATCCAATCAAGATAGACGCGATGAGATAAACAAAACATCACGTCACTTCAATAACAGCGTTTACAATACAATTAATAGGGTATCGAAAGCAATCGGTCGTTATCGCTGCATATGACGGGGCAGCCAAAAACCAATCGTATCGTGTGTGATCAAAAGCTTTGAAGTGAAATTGCAAATGGCTCTTCTCTCAACCCTCGGTGATCGAACGACTGACTATATATTGTATTGTATACCATCAGTGAGGCAGTGACAGTCAGGCTTAATGACAACGGTCCAATACAGGATCGAGGTCAACACTAAGTGTCGCGTTGGACTTGGCAGCAGCTTTAATTGAGCGGTTATCATACGATACGGTTTGCTGCGCACAATGGTTTCGCATGTGCAATAGTTTGGTTAAATCATAACAATCATACGAGCTGATTTTTATCCTAAAATGTAACTTGGTTTCTGGTTGTAACTTTTCAAAGATATATGAATTGAATGGGAAACATATATTTCTTTGAACTTGATATTTTGTTTCTGTTTGAAAAATCGCATGTTTTTAAAATATAACCTGCGACATTTGAATTTAAATATCATAAAATGAAAAATATGGAAGTCAAGCAAAACGTGACGATATTCTATCCACAGAATCAGCTATCGATTCTAAGCATGTTTATTAGGTTTAAAATTTTATCGAGTTAGTAATAGTAGATTGTACAACAAGAGCATAAAACAAGCCATTTTACCCGAGATTTACAGATATACACCCGAGCCGAGAGGCGAGGGTGTATAGTAGGTCAAGGGGAAAATGGGTTTTATGCTCGTGTTTTACACTCTGCTTTTCACTTCGACTGCGAGGAAATTAAATATTATTAAAAAGAACACATTCCGCAAATGTTTTGGATTTTCATCATCACTACTCGATGATGACATCTTTGAAATTAGAATTAACGAAATTGAAAGAAATTAAAATAAAAAAATCTCAACGTCCAATTTTTACCAATTCAGAACAAAGAATGAATTTCCGCCATTTCATTTTTCTTTTTTAATTTTCAGCAATGTGACGTTTGACTTAAGTCACGCCCCGTGTAATGCCATGGTTATGTTTTTTTTGTTTGATTTTCAGGAATACACACACCTTTTCGTCGTTAAATTTTTAATTATTAATTTGATAAACCATACTTATATTTCAGGTATCGCTCAAACCATCAATCGCATCGCATCAATCCCATACTGGGTCATACATTTTTTTTACCAACTCGAAAGAAAATAAAAACCTTACAAATACTTATGCTTAGAATCGATAGTTGATACTGTGGTTAAAATATCGTCATAACGTTTAGCCATAAAATAATTAAGAACTATCATAGATTACTTAAATAAATAATCTCTAACCTCTTTTTCTATTTAATGTCACGTTAAATAAACAAAAGTGAGTGAGACATTGAATCACCTCTAGAAATAATTTAAAATTAATATAATCTTCCAATGACGAACTCCAACATGTCACTTAAATAAATAAACGTAACCCGAAAATACAGATATGAGAATTGCCAACTAGAGAACGTCCTAATGTTTATTTAAGTTGTTTGAGTACGGCCCTATCTAAGTGCCCTCTCTGATCTCTCTCAGACAGCCTTCAGAAGTTCAAAAACCTAAACTGGGCTGTAGGATTTAATTGAAATAATCAAGATCATGGAATAATTTAAATCTCGCTAAAGTAAATTTTCACACTTAGTATCATTATATCGTGCTTCACCAAAGCAGCATTGTGTTTACTCGACTATGGCAAAAAAGGGTTATGATTTTGGCACTACTTATCTAGTTACGTAAATATATGTATGTGTGTATGCAACACACATAGCCGATTTTGACGAAAGTCGATCAATTGATTCGTTATTATACTTCTTATTGTCCGAATGACATAGTATGACTTGGTACATAGTCGGATTTTAATCGACAACTTTTGCACTTGTTAACTTTTGAGCATTCATCGTAGCAAGAATTAATAAATGGTGGGGATGTACGCAGGGAACTGTAAACATTCCAGAACATCTAGGCATTTGAATTAAAAATGTTTAAAAAAAGCGTTTTTGAATGGCACAGAGGCTTAGATCGCACACTGATGTAAATAACGTTCTAGTTCCAGAACGTACCCACTCTCATAAACTTAAAATGTGAAATAAAGATGATGAAGCATGAGTAATATTTAGTAAGTATCGTAACGGTTGACACAGAACCATACTCTAATTTCGTAAATGCCATCATGACATTGTCATAGGTTGTATGAAAATAATGATTAATTTGTTTACTGACATCAGTATTAGTAGTAGTATAGATATAGTAGTAAGTATCTAGTAGTAGGTAGATACGGAACCATAAAAACAACAGCTGTGTAAAAAGTCCCCGTTAAGTACTCTTAAACCTTATTGTTTATTTTGTAACTCTATGGAAGATGTTACAATATGCGAGAAGCCAACTTCATACAGCTTGATGTATAAGTTAGGCAGTATAAGTACTTTATCAATAACTTCAGGTTCCATATCACTTTAGTTAATATTCAGAATTCGAGCGAGTAAACTCTCCATGCAATGGTACCTACTTACGCATCGAACTACCGATCTTAAGTTACTTGGTATGAATTGCGATTTTATGTCTGCCTTGGTGCTTTACAATAAGACTAAACGTAAAATTAAATATATGTTTATTCACTATGTTATAGTAAAGTTAAAAATAACTATTACTACAGAAGCTCTTGAAAAAATCCTACCTCATAAGGTCATCAGTCATCACCCAGCGCAATAGTTATTAAATAGTACCTAACAAATGATAAATACCTACCCAGTTAAGAAACTTAGCACTTACTGCTAGGTTTAAGTAAACTGAATTTAACTTAATCCCAACTGCGGTCAATTTTGACTAATCGAAATATCTTCCGTGTTTTATGTAATTTACTAGAGTGCTATCGATATCCATATAGCGAAAAAGCGATTTCGCAACTAGCTACACCAAAGTTGGCGTTCATACGATCGGACGCTCTCTGAGCTACATACAACACACAGACACTGTTTTTAAATTGGAACTTGCTTTTTTATTCCTTTTTTTTAAATCCTTGATTTACTGATTGAATGAAATTATCGATTTGTTTTCACCGATAAAATATCATCACGTTTCATTCATCCCTATTCGTTTGTGCACTTTATCGCGGGACACACTTTATATCTAATATGAATTTTTAAACATTTAAGGGAATTTAATTTAATACTTACCAATGGTAGAATGGATTTCATTTAAGAACGTGATAAAGCGATGCAAAATAATTATAACGAAATGTATCTAACCTAACCTAACCTTACCTATGTTTTGTTTAGGTGAGAGAGCTTAACGTGTTTATTTTTTATTTAATTCTTTCGCCTACGTTATTAAAGAGTCACAGAAATAAGCAATTTTGGGACCCTCATCGTGCGTCACCGCGGTAATGGATGGCGGTGGGTTGGCTGCTGCGATGATATTGGATGCCAACGAATAAAGAAAAATATTGGACAGAACTTGTTATATGACGTACCTATGCATTAAACGCTTCTTCCAGCATAAATGTAGATTGCCTTCGAAGGCATGAACAACAAAAATCAAGCATACCTACAAATAAAATTTTCTCCATCCGACGCGGCGTTATCCTTTCACTTTGCTGATTTTTATCAGTATTAAAATCTGTCTAGATAAGTTTATAAGAGCAATGTTACACTTTGTTTTTTTGCTTTGAGAATTATTCTTATCCTTATTACGACTGAGGACAAAAAGTCAGACGCCCTTATCTTATCTAATCTACAGAGTTGACCCTCCGCTGCGCAGCTGGTGCCTTCAACAACGACGCCATTTTTCATCAAAGAAATTTCGCAAAAACTTTGCCGAGTTAACACTGTTTCTTTCATAAATATGAACAAATTAATACACAGTAAGAACGAACTTTGTGTGAATTATTTTACTTACAGATAAGAATCCAATTGAAATACCTAAGCGAGAAACAATTTGCAAACGAATGCCCAATAAAGAAATAACTGACTGTTTCCCTGTGGCGTTCAAGAGACGCGTGCCGTCTACTTCAATAAAGCGCAATCAATCAACAGTCGATTCCCAAATTCACCAAGAACATTGTGTCTTCAATAAAAATAAGTGAATGTGGATATGACAAGTGCTATTCGTTTTTCCATTTTTCACGTAATGACGCCTCCTCCGGACACAAAGCCCGTTTTATTGGAATCACAATGGGATTGTGCTCTTTCATCAGCGGGACTTTTATGGTCGCCGCGTCAGCTGCGGCCGGCCATAATTGAGACAGTTAAAACTAGATAGGTAAGTATTCCCGCTCGCCCGTCGCCCACCCACGCTATTGCACTTCTTTCTTTATTCAGACCAAACGTCCACAGATTTAGATAAAACCCTGATGGGTTTTATCCGAAACATAGATTTTATCTGATACATAGCAGTATGATTACTGCAGCTTTGAAAGAGCTTCATCTGTTTTGCACTTATTTTATTTGAAGGGTGAACATTACATGAGCGAACGAACTGAAATAATAGTACCTAATATGTAAACCACGGTAAAATTAGAACTCGTAGGTACGTGCCCTTATTATAAACCGGTTTATTTCCGTTTTGGATTGGAGTCTCAAATTGATCCCTTAAGCTTAAAATTTAATGAATGTAGAATTTCTGATGATTTTGTTTTGAAGCTCAATTCAAAACTAAGGGATGTGATGTGAGCCGTACTTTATTAATCATGAACAGGTCCTAAGGCGAAATTGCTCGAGGCAAAAGTAAACAAAGTTAGTACCAGAATAGCCTCGTCTCAAAAATTGGCTTTCCGCCACAACTGTTGAACTTTGTACTGATTCAGGAAAATATCATACCATTCAGTCTCTTTCAGTGGTTGCTATTTTAGACACTTGGCACAACCTAGCGTTACATGCCTGCGCCGTAAAATCAAAGCCGTAAAAAATGGCATCGCAGAATTTCAACTTTGCGAAAATTATTCGAATGGTATCGTACCTATCTGAGGCGTTCAATGTATTTTTTATTATCTATTTAACTTTTTATACACGTACTAGTTTTAGCGCTGGTTCTAAACTGTATATTATGATTAGGTATGATGAGTTTATCAAAAGTATCGATTTCCACTTTCGCGCGATTTTATTTTTTTCCGTCGGAGAATCTGAATGAACTAGGTACCTATAAGTACCTAATTGAAACCGCCCATAAACTGTTCTCTGGAAATTTTAATCAGTGTTCTTCTCTCTCGTTAAAGGTAGGTAGGTTCCCATTATCAGGGGTCATGTCATGTGACGTATGAAAACTACACTCAACAGCAATGAAATCGGGTCACTTTCTATGGAAAATCCTATACAAAGTGACCCGATTTCTTTATTGTCAAGTGTATTAAAGACAAATTCAATATGAATACCTAGGTAGATATTTTACATTCTCTCTTATCAATAGGAATAATTCAATCACAACACGCAAAAAATCATATCTGATGTTGATGAAGGTATTGTTTCATTTGGCACCCAATAAAGGTACATAGGTATGTACATGTTATGTACCTACGTCAACGGTCTTTGGTAAGTTATGTATGACGTAACTCGGTTTAGCACGGTTTAGTGTTAGTGTATCTATAGAGTTTAGTACAAAATGATACCCACTGCGACATTCTTGTTGACTCTAACCAAGTGAGATTTTGAGATAACATTTTCACACTTTTGCTGATATTTTATTCCTTCGTAGGTACCTAAGTAGAATTGATTCCGAGGATCCTCACTTCTTACCTATATTTCATTTTTATAACACTTCATAGTGCACTTTGAAATAGGAACCTATGTATAAACGTATATTTTAGTCCTTATTTGTTGAAAATAAAAGATATCAAATTAGTTCCGAATTGAAACTAGATATATCTAGATTATTTGTCTGGTACCTATATTATTGGCCTATTTGCTGAATAAATATTTTCATTTTCATTATTATTCACGGTCAATGACATGGTCACAATTTATAACTACCTACAATAAATCCACTGTGAAGAGATTGGAGGAGGAAAACCGTAATACAGTTATTTGCACAACTAATTATTACCTACATTAATGAATTTAGTAGTAGATAGGAATACGGCGTAGGTAATTATTGTTAACGACATTGACAACAAATTGACCCAACAAATCACATACTAAATCATTGGTATTGATAAAACCAAGATTTAGAAGTCAGTAAGTAATTTATACACTCAACAGCAATGAAAACGGGTCACTTTGTATAGGATTTTCCTTACAAAGTGACCTTTTTTCATTGCTTTTGAGTGTACTTAACGATTTTAAGTTATGCGGGTCTAAACTCGCATAGGTATATTCCCAATCAACCACTTCTTCACTTATATTACTATAACAGTTACACTGTCAAGTAGGTAATCCCAGAAGCTACAATAGATCGTGTACCTACGTCAATTTCACGCTCGCGCTCTAACAGTTATCTTTTTTATCAGATTTCGACCAATTTATCAACGTCGCATCGTGTCCGGAGAATTCTCCATCTCCCGTCAAGGCGATAAACATACACAAGTAAATATACAAACATGTTAATTACCACGTGTTCACGCCGCTGCAAACCTGTTTGTAATTAAAATAAAACTACTAGGTACGGTTATAGAAATCTACGTAAGAGGTGTCGGCCCATATATATTACCTGATGCGAATGCGATGCATCATCATCGTACGATAGCCAAGTACAAGTACGTAAACAATGTTCTCAAACAAACGTCAGTAAGCAGCTGCATTTCGTTAAATTGGCGGGTTTAACGTGAATTTGATATTATCAAGAATTAGGATTATCATCAGATTAATGATTGATTACGAAAATATTGAGAATTAAATAAATAAACACTTACTGTCGGATCGAAAAAATCCAATGGATTCCGTAGCCTTAACTCCAAATGTCTTAATGTTTATCACACATATTAATAGTAACCACCACATTTTGGTACAATATTTTGGGGGGGCTGTCCAATGACAGCCCACCAAAACGAATAACGTCCTCAGAAAACTTTCGTCTGTGCAAAAATCACTAAAATGGACACTTCGGGAGCAATTCCGGCAGTTGTTAGGAGTGGGTTCACTTGGGCAACACTGTTATTTGTCTCAATAATTGTCGTCACTGTTAATAGTCTACGAGAGAGCAATATTTTGATGAGTGATTACGTTTTTGAGGTTATTTTTACGTGCCCCTGGTGCAAGCGCGACAGAGAATGTCGCGGGACGGCAGTGAGCAGGTGCGAGCGGCGCTTCCGGCCGCGTCGCTAGATGGCGCTGGGGACGCTCGCGTGACGTTCGTTTAGTTTGGCGACCGAACCGCGGCGCTGCGCTGCTGAATCTAGCTAGAGATTTTTCCAACGCATCGTCGTACGATACTGTATAAGGGACCGTTTACATGTTATTCGAAACGAGTCCTCTTTGGATAAATGAATTCCTTGATCTTACTACATTCCAGCGCATTAGGTTATGCTACTAGGTCATTTTAAGAGTACATTTTCTTCTTCTAGGTAATGTAGAACGTGATTATGTCACCATTTGAAAGATAGTCATAGACGTGACTCATGCAGTGTTATATGATATAACTTATAGCTGCAATATTAATTAGGTACTCAGCAATCTGTTATCCGTGTATGTGTAAGTAGGTAACCATTTTCAAGGTAGGTAATGTGAGTTTATTCTGCTTGTCTAGGTTCACCGACGTAGCCCGAACATTGCGAGCCTTAACTGGTAGTGGGCGGAGCACATTGCTAGCAGGACTGACGGTCGATGGGGCCGGAAAGTTCGCGAGACGAGCTACGCTAGGCTTCCAACAAGATGGAGAGACGACCTGGTGACGGTCGCGGGAATAAGATGGATACGAGTGGAGTTGCACAAGATCGGTCTGAGTTGCGGGAAAAATACCTACATAGGTATGTCCAGCAAGCAGTGGCAGCAGTGGACGTATAATTTCGGCTGAAATACGGTTGATTGCGTTTGTATCAAAATATCGTCGGATCATCAATTTAATTGTTTCTCAAATATTGAAACCTAACACTTTCTAGGTTTTGAATTGCAATTCAAGGCCAATGCCAGTTTACGTATTAGGTTAGAAGTTTTGGAGTGAGTCAACGTTTACTAGCATGATCTCATATCTTCAATTGCTTGTCTACACATATGACAACAAATAAAAAAGTTTTCCAAGAGCCCCGTTTCATAACTATAAACTATTTCAACTTATAATAGGTACAGTGAAATTAAGGTGCCCGCTTGTTTTTCCTAAAAATGACAACCAGCTGACATCTTGATTCCTTCGTAGCTATGAAATTAGTTCATGGAAAGCTGGTTTAATGGGCTTTTCAATAGACGAACAATTGAAGAAATGAGAGCAATAAAAAGTTGATTCACCCATTTACGTCAAACTCATTTTGCTGCACGTTTATCATAAGTAACTGCACATTTAGGTAAGTAGGATACCTAACATAAATCAAAGAAGTTCCTGGATGTTCCAATGTATTGAAACTTATGTCACTACGTCCTTTAATTTAAGTGTGTATTGTCAACATCATGGTTTTACTTGTAACGCATAAATGCATTGTACACATTTAGTTGGTAAGCCTATTAAATAAATAAATAATAAATAAATAAAACCCCATGGAGAGGGTAAGAAAGATGTCTCAATCTCAATCTCATTTTGTAAGAAACAGAAACAGTGATATTTTATTGAACTCATATGCATTGTGTAAGGTACTTACAGATTTAAGTAGATAATTAATCAAATCATCCAGGTAACCCCACCAAGAATGCCAGAATCACTATTGCTGGAGGATGCGGAACCCAGACCAGCCAGTATGGTGAACCAGTAAAGGAGACTTATTGTCAATCAATGGAAGTCTTTCAGTTTATGGTGACGATGTTTTAGACGTCCTTACTTACGTTGCGTAAATTGTGGATAGCGCCACACAACTTACAACGCATACCTATGGCGAATTGGCGAACCACTTAAATGTCTGGCTAAATAAATATTTACCCGGACAAGACTTAAAAAAGGCAAACATGTATTGCTAAAATCTGACAGACGGAAACCCAATGCCTCACTCTAAATTTTTTCAATGGGGCCTGCTCGCAGGCGCAATTCGTTTGACCGTTTTATTTGCCATTTTATTTGCCATTTTTAACCGACTTCAAAAAAAGGAGGAGGTTCTCAATTCGTCGGAATCTTTTTATATAATTTATAAAATATAATATCAATTCAACTTAAAATCTATTATTCCTTAGTTAGACAGTATTAGGGCAGTAATAGGGACAGTGGAAACGTAGAGAAATGTAGGTATACACATATAAATACTAAACATCCATGACTCGAGTAGGTACAAATATTCGTGTTCATCACACAAATCTTGCCCCGAGCGGGACTCGAACCCGAGACCATCGGAACAGAAGGCAGGGTCACTACCAACTGGACCAATCCAGCCGCCATTCGTGAACCATATTCCCTTTCATCTTCGCTCATGTGATCTCGCCTTTACCCGAGTCAGATTGCGCGCGCATCCCTCAGCTCGCAGAAGACGCCGCGGAGGCGTGGCCCATAGTTACGCACGTCCCTGCCACGCAACGGACTTGGGAACGATTTGACGACCATGAGTCGACGCTAGACGTAAAGCGAGACACATCTCCCAGTATCACATATAGATACGATATAAGTAGTGGCTCTGTGAGCTGTAGGTACCTACGCCTCGCTAGTCCATTTTTTCAAAGCTTAAAATGTTTTATTTTTATTTTTTGCATCCTGTAGATCCGCCATTTTGAAAAATGTACAAAAACTTAATCTACAAAAAAACAAGCTATATAATTTAGGAACCTGGTGACAAAATTTAATTCCGGGAGTCCTTTAATAATTACTTTGCTTGACTCCACGCTACGTAGAATTACCTCCTCGTTATCGAATGGAGAAATAATAAATTCTCCGCAAGTTGAAATATTGCTGGACTTATACTTACCTACCTATCAGAAAAATAAATAAGTATAGGTATTCGTATAAGATTATAAGGTCAACATTAATTTTAGCCACGTTAAAAATACTTCTAAAAAAGTAAATTTGAATTGGAGATAGATTAAATACATTCCGGGGTCAACATCTACTTATATGTTGACCCGTTTTATCCCGGAAAAATGCATATTTCCCGCAAGAACGCGATAACCGAACAGCGGGCGAATATAAGTACCTATCTAGGCACATAGATTATACCTACATCGATACCAGAAATGCAAATTACCCAGAGTCTATAAGTACATTTGTTAGGGTGAGTTGATTCAAACCGTCCGTTAATAGTAGTTTATGTAACTGGTACATAATAAAAGTCCTTGAAAAACGAGAGGGGTTTTATGAAACGAGCCGTGAGGCAAGTTTCATAATAATATCGCACGAGTGTTGTAAGACCTAATTATGTACAGTTGCATACACAACTATCTATACTCATTTTATAAATCCTCTAAGATGCTTCAAAATCTGTCCACATTGGCGGCAATTCGAAAACGTCAATGTCTCATATTCGATTTTCAAAAAGCATAGACTAAATATAGCCGACATTTGAATTTGGAACAAACTTTCATTCTGTCTGACTGAAGAATATAGGCGGCCATTGCTGATGGGAGACAGTCGAAATTTGAACGTTATAACAGCATCGATATCGATTTCGTAAAATGAATTTTACTGTATGATCACAGATAGGAAATTAGCTTTGACAGAACTCGCTGTCATAACGGATGTCATTACGACCGATTTTTGAACGCATCATAGAGGGTTTATTATATGAGTGTAGATAAAGTTAACGTTAAATATTTTACTATGGGATAAAATGACGTTCCTGGTTGGAATGACAGCTCGGCGGCCATATTTGATCACCAGGAGTCCGTCAACTATGCATGAATTAACTTACCCTTAATGGAGAATCACCTGGATTAATCCACGATACTTTTTATCCAGATAATCAACGGAGATAAGAAATACTTAAGTAGAGGTTGTTAAAAAGCCGTGGTGGCCCAGTGGTTCGACCTACCGCCTCTCATGCAGACGGTCGGGGGTTCGATTCCGGCTCGCACCTCTAATTTTACTTACGTGCGAAATTCAATTTGAATTCACTACTGAGCTTTTCGGTGAAGGAAAACATCGTGAGGAAACCTGCACGCATCTGCGAAGTGCATCCTCTCGTGACGAAAGAAGGCCTATGCCCAGCAGTGGGACGCAAATAGGCTGTAGTAGTAGTAGTAGTAGAGGTTTTCATCCATGACACCCATAACCCAAATGCTTAAGACGTCACACCACACCTACTTATTTCTCTCGAAGTATATTCTATTAAAGTTCCGCGAGCTTTTTAGTAAATCTCGTTCTACCTCTTCACTGTCAGCTACAACGGAAATTACAGTGAAAAGGAACGAAGAATTTCTATTTGAGCGATGTTTTGTCGATCCGGAGTCATACTGAAAATTAGACAATTCTAAAAATGCCTATCGCATAATAGAAATTTCCATTCCATTCTTATGCTGCATTTTAAGTATGTGATTGATAATGATCAATTTCGACGAAGATCCGTCTTTGGAATGCTGTTTTGTATCATACCCATGTTTATCGCGATGAGATTTGACTGAAATTATACATCTCGACTTTTTGAACGACGCACAAAAACCTTGTTTATTTTTTACATTGTCAGGATTCAACTCGCAAATTCCGATTTGAGATAAAAATGAGTTCTTTTTTTCTGGACTGGCTGATCCGTAACTCCATTCCCCTTAAAGCCTTATGAATATCGATTTGTCTTATTTTTCGTTTAGATATAAATACAGAATATTTAGTGAATAACATTTTAAAATAATTTCAGCGCTAAAATAGCCAAGTGTATGACTATACAAATGTAAGATTGAAGGTCAAGTAATAGATGGCTTTAATGTCTTTAAAAAAATAATTAAGAATGATGCCCTGAGGTACACCTTTGCGTGCCTTTCCGTTAACTGTTTACTGCAAAATGATCCTCACTAAAGGTTTAATCAAATCTAATTCATAATTTTTCATATTCATTGACAGTTTTTCTTAACTTTAGATCAATATTGCAAAATTCGAAATTTCAATTTATTTTTCAATTATCTCGAAAACCAGCCATCTATTATTTGATCTTATATCTCACATATGTACAGTTATACACTTGGCTATTTAACGCTGCAGGATTATCCACTACTTACGGGACATCCTGTATAAACTGGCAACTTTTTTCAATCCCCTAAAGTAATGCGGCATTTTGAACGTAGCCACTCCATGCCTCAATTAATGACTTTTAGAGTTCGATCAATTAACCTTTGAAATTCTCTTACTTTGACAACAGTCTCTACGCATCCTGCTACTGAACATAAAACTCATCATCTACTTTTACTAATAATAAGTCTGTAGAAGAAGTCGCGTCTGAAACTTGAAAATTAAAAGAAACTATCAAGTCAAGGGGACTATATACATATAAACGATACTTAACACAAAATAACGATTTTCAGTGAAATTATCTGTATGTAGGTATGTATGTATGTCCGGATTTAACTCGAAAACTACTGGACGGATTGCAAAAAAAATTTTATCAATACAACTGTTACCTATTCATATACAATACCATGGGAGTTCTGTGGTCTACACACGTTTCCAGTTAATGATGTGGGAACCGAACACGTGGTCCATTAAAATACTACGGCCACAATTTGACCCATAAAACTGGCTATTTATTTACGACCTCAAATCTTTATGCCCGAAAATAGAAACGTGGTTGTTATAATTTTTACTGCCCCGAAGATGGAAACCGTAACAATGAGATATATTTTCCTACCGGGACGCTTACCAGTAAATTATGGATATTAAAAGTGGGTAGTAAAAATTAATTCAATTCGGTTTCCGAGAAAAGGTAAAACCAGTCAAGTACGATATTGTTTTAAGCTACGACGTAGCTTACACCTTAGTTGTTTTGGTCAGCGTACGTGGTTTTTCAAACCGTCAGCCACCTGCATTCATTAAACAAATTAACCGGAAGGAAAGGCAAAAAAATACGGTACTTGAAAAAATAAGTTATCCGATTTTCTGACAGTATTTAAAGAACTTTAATGAGGAAAACATGTGTTTAAGAACTTTAAATCGTTTTTGTTTCATTTATTAACAGAACAGGCATCACTATGCAATCCTTAATCATAATGCGGTCGAAGTAAAATTAAAAAAATGATTAAATCCATTTTGCCCTCCGAGCTAACCGCTACTACAATTTAGATCTTCGCATAACCAAGATTGTAATGGGCATCAATTAAAAGTTGAAGATGAGGCAGTTAGAACTTCCCACTTAGCTGCACAACAGCTGTAAGCCAATTCCGGCAAATGATCGTTAAGCTCTATGGTTGCAGTACAAGGATGCAGTCCGCAACGTAATGGAATCACCGTGGTGTAGCGGAGGGTGCTTGGTAAAAAAGGCTCACTTTGGGGAAATTCTGTTATTAAACACTCAATGTATTAATGAACTACCTGTAGCTACTGATGTCGGGCTTATAACTGCATTTGACACTACCAATGAAACAAGTTACCTACTGAAGAAATGTAAATTTTGATTGAATTTTTGGTGTTCATATTAATCTCCACAATTCCAAGGCATCAGGGGCTTCATTCTGGACCCAAACCGCATTTAAAAGCTATAGAGAACGTCAATTGCGCTTTAAATCTAGCTCGGTACTTAAAGTTCGGTTTTAACGCCGTGACGCTTTGAAGGTAGGGATATGGAAATTCCCTTTCCCTATGTAACGTTTCGAATAGTTTAGTACCTACATACTTTGGTGTACCTAATTACGTTTGTGTAAGCACTGTTACTGGAATAAGCGGTGTTCATTAAAGTGTACCTATTGTAATTGTGGAGAAACATTACATTAGTAAAAAAGGAAAAAAAAGAAATGGAAAAAAAGGTTGCATATCAATTTATCAGTAGAGTCTTCGGCGTGCTTAGGCCAAAGTTTGACATATTAAGAGTAAGTATAGCAAAAGTTATAAATTTCATCATTTCACACTTTCTTCTTTTTTAAGAGACTCGTCTTCAAGCCGCTTCAATTGTATATTTTTATTGTTATTTTTAATATGCCTAAAAAAAGGAAACCTATAACCATGCTTAGAATCGATGGCCGATACTGTGGGTCAAATATCGTCACAACGTTTTGATTGACCCAGCATAAATTAAATCTTAATCCTGTTTTTGTTTGGAAGTCCCGAGAGCTGGTTAATTTAACCTCTAATCACCACTTCCGAGTTGGATTTCAACGCTGACTCCGCGCCAGCAGGCACCAATTACGCTGATTGTAGAGCCAGCTCATAATTGATGCCTTCTCTGAGGATAAGCAGTAAATATAACAGGATACTTACAAGGGACGATCATTCACACCGGAAACAGTGTTTTGAGACAAGATCTGACATGATCTGATCCAGTATTTCCCAAACAAGTAGTAGGTACCTAAGTACTTTTTCTTTTAACTTCGTTGCATAAATAATGTTACGAGTAGTGGAGGTACAGTGGATAGCAGATATATTGTAGCGAGCGAGGTGATCATAAATATGTGAACATGCACACTAACGTCTTTACAATAAAAACGTGATTAGGTATAATATTCATGATTACCATGTTCGCTTCTACGTCTGTGATTGCGACTGTACCCTAAAATAATTTACTCTGTGAATATTTTACTTTATCACTTTGTCGGCGTGACTAATACGAGTAGCTACAGTATATTCACTGATAATTGAAAAGTACTAACTAGCCTTAACCACTGAGCTTATCGGTGAAGGAAAACATCGATCGTCCTGCACGCATCTGCGAAGTAATTCAAAGATGTGTCGTGAAATCACCAATCTGCACTGGGCCCGCGTGGGAACTATAGCCCAAACCCTCTCGTGATGAGAGGAGGCCTGTGCCCAGCAGTGGGACGCAAATAGGCTGTAGTAGTAGTAACCTAGCCTAACCTCATTTCACAGAGCGCACAGGGATTCGTAACTGCTCGTAAATATACTCCAAAGTTTAACTTTGAATGCTTCCTAGAGCTCGTTGGATTGTAGATTAAACATTTGACAAAGTTAATTACGAAATTTGACCCTTTAGATAACTTGAATCATACCCGACCCCGAGACCGAGGGGTGACCGGGGTTGGCAGGGCACCTATTAAATCAACAAGGTCACTAACTTATATCTTAAATTACTAAAAACCATTTTGTATAACGGATATAAAATACTTGCTTGAACTGAGCCGTAACCCGTAATAGTCTACTTACAATTAAGTACTTGTCGAGCCGAAACTTGGCCACTATGACACTGCAGGACCGTCGAAAAATTGACGCTCTGGAAATGTAGCATTGGAGACGATACTAAGGATACTGCGATTCAACAACGAACTCTGAAATTCATTAGCCACATCTGGAGGAAGGAGCATTCGATAGAGAAGCTCGCCGCCCAGGGAACAACTGTAGAGGGGATAAGGGCACGGGGGGCTAGTCGCCAACACGGTAGACGGACATGATAAAAAAAGCCACGGGAACCAGCTTAGTCCTTGTGTTCCCGCAACCGTATAAAGTGGCGCCTCATAGCAAAAGCTGCTGCGACCATTGAAAAGAGTCAGAACAAGGATAGAGACACACAAGTTCGGATCCAGCTTTTGACTCAAGGGGGGGGGGGGGTCACTTCATACAACTCCCCCCCCGTCGATTCGTTCGATTAAGAACGGCAAAGCCCCCGGTGATGACGGAATTACAGCTGAACTCCTGAAGGCGGGTGGTAAACCAGTCCTTAAGGCCCTTCAGACGCTGTTTAATTCCGTCATCCATAAAGGGAGAACGCCGCGAGCATGGAACAGAAGTGTGGTGGTGCTCTTCTTCAAAAAAGGTGATAACACCTTGCTGAAGAATTATAGACCCATCTCACTTCTGAGTCATGTCTACAAGCTGTTTTCGAGAGTCATTACGAACCGTCTCGCGCGCAGGTTTGACGAATTCCAGCCTCCCGAACAAGCCGGTTTCCGAAAGGGCTATAGTACCGTAGACCACATACATGCGTTGCGGCAGGTTATACAGAAGACCGAAGAGTATAACCTCCCCCTTTGCCTTGCATTTGTGGACTACGAGAAAGCCTTCGATTCGATCGAGACTTGGGCTGTGCTGCAGTCTCTCCAGAGGTGCCAAGCTGACTACCGGTACATCGAAGTGTTGAAGTGTTTGTACGAAAATGCCACCATGTCCGTCCGACTACAGGACCAGACCACGATGCCCATCCCACTGCAGCGGGGAGTCAGACAAGGAGACGTAATCTCTCCGAAGCTGTTCACCGCTGCATTGGAGGATGCCTTCAAGGTGCTGGACTGGAAAGGACGAGGCATCAATGTAAATGGCGAGTACATCACTCACCTTCGATTTGCCGACGATATAGTAGTTATGGCTGAGACCATGGAAGACCTCAGTGCTATGCTCGTTGACCTCAGCAGAGTTTCCGATCGAGTTGGTCTGAAAATGAACATGGACAAGACGAAGATCATGTCCAATTTCCATGTTGTGCCAACTCCAGTAATAATCGGAGGCTCTGCGCTCGAAGTTGTTGACCATTATGTATACCTGGGACAAACAGTCCAGTTAGGTAGGTCCAACTTCGAGAAAGAGATCAATCGTCGAATCCGACTCGGCTGGGCAGCGTTCGGGAAGCTTCGCAGTGTCTTTTCGTCCAAATTACCGCAGTGTCTTAAGTCGAAAGTCTTCGACCAGTGTGTGTTGCCAGTGATGACTTATGGTTCCGAGACGTGGGCGCTTACGATGGGCCTCATAAGAAGGCTCAAGGTCACCCAGAGGGCAATGGAGAGGGCTATGCTCGGGGTTTCTCTGCGTGATAGAATCAGAAATGAGGATATCCGCAGTAGAACTGGGGTCACCGACATAGCCCAAAGAATTGCGAACCTTAAGTGGCAGTGGGCGGGGCACATTGCTCGCAGGACTGATGGCCGATGGGGCAAGAAAGTCCTGGAGTGGCGTCCGCGAACCGGTAGACGAGCTGTCGGTAGGCCTCCAACAAGATGGAGTGACGACCTTGTAAAGGTCGCGGGAACGCGGTGGATGCGAGTGGCACAGGACCGGTCTGAGTGGCGCGCCTTGGGGGAGGCCTATGTCCAGCAGTGGACGTCTATCGGCTGAAATGATGATGATGATGATGACGTAAAATGCCAAAGATAATTAAGATCAGGACGAACTTCTATACACAGAGGATCCACGGGTCAGTATGTAATTTCTAAATCTTTTGTATCAACCTTGATGTGCCAAGTCAAATTCGCTTAAAATTGCTGACATAAAAAAGTGAAAAGGGTGGAAAATAAATTGTTACACATAGACTGAATAATATAATCTTTGCTTGTTGGATAGGTGTAGGCAGGCACAGAACTGATTGATGTAGTGCAAAGTCCTACTACTACTACTACAGCCTATTGGCGTCCCACTGCTGGGCACAGGCCTCCTCTCATCACGAGAGTGTTTGGGTTAAAGTGCAAAGTCCTAAATTGCCCTAACTGATTGATAGCCCCAGATATCTTTGAAGAAATTGTAACTACTCACTTTTATCATTAAGTGTGTGGGAGGTGAGCAATCGTATGATTTCAACATTTATAAAAAACCGAGTTACCAAAATAAAGCGGAGAATAAGTTTTTTCAGCGTTGTTTTCAATTTTACCAAGGTTAAACAGTACAAACAACTCACGTCACTGACTTGTATGTAGTTCTATGACATTAAAACAAACTTTTGTCGTGGTTAAATATACTTTTGTTTACTAAAGAAAAGAAAGCCACATTTCATAATCAATCGCTCTTTTTGTCTATCCTGCTGTTTCTAATATTTAGCCTGCGATTTACTTACTTAATTGAAGTGATCATGGACTGACGATTATCACAACTGGCAAAAAAATCCGCTAGATTGGTGGTAAATTAAGCCGACGGCCGGAAAGCGCCTGGAGCCAACAGGCCGACAGGTGGAGTGGCTCCAGGGAAATCAGCGCACGCCGAACCGAAAGCTTAGCTTCCTTACAATTTAGCCATCCATTTCCGACCCTTAATTTTGTATCCACGAAAAATTGAGAATAACGTAGCTAATCGAATTATTTCAATTTGAATATCGAATTATTTGGTTTATTCATTTCAAGAATTTACGCTCGGGAAAATTAAAGGTCACTTCAAAAAGTGCCTGTTAATTCGCGTGAAGGGGTAACATGATAAGAAGAAGGGGTAAGATTTTCATTGCGGGATTTTTATTTGAAAGAAGATGAATGGTAAGGGCTCTCGCCCATGGCGACTTTTTGTAGCGATTTTGCCGCGCTAATCATATCGCTATCCTTTTTTTTTTACTTTCAAGATTAATAAGAATAGCGATATGAGTAGCGCGGCGGCATCGCTACAAAAAGTCGCCGTGGGCGAGGACCCTAAATGCTTTTCGAAGTTCTATTAGCACTCAACTCACATGAAGCTGCCGAGAGTAATTTCACCACCGAACTGCAGATGACGATCAGTTTCAAATCAACCGTATCATTTTCATTATTTAGGGCTATGAGAAATTATGATGGCTGATGGCCGATGGGGCAAGAAAGTCCTGGAGTGGCGTCCGCGAACCGGTAGACGAGCTGTCGGTAGGGCTCCAACAAGATGGAGTGACGACCTTGTAAAGGTCGCGGGAACGCGGTAGATGCGAGTGGCACAGGACCGGTCTGAGTGGCGCGCCTTGGGGGAGGCCTATGTCCAGCAGTGGACGTCTATCGGCTGAAATGATGATGATGATGATGATGAGAAATTAAATATCCCTTGCAAGCACGAATATGACCTACTCTACTGTCAAAATGTTGTTTAGACGCTTGTCTCTTGTTTACCAAATTTAAGTTAAGCAATGACTTAATGTTCCATATTTCTGGAATAGAACGACATGATAAGGTAAGTAAAGCAAAATTTAATCCTTCCCAAATATTCGCGTATAATAAGCGTTAATTTTAAAACTCAAACCCACGCAGCCGACGTTGCCCTTTAAAATATCTTATATTTTAATAAGTACACCTGTTTTCCAGTAAACAGTTATAAAGAACCGGCAACAATCTCAAGCAAATTGACAATGAAAGGGACGTTAATTAGTGTTTGTGATCGAAAGGCTTGCTTTCCGTGTGATTAGCCTCCGAGGCACATAGGGCGCCATCGACAGTGGAAGAAGTCACAAAGTAAACCCTTTTAGGACTCGACTTTGCGTCTCTTAACTAAGTTCCTACATAAAGGAAGTTGTTTGAACAGAATTTAGTTCAGAGAGATTAGAGAAGATAAACTCCTTGGGAATTAAGAGATTTGTATTTACTTAAAACTCAAAATAACTCTGACCGTTTAGATTATAATTTGTCCCCGAAAATCTGTCTGACGGTTGTAAATTGTTTGAATAGCCGGTAAACAAGTGAGCGCTGACAAAAGCTAGATGTGTTTCAATTCGTGGAAAATTTACTTAATTTGTTTCCGAGTCCTTCCAGCATTTCAACTGTTCTTCCTTTATTTTTAATTTAGGCCCGGTTCCTATATCCACGAAACGCCTCGTTTTGCCTACGGACGGTTGATTTTTGACATTTGTTCCATAGAGAATCTGTCAAATTTTAACCGTCCGTAGGCAAAACGAGGCGTTACGTGGATATAGGAACCGGCCCTTAGTCGAGAATCAAGGCAAATAAGATTAAGAGAAGAGATAGCTGGCGTGGCCTTAGTTTGAAGAATCTTGATTATAATTCAACTGGTTAATTCCATTGTAACGTTTTACACGAGTTTCTCATTTTTGTTATTTCTAATCAAAGTTTTAAATCAGCACCGAACGAATTTCATATCTTCGCCAGAAAAGGGCTTCCAAATTGTTTCGCGAATATCCATCGATTTATATTTTAATAATCCAAGTGCTGGAGTTTTTTCCGGCATTCCGTACCCGCTCTTCTTCCAGTCGACTTAATCACAAACCCAAATAGCGACTAGGACGCGGCCAAACTTCATCTTTGGCCGCCCTTCTGCTTCAGCGGACTTTTGTAAATTGCGGGTATCGCATACTCCTACCTGTTTGTCGTGACCGTTGATTTTAGGTATACATTTTAAAAATTCGCTATTTATTCGCAAACACTGCAAACTAAACAAACAGTTAGCCCAACGGGGAATGAAGGGAGGACACAATGTGCAGATTCTGCCACGAAGCGGAGGAGACGACGTAGCATATCCTCTGCGAGTGTGGACCCCTCATTCACTTACTACAACGCAGATTTACTGCCCTTATTAACAGGTCTGCCGAATGGTCAAGCTTTAAGTAGGTAGGTACTTTAAATGTATGCACGGGCACATACCCAGTAGAGTAACAATTAAGTAATGTATGCGTACATACATTACTTAATTAATGAATCCTATGTAACAATCGCAAAAGAAACACGAGGAAATCGCAATCAAGGCGCCTCTGTTTGTCTCTGTTTTGTGCTGGCGTGATACAAAAGGGCACTCGGAGGCGGGCGCACCGCGGGCTGCATTAACTCCCGGAATTTCCCGGCGACTTCACGGAATTCACCTATTACCAGGGCTGTAAAACTGGTAGCAATAAAAAAACTTCATTTTCCCGATCTTTGGACCGTAAAAGTGTGTCTAAGCGTCGCTTTAGTATGTAATTCCTTTTACGTACTGTATACCGAAGGCAAAAAGGGAACTCTTGTCCGCGGAGCGTTTAGAACACTGTTTTAAAATTTAAGTTGACGCGTTTTCTCATTTAGAAATGATAACTTTATTTATTTGTTTAACAATTAAAACATAATCTAAAACTAATTTAGATTCCACCACTTGATGCATGTCTAAGGGTAGTAATCCATTTTTATTAGGGTTCCGAAGTCCACAAGGAACCCTTATAGTTTCGCCATGTCCGTCCGTCCGTCCGTCCGTCCGTCCGTCCATCCGTCTGTCCGCACTATTGCTCGGAGATGCTTAGTCCTAGAAAGCTGTAATTTGGCATGAATATATATATTAGTTACGCTGACAAAGTGGTACAATAAAATTTTGAAATATATTTTTATAGAGTACCTCCCCTACTCGTAAATTGGGGATGTAATTTTTTTTTCTTACGCACCCCATGGTGCGGCATATCGTTGAATAGGTCTTAAAAAAATATTGTGGGTTTGTTAAAACCATTTTTTGATTAAGTGATGCGTTTGTGAAATATTAATTTAAAGTGCTATTTTTTATTAGAGTCACGTGTCCCCCCCCCCCCCCCCTGCCAGCTAAATGGTGGTATTTAGATGGCTGGAAAAAATCACGGTTATGGCATATATAACGTAGTTGAAAGGAAAACTATCACAGCTAAGTAGGCTGTACAAACTTACGAGTCATAGTCGACCAACTTATGAAATTATTAAAAAAAGCCGGCCAAGTGCGTGTCGGGCCACGCGCAAATTATAGGGTTCCGAAGATGACGATGCCCACAGTACCTTTCTAAGACTTACTAGCATCTAGCTAGCCTGTGGTATGACGTGCCCGCCCGACGCGCCTGCCGCTGGAGAAAAATCATTGGTTTTTTAATCATTTCATAAGTTGGTCGACTATGACTCGTAAGTTTGTACAGCCTACTTAGCTGTGATAGTTTTCCTTTCAACTACGTTATATATGCCATAACCGTGATTTTTTTCAGCCATCCAAATACCACCATTTAGCTGGCAGGGGGGGGGGACACGTGACTCTAACAAAAAATAGCACTTTAAAGCTTAATATTTCACAAACGCATCACTTAATCAAAAAATGGTTTTAACAAACCCACAATATTTTTTTAAGACCTATTCAACGATACGCCGCACCATGGGGTACGCAAGAAAAAAAAATTACATCCCCAGTTTACGAGTAGGGGAGGTACCCTATAAAAAAATATATTTCAAAATTTTATTATACCACTTTGTCAGCGTAACTAATATGTATATTCATGCCAAATTACAGCTTTCTAGAACTAAGCATCTCCGAGTAATAGTGCGGACAGACGGACGGACGGACATGGCGAAACTATAAGGGTTCCTAGTGGACTTCGGAACCCTAAAAACCAATGATTTTTCTCGAGCGGCAGGGGCGTCGGGCGGACGTCATACCACAGGCTAGCTAGATGCTAATAAGTCTTAGAAAGGTTCTGTGGGCATCGTCAACTTCGGAACCCTATACTTTGCGCGTGGCCCGACACGCACTTGGCCGGTTTTTAGTTTCAGGGACGACTAGGTAGAAGATACTCGTACAATGTATCAGTTAGTTTCAAGTTTTGAATTAAGGAGTCCGGACGGAAGTTCTCTACTCTAGTCTCTAGTTTGATGAACAATTACGAGTAAATACATTGATATTCGAACTACCTGCCTGTGAACTGCAAAACTAGTAGCTTTGTAATATTGACATTTCCTATTCAACTCTCTTATCGTATTTCACCTCTTCTCTCTTCCAAAAGGTTTAATTGGGCGCCATGACCTCCTTGGGAGCAGTAAAGGGTTAAAACTTTGTGCATAGTGTTATATCCTTAAAAGGCATCGTTTGAGTATAGTTTCCAACTCAAATCTTTGGCGGCAATTTTTCAAATCTTGCTATATTTTTAAACAGATTTTGCGCCTTCATACATAGTTTACTGCTTTAGCCATATAAAACATTGGCATGGTGTCGCACAATTTTCATGCGCCTATCCCCATCGAATCCTGAACAAGGACGCGTTGGGGCGAGCGAATAGATGCCGTGCATTGATTTTATGACCCCACTAAATCTGCCCCTCATTCTACCAAATTCTAGTGTTGATGGAACGAATCTGCCTGCCGCTTTAGTAACGGCAATTTATACGAGAATTTCCTTTGTGCAGACTTGTGATGTAGGAAACTATTATTGATGCTGACTAACATTTAATCTTTCCTGACGTAGAATGTAGATCAGTAGTGTCCGTCTAGTTTAATTCGACCGTACATTAGCAGAGCCTAAAGATGAAGTGTCCAGCCTAATACAACGTACGTATAAAGGGTAGTTCTCTGTCAGATTTTGTTTACAACAATGGATCAGTTTGCGGTGCTCCGCGACTTTCTTCGGTGCTTGGATTTAATTTTCCGCTGCTTGAGACTGCCGGCAATCTACATGATATTCATTTAGAAAATACAAAGTGACTATGCATCGTTGTTCATGATAGTCAATTTACTCATTATAATTAGCACTTTTCTGCTTTTTACAAGCTTTTATTTAGTTTCACCTGTACCGTTGTCTGTAATGGAATAATTTGACCCACTTTCCGGTCTCCGATTGAGCTGAAATTTTGCACGAATGTGTAAATCGCCTGACAATGCAATATTATGATGACGTGGAGCTGATCTGATGATGGGGCTGGAAGTCTGATCTGGTCATAGGAACTCCGTGATAAAACCACATAACCCCATCGAGTGGGCGAGTTTGATTCGTCTTGAAGGGTAGATGAAGGATTTACAAAGAAAAGTACATTCAGCAATAAAAGCTTGTTCCAAATTTTTTTTTTTGAAAAAACTTATTATGTATTCTCTTATTTCATCGCTGATTCTTAGAAAGTTTTGTTTTCTTGCAATCCGCAGAAAAACCAAAATATAATCCCTTGACATGGTGTAGAAATATCCTGTGTATAACTGGCGCTACGTGTCTTTTATTAGGTATCAAACTCGAGGGCGCTGGTAGGAATACCGATGAGTTCAATCACATAACTTGAGTATAAAAAGGGTAACCCTGTCAAAGTTTGTCGCCCTTCGGTATGGAAATGCTGCGAACCGCTTCTTTATTCCTTGCTATCATTTTAGTTATCCTTATCTACGTACATTACCTACTTATATAAAATAAACGTCGTCATGATAATGCAGGTTTTTAATCATACCTACTACCTACATGTGATTTTTAATGGATTGGACGTGTTATATAGTAAACCTAATCATAACGAATAAACACTATTCGAGAATTAATATAAAATACTAGCTTTTTGCCCGCGACTTCGTCCGCGTGGAATTCGGTTATAGCGTTCCCGCGGGATCTAAGCGTTTTTCCGGGATAAACACTGAACCCCTGTAAACCGAATTTAATATGAAGCCGGTTTCCTTCCCCGGGGCTCGATTGTACACGCCACTCATATTGAACTCGTATTGAAAAACTACTGGTCGTAATAAGCATCGCAAACGGATGGCCAACCACAAGGCCGCTGCGGGTCAGCTAAGTACGCGCTGAATTCATTTTATTTTCGATAACTCCTAAGATATTCATTTAAATTGCATGGTGAATGGCAATCATAAAGTGCATGAAATGCTTGAGGTGATTTCAATTGATAACGATTAACTGTATCCCTCTAAATAACACATTATGTGGGACCATTTTTATATGGGTTATTTATATTTTAATCCCCTTTTTAGGGTTCCGAAGTCCACAAGGAACCCTTATAGTTTCACCATGTCCGTCCGTCCGTCTGTCCGCACTATTGCTTGGAGATGATTTGTTCTAGAAAGCTGTAATTTGGCATGAACATATTTTTATAGGGTACCTCCCATACTCGTAAAGTGGAGATGTAAATTACCTTGCTTACCCCATGGTGCGGCATATCGTTGAATAGATCTTAAGAAAATATTGTGGGTTTGTTAAAACCATTTTTTGATTAAGTGATGCGTTTGTGAAATATTAAGCTTTAAAATGCTATATGAAATGATTAAAAAATCAATGATTTTTCACGAGCGGCAGGGGCTTCGGGCGGGCACGTCATACCACAGGCTAGCTAAGATGCTAAATAAGTCTTAGAAAGGTACTGTGGGCATCGTCAACTTCGGAACCCTATACTTTGCGCGTGGCCTGACACGCACTTGGCCGGTTTTTTACCCCTATATAAAGGCATTTTCCAAAAAATATCTGTTAGAGGTCATGTATGTCATAAAAGAAACCTTTTTTCCAAATTTCATGTTTCTAGGCCGAGTGGTTTATAAGATACATACAAACTTTTAACCCCCTTTTTACCCCTATAAGGGAGCACTTTCCAAATATTCTTTGTAGGTGCTCATTTATGTCATAAAAGAAACCTTTTTGCGAATTTCATGTTTATAGGTTACATACAAACTTTCAACCCCCGTTCCTTTATTAACGTTCACTTATGTTATAAAAGGAACCTCCCTGCCAAGTTTCATGTTTTGAAGCTTAGTGGTTTAGAAGTTTCATACAAACTTTCAACCCCCTTTTTACGCTCTTAAAGGGGGGATTTCCAAAAATCCTCTCTTAGTGCTCCCCTACGAACCTACATGCCAAATTTCAGCTCTGTACGACCAGTAGTTTCGGCTCTGCGTTGATCGATCAGTCAGTCAGTCAGTAAGTAAGTCAGTCAGTCAGTTTCTTGTTTTATATATATAGATTTAAATATTATAAACGCGAAATTAACGAGTTGACATAAAATGAACATGTTATTATCCAAACAAATACAAATCTATCTATACCTATATATAAAAATCGGCCAAGTCAGTATCGGGCCACGCGCAATGTAGGGTTCCAAAGTTGACGATGCCCACAAAATTACTAGCAAACTTCAGCTTTCTAGGACTTTGCATCTTAGCTAGGCTGCGGTAGGTGTGCCCGACGCCCCTGCCGCTTGAGAGAAAAGATTGTTTTTTTAATTATTATTACTAACCTTTAAATAATTAATATTTCATCATTTCAGCCGAAGGACGTCCACTGCTGGACATAGACCTGCCCCAAGGCTCGCTAATTATTATTCAGAAATTATATTTAAAATTACTTATGTGGATCATAACTTAATAGCTAGAACCAGTTTTATACAGCTCACAACGTTATTTAGTAAATTTCAATGTTATGTATATTGAATTTTTACTTTTCCGTGCACATTTTATAAATCTGTCGACTATGACTCGTAAACTTGTACAGCCTACTTAGCTGTGATAGTTTTTCTTTCAACTACGTTATATATACCACCACCGTGATTTTCTTCAGCCATCCAAAAACAACCATTTAGCTGGCAGGGGGAGGGGACACTCAAGTCTCACAAAAAAATGCATTTTAAAGCTTAATATTTCACAAAAACATCACTTAATCAAAAAATGCTGTAAACAAATCCACAAAATTTTTTTAGAACTATTATTCAACAACACTCCACACTATGGAGTATGCAAGAAAATAAAAACATCCCCACTTTACGGCTAGGGGAGGTACCCTAAATAAAAATATATTTAAAATGTTTATTATACCACATTACCAGCTTTCTAGAACAAAGCAACTCCGAGCTATACTGCGGACAGACGGTCGGACAGACATGGCGAAACTATAAGGGTTCCTTGTGGACTTCGGAACCCTAAAAATCAATTCCCGTATGTTAGTCTTGCTATATAATAGTCTTCATATTCTATATATATAATAG
This sequence comes from Aethes cnicana, assembly GCA_963971205.1. Classification (NCBI taxonomy): domain Eukaryota; kingdom Metazoa; phylum Arthropoda; class Insecta; order Lepidoptera; family Tortricidae; genus Aethes; species Aethes cnicana. Next base: position 10,616,691 of record OZ020274.1, on the reverse strand, counting down.
TCTTCATATTCATGTTTGGGACACCTTCGGGTGATACGGAGTTCAGTGTATAATAAACAAATATAAAATACTAGCTTCTGCCCGCGACTTCGCCCGCCTGGAATTCGGTTATTGCGCTCCCGCGGGAGCCATGCGCTTTTCCGGGATAAAAAGCCTATGTCCTTTCCCGGGACTCCAACTATCTCCATGCCAAATTTCATCTCAATCGGTCTAGCGGTTGAAGCGTGAAGAGGTAACAGACAGACAGACAGACAGAGTTACTTTGGAATTTATAATATTAATATGGTTATGGATAATATATATAATATAATAATATGGATGTGAAAGACTCTTTATTTTTTAAGTTGGCCTTTTTTATTAGTTTTTTGCTAATGTGCAGTAAAGTTTAAATAAATAAATAACGTATATTATTATATAATGAGATGGTATATGAGTATAACACTGATATAAGCATAGGGAGATTATTTAGGGACGTTCTTTATTCCTATGTTCCGTTTAGGATAGATCCCCTGAATCCCATATGTTTTCAAGGGTAATGCTTAATTTCGTCGAATATTTTCTGCCTCTTTCTTACAATTCCACCACTAAAGCATATTTTGCATCCCACTGCTAGACACAGGCCTTCTCTCATCTCGGATTGGGGGCTTAAACTTTCTTACAATTCATGATGCAATAAATCACAAAATTGTGAATATTTCGAGCACTGGACGATGAGATAAGGGCACAAAAAATTACAACAAAACATTACCGAGCACGACACGGCTCTTTGAAGGAAATTATCAAACAAGCGTGGATAATAATACATGCGAGCCGGCGTTCAATGATCCACTAGTGCCGCGTTAGTCTCGCCGAACGCACGTCGCGTACACTGTGCAACATAACCTCAATCTTTTAGAAATCTTTTCAAAATGGCTTTCTCCTTGCAAGATCCCGTCGTACAATCGTACCTCGTCTACTCAGCTATATTAGCATTGAAGTTGATAACACTCTCAGTGCTAACCGGCTTGATGAGAATGTCAAAAAAGGCGTTCATCAATCCCGAGGACGCCGCCGCGTTCAAAGTGAAGGTTTCTGCTACTGCCGATCCAGAGGTCGAGCGCGTGCGCCGGGCGCACTTAAATGATCTCGAGAACATTCCAGCGTTTTGGATCCTAGCTGCAATATACACGACCACCAACCCCGTGGCGGCCTGGGCGACGCTTCTCTTCCGAACATTCACCATCGCGCGAATCGTCCACACCGTCGTGTACGCCATCGTGCCCCTCCCGCAACCTGCCAGAGGCATCGCCTTCGGCATCCCCTACATCATCAATTGGTACATGGGCATTCAAATTATACTGTACTACCTCTCCGCTCTTTAAATGCTAAAGAAGTTTTTTGCAAAATAAACTTAGCTATTTAAGTAACAGACTTGTTATTTACATTTGACCTTAACCTTGATTCCGCCGTCTGATGTTATTGCATTTTAAGTACTTGTACACTGTGCGTCGTTGTTATAAATTAAATCTAAATGAATAAGTTAAAAAGGCATTTGATAAGTTGTTACCAATCGGCGGCATTTTTAATATAACTTCATTACGATAGCGTTCACTAATAAACAGTGATGATTTTTGATTAATGATTAGTTACTTGAGAACCATGACACTTAGGCTTACTTAATTATATTTAAATCGATATGAGTAGGTATTCCCAGATATTCGCAAATATTTTTTAGAGTTCCTAAGTCCACAAGGAACCCTTAGAGACTGCGCCCACGGGTGACTTTTGTCGCCGGCGGCGGCGACAGTTTCGTCACTCGGTCAAGTCCAAGGAGATGCATCGAGATGCGCCCACAGGTGACTTTTTCTTCAGGTCGCTATGGAGACGTGACTTTTGAGGTGACAGAAACTTTTGTCACGGCGACAAAAGTCACCCGTGGGCGCAGTTTCTTATAGTTTCGCCATAGCTCGGAGATGCTTAGTTCTAGAAAGCTGTAATTTGGCATGAATATACATTATAGTTATGCCGACAAGGTGGTAGTCATAGTCGACCAACTAATCAAATGCGCACGGAAAAGTAAAAATTCATATACCTACATAAGCACATACGTGATACATACCATTTAAAGTTACTTACTAATATAACGTTATAAGCTATATAAAACAGATTGCAAACGTTAAGTTATGAGCCAAATAAGTAATTTTAAATATCATTTCTTAATAAGAAATAATTATCAATCGTAATGATAAATAAAAAAACAATGTTTTTCTCGAGCGGCAGGGAAGTCGGGCACGCCATACAAAGTTGCCACAGCCTAAGATGCCAAATCATAGTAGGTATATGTGTATATGACTACACAAAATTAAATACGTTCCTATGTGAGATTTAAGGTCAAGTATAAGAGCCGAATGGTCCTCGGGATACCTACCTAATTGGCTTTAAAAAAATATCAGGTATGGTAAGTATTCTGAGGCTACCCCGTTAATTTGTAGGAGTTAAAGAGATGTCGTTAAATGCAAAATGATCCGTGAAAGGTACTTAATTCACAATTATTTGTATAAAATGACGGTTTTCGGTTTTTCATATTTGTGGTCGATTAAATACTTAGGTATCGCAGGTTTAGAAATTTAACGATTTCATCAATAAGTTTCATCTCCTGTGCTGTAAAAAAACGTATGGCGAAACAATTTCATGCACATTCAAACGCGTTATAAATAACAATTCTATTTACTTACTTTCAAAAATATACAAAATATGGAAAAAATATTAAGGCCAAAATCAAATATGATTTATTGAGAGAAAATGTATTGTCACGGACAGCGCCATCTGTATTTTGGTAAAATGACTTAATTAAATCTATAGCCTAAGATATCTAGCATTAATTAGTACGTAGTTCATAGGTCTGCCACTAGATGTCGTTATGACGAAAAAATATTGCAATAATCCCGTCCACTGCGTCCGTCGATGTGTGAAATGTCCCAAGATATTTATTTAATTATTCACCTATCTGTACCTAAATATTTATAAAGATCTTTATGCTTGCATCATCTTTTGATCTTATAGGTACTACAAATCGAATGCCTAACTTTTGATGGAGGTTAGTTACGCGAACGGTAGTTTAAACGTATTTAAAGGTTTTACACGCAAACATAATTGACATATAATACCTAGTGTCGGACAGATAAGACCAGAATAGTGGCCGATAGGATAGATAAACACGCGAGGCAAGCCGGCGTCCAAGGATCCACAAGTGTCACGTTACTCCGGCCGATCGCACGTCGCGTATAACGACCACTAAATGGCTTTCTCCCTGCAAGACCATGCCGTACAATCGTACATCCTGTACTCGTCTATATTGGCGTTTAAGCTGTTATTGCTGTCACCTCTAATCGGCTATAAGAGGATGACGCGGAAAGTGTTCATAAGCCCCGAGGACGCCGTCGCGTTCAACTCGAAGGTGAATCTTGCTGATCCTGAGGTGGAGCGTATACGCCGGGCGCACTTAAATGACCTCGAGAATATTCCGGCGTTCTGGATCTTAGCGGGACTCTACCTGACTACAAACCCCGTGGCTTCCTTTGCGACGCTTCTGTTCCGTGTGTTCACCATCGGCAGGGTCCTACATACGATGGTATACGCCATCGTGCCCCTCCCTCAACCCACTCGTATAATCTGCTTCGTAATCCCCCATCTAGTCAATTGTTATATGTGTGTTCAGCTTATACTTTATTACCTTCCCGCCTTTTAAATTTAAAAACCTTTGTTACTTATGTAGATATGTCGTAAGTTTAAGCATTTGGCAAGTGTCTGTAGCGTTCACTGATAACGTTTCTTTGTGGTTTTTAATTTTGACCTGAGGACCATTGCATAATTAGATACATAGTTTAATCATCTACAAAATTGTTCCCTAAAATATGTTGACAAACATTTATGTAGGTAAGTAAAGTACCCATAATGTTAACGAATATTATTTTTTACGTCACCCTTGGCCGTAAAGTGGGATTTTCTGCCCGCTACGCGGAGAGAAAATCTCACTTCCTGGCCAGAGCACAACAAAGACAAACCACGGACGGTAATTCGCCCGAACCGAAGACATTAACGAATTCACCGTCCTAGGTCTGTAATGTAGGTACTATTGCTTATTTGTAAAGAAAGAATATATAAAGAGTTAACAATAACAACAGAACTTTACTCTCTTAACGAAACAAAATAACGCTAAGACAGAAACGTACAAGACTTTTAGTCCGTTTTGCCCACCCTAGCTTTTCACAGGTGTAGGTACTAAAGTAATTAAGAAAATGACTTGTTTTTATACAAACATTGTTATTTTCGAACACGCCAAAAAATTAGGCAAATAGGTACACCCGCCCTGACTGAATTGATGCGCTTACAAACAGTTATGGCGATTAATTTATTAATATTGCAGATTTAAAATATATTATTTATTTATTTATTTATTTAAACTTCATTGCACATACAAAATGTATACAATTGGCGGACTTAATGCCTAAAGGCATTCTCTACCAGTCAACCATAAGGCCAAACAGAAAGAAAAATGAGTAGGTGCATCAATATCAGAAAGAAACTACAGAAATACAAGGAAGATAACAAATAATTCCAAAAGAGGATAAATTTACATAAACGTACATAAAAGTTATATAAAAGATAAACATACATAAACTAATACATTCACAGTAAGTACAATATATGTACTTACTGTGAATATTGTTTTATTCAGTGGTCATTTTAAGCGCCAAAAGCTATTGATAGCCAAACCAAAAAACACTTCCTTACTCATTAGTAAGTAGGCGTTTAGTACTTGACAAAATATTGATATTTTGATAATCCATACCAATATTATAAATGCGAAAGTAACTCTGTCTGTCTGTTACCTCTTCACGCTTCAACCGCTGGACCGATTTGGATGAAATTTGGTATGGAGATAGTTGGGAGTCCCGGGAAAGGACAAAGGCTACTTTTCATCCCAGAAAAACGCGTAGTTCCCGCGGGAACGCGATAAGCGAATTCCACACGGATGAAGTCGCAGGCAGAAGCTATCCATATTCTTTCCCGGGACCCCAACTCTCCATGCCAAATTTCATCTCAATCGGTCCAGCGGTTGAAGCGTGAAGAGGTAACAGAGAGACAGACAGAGTTACTTTCGCATTATACTTAATATTATATAGTATGGATATGGATATTAACATTTTACTCGCTTTACAAAAACAAATAGTTTTCGTTTAAATACTGTTTAAAGAAAGCCAATTTTATGTCTTTTCAGCGCCTTAAATAATTGAAAATTCTCGATCTCCTTTTAGGTGCCTTCTTTTTATTGCCAGCCTCCACGGGCAGTTTCCAACTAGTTGAATATTTCACCAGGCAGCGCATCGGAACTTTTACCCCGAAGTCTCGGCTGCGGCACGGGTAGGAAATAGTTAAGTATTCTTAGCGTTGTTCTTTGTTAAATAGTAGTGGTGAGTCCGTCTGTCGGCGTGCGTAGACAAGGTCCGAATTCGAGAAAACGTCAATTAAAAGTTGTTGCAAAACTCCCTCTGTGTCTTGTTAAGGCGGAGTTGTGGTGAGGCGTGGTATCCATACTAATATTATCCATACTAATATTATAAATGCGAAAGTAACACTGTCTGTCTGTCTGTCTGTTACCTCTTCACGCTTCAACCGCTGGACCGATTGAGATCAAATTTGGCATAGGGATAGTCGGGGTTCCTGGAAAGGACATAGGCTACATTTTATCCCTGAAAAACGCATAGTTCCCGCGGGAACGCTATATACGAATTCCACGGGCAGAAGCTAGTAATTTATAAATACCAAAGTAACTCTTTCAGGATGTCTTCCTGTCTGTTACCTCTTCACGCTTCAACCGCTGCACCTATTTGGAGGATGAAACTTGGTATGGAGATAGTTGGAGTCCCGGGAAAGGACAGGCTACTTTTTATCCCGGAAAAACGCATAGTTCCCGCAGGAACGCGATAACCAAATTTCACGCGGGCGAAGGCCCGGGCAGAAGCTAGTTATACCTAATATATTGTATAACAATAAGATATCAATATTGTTACAGCGTACTCAAACTGAAAGTCATCATCAAGGAACTTGTTATTTTCCGATAATTTTTTATCACATTGCGGTGTTTCTAGCTTACCAAAACCATTACACCTAATCAATTAATATGTTTTGTGGTTATCACACTGATCATTACCTAACTTACTACCGACTTGTATGTAATTTAGTAGGTATATACCCACACTAAGCAATGAATAATATCTTGGTTACAATCTGGATATTAAGATTATTAAGCAAGATTCCAGATTCAATCAGAGTTTTCAGGCACTTTTACTTTACAGGTCAGAAATTATTTTAGCTAGGCTATAGGAAGCCTGGCTAAAATGATTTCTTGCTTGATAAGAAGTCGCCAAAACAAAGTCAACAGAATGCATTGTAGAATCATCTGGCGACGGTAAATTATACTTATTTGTGTGTGGGGAATAATGCTTACTGGGCGTATCTCTTCTCAATGTAGGTTTCCCCACAGCCTTAATAAAAATACAATTTCACAGTAGGTATTTACGTAAGTACCATCATATACCACGGTATTCATTGTCGTTATATACCTATTGAAATATGTTGTTGTTTTCATTATCTTTCTATTATATAAAATTCTCGTGTCACAGTGTTTGTAACCAAACTCCTCTGAAACGGCTCGACCGATTCTTATGAATACGATGTTCAGGAGGTCTGAGAATATGACGTAAGCTATTTTTCATACCCAAGGCGGTACGAAGTCCGCGGGGTCAGCTAGTTATATTATAATAATACATACATACTTATACATTATACATGGTCTTCCCACTTAACTCGAAAATTGGGTAAAATTGATTTACTATCAAGCAGTTTAATTTTATCATAGGTAAAAGTACAGTGTGCGTTTTATTCACATCACGTTCTCAAACTCGTTGAATGTAAGCTTGCCATGGCTACGATCCCTCGCACCCTAAACTTTTGATTTATGAAACCACCTTATACCGTAAAAATGTTAAGATGCTGCGTATCCTTCTCTTTCTAGTCTTTGTTGAAATTTTATTTACGAAAATAGTAAAGTAAAGTTACATATGAATGTATAAAATCACGCGAACAATTTTGCAAAAGAGGGCCCCCATCTCATCTGTTCGAGTTCTTTAAACTCAAATAGAACATAAAAGTCATTCATGTTTATAGAAACAAAAGAAAATACCTATCGTGAAAAAAGCCTCTAAACGTTCCCAAAGCACTTCTTATTCTGCCGATGTCGTAAAACAATAAAGCGATGATCGGTCCGAGTGGTTCCATCCTGATCCCCGATGGCAATATAGCGCAGCGCAGTAGGTACGACTCAAGTAATATGGCGCGTGGATCAAGTTATAATAAACTCTTTGTCAACGGCATAAGGGCTATAACGCGCGCCATATTAATTGTGCCATGCTTGCCCAAAGGTGACTGCTGCTAAACGCTTTCCGATACCTGATTGCTTCGTCAGATTGCCTTTTGGCTACTTCACAAAAGGATCCCATTTCTTTTATTCTCCCAGCTGTTTCGACTTTTACCCTATTATTTTCCGCTTGCTCCTCTCAGACATTTAAGTAGTTTTTCACTCCTCCTAGTCGAAAAGTTGTACTTTTTCCCTGTTTAGAGGGAGCAAAATCATATTTCTCTCCATTTCGGCCTTGCAAACAGGTAGCAAAGTAATGTTTTGCACTCTAGGGAGCAAAGTACGATTTTGTTCCCTGCTGCTATTAGTTTTCTCATAGGAGGAGTGAAAAGCAGAGTGTGCAACACGGTGGCAAAATTATTGAAACCTTGGGTGACATGGCTTGAATCCCTCGCTAGCTGGAATCTTTCGCGTCGCTCTGGATTCAATCCGTCACCCGCGGTAAAATATACCATTTTGCTCCCTAGACACACAATCTACTATATTTTGTTTATAAATTGGTGAAGCAAGTTTTTACTACGTTCTCAATTAATCTTATCCGAAAATGTCAATTGTCCGAGAGGCATGAGCATGTAGGTATAGGTAAATACACTCAACAGCAATGAAATTTCCATTGCTGTTGAGTGTAGGTACTTGTAGCATACTTACTAATTTATTTAGGAGGTACCTTTAACCTGAGGTTTTGTGTCACACAGTCTTACTCCTTGCTAATCCCTAAAACTAAGCTTGCTTCCAAAATGAGAAATACCGAGTTATATCTTCAGCGGTATAATTTAGCCGGGAGCGAGCAAAAAAACGCAATTTCACCATAGAAGATCGGATTTCGTAAAACGATATCTTATCCTTTTAGGGTTCGAGGCGGCCCCACGGCTATAACTCAGCCACCAGTGGCTGTGAGGATGGAACACGGTCTTTGCGTTCGTGTGTGAGCTCTCACAGAGGACTGATGATAAATCAATTAAAACATCAACACTTAACACTATCTTAACGGGACTTATGTAATGAGGAGAAGAATAAATTAAGCATTTATTTTTTTAAGTCATGGTTGAAAAATCTAGTTGGACTGAGCAAGCAAATAATAGACTCTGCATCAAACGGCTTAAGTGGTTCGCCGCGTTGTGTCGTACTCGTACTACAAATTACATATGTAATCAAATAGCATGAATTGCACGACGAGATCTAGAATCATCAATGATAATTATAAACTTCTGAGCCCTTACTTTTCTCAGCACTTGGTGCGCTCATAAGAGCTTGGTGATCAGGCGAGCATTTAGAATATGCAAGTAATGTACACTTTTACAGTTTCACCTAGACACGAATAAAATAGTGTGCCCCTTTTGCTTCTAGTTTTTCAATAGGCACTTACTTGGCAGGCAGGTATTTATCTTTATCTATATTTATCTCCCATGACGGCTCGTTTTGTAAAACCACAGTCGTGCGTGGTTGAAGGCCACTCATTATGTAATAGTAAAGTTGCATAAACTACTATTACAAAAAGAGCAGTTCAACAAGCATCCCGCGCTAACGGCGTCAGCCCTACGTTTCTCATGAGAAACTAAGTGTACTTATCCAGCTCGAAACATTTGCAAGCGCAACACTCTGAGGTCTTGCAAGATTAATGATCCCGCCTGAAAGTTGAAACTAATCTCAACTTCGATGAAAGTCAGTTCTTAACTCAATTGCTACGTAATTGATGTTTTCGGCTGTGTACGCAACCTAGTACCAATGTACCCACAATGAACCTATTGCTTTTTGATATAATACAAAATTCATAATATCTGGATTTTCAATCTAGCTTAAATATACACTCAACAGATTTCATTGCTGTTAAGTGTATGTATCTACTTTGTTTTTTTTTTACTTAGATTCCATAAGTTAAATCAGTTCAAGTGCGCCAGCGAGGTGTTCAATGTACCTACATTCATTTTCCTACCTATTCGTAGTACCTATTATCTATAATAATAATAATATAATAATTTATTTCTTATTAAAGTACACATATTTAGGTTACAATGAGAAGGTACACATAGTATAATTTAAATGTACAATAATTGCAAAAAAGGTTTGAGATCTTAAAAAGAAACTATAGCCCAAACCCTCTCGTGATGGGAGGCGGCCTGTGCCCAGCAGTGCCAGTGGGACGCAAATAGGCAGTAGTAGTAGTAGTAGTAGTAGTATACAATGAAAAAATAAAAACTCTACTACTAAAATCAGTGCGTGCGTGAGCGTGATTGTGTGTGAGTGTGTATGTGTGTGTGTGCGTGTGTGTGTGTGTGTGTGTGTGTGTGTGTGTGTGTGTGTGTGTGTGTGTGTGGTGTGTGTACGCGGATGGGTGTTTACTTTCGTATGCCTGTGGATGTATGTGTAAGATAATACTTTTATAAGTGGGCTAAAATTATCTAAGTGGATGAAGGAGGTATTCCGTTTCATCATATAGCTCAGGGACAATAAATACTTCGTAATAATGATTTTGGATTCGAATGCATTTTTGTTCTGGAGTTCTAGTTTGCTATAAGCTTTGTTATACAAATGACGTCCCAGGAATGTATAGAATAGGGATGACGACAACTTTTTCTTCCTTAGTCTATCAGGAAGACCATTGAAAAGTATTGGACACGTATTTTTTCTTTTTTCACGTAATCAAACTTATACGGAGATATATTGAGTTGAATTGTCGCGTGACGTCACGGTTAGGTACGATTTATACCTAACGGTGACGTAGTTAGCCCCCACTCTACAACTTTAATGCGTTTTAATTTAGTCATTCTTTGTTAATTTGATAAAACAAAAAATACGTGTCTAATATTTTTTTATTACCTGACTGACGGACTAATTATTTCTTCACCCTGTAGTCATCCCTATTGTTGGCCAAAAGTCGTTTTGCTAATCGTATTATCTATACTTACTGCACTATTAGTACCCTGTAATCGAAACCTACTACTTATTGCGTATATAGGTAGGTATGTAAGATATCGTAATTTAAGTCAATGATTAGTATTTGTAGCGTAGCCATCGATTTATATCACCCTTTGATGCCTTGTCCCTACGCTCTGAGCTTTAAGACATTTCCATGCACTCAAACGTAGTATGAAATTAGAATTGTAATAATTAAGTATTAAATTGACTTGGCGTGAAACACCCTAACCTAAATAACCTAACTTCGCGTAAACCAGGCGAAGCCCTAACTGTAGGGTATCGTCCTAATTTGTCATTCAATTATGCAAAGTGGCCAATAGTTAAAAATCAATAGTTTTTATTGCACTCAGGCTGTAGTTACTTTTTTAGGTGGAATGTATAAAAATACAATTAAAAATTAATAAATAAATAAATAAAATAAATTTTATTCAGTAGATAAGTTTACACAATATTTCATAAAATTACACTAGGCGTTTATGATATCTTAATTAACTGACAAAGGTATAAATAATCTAAATGTGGCGAAAACATTACCTACTTCTGTGCCTGAGCTAGGGTAAACCTGTATTTCAGGCAGAAGAAGGTCTTAAATATTTATTTGAAAGAACTTATATATTAAATATTCCCGTGGAAACATATTAACAAGATTATATCTACAGTACCTACAAGCTAATTGTATCAAACATGAGCTCGGGGCACAGTAATTAACACAGTAGGTAAGTATATCTAGTGGGTAGGTAGACATATGTATTTATAGACGTAACTAACCATCATTCAGCCTAAAAAGCCATTCAATTAAAATAAGCGTCCAACCATTATTAGGTACGTCGATAAATTACGTCAAGCCCCTTGCCCTTTCTGTACTAAATGACCACACCCTCCCACAAATTGAATTGTTAATAACAGGTAACGATGTTTGTGATAGTTATCTGTTGATTACAACATGACATTAGTCATCATCATCATCATCTCCTTTTCCATTATCCCACATTACATGAGGCTGTTACAACTTGTTCCTTTCTTCCGCTTCTCTCTATCACCCGTCATCTCCGAATTCACACCCTTTCTAAGCATATTATATCCTCTTTCACACAATCCATCCACATCTTTTTGGTTTATATCTCTATGTACCTTATATCCATCCACGTCCATATTTAAAACTCTCCTTGTTATATGGCTTTCATCCCTCCTCATAACATGACCATACGACGCTAACGTTACTGCTCAATCTCCACCACTGGGTCTACTTTCCGATTTCCTCTTATATAAAGAATATGTCCAAAAGGCGGACTTAATGCTTTTAGCATTAAGTCCGCCTTTTGGACACTGCTATTCTTTTTTGTTTGTGCAATAAAGAGTTTAAATAAATAAATATTGTTTCCCGTGCAAGTGTCGAAACTTAATTGCATTATCATAATTAACTTATCAACCTGAAAAATAATACTCTTTCACTTATAATGAAATTTTGGTACGGGATTTATTCCGTTTTTTTTTTGCAACCCTAATAGGCAGACAATGTACAATTTCATTACCAATGTCGAATAAATACCCTGTTATTGTAACTGAAGCATCAATTATCACAGTAAATCGCGGCCTTCAATGCAAAAAGGAAACGTGGAACAAAAGTTTTATTCAGCGCAAGCGCAGCGCCGGCGGAAGGAAGCGCGGCCAAATTTACGGCAGTTTCCGACATACTGGACCGTAATCTCGCACACCGCAGACTCGCTTTAAACTCATGGCCAACGAGAGAATTCGCATCAGAGGACGACAGAAATAGCTTAACATGAGTGTGGCAATACCTTAGCACCCCTCTCTCATTTTACACAGTACTGTGGAGACTGGCCGAGTATAATCGGTGAGTTGACACATTTACTTTCGAATATAGGTATTTTTAAGAGTAGAATTGTGTTGCATTTGTTACTGAGTCTTTTGATAGCCATTGTAATGCAAACATCTCTGGAAATATAACATAAAATCTATTACTTATTCATTAGGGAAGTGATAGGGCAGTATTAGGGCCAGTCTGGAAGACTTAGAGTTTTTAATCAGCTAGACATCGTCTTCGTGTCTTCAAGTTCCACTGCTGATCTCCGTGCCTACAGCATCTACCTGAGCTAACACCAACCCCCCCTACAGTACGTATAATAAATCTGGATGATATACGTATATTAATTGCATGTTACGTAGCCTCAGATTATTTGCACGTATACATATAGTAATGAATTTAATTATACGGTTTATTAGTTAGTCCTACTTTAATCGTATAAAATATATACTTAGCTTATTCACTATGTTAAGGGGTCAATGTGTAACTCTGTTTTGTAACAACACTCTCCCATCACACCAGCCAATAATAGTACATTACAGACCTAGGGTGGTGCATTCGTAAATGTCCCAGATCGCTGGTTTCTGTGGCCCGAACCGAAGGTGAGGGCCATAAATATGCGATCTGGGGCTTTACGAATTACCGTCCGTGGTTTGTCAAAAGTTTTACGTCTTGCCTTGGCCAAGAAGTGAGATTTTCTCTCCGCGTAGCGGGCAGAAAATCCCACTTTATGGCCAAGGGTGATGTAAATAATATTTTAGTGACGGCACACAGCCTCCTTTCATCACGAGAGAGTCACCGTTTTACTTACAAATTAATAATGAACATTATTATAACCATTTAAGAAGATAGGCTACCCAAAAAATTGGTATTTGAACAATCTATTGCCGTCACTCTGCGTTCGCTCCAGGCGGCAATAGTGCGATAGGGACAACTGCAGCTCGGAACAATTTAACTTACAAAATGGGCGAAAACAGGGTCACGTAGTCCCTTATTTCCTCTTCCAAAAATGGACCATTTGAATTTTTCTTTCGCATATGTTATAACAATGGTTTTGGCTATGCCTCTCTTTATTGTTTTTTTTTTCTTTTATATTCGTTGTTGTTTTTTTTACTGCACGTCTGTTTACGGCACCTGAAAAGTGGAAATATTCGTACTTTTCTAGGGTCTGTTATTCTTAAAATACAACAATTATTCAGAAAAACAAAACATACCGGCATGGAAAATGTAAGGATAGATTTGTAAAAAAAAACCATTGCTCTAAATTAATTAACCAAGAAGGAAATAGGGGACTACTATGGGACTACGTTTGTATGGAGTTATACGACCGGTAGTATATCCTCTTAATAGCCACCATCATCACCACCACGTCAGCGTTTCGCCACTGCTGGCCACAGGCCTCCTCTCATCACGAGAGGCCAAAGGGCCATTGTAAAGCAAAACGTTTAAATTTTACAATTATTTTAAACGTCACAATGCAGCACAAATCGTGCAAACATTATGTTAATTAGGTAGCAAAATTACAATACGGGTTTGTCCCGAATCGTTTATGCGTTAACGATTTTAAATAGGTTTGTGGCGAGCTTTGCGCTTGTATAGGTCGTTACGGGTCGGCCACGATTCCGGGCAACCAGCGGTAGCAATGGGCGTTTTCGTACCTAATAAATATATTGCAACATCGCTAAGCTCGCTGTACAGGGGTTAGTTGGCATCACACGCAATGTTTACACGTACAACTCAAGATTAAGCAATAAGTATATAATAGACTCTGCATCAACGGGTGCTTTCTTTTGCCACCGGCTCGTCGTACCATAGAGAAATGATACAAGAAGAGAGGCAGAGTCTATACTGTTAGTGCGTGCTCCGAAATCCGGGTTAACACTAGATCGACATCTAGCGTCCAGTGACTGAACCCCGATTATTGAATCGCTCACCGCTGCCGCTAGTCGCGGGTAGTGTTCGAGTGGTCAGGGCGGCCGCGAGACCGCAGCGTATGCGCACTTATTTACGACCCGAGGGATTATTATCGAATTACATTATCAATTAATTATCACATACGGGTCATCGTATTCGTTTCGAATTGTAAAGGTAATTTTTGAGAAAAGCACTATACTTGCTTCGACCGTAAGAACCATACTGGCCGCGTATGTAGCCGGACCTCGGCTGGCGCCTCGGTCCGTCAATATCATACTTGGCCAGTATGGCTTACTTACTGGTCTCTGCAGTAATGTACTATTTCTCAAAAATGCTATGTAATGTTGCCATAACATCGCTAAAAAGCATCCAGTAAGTAGGTCATACCGAAGGCTTATTGGAAGTGTCCAGTAAATAGCGAGATTTTGAATTTGGAATCAATAATTGTCCAGTAAGTACGTATGTAATTCCATTACGTATCATGTTATTAGAATTTCGAAGCACATTTTTACATCGCCACCAACCAATAAAAAGGATTAGGTGCTGAGGTCGTATATAAATTTAAAATAGATAAAGGATAAAAATTAATTACCTTGAAGGATATTTCACTTTTACATATTTATTAAAGTATACGTACTTTTTATTTTGCACATGACAAAATGTTTGATTATATTCACTAAGAACAATAAAAAACTAAAATAGGTCAGCGCAATAGGCAGTACGTATAAAAACACATGATCCAATATTAAAAAAAAAAACCGGCCAAGTGCGTGTCGGGCCACGCGCAAATTATAGGGTTCCGAAGTTGAGGATGCCCACAGTACCATTCTAAGACTTATTAGCATCTAGCTAGCCTGTGGTATGACGTGCCCGCCCGACGCCCCTGCCGCTCGAGAAAAATCATCATTATAAGTTGGTCGACTATTACTCGTAAGTTTGTACACCCTACTTAGCTGTGATAGTTTTCCTTTCAACTACGTTATATATGCCACAACCGTGATTTTTTTCAGCCATCCAAATACCACCATTTAGCTGGCGGGGGGGGGGGGGACACGTGACTCTACCAAAAAATAGCACTTTAAAGCTTAATATTTCACAAACGCATCACTTAATCAAAAAATGGTTTTTACAAACCCACAATATTTTTTTTAGACCTATTCAACGATATGCCGCACTATGGGGTACGCAAGAAAAAAAAAATACATCCCCACTTTACGAGTAGGGGAGGTACCCTAAATAAAAATATATTTCAAAATTTTATTGTACCACTTTGTCAGCGTAACTAATATGCATATTCATGCCAAATTACAGCTCTCTAGACCTAAGCATCTCCGAGCAATAGTGCGGACAGACGGACGGACATGGCGAAACTATAAGGGTTCCTTGTGGACTTCGGAACCCTAAAAACCTATTGACAAGGTTTGTGCGCGGAACGTTTGCATGCTGCGTTTTATTCACAATTGTAGTGTGTAAAAAGGCGGAAACAGTTAAGATAATTGTTGACTTCGGAATACCTGTTTTATATTATAAAAAAAGAGGTCTGAGTTAAAATCATGAACATTAGTTCTACAATGTAAAAATTATCAAATATTACCAATAAAAAATGAGATTGGCAACAGTGCAAGTAACTCAGTGCAAATAACAACGCAGTATATATATATAAATAACAAAATAAAAACGCAGTCTTTATAAAAAAAAAAAAGGTAATGAAAGTCGGCTAGGCGCTAGAGCTAAGGCGGGATTTTAAGTAAAACATATTTTGTTTGTGTTATTGAATACATTTTTGAATAAAATGAGTTCAAGTGAGTCAGATTCCGATATGGACGGCACTCCTCCTCACTTAAAAGCAGAGGCGGAGTTAGCCAAAAATAATTTACTTCCACCTAAGTCAAAGGAGAGATATTTAAAAAATTACGAAAAGTTCATTAAGTGGAAGGAAGACAATAAAGCTTATAATTGGTCAGAGAATGTGTTCCTGGCTTATTTTAACCATCTGCGCCAAATAATGCAGCCGTCAAGCTTATGGGCAGAATATTCCATGCTTCGTTGTGTAGTACTCAACAAAGATAACGTAAACATCAAGAATTATTCAAATTTAATAGCATGGCTGAAGAGACAAGCGGAAAGGAAAAAAATCAAAAGTATTCAGCAGTCAGAACATAGAAAAGTTCTTAAATGACGCTCCAGATGACAAATATTTGGCAATGAAGGTAATTATTTGATAACTATACTAATAATATTTTTTACTTTTTATGTAAACTCAAACTCATAATAATTTTTTGTTAAAGGTTGTTCTCATCATGGGAGTTAATGGTGCCTGCAGAAGTATGGAGTTGTCTACTATTACGATCAACGACGTCGAATTTCACAATGAAATAAGATTAGTGAAAGGGCACGAGACTAAAACAAAAATTGATCGATCCTTTGTGATTCACGGCGAATTCGTTAATATTTAAAAAAATACCACAGTATGCGGCCGACACTGATGAGTTCCGATATTTTTTTTATTAATTATAAAAACGGAAAATGTACGAGGCAAAATATTGGCCGACATAAGATTGCAGCAATGCCAAAGGAAATTGCAAAATTTTTACATTTAAAAGACCCAGAAACGTACACTGGCCATTGTTTTCGAAGGTCATCTGCTACCCTTCTTGCTGACTCTGGGGCCAATCTCACCACAATTAAACGACACGGGGGTTGGAAATCGGACCGAGTTGCTGAAGGGTATATAGAGGATTCTATTGAAAATAAAAGTACAGTAACAACAAGTATTAATAAGAGAATCAGACTGGATAATACATATGTTAAACAGCCATCCACTTCCCGCCAAGAGTATCCGTCCATGATCTCGCAGCCATCCACTTCCCGCCAAGAGTATCCATCCATGATCTCGCAGCCATTCACTTCCCTCCAAGAATATCCAACCACCATCTCAAAGCAGAACATATCGCCCCATGAGCAACCGAACACTCGGCCAGTTAAATCGCCGCAGCCTTCTACCTCTCGCCAAAATCACCAAATGACTATGTCACAGTCACAGACATTCACTGAATGTCACGAGTCAAATTCAGACATTCAACAAACAATTATAAATGTTCCTGGGAAATCAATAAAAATATCCATTAGCAAGTGCCCAAATATGAATGTAACCTTCAATATATCTTAAATATATTTTTGTTTTTTATTCGTGTTTCATTTTTGAGAAAAGCACTATACTTGCTTCGACCGTAAGAACCATATTGGCCGCGTATGTAGCCGGACCTCGGCTGGCGCCTCGGTCCGTCAATATCATACTTGGCCAGTATGGCTTACTTACTGCCCTTACTGGCCTCTGCAGTAATGTACTATTACGTCATATTTTTCAAGATTCGATGCATACTTCAGCCGAACCAGTCATTTAGTGTTTAAATACTTACTTAATAAGTATCTATATACAAGCCCATGTTATATTACGTAAGTAACTAATTACTTATGCGTTATTTTCAGTTAAGAATTTAATAGTAGTGTTCCTCAACTACGTTAAAAAAAAACATAAAAGCATGTGAAAACACTATAAACAAATATGTAGCTAAAACTTCAATAAAGAAGGGCTTTAGGTATGTTTACAACAATAATTATATAGGTAACTAAAGACAAATAATACGAAATTTCCCTCGTTATCTAATCCTAATTAGTAGTGAGCAAGAACGATCAATTATGAAAGAGCATGTATGTTTTCCAAATCATATTAGCAGAACACAACTTAGAAGGCGCATGGCGAAGCACTTAAGCCGTTGACGCAGAGTCTGTTATTGCTTAATCCGCGCGCCTTCTAAGTTGTGTCGTGCTATACTTACTATCGGTCCTCAAGTGCCTGACTATTCCCAGAGCAATATATACTTACAGACTCGCCCATTAATCTTTGCTCTTTGGTTGTCATGTCACAACAATTTTCACAGAATGGAAACAAACCGTTAATCTTAATCTATACCAATAAAATAAGTCTGTAGAAGAAGTCGCGTCTGAAACTTGTCTGTACTAATAAAATAAGTCTCCACGACAAGGCAAAAGTGTAGGGCGCCCTGTTGCCAGGTGGAGTGACGATTTGCACAAGGTGGCCGGTGTAGATTGGATGCGGCACGCATTGAACAGAGCTCATTGGCGTGCATTGGGCCTACGTCCTGCAGTGGACTACTATGGGCTGTTGTTGATGATGATGATGATGGTAAACCATGATAATATTTTTTAATAAATTATAGTGTGATATCAATAACCATTGTTATAGCCTTCCTCGTGACAAGACCTGACTAGTAATAGTAATAACCTACCTAATGTATTAACTAGTATAAAAGTGCAAAAAAATCATTTTCAATTTTTATTGTAGCTTTGGGTCTGGCCAAAGCTACAATTAATAAAGCTTTTGTATCATCACAGATTATATTTGTTGGTAAGTAAAATATTAATACCTATTCAACACACTTTGAGATTTCTTATGAAATTCACCAAAATCATCATCCGTGACTGTTTCTGGAACTTTGTGGCAGATTGTCTCCAAAATCTGTACACCGAGACATATTGTTACATCATCTGAATAACATCATTGTGTCTATTTGTAAGGGATACGGATTCGGGATTTGAAAACAAGGTTTTATTTTTATTAAAAAGGAGCGTTCTTGCGGGCGCGCGAGTGCGGCTCGAGGCGCATCAGTTTTTCAGGATTATCGGAGAGAAACGACGGCATTATCGGATCTTACCGAAGTAATCGCTGGCCCCGTGACTGTTTTCTCATTACCCATTCCCCTTTGCTATAGGATTACCGAGGCTTTAGCAATAGGTAGATATGCCGTTGTACTATCAACTCCTATACGACCGCACCGAAGACACAACATTTTCCCGCATTTTAAATTTATAGCATGTTCATTGTTCCTGTCCAAATACCCAATACCGACGACAGCCTATATACGTCCTACTGCTGGGCACAGGCCTAATCTCCTCACGAGGGGATTTGGGCTATAGTCCCCACGCGGGCTCAGTACGGATTGGGAGAAACTTGTAGGGCACTTGGTTACTTCATAAGAATAATCCAAATTAGATGTTAATAAGATACTCTACTATCGCTATTCGCCGTGGTGGCCTAGTGATCGCGACCTACCGCCTCTCGTGCAGAGGGTCGGGGGTTCGATTCCGGCTCGCAACTCTAAGTTTACTTATGTGCGAAATTCAATTTGAATTTACCACTGAGCTTTTCGGTGAAGGAAAACATCGTGACGAAACCTGCACGCATCTGTGAAGTAATTCAAAGATGTGTGTGAAGTCCCCAATCCGCGCTGGGCCCGCGAAGGGGACTATAGCCCAAACCCTCTCATGATGAGAGGAGGCCTGTGCCCAGCCGTGGGACGCAAATAGGCTGTAGTAGTAAGATACTCTACTGCGTAAAAATTCCCCGAAAAATGTTTATCTTCTTTTCTATAAGGTGCTGACAAACATAGCAAACGATGTTCTGAAAACGTTTTGGAATAATATAAACAAACTGCGAACCCGCTGGTAGTGGCTGAGAGACCGCAATTTATTGGCTTTTGCCTTTACCTGCCGCAATAACAACAAAAAACAAGCGCTGGCAATGCTTTCAGTTTGAGCTTTTTTCCCAAACAGGGTTAGCGTTTTTGTAGCTTTCGAAACTTTGCGTTAAAACAGTCGTTCATAATGCCCATGAACATGTTCCTAGAAAATAATAATGCTTCAGAACATGGGTACAGTCATTAAGCTGTAATAAGCGTGCCATAAGTCCTACTGGGCTTAGAAACATGATTCTGAAGCATTATCTCGACATCACAAAACAATTTAGTCTAATCTAGGACTATTGTTTCCGCTCTTGGTAAATTGCACTAAAGTTAGCTATAAAAATCTATATCGTACAAAGAACCGTAGAGATCAATGTAATATTTAAGTAGGTTTAAATTTTTCAGAGCCGTGCTAATCGATCTGGTCTAGTAGTTACCTGCTATTTTGGTTTTGTAAATCTGTGGTGCTTGATATTTTATTCAAGCCAATTTATTTTAAAAGACATTTGGATACTTTGTATAGATGCAGGTTATTAAATCAGGATTGCTAGTGGGTAAATCAGCTTCTTTTTAGGGTTCCGAAGTCCATAAGAAACCCTTATAGTTTCGCCATGTCCGTCCGTCCGTCCGTCCGTCTGTCCGCACTATTTCTCGGAGATGCTTAGTTATAGAAAGCTGTAATTTGGCATGAATATACATATTAGTTACGCTGACAAAGTGGTACAATAAAATTTTGAAATATTTTTTCATAGGGTCCCCTACTCGTAAAGTGGGGATGTATTTTTTTTTTCTTGCGTACCTCATGGTGCGGCATATCGTTGAATAGGTCTTAAAAAAATATTATGGGTTTGTTAAAACCATTTTTTGATTAAATGATGCGTTTGTGAAATATTTAGCTTGAAAGTGCTATTTTTGTTAGAGTCACGTGCCCCCCCCCCCTGCCAGCTAAATGGTGGTATTTGGATGGCTGAAAAAAATCATGGTTATGGCATATATAACGTAGTTGAAAGGAAAACTATCACAGCTAAGTAGGCTGTACAAACTTACGAGTTATAGTCGACCAACTTATGAAATAATTAAAAAACCAATGATTTTTCTCGAGCGGCAGGGGCGTCGGGCGGGCACGTCATACCACAGGCTAGCTAGATGCTATTACTCAGTAATAAAAAATACTGAAAATTAATAATTTAAATTATTAATTTTCAGTATTTTTTATTACTGAGTAAAGTGTAAAAAATGGGTACTCCGCAATAAACGTTAAGGTCGATGTGTGAGCAAGAATGGTACGAGCCGTACGAGATCGTCTGCCTTTATAAATCGTTTCTTTATTGGCTCACGTTACAGTAACATTTTCATCAAACCGATCAGGGTTTCAAGGCGCTTTGTGAATCCGGCAATAAATCTTTATGTAAGGTTCGCATTGGAGCGTAATAAAAGCCCATAAATGGTCAAATTTACGACCCGTCCCGCCGGCCCAACAAACACTTCAAACTTTATCTGATTGCTAGACCGTGCTGCTAATACATTGTAGTACTTTGAGTACGAATAGAAATGTTAGTTTGTGCACATACATATGCATGGCATGCTGCCTAATTTCGTCATTCATCTTTACTTATTGTGCATATACAATATCGTAACTTTGTTTTTGGCATGAGACCTCGCTTTGATCAAAGGATTCCCCCTGAATATAACTAATTCGTATGTAAAATTCAAAGTAGGTACCTACTTCACACGTCCAAGTTAGTAATTTTCAAATGGTGTCTACGTTTCGCTGCCTCTTCACCCCTAGCTAGCATAATGAGTTTAATTGATCGAATATCGTAGTAGACTACAAAGATGTCTCAGAAGACAGATCTTTTGCTTTAAAATGGAATGAACTTCTCAACCCATCCAATTGATAAAGGTAACTTCCATGCGAACAATAACATTTGACAGAAAACCTTTCTTTATGTAGATTTATATAGGTGAACCTGCAGACGTAGAGTTGACTGAAAATTGCAGCCACGTATGGAAATTATGAACACAACAAGTTAAAATAACCGCAGAAGTTTCGAAACTCAAAGGTAGAAATTTGCAAATTCCACGATAAGGTATGGAGCGAGCAGTTGTCTGGCAGGTGGCGCCTTTGTTCCACTTGCTTGATAACTGCCGCGCTCGCTACACGGCTTTCTGAAAACTAACTACAATGTTTCCAGCCCCAAAATGTCAGATTTTAAAATATACAAAAGAAGTAATTCCACGCTTTAATACTAATTTATACATTTTATAGGCAACCATTTACGAGTAGGTAGCTACCTGCCAGTGAGTTCGACACCTTCTGCCAGCGAGTTCCTACGTGGAATTCGGTTAGGTTAGAGCGTTCCCGCGGGAACTACCTATGCGTTTTTCCGGGATAAACACTATTCTATGTAAGAGGTACATATACCAAGTTTCATATAAGTCGGTTCAGTAATTTAATTGTGAAGAGATAATAGGCAAATATACAGAATTACATTTGCATTTAAAATATATGAACAGCTTCTGCCCCCGACTTATTCATAAGTTGTCGCCGCGAGAGTTTTGGAAAATCTTCTCTTAATACAGGGATTAAGTGAAGATTTTCCAAAACTTGCCAATAATACACTCGCCAAGGAACCTCCTGTGCCAAATTTCAGCTTCGTACGACCAGTAGCTTCGGCTGTGCGTTGTCATTAGTCAGTCAGTCAATCCCTAGCGGAGTAGAACAGTTTATCGCTTTATTAAATAGCCATTTAGTGTTAATATGAGTTCCTAGCCTACATCTCGATTAATTAATCACTATCCATTGATTAAGCACGAATTAGTTTCGAGTGTTCTGTTCAGTCTGTGCAGTTCTAAGATAAACAAGGGGCTCATTCGATTTTATAAACAGGGACATTATGGGATTTCCCATATCCCTAAATATCGATTCATCATTTAGCAAGATATTAGGTGGTAGGTATATAACTTAATGTGCTATTCGTGGAAATAGATTATCCTATTTTAATGATTCCATTGGCATAATAATCCCAATAGAATCTGCGCTAAATATGGAGATAATGTATTACCTATTTTGGGAAATTTTAGGAAATCTCATGTACCCATTTAGGTATATACCTAAACTCGAATGAGGCACCAGTTCCAGTTTCAGCTTCAATGATGAATTTTATGACGCTAAAGCCTCACGTATTTGTATCTTTGCATCAAACAATTCACCTTTTTTATTTATTCATTATCTGACCTTCATAGAAATAGGTATAATTTCATGTTTCCTATGTTTATTTCGTTTTTATCCAACAGAAGTCAAGGTGCACAATTGTAAAATTTCTCCGCGCACAGACAATATCAATGAAGTCTTCTTTAGAGATAGGTACGCGCCGCGGCATTTTTCGCGAAAAAAGAAAAGATAAATTTGGGACCTTTTCACATTTCGTTGACCTCGGGCAAGGGAATAAAGTTTATGCCTCACACGACCGGAATGGGTTTGGTGACAGCCAGTGAAGTATTCAGAGAACTCATGGCGGCAAGTCGAAGATAAATCGTGCGATAATTTTCAGCGGCGGCGGAGTGGACACGGTCAGCGTCTACGAGTAAACCTTTTACAATTTACGCTAGCCACTGAAAATCAGGGATGAAACGACCAAACTACGTCGGTACCGATAGTTTTGGACAATCCTTACACACAGGCTCTTCGTAATACCTTAATATAAATTTTGACTTCAGTTTATGATGGGTTTTACCAATCAGGTCACGTTTTACAGTTAATTTAACCTCACGTATCTTCGAGGGTGCAGTGCGCCGTCGCACCTTTTTGTCTCGATGAATCGGCTTGCTTCGAAGGTCATACATTCTGAGCACACACGAGCAAAAGAAAAATTTTGCTGCCTAAGACGGCTTCGTATCGCTCGGAGTATGCAAATATGCTGCTCCGCTTTCGTAAGCAGATCCGGTATCCTATGTAAAATGTTCGCATCGTAAATCTTGCCTTTTTCCGTGTATTTCTTTATCGTCACTTAACATATTAAAGTAGATTCAATCTGTAGACAGTTTTGCTCAATGAAAGTTATATTTTCAGCTATCCTTGTGATTGCAGTGGGCGTGTAAGAGTGTAACTTCATAATACTGTTTTTATAGAACGTAGTTGAAGACAAAACAAAGTGATTGTATTTTTGTTTTGCAGAAAACGAACTCCTCTCTAATGGAAGCCGTCCATCTTTTGATAGCGTTTCCATTAAAAACATAAAGCTTTTGCTATATTGAAGTTTTTACTTGTTTTACTTCGAAATGAAAAATAACGACAGGACGACTTCAAGTTAGTAGGTACCTACTTTACCTTTCCTACTTAGGTAAACTTACTTCAACTTACCTACTTACAGTTTATAGTAATGAAGTTTATTCATAAAATTCACTGAAGTACAGGCTGTAGTAATGGATTGTCCTAAAATATATTTGTTACATTTTGGTGACTTGATAACTTCTCTATTATAAAGTTTGCTACACATAGATTGAGAAAGTTTGTTGCACACTAACCAGTATGTGAAATTGACAAACTTGAAGCCCCTTGTCCTTTCCGCTTTGGAGTTCCTGCTCTAGTACCGCTGGATGGCTTATACATTGTGCTTCCACCATTAACTACAAATAATGGGATTATGGGATAGTGAACAACTCTTGTTCCTCTCGGACTATTTTCCTACCTACGTCATAAGATATCGATCTTGTACATTTCTAACGGCTCGCCCCGGCTTTGAACGCGGCAGTAGTTCGACAAATTATACCTATCTACACTAAAACAGTCAAAACCATAATTGACAAATATAATAAAAAATATTATATAATTAAAAAACGTAATCTGTGTACTTTTTGAATTAACGCGAACAAACAGACAAATGCTGCGGCGGGGGACTTTACTTTATAAATCTAAATTATATAAAAGAAATTTTTTGACTTACAGACTGATCCATCAACGCACAGCTCAAACTACTGGAGGGGCCAGACTGTCATTTTTCATTTTGCTCAGAAAGGATTGTTAAAAATTCCAGACCTAAAGAGGACCTCTACTACTACTACTACAGCTACAGCCTATTTGCGGCCCACTGCTGGGCACAGGACTCCTCTCATCACGAGAGGGTTAACCTGAGAGGACCTCTACTTTAAGGCCGTTCCACCCAGCTCAGCCGTCACTGTCACTCGTGGGACGAGTGAAAGAGAAAGCGCTACGCACAGAACGCCCGATTTAGTTAGTATTTAACGCGTTTTAATTTCTATAAAAATACCGTCTAAAAAATGGAATTT
Source organism: Aethes cnicana (assembly GCA_963971205.1). NCBI lineage: Eukaryota > Metazoa > Arthropoda > Insecta > Lepidoptera > Tortricidae > Aethes > Aethes cnicana. The sequence goes on along the minus strand of OZ020274.1, from coordinate 10,591,745 downwards.
ATAAAGCTGTCGATGTATGCATATAATATGGATATTTTTTGTGTTATAATTAGTTTTACACTGTTTGATATAATAAACTGGAGTAAAGTTAGATTAGCGGTCCGAGTTAGAGGTTACTTTGGAATTAAATTGTATCGAGCGAAGTTTCGTGAAACGTGTATCGAAAGCTGTCAATGTAAGGATGATATAATCAAATATAACATATGTTTTTTTCATATTTTTAACTTTTAACATTTCTTAGAAAAGTATGATCTCAAATGAGCAATTTGACGATGCTGGGTCAGGGAAGGGCCTTAACCGATTTCCTGCAAACTCTGTTGTAAAGAAAATATGGAAAAAGTAATGCACTTAATTGAAAAAAAAACTATTACAACGTCGAAGTTCTTAGTATGTATGATAACGGCAGCGAAATACTCTTCTTGTAGAAGTCTGTAGGTTCTACCAACCGAGTGGAAGCGAGAGGCAAGTGGGTGAAGAGTTCTCAAGCGGAGTGTTTGCGCAAACGAAGTTAGTTGCCGAAAGCGATGTAGTAGTCGAGCGGCGAGTCTTGCATTTATTCCGACTATTGGATTTGGATCGAATCATACCCGCCCGAGCCCGGAATCCGGGAACAATTTTATTTATTCTCAATACAAAACAAGTAGCTCGAATCGTTGCCAATTCAATGTTACGTGTACTTTCCGCTGATTTTTAGCCGTTGCGATTCGAAGTGAATTGTAAAAGAAAGTACCGGATAGGGACAAAAGGTTGGGAATGCCGTATACGATACGAGGCCATCGTCTCAGCAGCTCCCAATTTACATGATCGCCTGCCAAAGTCGACTAGTCCGCGTAGAATTTTACAACCCGCTGGTTATCCCTAATGGAAAGCAGTCATAAGTACCTATATGTTACAAAAGGTAATTTCGTATTTGGAGTTTGATTCAGCACCATTCACTCTAACATTCGGAATAGTTTTGTTGGTATAGTGTTATTAATTACTATAAGCTTCTGCTCGCGACTTCGTCCGCGTGGAATTCGGTGATCGCGTTCCCGCGGGAACTAAGCGTTTTTCCGGGATAAAAAGCCGCCATGTTCTTTCTCAGAACTCCAACTATCTTCATACCAAATTTCATCAAAATCGGTTCAGTAGTTTTCACGTGATGTGCGGTCAAAATAAAATAGACAAAAATTCTAAAAACAGTTGGAATGTGTTCTGTTATCGATTCTAAGTAGGTATCCCCAGCCAACTTTTTTTCTAATATCTTCCATGTACCCCTCTTTAGCTTTATTATATACTAGCTTTTCCCCGCAACTTCGTATGCGCAGAAATATTAAAATGAAAAATCCCATTTTTTTCCCGTTCCCGTGGGAATTTCGCTAAATCCTTTATTAGCGTATGCCTACGTTATAACATCTACCTGCATGCCAAATTTCAGCCCGATCCGTCCAGTGGTTTGGGCTGTGCGTTGATAGATCACTATGTCAGTCAGTCAGTCACCTTTGAGTTTTATATATTTAGATTTACAGATTATTTCGAAGAGAGATCTCTTTGGTTTAATGGACGTACTTAAAAATAAATTTATACCTACATTTATACATTTTATTTCTATTCCCGACATTCGACGATATCGAGTTTTTCACGTGTTACCTACACAGCATCGTATGCGTAATTGCGTAAGTACCTATATGTAAGTTCTTTATAAAAAAAATAACGAAATATAAAACCTCATTACAGATTCCAAAATTGAATGCTGTACAAACATGAAATTTTGACCGCATAATTTCCGAATAATTATTAATTCCCGCAAAATACCTGCCTGTAATCATCCAGCGCATTTTAGCGTGTAAATGGCATACGTAATGGACGAACCATTTTGTATTTTATGGACAGATAAATCTGCAGGCAGCTGCGACTTGTTTGAGTGCATGAATCGTGACGCCGTGCAGAATAAATGGTTGCAAATGTTTTGATATAAATTTTCCCGTACAATAATCTCTTGATTACCAATTAGCGTTTGCTGTTTTCAATAAGTATAATTACTTACAGTAAACAATCCTTAATCGGATATCTTGATACTTTGTTCACGGAGAATGAGAGTTATCAACGAGATATATTAGTTCCCTTCAATATCCTACTCTTTATCTGGATTTAAAACGAAAATTCTGTAAAAAATTAAGCGAGTAGAAAAACAAGTGTCGGTAACTTAATTTAATTAGTACCTAAAGGCATAATTTACATATAGGTATATTATCTTCATTCTTAACCAGTTGAATAAAACTTGAAAATTCCACTCGACTCGAAATAGCGAAAGGCCGTTGGGTCACGAAATTGAAATTAGAAACTGTTATGGTGGGATCCAAAATGTTGGTTTAGGTTCATAGAGTTTTTAACTTCCCGCAAAAGGGTTTTCAGAGTGGCTTTAATATCGCACCATTCAGCGGCTGTTTGGAAAGGCTCGAACACGTGCGGTGCATTCTTTCAGGCGCAGAACATACGAGGCTAAATTAAGTGTCACGCCAAAACTTTGCTCGTTGGCGTCTGTGTTGCAACTATTTTCCTAGCTCCATTATTGCCTGAAAAAAAGTTACAACAACTGGCGCCCGGGATTTTCCCGTTTAATTTCCTCCGAATGCAATTTGGGGGTAATGGAGACAAAAGGAATGAATTTCTAACTGCCGATAAATAAGCGGATCCGGTGCGGGATTTCGGGGCAAATATTCTGTTTTTCTGTTGCTAAACTTACGTTTACGAGACCGTAATTAATTCAGCAAAATTATACCTAAGCAAGTACGTCTTTTTTAAATGTAATAAAAATGGAATAAACTGGAATTGAATGGCCTTTTCAAAGTGTCTAAAAAGTACTACGTTGGCATGAGTGTAAAATAAAATGTGTATTACATTGTTTTCCGCAATGACGTGGAGCGGCGGCCGCCTCCCAGCGCCGTTCCAATCACCATAAACTAAAAACGCTGAAGCGACTGCACGGCCGCACACACTCACGTTTTCGAATTAAAATTTTATTCCAAAACTCCAGGGTGCATGTAGGAATAGGAAGGTAATTTAATTAAGCCAGGTCCCGCGGCGCGGGTAAAATAACACAATGGGTGCAGAGGTCGAACCGCCAACAAAAGATACTTAGCGCTTTAATTAAGGCCAACCCGGCGAGCCCACAGAAATCATAACTTACTGAAATATGGCTAGGATGGCGCGTAGATTAGGTACGCACACAGGCAACGTGGATAACGATGAAAACGAAGCATGTAACGTGTGTTTCGGTTTCCTCTGTGAGCATGAACAACAAAAACCGGTGGTACAGCCGTTAATTTTTTTTAGGTATTTACGAGTATTGAGAATGAACCTAGGTTTGAAGTTTACACGATCATAGTCAAATGAAATCAGACGAACAATAATGGGCTACAGACATAAATGAAAACAGTGCGACTAACCGATAAGTACTTCGTTAAATCAAGATCCGATCCCAAATCCCTTGAAAAGTTTAACGTTTCTTAGCGTTACACAAAAGATCTTTAAATTGGTTACTCTACAAAGTCATTCTCGCCTCTTTCTGTTGACATAATAATGTAAACGAGACTTTCATGAATTACGGACCAAGTTTAAACAAGTGTCTATTTTGTCTATTTACTAAAATCGAACAGAATGTTTTTAAAACGACATGTCAAATATACCCACTGGGACTGGGAGTAAAATTACAACCAAAGGAAATAAATAAACCTAAACGGCGACAAATTTATAAAGTTCCTTTTACTCCAGTACGTTCATGATAACCTTGATCCTCTATTGTCATACCATCTTTGTGTTGAGTAAATATGTATCCTCATCTGCCAATATAGAACATTAATTTATATAATCCTCTTTGTGTGCTCATAGCTCTTATAAACCCTTTAGAATACATTATTTACGGCACCAACAATACGCGATATCAGGGCAAATCATAACGAAATTTATCCCCATAAAAGCTTATAGCATGAACGGTGTATATCGCAACGCAAAGTGCCTCCTTAATAATAGGAGGTCGTTTGTGCCATAGAGCTTTCTGTATTAGTCGAGAATTCGCTAAGAGTGCGTCGTGGAGGAGAGATAATAGGTAGGTAGGTACTTATACGCGTAGCCGACTTCAGCTATTCGTTTCTTAAATGACGATCACAAAGTGATACACACATTGACATTAACGATGACTGCTTAAATACATTAATAGGTAGAGGGAATAACAGTATATTTGATGCTAGTGATTTTGACATTGTATCACGAGTCCCTAGACAGACAATATGTTAACCCCAGCGTAGGCTATGATAAAAAAAAAAACTGGAAAAGTTTAAAATGCCTCCTAAAATCAGTCATTTTGGTTTTTTGCAATTTTGATATACCCTGTGACACTCTTACAATTAAGACGAATTTAGATTCGTCAGATTTAGGTGTCGTTAGCGACACCTCGCATGCTAAAATCCATCAAGCCATTTAGGCTACAGAGCGTGCCAAAGATATATACATCCATACATATATACATTTGGTCGAAAAGAAAGAACCAATATAAATTTAAGAACTTTGTACCTAATAGATATAAGTAAATAAATTATGTAAGAAAAGAAGTATACAATATTACAATATTATGAACGCAACTCCTTAACTCAAAAAATCTTTAAAGTTAAGATTAGAAGTTAAGTTTATGTATAAAAAAAACAGAAAATTTATTGAAATAAACAGTTTAATTTTTTTTTTTTTTTTTACATACAATTTCTCTGTTTTACCCTATGGTTGACTGCTAGAGAATGACACTGGGCATTAAGTTTGCCATTTGTACATATTTGATTTCATGTGCAAAAAAATTTAAATAAATAAATGAATAACCATACTTACATACATACGCTCGAAAAACATAACCCTCCTTCTGGCGCAGTCGGGAAGCACTCGTTCGAAAATGTCGAACTATTCGCCGCTGTGCATCAGCATCCCGGGACACACCGCTTGCGAGTCTTGCGGATGCCGTGTGGCTGCAATCGTCAGTTCAGGTCTTACGAGAACCAATGATATACAGACGCATTCGGTTTGACCCGGGCTTAAGAAATAAAATGCGGGAAATACCTATTTCATTAGATCCACAAGAGTTCAAGAATCATGTGTTTCGCTACCCGACCCACGTCATATTGTTATGTTATGTATTGAAACTTCTTATTCATTAGGTACCCATGTCAGCCACTTAAGTATATCGGTAGTGTATTGTAATGTAGTTAGATATTTATTTAAGATGTGGTAGATAACGATAGAATAGGTACTAAATAAACCGAAAACGACCGAAAATGAAAAATTGGCACCGTATTCATTTCCTATCCCGTCACGTTATGTCTAATAATTCAACAGATATAAGTTGGTAGGTTGCTACCTACAGCCTGTTTATCCCCGACCGATAACCGATAGATACCTTAATTTTCCTCCAGAAATAATAATCGCACGAAAGACGAGTTGCTAGCATTTATAAACTAGAAGCTACCAAACAGTCACATATTTCAATAGATATACTAATCCATAAGTACGTACTACCTAATATAATAAATGCGAAAATAACACTGTCTGTCGGTTCCCTCTTCAAGCTTAAACCACTAGACCGATTTAGATGAAATTTAGTATGGAAATCGTTTTAGTCCCGTGGCAGGACATAGGCTACTTTTTATCCTGAAATATAACACAGTTCTCGCGGGAACGTTATAAACGAATTCCACGCGGACGAAAGTCGCAGGCAGCAGCCAAGTAGGTAATAGATTTGTTATATTCCAGATCAAATGAACCGGCAGATACCGTGTGAGCATCACTGATGTCTCCTATCTGAATCGATTCCATCGGCAAATAGCCACACTACCCGCGCCATTTCCATCTACCGATAGCATCTAACGACCGCAGCGTTCCTGGCAAACAATTGGGCATTACAATAAAATGGGCCAGCGACAACATTATTTCGACAACAAACATTAACATAATAATCTGTTACTAAACGATAATGGGGGAGAAATGCAAATCCTTCACGAGGCTGTTCGGGGGAGGGATAGATTGTAATGTATCCCGGGCGGGCTGTGCGGGATCGCGGGATCGCCTTAGCGACTCCCCCCATGCGTTAGGGAGACATCGATTAGATTACAGCCATAACATATTTGTGTCAATACAAGCTCATGAAGGATTTCACCGCTACCCGAGAAACCTACCTTTAGTCTTTCATTAAGTGTGCTAGGCACAAGTCAAAAGGTTAAGTCCTAGCTCGACTTTTAAGTAGTTTACCTACATGTATGTTTTTGAAATTTGATAAATATTTTCGTGTCGATTTTTTATCAACAGACACATTGAGAAGGTACTATAGAGTTAGTATAGCTCTCGCTATACTAACTCGTTAGGATTCTAGAACGTCTAGGAGTAGTCTGAAGCTCGTTGTATCAACGAACGCATGTAAACGTAGGCCCCATTTTTAACAAGAATACAGTGATAATTTTAATTCCTTTTTTTATTTAACTTCAAGGAGTACCTCGCACTACCATCTGACGATCCCCCAGTTTCTTGTCACAGTACCTACTTATCTACTTCGAGAAAAAGATTTTCTCAAGAGGATTCCAATTCAAAAGTGTAAACCATTTCGGTTGATTCAAATGGGGCTGATCACATTTACGGCCCGTGAAAAGCAATTTGCAAGAAAAGCAGGTGAGAGAGAGAGAGAGAGAGAGAGAGAGAGAGAGATATATTTATTTCAAATATTTTCACATGCAACTTAAGACTAGTGAGCGGTGAGTAGTGGTAGGTGAGCGGAGGCGTAGATACAAATGTCCGTTCGACGCATAACGTCTGGATCTCATAGACATAAATAATACTTCGTATGGACCCGGCCTAACGTAGATACATGTCATGTTTCCCCACTTCATTGGTGTCCAATCCAAAGTTAAACTTATATCGTGACACTAAAGCTGGGTCACATTTTTTCAACAACGAGACGAGTTTTTAGATACTGAGAAACAGTTTCGAACAAAGTTTTTTTAAAAACGCTTATTGTCACGCACGCTCGGTGACAAAACTATGGATTGGACACCGTGAAAGTGGGGACATATTACGTGTACGTTAGACCGGGTCTATATTATTTACGTCTATGCTGGATCTAGAAAGTTCCGTTGGGCTGCCGTGGGACTCCACTCCTCAATGTGCCCGTTCAGAAAGGTAAACGTAATTTTATCTATTTACCTACATATACAAGTGCTACAAGGTTTACTCACATGAATGAATACATATTTATCTATGATTTGTCTCAACAATGATTCGAGTCAAAATTACATAGCTACATAGTTACCGCCTTTAAACATGTGTCTTCTCTTTGGTACGATCGTTAACTTTAGTATTTTGTAAATTCACTATAAGTTACTAAATGTGGATCTGAGCTATTGAAGCGACGATTAGCTATTAGGTACCTATAGCCTAGCGACGTGTTATTATTATGTTAGTTGGGTTGCCTCTGATTTGTTTTAATTTCAGTTAATCAATATATTATTTCGAGACCTCCAATTTAATTCATGCAGAATGTAGCATTTTGCACATAGCGAATATCAAACTATATGCACGGGTGTACTATTACAAATCTTATTTGAATGCTAACAAACACTACAGCAAAAAAAAAACCGGCCAAGAAGCGAGTTAAACCCGCGTGGAGAGGGTTCCGACCCTTGATTATTTTCAATGACGTCATTTTCAAACCGTTTCACAGGATAAGTTCTTTTATGTGATAAATTTCAAATACCATGGACTTCTTAATAATTTTCTTGTAATCTATAGATGAAAACCTATCCTCCGTATTTTTTATAAAATTTTAGGTCCAGTAGTTTCGGAGATAAGGGGGGGAGGATGGTAATTTTTCGCCTATTTTCTTAAATAACTCGAAAAGTATTGACCTAAAAAGCAATTAAATATATATATTTGCGACCCTCATAAGAAGTACTTTCATTTAATATGTCACACGATATAGTTTGAAAAACTTCATTTTTATGTTTTCAAGTTTAGGCCCCAAAAATAGGGTCTATCTTTAAAATTCATTTATTTTCGTTATACGTCCGTCTTTGGGTCACAAACTTATATATAAGTACCAAATTTCAACTTAATCAGTCCAGTAGTTTCGGAGAAAATCGACTGTGACAGACGGACGGACAGACACACGAGTGATCTTATAAGGGTTCCAGCTTTTTACCTCTTGAGGTTCGGAACCATAAAAAAATAACCAAATCGACTCAGCAGTTCTCGAGTTTTAGTCAACCAGACTTACGCAGAGGTATAGGTACCTAATAGAATTGATTTTTAAATATAAAACTATCTTCTTGCCGCGACTTCGACCGCGTTCGAGCCTATATATGTTGACCACTGCTATGAACTACTCCAATACTAAATTTTGCTGCAATCCTACCAGCAGATTTCGAGTTAAATCCGGACATACAATACATATATAGTAATTTTTTGTGGTATTTTTTTCTATAAATTATTTTTTGTGTTCAGTGTCGTTTATACAGTCCCTCGACCTTTTAGCCACACAAGGCACGCCAACTGCTTTATTTTATTACTAAACGAATTCGATGAAAGATCCTGGAAGTGAAGTGCCAACATTCATCTTTACCCGCCCACACAGATAAATTTTCATGTTTATTTTATTTTTATAACTAGCTTCTGCCCGCAATTTCGTCCGCGTGGAATTCGGTTATATCGTTCGCGCGAGAATTGAGCGTTAAACTATAACAAATTATATATGAAAACTTTCCTCTTGAGTCACTCCATTTAAAAAAAAACGGATCAAAATCCGTTGCGTAGTTTTAAAGATCTAAGCATACATAGGGACAGACAGACAGCGAAGCGACTTTGTTTTATATACTATGTATATAGTGATGAACGTTACTTTGTACGCCGGATTAAGGATTATTATTAAAAATAATTCTAATTAGGGAAGTTAACGAACCAAGTTAAGACCCTAAAGGGATTTGCGCGTGGGTGTATCGTCTGAGCGTCGCCTTACGGATAAATAACATCAAAGCGACGTCGTTAAAATCTTATATCTTATTGAATCCTCCCTACCTTGTCCTAGATGTATGTCACCCAATAAAACAATAAATGGCCTATTCGATGTCCCTAAAACATACGGTTTCGAGGCAAAATGACAGTTATTTCAGGTAATAAATCCAGAACAATTTCTTGCGATCGTGTCCAAATAGCATTGTGATACGGGTTTTATTAAAGGTGGAACATTGCAAAAATGCGAAGATTATGTTGATTTCGTCCCTACCGGACTTAGCCACCTCGTCGGATCCTACATACATTAGCCTTATTTACAAGTTTCAAAGTGTAGGTAGGTACTGGAGTTGGTAAAGATTTTATCTTATTCTTTAAAAATAAATTACATGGTTATTTTTATCACCTTTCTTATTACTTACTTTGTATTTATATAAAAAAAACATGCATTCATTGCAATATTTGCAATGCAATTGCAATTGCATGGTTGTTTGGTGTTGTTAATTAAGTAGGTAGGTATAGGTTTTTTGTATTACTTATTACTTTTCAATATACTAACTATGTAGATAGAGAGGTTTCTTAAGTGCTAATGGAAAGAAATAGCTAAGTACCTAGTTAGCAATTATCGTTAAAGCGGGAGTTTGCATTAGTGCCAGTAATTACATTTATAAATTTTCAGGTTTACATTGAAGTAGACTTTACCTATAGAAAATAAAACATTAAAAGGAAAGAATAGTACTCGGCCTGTACGGTAGTCGTCCATACAAAAATTACAAAAAGAGAAAACGTTTTACCACTTCTAAATATTTTCCAATCTCCATGATTTCTTAGCATGTTATTGACACAATGAAATAGTACGTTTATAGGTTTTCCTTTTTTTTGCAAGAACTTTGATTCCATTGCATTTATGTCCATGGACCACAGATCATCAGGGGTGGCCTGTGTAGTGTGTGCTCGTTTGCCAACCAATGCAATGTCATAAACAAAAGTCACATGACTCCCATGGAGCACGACTAAGTGTATTTTGATAATTCAGTCAAAAACTGTTTCATGCATTACATTTGTAATGGCGTCATCGTGCCACGACCCTGGGATTAATTACAAAGTATTATGCCAAACAGTTGTATTTTCAATGATGATGAGGCCGTAAATTACTAAAACAGGTCACATGACCTGATGCAAATTCAGTTCAGAAGTTATATTTGCAAAGAAAAAAGCGATACTAAGCAGATTTTATGCTGAAGAAGTAACATTGCCTAATCAAGTTTTAGACAAGATTATTACATAGGTAAGTCACACAATAGAATTGACCAAACTTTTACTTGTTATGTGACTGGATAACAATGGGCGTAATTTAAGTGAAGTAAATGTATAGGTTAATTAGCACTTAGGGGAATAACGTATATGATTATGAAGAAATTTTAATAATCAGTTCAACGCTGCTATACACATAAGCATGTGTTTTATGTTTTACATGAATTCACTTGAGAATTTGAAATTTTTTCTATCAAGATATCACGTTTTTCATCTATTCTATTCTTATAATAAGTCTGTAGTAGTCACGTGGCCGGATTTATGTAATGTGTGAATGTCCGGGTTTAACTCGAGAACTAGGTACCTGTCGGATTGCCACAAAATTTTGTGATGGGGTAACTTTTTATCCCCGAAAAACGCATAGTTCCCACGAGAACGCTGTGCCCAAATTATAGACAAAAGTCGCGGGCAGAAGCTTGTTAGGAAATATAAATCTTGTTTTTCAGTGCCTCATTCAATGACTTGCGCACTGAACGCATGGCTAACCAACAACAAAACACCGCGGTCATCATCTCACATATCGTAGGTATGCTTATCATATTTCTTCGCTGCTCATGAAAATGACGTGATACTATTTGACATGTTGACAAGACCAAGGATGAGCAATAAGTAAATATTGTCTCGCAAAATCCCAAGAAATTTTGGTAATTACAAGTTTGGTTTACCCAAAATGGTTTCCCGCTGTGTGCCGGGCAGTTGACAACTACATGCGAGACGCGCTTTGCGCGGAGTGACGTTATCAGGCGTGACGGGGCCCAGAGTGAATGATAATGCAAACAGTTGGCTCAAGGGAGCCGAGGCGAGCCGGTGGCGCCTCGCTGCGGTCCGCCACTCGACAGCTGAGCTGTCAACAAAACGGGAGCGTCTGCAACAACAGCACGCCGGCCATTCACGCTTACGGCGAAACGCGGGCAACACGTGGCCGTCTAATATTAGCGCGGCACCGGCGCGGCTGCGCTTCCAGTATCAACACAGCCCTGCAGTGTTCGCGCGCATGTTACACTGAAAACAAACAACTATAAATGTTTATTTTAAAATTCCGTGTGAACACCAGAAATGAGCACCAGCCGCAAATGGAGGGAATATGTGGCAGCACTCAGTGGTTAGTTTTTTATTTATTTACTAGTATTCTAATCCGGTCGGTATATTTCGCGGCTAGCAATACTGAAGAGCCGTTTTCAGATGGTAACTCGCATCGTGATAGCAATATTTTTGTTTAATTAGACGCCAGTCTTGCACAATGTCTGATGTTATGGTGGCATTTCATATACCTACCTATATAGGTACGTACGTGAACACGCACCGAATTAATTGACTGAACCGTCACGTCCAGAAGGCTACGTATCTACTATCTTTCACAAATGAAACTGTGATATGATACGAAATTGTACCCATTCTAGGTAGGTACTCAACTAAAGACGAGCGAAGATTAATGTTCTAATAAGCGTCTCTTTTTCGCTTTATAAATTATTTACTATGCCTTTATTAACTGATTAGTACTTTATTTATTTATTTTTAAATTGTGTATTACCTATTTACAATGCTAAATGTATTTCTGGCATTGATAAAATCTGGACGAACAGTGCCTAACAAATTATGTCAAAATATATGGAGAAAACTGACATTAGAAAATAATATGCTAATAACGCCTCTTTACCTATAACGAAGGCCAAACGTTTTGTTTTGACGGGGCCATTTTTCTCTGGCTGATTGTGAATCCTTACTTATAATAGATCAACATATACGTAAATAATATAGACCCGGTCTAACGTACACGTAATATGTCCCCACTTCCACGGTGTCCAATCCAAAGTTCTGTCACCGAGCGTGCGTGACAATAAGCGTTTTTAAAAAAACTTTTTTCGAAACTGTTTCTCAGTATCTAAAAACTCGTCTCGTTGTTGAAAAAATGTGACCCAGCTTTAGTGTCACGATATAAGTTTAACTTTGGATTGGACACCAATGAAGTGGGGAAACATGACATGCATCTACGTTAGGCCGGGTCCATACGAAGTATTATTTATGTCTATGTAGATCAATGATTCTGGGCTAAGATTGGTGAAAACATGAGACGGGATGAATGTGAATTCTTGTTCGTCTAATAGACACTTTATTGTTAATCACTTCCCAGCGTTTGCGTTGCGAGTCATTGTAGTAAATCACGGAAGTAACCTTGGATCTGAAAAGCGTCAGATTCATAATAAGCGCTAACGTTGCTAAAAATGTATACTTATAACTAGGTAGGTACATTTTTTTCCTCAAATATTGGCGATCCTTTGCATACTGTGTCATTTATTAGTTATCATCTAAATATTCTCTCCAGTCCCAACATTTAAATGTTTGTTGTGGTGAGCTTATCGTATGTTCACACCATATTTATTTAGTTAGTCAAATGTTATATTTCATAAACATATTGCAAAATTAATAGCTACTGGTAAATAGGTGATAAGACTGATACGTTCAAATCTCGCTCGTCGGTATCAAAAGCCCTAATTTATTTTCTCTAGTAGGTACTTGTAGTATGCCCAAAGCTGCGCCCACGTGGTAGGTCCATTTCTTCGCAATAATCACGCGGTAGTCCGGTGGATGTGAGTGGTTTAGGAAAAAGGCATATCTTAGATAGGAACAACAGTGAACAACTTCCATCTTGGAATGAAGTAACATCTTTCTTTATTACGAGCTTCTGCCCGCGACTTCGCCCGCGTGGAATTCGGTTATCGCGTTCCTGCGGGAACCATGCGTTTTTCCGGGATGAAAAGTAGCCTATGTCCTTTCCCGGGACTTGAACTATCACCATGCCAAATTTCATCCAAATCGGTCCAGCGGTTGAAGCGTGATGACGTAACAGACAGACAGAAGACAGACAGAGTTGCTTTCGCATTTACAATATTATAAATATGGATATGGATTCAGTGACATCTAGATGTCACATTGACATTGTGTAAGTGTATCATAAAATAACAGGTTGAAAATAGCACATGTTATTGTTGTGAAAATCAAGTAAAACAACTATTAATTGTTGCAATACCTAATAAGCTTCATCAGACAAAGTTTATTCAGAAAAGAATAAGTTGAAAATCTTGAAAAATTTAAACTAAACAATAACCTAAAAACCTGAAATTAGGGGCTTTCGGAAGGGTTCCCATTACGCAGGCAGCATTCCCTCGTTGTATGTCAATAGCCAGTCTTTGCGCGAGAATGCTGCCGGCGCGAGGGTCTCCCGTTGTCTCCCTCAAGCGCTTCCCTAGCTCCTTGTGGAGCCCCAGCGCCCCTTTGCCCCATGACCCCAGAGTCTCCACCCCGAAGCCCACCCACTCATAACTCGAGCCCAGGCAGCTCGGCCGCCGCTCCTAATAAGCTGAACGTAGTGAAAACGATAGTTTAACACAGCATAGGTACTTACTTATACCACCTATGGGTACAAAGGTGGTACCCATGTCTCGTCATTTAAAATTCATCAAGTGACAAACTGTGCTGCTGCTGCTATAACGGCATTCATCATTTACCTACACATAGGTACAGTAATTGAAAATTAGAAAAAAAAAACTGTAATTTAAATTACTTGTCACAATGTGTGATGAATAGCCCAATAAAAGTTAAATTGAAAAAAAAACAGATAATCATCTGGTAGGTATAACCATCCAAAGGGTAGGTGCAATGCAATTACCTAGAAAAAAGGCCAGAGCATCATCAACCATTTTTGGACGTGTTAGGTCGAAGCTCTTACAAATACCAAAGATTTGGCCTTGAAATGCTTACCTTGAGGTTAGTCGTGTCTGAAAAGGAATTGTTATTTCTTTTACAATTTTATGTGTATTTTACATTTAATGAACGTAAAAAACACCGTGTCCGTTTTTAGCTCGAACATATGTGTTTGAAGGAAATTTCGTTTCACGAAAATATTCCCATATTCTATTAATATTATTATTATTATATTATTATTATTATTATTATTATTGCATGTATGCGGAACGGGATGAAAGTTGAAGAAGCGAGAGAAGTATGCAAGAGTCGTAGCAAATGGAAAGAAGTGGTCTCTGCCTACCCCTATGGGAAAAAGGCGTGATATTATGTATGTATGTATGTAAAATATTCCCATATACATACCTAATTTAATTTAATTTGAAAAGCAGTAGCTAATAGTAAACTTCCTCGGAAAATTGTGCGTATAAATGATTCTTTTTTATAGAATTCTTCTGTACTTTTGCATGTTTTATTAATTATGTGTAGGTATAGTGTATTGTGTAGGTATATTTCGAACATGTAATACCTATTAAAAACATTGTATTGAAAACATTCATTTAATCTTCTTAACTGCTATGCTGACTACAACAAAGTATGACTTATTTTTATGTATTGTAGGTAGTGAATTGGTTTTTGTAGAACCGTATAAGCAAAAAACACCAATAAAGAAAGATTAAGTTCGGTAAGAAAATAGTTGAAGCAAGAATAGGCCCCTTAAAGTTATAACCTGTTGCTATAATCACAAACACGTCTATTGTAGCATTAGTAGCCCTTAATTATCACGAGGAAAACTCAACGCATGTCTATTATTATGCCAAGGATGTGGAAATAAAGGAGATTCGTATTATAATTAAATGGATATAAGTAGGTACCTAATGTCACAATAATGCAATAAATACAGTGACCGACAAAGTTTTCCTTTACATTGTTTCGAGTGTAACATCGGTGATATGTAAAATAAGATAATGGACTATTTCACATAACGAAAATGACTAATTAATGATAATATGTAAATCCATATCAGCAAAGTGTCTTGCAACATTCGTAATTAGTATTAATTTGTATGATGAATGTGCATAATTTATATTAAGTACTTACTATGTTTTCAATGATAAATATTGTCCAATACACATGTTGGAATGGGTTATAACGTCTATAATGGAGAAATGAAATAGGCTTGCGATTGGGTACAACCTTACCATAAACACAGTACGACCATCGAAGTAATTTTCCTTTTTACAACGTCGTTCTTAGGTCGTCGATGTAACTATTAACTAACAACACTATGTAAGGAATCTTGCAAGCTAAATTTAACCCTAATTTTCCTTTTTACAACGCTTTTATTAGGTCGTCGATGTAACTATTAACTAACAACACTATGTAAGGAACCTTGCTAGCTAAATTTAACCCACTTCTAATTATCGTATCATGAAGAATCTTGGCATGTATAACTTGGATGACAATGCAATTATTATAGTACCACCGAGCTGATCTGATGATGAAGCTTGGAGGTGGGCACGGAAAAGTCAAAGCGTTGTTTTTAGGGTTCCGTACCCAAGGGTGAAAAACGGAACCCTATTAATATGCCTCCGATGTCCGTCCGTCCGTCCGTCTGTCTATCACAGGGCTCTATCTCTTCAACGGAAATAGGTAGGGATTTGAAATTTTCACAGAATGCGTGTTTCTGTGGCCACTATCACAACAAATACTACAAAGTTAAAATATATCTATATAAATTGGGGTCTTCATACAAGTAACTGTTTTTTTCTTCGTCTCATTTCAAGCGCTCTATCTAATGAACCATTATTGTTAGGCACCTGAAATTTTCACAAAATACGCATTATTAAAGCCTCCATCACAACAAATACTGAAACAGTCAATAAGTTTATTTTCAATGCGGATTTCCAGACAGGAAAGTTACGTATTTTTTCGAACGTCGCTCTTTACGTATATTAATACAATACAATTTTATAAGAATTAAAAAAAATATTTCCTGACTCTAATACAATAAAAAAAATAGAAAAACTGAAAAAAACTCAATAGGTATAAAAAAAGAGAGAAAAGGCGTGGAGGGTTTGGGCTTTGGACCCACGTTCACTTGAATGAGTTTCCACGTCTCTCACGAATACGCCACCAGAACACTTACTACGCTGGCGAAATTAGGTATCTATGTTCCGTAGTTAGAACGAATAGAACAAAAGTCTAATTCAAATTTCGAATATTTTTTTGTATATTCATTTAATGCCATAGTATGACTAAATAGTTCCATGTTGCCAGTGTTATTTTTTCTAATGGACTCATCGATGTCGCTGGCTAAAGAAGTATGTTTAGTTTAAAAAAAATAGTAGGTACATAGTTTTGATGAATTAATTAATTCCAATTCCGATATGTGAATTTTCTCCTATTTTCCAATAAAATCTTGTTCGGCTTCGACCCTGCCTGATAGGGTCATAAGATACTTAGTATTGTGATTAAATTGTTTTTTTTTTCACCAACTGTGAATAGGGATCACATAGAGACGCTCAGTTATACGGAACCCTACATATGCGATTCCGCATTTGACTGTTTTTTTAAACTATTTACTTAATTATTTAACGCTCTGAACTGTCTAAATATTTTTCGTAAGCTATTATATTTTTCTGGGAATTCGACTGGCAGCTATTTACGTCAACGCGGGTCGGTCTTTCGCTACAGTCGTAAGCCTGCGGACTCCCACACACAGGGTTAACAAAGGTGTTTTGCACATTTTTTCATCCACTTTGAAGGATTTAGTGGTCACCTTTCCAACGGCCTTTTCTTAAATTCTTAGATTTAGAAGAAGAAGAATTCGTCTTTAAGGATTCTAAGGATTTAACTTCAAAATAATTTATATCAGGTTTGCTTTAACCTACTCCCCAATTTGAATCTGTTATCTATATAGTTGGTCTAGGTATGTGATTCTATTTAAATTGCAGTTTATGCTTACTAGTTGCCAAAATAATACGTTTTCACTTGTACGAGTAGTATTATTCACTAGTCTCTCAAGTCGAAGGTAGTATTTTACACGCGCGTCATCGCTTTGCTCCCAACAACAATATTCAGCGCTCATAAATATTCTTATAAGGATCGCTATTATTCAGATCGAACGGTATTGTTGTTTTCAACGAAATTGTTTGAATGTATTCTAACTGGCCTTTGATTTCCAAGCAAAACTCTTTTTTCCACGAATTGAAACAAAAGCATGTACCTACGACATAATAGTTACATTGTGAATGCCAGCATCTTGGCATATAAATACTAATTGCGTTTGTGTGGTCTATCACAGCCTGTGGATTACGACGCTCAAGGCTAAGTAAAGCAGCTCTGCTGAGAATGGCAGATTCGAGTGCACTTTTAAGATTCCTGCTGAACCATCCCTGCTGCAGCAGAAATATTGAACTTTCCTGATAACATAAAGTGTAATTTTCCGTCACGCTTTTTCGTGACATATTTTTTTACTTATTTATCTAGCGTGCACTGTCCCACTGCGTGACATTTAACAATGTTTTTTATAGTTCTTTCAGAATTGAAAATACTTAATGAGTTTTATATACTTACTTAGAATTTACATAACCTGACCACATTATTATGTTTAAGTACTCAGGTAAAATATTTCTACTATTTATACGGAACGTTTATTACTGAAGTCTACAATCAAATGCATCAGCCCTGCCCAACTCGTGATCAGGAAACTGCCCTGCGATGGGTCGAAATAAGCTGTTTCAATGGTGGTGGTACTTGTTACGATAACTTTGTTTTGGTATGGTTAGAATTTGGACACATTTGGACCTGCTGCTACAGGGACTATATTCGAAGTCTTAAATAGGGACAGGGAGATTCCCTATAGCATCGCTGACGCGTCACGGCGCTCAAGTTGAACTTTAAATCTAGCTGCTTAAAGTTTGGTTGCAACGCCGCGACGCGTGAGCGATGCTGTAGAGAATCTCCCTGTCCCTATTTAAGATACAGCCCCAGTACAGTACATAAAGAATGGATCGAATCGTCAAGTCAGTAAGCAGCGAGGTTGACATGGAAGTTGTTGCGATTCCACCCACACATAAGCCAATGTTCTGAATCTGTAAAGGTTACATGGCGGTTTCGAGGTCATCTGGTTTGCACCCTTGCCTCCATTACTTCCATTATTTGTAAATAATAATCCGTGTTGTCAGCTCACTCAGCCAGCTCATACACGCTTCATCACAAATTTGACTATGTCATGTTTCTCACAAAAAGCCTTAAGATGTTTCTTGAGACTTTCTTTAAGACGTTATTGA
The DNA here is from genome assembly GCA_963971205.1 of Aethes cnicana. Lineage (NCBI taxonomy): Eukaryota > Metazoa > Arthropoda > Insecta > Lepidoptera > Tortricidae > Aethes > Aethes cnicana. The sequence continues at coordinate 10,573,383 of OZ020274.1, read as the reverse complement.
GGTTTCTTCATTGACCTATAATAGCATATGGACGAACAGTGCCTAACAGAATATGTCAAAATATATGGAGCAAACTGACATTAGAAAATACGTTCCAATATGCTAATAATGCCTCTTTTTAATATGTGTCAAGATACATATTTTAAATAAAAGTAAACCTAACATGATAAGACTTAAGTGTCAAATTTACTGAGTACCAAACGGGATATTTTTCTCCGGCTGATTGTGAATCCTGGTTTCTTGAGGTCTGTCCCTTAGTGATTTCTCCATACTGTTCCTCCCTAGACGTTAAATAAGATGAAACGTTTGATGCATATAATCATAGCAATAATCATATAATCAAGCATTACAATTGCCGCATCTTCGTACTTAGTTCGCCATTAGCGGAAATAAGTGTTTGATGCAGAACGCATCTTAGTCTATTGTCATTAAGACGCAATTATTGTGAATAAACATATACTGTATGTCACTTCGTATGGAGAATTTATGTTAATCATTGCGCACGATGTCGATATTATAATATCGAGTTGATTGACGCCTACTTGACTATTTAACGTAAATCTCACGGCCAAAAAGACTGTCAAGTCTGCTTAAACTAATGTAAATGTGATGAAATGACAACATAAACTGCATATATGGCCTGATTTTTGCGACAGACTATGCTTTTTAAACAAACTCAAGGCATTTGTTTTCATTTGAAATTTTAGAAATGCAGATGATGTAATTATGATTCCGTTACATGTGCAGTTTTATTTTTAAAACTAGATTTTGCCCGCGTCTTTGTCGGCCTGGAATTCGGTATTAGCGTTCCCGCGGGAACTATGCGTTTTCCAGGATAAAAAGTAGCCTATGTTCTTTCCCAAGACCCCAACTATCTGCCAAATTTCATCCAAATCGGTCCAGCGGTTGAAGCGTGAAGAGGTAACAGACAGACAGTCCGACAGAGTTACTTTCGCATTTATAATATTAATATGGATATGGATTGTACTATAAAATTAATACCAATGGAACATGTATACGACGCAGTATGACATGCGTGATAGGACGAATTCTGCATTACATATGTAATTATAGGTAAGTACTTAGTATCGCACGTTATTACTAGGATATCACTCTGTTCATTCTTACCAATGTCTTTTCCCGTAATGTAGGTCACACATACAACCTTGGATCAATCACCACTACATGTCTGATTGACATTAGGTCCTTCTTTAGGTAGCACATAGGGACACGGACTTTTAAATAAACGTAGACTAAATCGAGATGTCGAAATGATACGAGTAAGAAATATAAACCATTTTAATATGTTACTATCTTTTGAATGAAAAAAATCATCATAGAAATTGGTTAACGTTTCCTATTTGTTTTCGGTGAACATACATAAGAAGCTTCTCTTTTTTTAGAGACGGTTAAAAGAAATCAAAGTCTCTAGTATAAAGTACCCTGCAGGAATTAAGGAAATCATTAAAATTGGCCGGGATACCAAGAATAAAATATGCGCGCTACGCTTACGAGCTCATGCGAGACGTTTTTTTTCGTCAAAAATAAACCTACCAACGAGAGTAGGAAATGGGCTGCCTACTGTCTAAGGATTAGGATAGGTTAGCCTGTTAGGCTGGTCAGGAATATCAAGAATTGAATTAATCTATATATACTACAAATAAGAAGTCTGTAGAAGAAGTCACGTACGTCTGTTTAAGTTGATAATTAAAAAAAACGATAAATTCGAGGAGACTGTACCACACAGAACAAAATAAAAGAAAAGTTCCAGCGGGAACGTTATTATTATTACCGAATTTCACGAGGACGAAGTCGCGGGCAAAAGCTAGCTAGCTATTTTAATAAGTCTAATTCTCTTTTGTTCACATTAAGATTTAACATTTTAATTTAGGAATTGTGATTGATAATTGTCAACGCCTGAAGGAAACTGACCCTATTTTATGTATGTCGTAAAAAAGGTCAAGCCGTTTCTGCGAATGTACCTTGACATACTGACAAAAGCTATATGAAGGTGATCCTGTAAGTATTTATTACGATTTTAGGCCAATAAAAAAATTATTTGTCTACCTTTAAATTTTAGTTGAACTTTCCCATAAGGTTTAGAGACGTTAAGATTTTGAACTACAGTTTTGGTTAGTCATCTTCGTACATAGGTACTGAACTAGGAGTTTGATATGGTGAGCAGAGAAACCGCTACTTACCTATTTAAAGAATAGCATTTATAGAGGTAAGCAAAATATTACTCGTTGGAATGTAGGACAATTGTTTAACAATGCCAAGCATATTTATTACTAGCTTCTACCCGCGACATCGTCCGCGTGGAATTCGGTAATAACGTTCCCGCGGGAACTATGCATTTTTCCGGGATAAAAAGTAGCATATATGTTGACCAGTGTTATAAACTCATACCATGTTGCAGTCCGACCCGTGGTTTTTGAGTTAAATCCGGATATACATATATGTAGACAAAATCTTTCCTGTATTTGGTATCGTTTTACCTATACTAGTCCCCTTGACTTGATAATTTCTTTTTAATATTTCAAGTTACAGACGCGACTTTTTCTACAGATTTATTATTAGTACCTACCTACTTATGTCGATATGTTTCAGTGGCTTATTTTGCTATGAAAAATGTTTTTTCTTCTTGTGGACGTTACGTACTTGCTTTGTGACTTGTATATCGTCGCACTTGATAAACAAGTGACATTATTTTCTAGTACGTAGGTATGAATAAAAATTATTGAAATTGAAACACATTGAGACGTAGAAGCATTCAATCAAAATCATATGATCCCTTATGCCCATGGACCACAGCGACCACTTACCATCAGGTGCCCCGTGTGCCTGTTTACCAACCAATGCCATGAAAAAATATCACCCGCGACGTTACACATAGAAACGAGTACCTATGTAACTCTTCAACAGTTTTGTTATTTTCTTTAACTTAGCACATTCGTGTTTTGAATACAGTACGAATCATCATTTTTTGACTTTTCTAGACTACTGCATAAAAGAGGGGTTCTCAGTTCGGCTGTAGATATGTTTTTTTTTAAGGAATCCATGAGGCACACTAACGCAAAATTCTAGTTTTCGACCGCTCCCCCTGTTTTTCTCATGGTCCTACAGCCGAAAAACTAATGTTTATATAAATAGAAAGGGCATGTGTGACAATAGGTATATTAAATTATAGTTTACTATATTGCAGCTTACCTGACAAAACGTAGGCTACGATTTTGTTTCACATTTTTATCAAATAAATCTTGGTAGCATTAAAAAAAGAGTAACAAATTACAATAAAAAACATTCCCTTATATGTATATAAGCAATTATGCAAGGGTATATGTATACCCTTGCATATTATACATATAGTACACTTACAATAAGTCTGCAGAAAAGACACGTCTGTGACTTGAAAATTAAAAGAAACGATCAAGTCGAGGGGACTATATGTATAAACGATAGGTACTGAACAAAAAAAAAACGATTTTTGGAAAAATTGTATGCATGTGTGTAGGTATGTCCGGATTCAACTCGAAAACTACCGGTCAGATTGCAACAAAATTTGATATGGGATGGGGGTAGTTTATTACACTGGTCAACGCATATAATAGGCGACATATAGGCGGTAAAACGCATAGTTCCCGCGGGAACGCTACTACCGAATTCCACGCGGACAGAAGCTATTAGAGTTATTATAGGTCTAGACCGATATGTGTAGTTTTATTATACCCAAATATAAACGACGCCAAATAATTATGCGATCAATAATGCATATACCTACTTAAAAAGCGTCCTTCGCCTTTCGCATGTCTATTGAATTTCAAATAAAACCGTGGGTAGTGTTTTACTGTTTTTATCTACACCACTGCGGGTGACAATTTTATCTTTACGTTTACCTGAGCTCAATGCACTTAACACGACACGACTTAGAAGGCGCGGCAATTAAGGTAGAATGGACTCTGCATCAAAGGCTTAAGTGCTTCGCCGCGCGCCTTCTAAAGTGTGTCGTCCTACTTCCTTCCTAGGGGAAAACGTTAAAAAGACATTTGTTGCAAGAATTGATACAATGTTATGTTGTAAACATATTTGCTTAGTAAGTCCTCTTTCGTACCTTCTCATATAATCATACAAATACATAGGTAAGGAATTGGGCTCTATTCGAAGTCTTAAATAGGGACAGAATGATTCCGTATCGCTGCAGTTGCGCTCACGCGTCACAAGCGCTCAAGTTGAACTTTAAATCTAGCTGCTTAAAGTCCGGTTGCAACGCCGCAACGCGTGAGCGCAGCTATAGGAAATCTTCCTATCCCTATTTAAGACTTCGAATAGAATCCAATTACCTATACAGATAATAAGTACCTATGTAGTTGTTATTCCAACCAAACGATTTTAGTATCAGCGTCCCCCCGGTGCTTCTTATTAAGACTATCCTGCACTGTTTTTATTTTGCATCCTCAATCATAGATTCGGTTTGAGGTTAAGTATTATAGTATTATGATATTTATGATTCTTTCAAACCGAGTATTAAATCGAGGATATGTAGTGTACACACATTATGTTTCAAGAACAGTACGGAAGGGCACTGGGTGTTTCTTAATTGTTCATTCAAATTCAAAAGGAGAGAAAAAGATAAAATATATGAATTGCGTCATATTTTAATTTACGTCTTGAAAACACTTGGCTGTTTATTTTAAACTGCTTGTTATAAATTATTTGTTTAAAAAAACTAAAACGACGCTTTGAAATTTCCGGGTCCACGTGCGAGCTCCATCATAAGATCAGCTCGGTGGTACCATAACCATTACATCGTCATCAAAGTTACAATATACCTGCGAAGTTTCATCATGATATGATCATTAGAAGTGGGTTAAAAGCTTGTAAGATTCCTTAAGGCCGTTCTCTGATCTAGCATCGTCAAATTGCTCATGTAAGAACATACTTTTCTAAGAAACGTTAAAAGTTAAAAATATAAAAAAACATATGTTATATTTGATTATATCATCATTACATTGACAGCTTTCGTTACACGTTTCGCGATACAATTTAATTCCAAAGTAACCTCTAACTCGGACTTTTAATCCAGCTTTACTCCAGTTTATATCAAATAGTGGTTAAACTAAATATAACAGAAAAATGATGCATATTATATGCATACATTGACAGCATATGCTTTGCCATGCCATAAATGCCATGTTTTAGACGGTATTTTTATAGAAATTGGAATGTGTTAAATACTAAAAAAATATTTTTGTTAGTTACACGACGGCCTAATAAAAGCGTTGTAAAAGTGAATATAATAAATTGAAAAAATACTTTAAACTGAGTGATGGAAAATTAGCAATAGCTACAAATATGCGCGATATCTTTTGTTTCCAATATATGTAGTCGTATTGGAAACAAAAGATAAGTAGGTAACGCATATATACGATGTGTCGCATAATTTACATACATAATAGTAAATATGTGTTATTGTATTACATACTAGGTGATTTATGACCGTGGCATTGATTAGTAGCGCATACGGCAAGTCAATACAAAACAGAAGGTAATACGCAATTTCATTAAATATTCATAAACAATATATTAACTTTCGTAAAATTTTACCTCTGGACAACCCACAACCACGTCGAGAAGACCAAAAAAATGACAATCCGCCAAACAGATGCTCCGTTTTGAAGTGATGCCATTATTATTTACAAACATATTAGGCGATTATTTCTATATTTACTAGCTATTTTCCGCAGTATAACACACGTACGTCCCATTTTCCCCGTTCCCTTAGGACCTTCTGGAAATCCTCTATCATATCAATCTCTGACCAGTAGTACCTACCTACTTACCGGGTGTGCGTCGATTAGTCAATCAGTCAGTCAATAACGAAAGATTTTTTATAAATTGATACAAGATATACAGCGTGGAATTCCGTAAGGGCGTTCTCGCGGGAACTTTCCTGTGATAAAATCTCTTAAAATCGCTTTTTTAAAAAAAATAAGAAGTATCGTATCTGAAGTATCGTTTATATAGTCCCCTCGACTTGATAGTTTTATTTAATTTTCAAGTTAGGTACAGGCGCGACTTCTTCTACAGACTTATTATTAGTTATTATTATTATAGATATGAATGGATGATGATGATGTAAGTACTTATGTTCCTGTTCGTGTTTCCAGCGACTCTGATCACGGCGGCGGCGGGCACGACGGTGGGCTGGACGTCACCGACGCTGCCCCTCCTGCTGGCCCCCGACTCTCCCATCGAGACCTCCGCCGACCAGAGCTCCTGGATCGCCTCGCTTATGATCCTCTTTTCTGGTAACGGTTCTATCAACTAAGTATTTCTTGTTTTTATTAGGTCCCATTTGTCAAGGTTTGTAACTAATAATACGATATACTGGATTCTCGTGTAAATTTGTATAAATGACGTGTAAAAGTGCCCAGATTATGGCCTATTTGCTGAATTAATAATTTGATTTGATTTTATGGGAACAAAATGAGAGGAGTTTGTTAGAAAAACTGTTACAACATATAGGTACTTACTTCTAAGATGTTTTTACTCGTAGAAAATGCTTCATTAGGGAAGGGATTGCAAATAGCAAAGAATACAAAGAACACATTTGGTATCTAAGATCTATCTATATTCAACTAATATAATCTACAAACTAAGGTAACAATGAACGAATAAATACATTATATCTTTAAAATTATCAATGAGGAGACTTTATCTCACTCATCGGAATAAATTTCTAATTAGAGTTCATCGTAGAAAAATATCCGTTAAACTAACTTCAATCGGTCGGCCGACATAGTCATATGTACAATGTACATTGCGTAAGATTCATCAGCGTTATCAGTTGATGACAAAATCATCATTTAAACCATGACACATACTTCTTGTACAACAGGCGGTCAGATTAATTAAAATGACACGCTTCTTCTTCGTCTAGGTTCGTCTGCCGTCAGCGGTCAGTTTCACAACAAATTGAAACTTTTAATTAAAACATCAACTTAGGTATATACCAAAGTCGATATTTTAGACTTAGCAGGTAGTAGCGGTAACATATCAGAGCTACACTACCAGATCGGTCTCTCCTCAGTTCACATAATTCTTATTGACATGAAATATCAAGCAACATAATTAGACGACATATTTTAATTTTTAATCATTTTATCAAATTTAATAAAATTTCAATCCATTTTCAATTAATTATTTCAAATTAATATTTATACTTATCATCATCATCATCATTTCAGCCGAAAGACGTCCACTGCTGGACATAGGCCTCCCCCAAGGCTCGCCACTCAGACCGGTCCTGTGCTACTTGCTTCCACCGGTTTCCCGCAACCTTCACGAGATATATACTTATATACTTAAATAAATTTATTGTAATCCATTATATTTGCGGCCATCACTTTATCTGACTGAAGACTTCCCACTCGTTAATCATGTCCAAAAACGATTCAAATTATGTCAAATTATCTATGACGTTAGCAGGATAAAAAATATCGTGCCTTTATCGCGGCTCGTTGATCCACCCATGAACAACGTTAATTTTGGTAGGTTCGGTGTTACGCTTGGGTTCGCGATCCTCACCATTGAAGGCTCAAGCCAGAAGAATATACAGGTTGATCTCCAAAATTCACAAACGAACCTGAACTAAGGAATAGGTAGTTTTACACTTCACTAGTAGGTATGCGTCGTAAAACACATGATGAAATATTTCAAGATACCCTAAATAAATACCTATTCAGATAATGAAGAATGGAATTACATCGGATTATCTTTATGTTGCAAAACTATTCGATAAAGAGGCGCAAGGCTAGTACATAGTGTTAACATTTACTAATGATAATGTTTCCAATAGAGATAAATACTATGTTGTTCTTCCAATGCATCCTGTCCTTTATATCAGTAATTGAAGGATGTGTGACATTTCCGGGATTTGCGATTACTCTTTCATTGTAGCATTTGTAAAGTTTATTAAGTATTCATATTTTATTTTTCCGCAATTTCATCAGTTGGTAGGTACCCGAATGCTTGCACGAGTTTGTCAAAACTATTCTATTAATAAAAAGTGTCACACGCTACGACTCAGGCATGGATTCGCAGAATAGGTAGTCCATAAAAACACAAAGTCAGATCAAATACACTCGTCGGCATGGCTGTATGCATAGCTATCATAATCGATCGTCAGCATGAGCCATAGGTACCTACAAATGTCAGCGAAATAGTTCACGTCTAAATCACTGAACTACTCAATATTCAATTGCTATACAAAGTTCAAAACGATTTTTTTAGCAGATGAACACTCCAAAAAGCTCAAAGCAATTATTAACTATAGGACGATAAGTTTAGTCTTTATTTGTCCAAAACATGTAATGCCCGTGTTTGACTTTACTACTACAGCCTATTTGCGTCCCACTGCTGGCCACAAGCCTCCTCTCATTAAAAGAGGGTTTGGGCTATAGTACCCACGTGGGCCCAGTGCGGGACTTCATACACATCTTTGAATTACTTCGCAGATGCGTGCAGGTTTCCTCGCGATGTTTTCCTTCACCGAAAAGCTCAGTGGTAAATTCAAATTGAATTTCGCACATAAGTAAACTAGAAGTGCGACAACCCCCGACCCTCTGCATGAGAGGCGGTAGGTCGAACCACTAGGCCACCAGGGCTTTTTAACTTAACACATAAATATTTGTTTATTTAGAGTTGACAATTGGTTTCTCCACTCGTCAAGACTATTAGGAATACTTTGGCAGCTGCAAAATTGCTCAATATTTTGTAATGCGATCCAACCGTATTCAAACTTTTGTAGGACGCTGTCTATAATCTATTTTTATTCTTCTAATTTCAGCGGCGAGTCCGATTCCGGCGTCATACCTGGCGGACCGCATCGGGACCAAGAAGACGCTGCTGCTGGCGGCGGTGCCCTACATCGTGGGCTGGGTGCTGGTCATGTTTGCGGGCAACATCCCCACCATTTACGCCTCCCGGCTCATCTCCGGCCTGGGCTATGGTATCGCGTATACCGCCGCTCCAATGTACTTGGGGGAAATAGCCTCGGATGAAGTCCGCGGCGCTATGACCACCCTCATCACTGTCATGTCAAAGGTATGTTTGCACTTGATTTGCTTTGTTCATCCAATTTTCTCTGAAATATGCAGAAAAAGTTTAGGATATATCTTGCAATTTAATATAAGTACTCCTCTTTGAATGACTTCTTAATACTGCGTTGTATACTTTTCAGTTTGGAATCCTGTCTCAATACGCCATCGGCCCATATGTGTCAATGCTGGGTCTGGCCAGCTTCAACATAGCCATACCTATTCTGTTCGTGGTAACGTTCAGCACAATGCCGGAATCTCCGTATTATTTCCTGAAATCTGGACAGCCAGAACAAGCAGAGAGATCTCTCAGGAAACTCCGCGGCAGAAGCTACATGCGCGGCGAACTGGACAGTATGACACATTTGGTGAACGAAAACATGAAAGAGAAAAGTCGGTGGAAGGACTTGTTAACTGTTGGTGGGAACAGAAAAGGCCTTATAATTCTGTACGGCATATATTTCACGCAACAGTTCTGCGGAAGCACTGCCGTTATAGCTTATGCGCAGCAAATTTTCGGCGCTGCGGAAGGTGGCCTGGGAGCCAAGGAATCGTGCATTCTGTTCGGCGTGGTGCAGCTACTAACATCTGCGATTTCGTCGCAACTAGTTGATAGATTGGGCAGGAAGCCTCTTCTACTGGCTTCCTCCTGTGGCGTTGGCCTAGCCAACATTATCATAGGGGCATATTTCTTCATGAAACATGAAAACAGCGAGTACGTCGTTAGTATAAGATTTATTCCTATTATTGTGATACCTATATTTATATTTTCGTACACCATAGGATTAGCCACAGTGCCTTTTGCTATAACGTCTGAAATATTTCCCACAAACATTAAATCAAAAGCTACGTGTGCGATACAGATATTTGTGGCTTTGATGACATTTGCCGTTACCAAGTTATACCAGGTAATAGCCGACAATTTGGGCAAGTATGTTGCATTTTGGGCCTTCGGAGGGCTGTCGGTGGCTGGTGTGATATTCATTTTAATCCTACTGCCTGAAACTAAGGGCCAATCGTTTGCTGCTATCCAAGACAAGTTGTACAAAAGTGAAAAAGTGGTGTACGAAAGGAGCGATGATGACATAGACAGGGTGAAACTTAACATTTAAGGTGAATGTTGCATTTTGTGACTATATTGATGAAAATAAATTGTCATACACGTCAATATAAACGAACAATGCATATCGCATGATTTCTATTATATTGGTACGACTTATTTGATTGAATATGCATGAAGTAGTCACGAAATAGCTACAAATTGTATGTAATAGAGAAAGAATACATATATTTAAAATGTAAAGAATGGTGTGAAAAACTATTTATTTAAGAATTTGTCAGTATTTATCCATTATTCAAGCAGCTTGAATAACGACGTTCTCAGCCAGTGTGATATTTAAAGTACCTACTAGAATATTACACTATACGAAGTTTTATAATGTGATAAGAAAAGCCTCGGCTTATTTTATAACCATTATAGTATTTTTAATCAAAAGAAACCTGCTATAAGCAGGTAGATACTTATAATCAGTAGCACATTTTTTTCACATTACATATTGTTTAATAAATTGGTTACATTACACATTTTTTATTAATATGTTTCTTGATTGACTTGCTTATAATTCATCGTCATCATTATCATCGTCATGCCAGCCGAAAGACGTCCCTGCTTGACATGGGACTTATAATTAATAATACTTTGTTCCAAAATAATGTGACGAATAGTTATTTACAGCGTGCATTGATTGTATCATTAAATTAATTGTTATTTTATTAGTTCTTATTCCTTAATTTTATAAAAATTCAAATATTTGGTGAGTTATTTCACTGTCATGTCCAATGAATATTTTTTCTGTAGGAGTTAATCTCGAATATTTTTTGTGTTCAACAGATAAACAAATTATGGCCGTAAAACACTGTACTTACCAGTAACTCTGTACTTATGTTTATATGTAGAGATAGGTATAGTTTAAGATCCAAGGGTTAATTTTGGAACTTCGAAGGCTCTAACATTTTAAACAAGATAACATTTAAAATGTTATATTCTTATTTTCCTTAGTACTTTTTAAACGAATCAGTAAGTATGTTATATATTACCTAGCTTTGCTTAAGAACAATTGATTTAAAATATAAGTTTCTACTAATAGCTGTCCTACTTAATAGTGCTCGAAACTCAAAAATTTACCTACAGTTTAGTGCGTAAATTATTTCAACAACTATGATATTTAAACGTGTTACATTCTTTCGTTCTCTGAAACGAGTCTAACCTATATATTTTTCAGTCCGTCAATGCTATAGCATTCGTTTGACGAAAAATGAAACAAAAAAATCTAGGTAATAGTGTACATCACTCACGCGCTGAGTCCATGCTCCGTTTTTGCGAAGTTCACTGACCTGTCGAGTGTCGATTCAAGAACAACTATGGAAGTTTTTCATTCGGTCATTTTGATTAGTCCAGTGATTGGCTGTTTATTGTCTATTTTGTGTACTGCAAAAGTAGTCTTGCTTCAATCAGAATAAGGCTCTTTGTGCAATGAGGATATGAGTTTAGCAAAGCAACGAGCCCGGTATTCTACTTAACAGTCGAGATGAATCATTACGAGTATATATCTTTATAATTTATAGTTCGAAATGTGATATGCATTTATAACCATCGTTGCTACTTTGTAGATCGAATCCGGAATGTAATTAATACAGATAAGTCAGTAAGAGTGGGGACTCTTACTGACTTATAGCGTCCTGGGGAGGACGCTCCTTTCTCCATACAAACGTAGTTACGTTTTATTTCGCAAACTACTTATCAGATTGGCACCAAATTTTACAAGTAACATGTAGTAGAGATATTAGTGTCCAAAATACACTTTGATTCTAAATAAATTGAATAACAAAGAAACTAGGCCTCCATACAAACTTTTGAAGTTTGTTGAAATTTAACTGTGTTTTAACATGAGTTTTTTGGCTGAAATTTAACTGTGTTTTATTTTACCACGACTTTTACTAATTTCGGACATTCTCAATAATGATTTTATTATGTGTAACAAGTTACGAGTCAATCTGTTAAGTAATTTGGGAATAAAAGCGAAACTACGTTTGTATGAAAAGTTGAGAAACGCTGTGCGTACTGGGGACTCTTAAGTACTGATAGCATCCTGTAACTAGACAAGTCACTGACGTCACATACAATTCCCCTCAGGTAATGTCGATAATGAAGTCAAAGGTGCTTACGCAAATTATAAAATTATCATAAATTGGTAATAACTAGCGACTACTTATATACACACCATTACTTGTATAAGTAGGTATGTACTGCCTGAGGACTTCGCTGGCATAATCTTGTTGCTTGATATTAGAGGTGAGGAGACATTTAAATCGTTACAGTTATAATCTTAAAAAATCTAAACTGTAGAAATAATTGATAAAATTTTCCATTCGAGTTAACATGGAAGAAAAACAAACACAGTGTTTTGTGAAATACAAGAAGTACTTACCTTAGTATGTAAATACTACGTCAGTGTTGGTACCTATCAGCCATTTGCTCTCGTATGATAGATATGAAAAAAAAATCTTTCATAGGCTTAAATATAAAACGAAAGTTAATAACTATGGTAAGTTTTTGTCTTGTTACTTTAATTTCCTGAGTATATTTATAAAAATACATGGGATACAATCTCTATCGCATGTCAGTAACTGTTACTGATTATTTTGTTTCGATAAATACGAATTTGTGTTAAAATGCGTAAAAGGCCGGTCCAGTTTTCCCTGTCATAAAGTTACAACTAATAGATAATAGATAATCTTGAATTATTGACATTAGTGAAAATATGTTTTTAGACATTTTGTATAATATAACGATTTTATACCTAACCTACCATTTTATAAATCCCATGAAGATTTAAGTATTTAAAGTGAGAAACTGACTTTGTCAAACAAACAATTCACGTCTTCGATGGATGAATGAATCGTTAATGGAAGATGAAAATTCAGGTCTCTATGAATTGAAATAGTAAATATCCTAGCCGATGCATACTATTAGATACCTATTTCCGGAGACGATGCTCTATCCTAATTTCCAAGCACTTCCTTGCTGAGCTATTCTGGAGCGCTAAGTGGTGTTGTTTATACACAGTATCTAATACCTAGCTAGGCTAGACATGATAGAAGCTCCCGCACAGTGATCTTCCTAACGGCATAGCGAGAATTCCAGTACCGATTGTTCGATTATTCCAGTATAATGTTGTCTCATAATATAATCAAATGGGTCTTTGCAAGAAACTTTATGTTCGGAATTGAACTTCCTTAGATTAGAAAGAGATCACAGTTGAATATGAAAGCGCTATTAAGGCCGACTTACAGCAACGCTGCTATGATGGGGCTAGTCTCTAACTCAAGTTAAATTCATACAAATAAATCTGAGTTAAGCGGTTAACCCGAAGTTAACAGCTTGGTGCAAGTGAGCCTAAGGTAGTTTTGGTGGCGAAGTAAAATTTAATACTTCATTCTAAAATCGTATTTTTTTTTCAATTGAAAACGGTTTTGTTTTACGTTATAAGTAGATACTTACAGGGACAATGTAATTATATTAACACAACAATCAAATTCTTTATATTAAGGCGTACATCGGAAATAGCCAGGGAGCTTAAAATTTTCATACTTCGCCTGCACAGCGCCATCTAATTGTAGCTCATGGAGTTCAAATTTGTATCCAGGTTACCTAGGCAGCGACATCTATTATCGCATTTAACACTTATTTTGGGCGTACGCTGATTTGTTTGAAGGTTCTAGGTAGATTCTAAATTTATCTTACTTCAGTTACTTCTTCTATGATACTTGTCTTGTCCCTTCAAATGGTTAATTAAGAGATTTTATAATATTTTATTGTTATTTTTTACATTCCCGTTATAATTATAGCTTAATGTTCTTTGGAAAATATGTGTGTTGTTTCAATGAAAATGTAAAATGGGCTAGGGGAAGTACGTACAAAATGACAGGGTATTTTGTTTTTGAATTATATTTCTTTATTTAACGTAATTATAATCATTCTCAATTTTTTATAATGTTCTTTGGTTCATTAACTATCAGTTACATAAAGCTTAAATTCAATAGGAACCATGTTAACCTTTAAATTATTATTAATTCAAATGTATCTGAAAAACCATTTTGTCCATATAGTATGGACAAAATGACATATAGGGTAAGGACATAATGACATACTTAAAGTTTAAGAACATGGTTCACAAATAAATTGTTTGGTCCTCTTTGGGACATCAGCACATGAAGCTTGAGCCCAACGAGAACAAGTCATACATCGTAAGCAGATTTCCCAGAGTTTAGAATGGTAAAAAATGTCGTTACAGTAAATACACAGGCAGTCGTCATCGTCGTGCCCTGTCTCGGCAGTAAAATCTTCATTACTATAGCTCTGAAGCTATCTTCGACATAAGTGGTTTTCCGCTACCGCATCGACTTTTCTGGTGGTTTCTGCGTGTTTTTGAAAGCAGGAAAACCATATGTTATTGCGGCCAACTCCCATCCCATTTTATTTTGCCTCCATACTTCAATAGCTTTTTTCCATGGATTCTTGGCTCCAAGACTGCCGATAAGTTTTTCTTTCCTAGTTTCGTGGCATGTCACCTGAATAAATAATAGACTTTAGTTAACAGAACCTGTAGTAAGGACAAAATGACATGCTATGTAATTTTGTCCTGAGTATAGGTATGTCATTTTGTCCAACTGTATACAAGAAACATAAAAATATCATATTTAATTCAAATAACTGATGATCGATTTAAAATTCATTAAAATTACAAGGTTCACTTATAATTCATCGATTTCAATGTACAAAATCGTAAATAATGGCATAAAACTTACCAAAAACATAGATGAACTCCCTTCAAAAATTAAACTTTGGCGGCCTCGAAACACGTTCTCACTCGAGCGCTCGAGGTCTCACAGGATTGTAAACATGGAAGACATCACGTGTTGCGATGACAGGCGCCGCACTGCAGCCCGCCAATTTCGAAATAAGCCCGGGGTGTCATTTTGTCCGTATATGTCATTTTGTCCGTATTTCCCCTACTTAAGCCGACGCAAATAATTAATGTGCCTTAATAAAAAATTTATTAAATGTTTTCAGTGTTTTTCTGCATCCTTCATTAATTAGTACAAATAAGAATAAGTAAATACTTAATATTTTCTTACTGTTTCAAAAATCGTTCAAAACCCCTGGTGGCGTGTTTCGACCTAGGTACCACCTCTCTTGCAGAGGGTCGGGGGTTCAAATCTGACTAGCAACTCTGCGTTCACGTATGTGCGAAATTCAGTTTGAATTTTCGGTTAAGGAAAACATCGTGAGGAAACCCGCAATGGAGTAAATAAATATTTTTCCTTGCGTTATGACATTCTTTCTCCTGAAGATAGTCACTGAATTCTTGCAACAGATAGAATGCAAACACTACGCACAGTAGCCAAGATAAGAATAATAATTTATGTGTGTGTAATTTAAGTGGAGCATGAAATACTAGCGAGCCAATGGAAATAAATGATTCCAAGAACCACCTTAAACAAATACCAACAAAACTTCCACTACTGGAAAATTCTTCGGAAGTGATATGCTTATCTGGCTTATTTTTGTTGACAGTAGGTAAGTATCAATGTTTATTTGTTAAGCCAAGGATAAAGTAAGGAGCCCTTTAATTTCAGGATAGGTAATTTTAAGGAAGACGTGTAAGTTGAGTATTTCTAAATAAGTAGCCAAATGAAATATTTTTCAGTACGGAAGAGAATAATGATGTTGAGGAATTATCGAAATCTGCCTTTTGTTTCTCTTAAGTAAGTAAAAAAAATGGTACCGAGGGGAAAATGAGGAAAATTCATTCTATTTCGTAACTATTGTAAATATAGTAAAGTGCCCAGATGTGGCCAGGCCTATAAGTAAACTTATAGGAGCGAGCCGGAATCGAACTCCCGACCCTCTGCATAAGAGGCGGTAGGTCGATCCACTAACCCACCACGGCTTACCTTCACCACATGGAAACCGAAACCAAATCCAGTTGACCATCAATCATGGTATTAGCGGCAGGTACTGTTCAGTGGTTGGCTTCTTGTAAATCTTTTCTCTTTCTTTTTTCGGTGAAGGAAAACATCGCGAGGAAACCTGCACGCATCTGCGAAGCAATTCAAAAATGTGTGTGAAGTCCCCAATTTTCTCCAGCATAGGACTTTCAATTCACATCTAAATCCTCGACGGGGTTGTAAACACGAGGATAGCCCTTATCGAAGTCATTCATTATTTTGATTGCTTGCTTAAGATTGCGCCACATTGAGACAAGATCTTAATTATTGCTTTTACAGAACTTTCATATATATAGCGCTATCTTTTAAATTACTTTCGGAGTTGATAATTCTTTCGCTGAGTGCACGCGTGATTATCATGATCATGATGAATGATAGCCCACCCATCAACCAATATGCACTTTGAATAAGCCACGGGGGGTGCGCGTGCGCAGGCGTCGCCATTCTGTAGAAGAAGTCGCGTCTGAAACTTGAAAATTAAAAGAAACTATCAAGTCGTGGGGTTTTTATAAACGATACTGCAGGACACAAAATAACCAGTTTTAGAAAAATTGACTGTGTGTAATGCATGTATATGTCCGAATTTAACTACTGGGCGGATTGCAACAATGGTTTGGGGTATTTTATAACACTGGTCAACATATAGGCTACTTTTTATCCCGGAAAAACGCATAGTTCCCGCGGGAACGCTATTTCCGAATTCTACGCGGACGAAGTCGCGGGCAGAACCTAGTTTCAATTCAACATATGATAATCATGGCGGTGCTTCATTATCTCATTTTTTAAATATAAAAAGATTGACAAACAGGCAGATGGCCCACCTGGTGGTAAGTGGCCATAGCTGCCTATAGACATTTGTAACATCAGGGGCGTCACCAATGCGTTGCCGATCTCGAAAGGGGAGGAGGATAGAGCGTATGGGATAAGGGAGGATAGGTGACATGGGATTAGGGAAGATGGGATATAAGGATAGGGAAAAGGACAGCCCCCCGGTTCTCTCACTCACAGTACGAAACGCAATAGCGAACTTACTTTACGCCGATATTCTGTGAGAGTGTGGTACTGCCCTGGACGAGCCGGCCCCATTCGAGCAATAATTTAATATTATTGCTAGGCTACCACAAAAATATTCATATGAATGCGAGTGTAGCTCGTTGAATGGAGGATCTTAGTGGATTAATTGTGAACTTATATCTAAGTGGTGGGTGTATCTTGGAAGCCGTGGTGGCCTAGTGGTTCGACCTACCGCCTCTCATGCCGAGGGTCAGGGGTTCGATTCCGGCTCGCAACTCTAAGTTTACTTATGTGCGAAATTCAATTTGAATTTACCACTGAGCTTTTCGGTGAAGGAAAACATCGTGAGGAAACCTGCACGCATTTGCGAAGTAATTCAAAGATGTGTGTGAAGTCCCCAATCCGCACTGGGCCCGCGTGGGGACTATAGCCCAAACCCTCTCGTGATGAGAGGAGGCCTGTGCTCAGCAGTGGGACGCAAATAGGCTGTAGTAGTAGTAGTAGTATATCTAAGTAGGTAAATAATATTGCGTATATACGATTAAGTTAATTATTACCACTGCTCGACATAGGCCTTCCCCAAGGCTCACCACTCAGACCGGGCTTGTGCCATTCGGACCCACCCTAGGTATTTTCTCGATATTTACCAGATCATCGTTCTATCTTCTTGGAAGACTTCTCACAGGTCTGACAGGTAGGCGGAAGCCACTCGAAACTTTCAGGCCGTTTTCACACCTCCGCCGCAGATTTCAAACAGCGGTATCGCTGAACATTTGCCATCGTTTGTCCATTATACACATCTTTGACGCCGTTCAGATCTCCGCCGTGGAACAGAAATAGCGGTTTGAACGCGGAGATGTGAACGGCGTCAAGGATGTGTATAATGGACAAACGATCGCAAATGTTCAGCAGTACCGCTATTTCCAATCCACGGCAGAGGTGTTAAAACAGCCTCTGGACCCATCAGTTATCAGTCCTACGAGCAAAGTGCCCCGCATGATACCACTTAGGCTTCGCATGTCAGTCACGCAAAGAAACCCCGAATATATCTTCAACAAACTTCCGTCAAATATCAAGGATGCGCCTTCTTATGGGTTGTATGTTAGTAGGTTAAAAACATTTTTAATTAGTGAATCATATTATAGTATAAGTGAGTTCTTTGACATTAATCTATAGTACCTATAATAAAAGAGCAGAACCCGGCGTGTCTGAACATAGAAAGAAAAGTTCAAAAAAAGGAACGGGGGTCTTAAGATGTATGGTAGACTACAAAACAGCGATTTTTAGAAATCTTTTCTGTCTGTCTGTCTGTTTGTTAGAGTTATTCGCCGAAACTACTGAACCGATTTGAATGTAGTTTTCAAGGGTAGATAGAGCATAATTTGGAGCAACATATAAGCTATGTTTGATTAAAATCGGATGTCGGAAAGAAAAGTTATCGGCAATTTTATATTCCACGCGTACGAAGTCGCGGGCAGAAGCTAATAATTAATAAAGAAATGAATTTTGACATCAGGGCTTATTCAAATTACTTAATTAAGAAGACTGCAGACCATTTCAGATTTGTTAGATATAAGAATAATTATGTCATGTTATAAAGTACCTAATTAATATTGCAAGTAATTTTATTATTATTTTGCATCTACTTTTATAATTCATGTATTTTTGACGTGTGCTTATGCAATACATTATTTTGAATTGAATTGAATATAGCGCTCTCGATTGCCTTTTAAGTATTTTATTTGATTTTGATCGGACGTGGTGCGTGAAATCCTCTGTATGTTTCTAGAGAGAGAAAAGTTGATCAAGGCTTCATCAGATAGACGGAAATATCACGTACAGTGGAAAAATGTAATCTGATACAGATTTGAATTTCTGTTTTGTCATTAGTAAAACTAAATCATCATGACTGCGATAAAAAATATAATCACATCTTTAGAATAATCTCTGTTTATCTAATCAACACAAATAAACAACGTATCGGCTTTTTGACCGGTATAGCTGTATTTAGCAATGAGTTCCAATCGGTGTCACGGTTCGTTAATTGGATTACCTATATTGGACTAACTGTTGCCGCCGGCTTTCCATATGTATAAATTATATAGAACTACTAGGATTATCCACTATACAATATTATAAAAAGCGACAGTCACTCTGTCTGTCTGTTACCTCTTCACGCTTAATCCAACTACCAACTTGACAAATGTGGGTATGGAGATAGTTTGATACAAACGATCTATTTTCACCCGATCAGTTCGATCGCCGAGGTATTATTTCTTAGTGATAGGCAACTAGTGGCAACTACTCGTACTAATCAATCAAAGGTTGTATTAAATATGGATGGAATGAATGCAGTTAGGTTCTTACATTCAATGTCTGTATTCCGTCGGTTTTGTTTAGCCCACAGGCATAGAATAGGTAATATTGTTATAGATAAATTCAATTAAATCACAGTGCACTAGAAAATTCCTCCATGCGTATTTGTGCGTTGTTTACATTAATAGAACTAAGAATGTAAACAAAACGCGACCGTTTTTGATCTTCGCTTGATTTCACACGATCGCGTGAAAGTTGGAAGTAATAAATACAAACAAGTAAACAACCAAACATTAATATTTATCATATTAGTATAAGTACTACGTGGATAAATTTAGTGTTCCCTATTATTTAATTCTTATTGCTGATGATACAACCGGATAAGACCATGATATTTCCTTTATGTCGATGGTATAGGCAAACGAGCGCACAGCCCACCTAATGGTAAGTTGTTACTGCGGCCCATGGACACCGCAATCCTTTGATCCCCATTAAGAAAGCCTGAGGCCTAAGATGGAATGCCTCTGTGCCAGAAGTTTCACCGGCTGCCTTAACCCCCTACCGGAACACAACAGTGCGAGCACTGCTATTTGGCGGCATGCAGGTTAGCGGGGAAAGACGGTGATACCTCCCCGGACGGATCTAGCTCCAACCCTATCACTAGTCGATAAAAAAATATTCGTACTTGTGATCATGGGAATAAGGAATGGTTGTAGTACAACACAGATATTTTTAATTACCACATACTTAGTATCTCTCATTCTGTGGGTGTGTACCGTGAGCGTCATGATCACGATTGTTTAACATAGCCGGCAGTTGTGTAGATAAGGTACGGTTTATCAGCGCAGCACACATTGAAACACACGCGTACATTCAAAATTTATTTGCGTCGATGTATTCAGTTCAGCAATAAGCGCAGTAGCGAGAATTCACAGGTGGCTATTACGCAGTTAAACGATATTTTTTAATGTCGATAAAATTATTATCTGCATGTATCACATTGTTTAGGTAAGTATCACGATGGAATGTGTTTCTTTTAATTTAATTTTCGACCCTTGGCTGCCAATGACAAGCCCTCCCTACCCTAATACATTATCTATGAAATGTTTGTCCTGTTCTGTGTTGTCTGTTTGTGAAAAGGGTAAATAGAATACAGACAGGTAAGCAAAACATTAAAAGGAAATTCATTTTTTTTTCTGCAGCTACGAATTTTTCTTGTTTAACTTTTAACATTAACACCCAAAATATCTACGGCAAAACTTTACAACGACGAAACTTCCACGGTTTAAAAAGCAAATTAATAAGCCTCTTAGTGCGGACATTAATATTATTCACGGACCCCATTAAACCTTTTCCTCGAGTGAGATTTATCGTAGCTTAAAACGTAGGAGCGACAAATAAGCCTTATAAATCGATTGATATAACTCTACTAGTTTTGATAATCAACCTCCCGGCCTCCCAACGTTCGTGTGTACGTCCCACTATAAAATGTTCCACATGTAGAGCTGCCAACGTGTCTATACGGACACGCACACACACGGGATTGCGCTTGTGTGAGTTTTCACGCGACGGCCCGCTGATCACATGTCGGCATTCCGACGTGCTTCAAACTGCTGTCCAAAAGACTACTTGCATTTTTCTTGTGACAGGGGAATGTTTTATCCTTGAGAAAATTCTTTGTGCCGAACTGGGACAAACTTAGCACCTCTGACAGAAGTTCCGTTATGCAAAAAAGTATTCGCTATGACTACATGTAGGAGCCAATTTTAATGGGTAGACCTGCCTACATACATAATTAAAAAATCCCATCTTTACTCTTCTGTCTAATCTTGTGCTTGGCAATGGGGGTAAATAAAGAAAGCTCATATTTACGACCTTCAAAGCTATAGTTATAATTAAGTAAGTATATTGGATAAAATCTATGTGTCCTCTAATAAGTTCGAAGGATAAAATAACTATGTACCTACTTGGTGTGAAAAAAACCAACAGAGGCCTATGTCCTATGTCCAGCAGTGTCCAGAAGTGGACGTCTTTCGGCTGATGGTGATGATGATGATGTGAAGAAAACTTTGGAGACGTTATGGGAATAAAAATAAATAAAAAAGCGAAAAAAAGCTGTATAGCGATGAAATTTATTTTACAACAAAGCTCTTAAAAAATTTAAAAACCACTTGAAATCATTGATCGATACAAACGTATTACTGGGTCCATATGGCCGTTTACTGTCACTGCTGGAAGAATCAGCAAAGTTTGCGCAGAATTTTTTTTTTTTTAATATTATTCATATACCTACTAGCTTCTGCCCACGACTTTGTCCGCATGGAATACGGTAAAGAGCGTTCCCGCGGGAACTATATGTTTTCCGGGATGAAAAGTAGCCTAGATGTTGACCGTGTTATAAACTACTTACCCCCATAACAAATTTTGTAGCAATCCGAACAATCGTTTTCGAGTTAAATCCCGACATACATACAGATTTTTTTCTAAAAGTCGTTTTTTTGTGTTCAGTGTCGTTTATAGTGCCCTCGACTTGATCGGCTTTTTTTTAATTTTCAAGTTACTGACGCTATTATTCTACAGATGTCTACTACTACTACAGCCTATTTGCGTCCCACTGCTGGGTACAGGCCTCCTCTCATCACGAGAGGGCTTGGGCTATAGTCCCTACGCGGGCCCAGTGCGGATTGGGGACTTCACACACATCTTTGAATGTCTTTGCAGATGCGTGCAGGTTTCCTCACGATGTTTTCCTTCACCGAAAAGCTCAGTGGTAAATCCAAATTGAAATACGCACATAAGTAAACTTAGAGGTGCGAGCCGGAATCGAACCCTGACCCTCTCCATGAGAGGCGGTAGGTCGAACCACTAGGCCACCACGGCTTCCCTACAGATGTCTAACTATATAGATTTAACTTCAACTCCAATATGACGTAACTACGCTATGATAGATATTTCAAATGTATATATGTATAAATTAAAAAAAAACATACCTAACAACCGCGATATCAGTCATGAAAATGTCAGTCATACATATTTAACAACGCTAATTTTTCAGTGTTGATAAGTAGTTATTACAGTTCTAGAATATTCTATTTACATAATTCGCACATTCATTTGTGTAAACAGTTATTATCGTTAGGTCAAATTTGGGTTCCAGTCGCATTTAGTGCGTGGCGCTCTGCGTAGGATTCACAAATTATTACCAAATAAATTAGGATTACGGTTCAAAATTACAAATTTAGGAGCGCATATTTAGGAGTTCGAATAAGTTAAAAAATATTGAAGTCAACGCTTTCTTAATATACCTACTTACATATATTAAAACTCAAAAATTTCAATGTAAAATTTTCCGTACCATTTATGGAAGTTTCAGATTACCTCACTACAGGTTTTCCATGGAAGAGGGCACGGTTGTTTGAAAAATTCAAACAAACATGCACATTTTCGTTCGGTGAATTTAATCGCCACATTTAACGGCATACATTTTTAAAATTGATCTAATGCATTCTACCGCGATTTTAAGGATACTTTATTATGCATGGAGATATACTATCTCAACAAGGTCAGATAGGCATCTCGTTTTATAATCTACTTTTATTTTAATGCGCAGGACAACCAACCAGTAACGTTTTTTACATCAGCCTTGGCCGTAAAGTGGGATTTTCTGCCCGCTACGCGGAGAGAAAATCTCACTTCCTGACCAAGGCAAGACGTAAAACTTTTGACAAACCACGGGCGTGATAATGCACTATTACGTGTTTCTTTCCGCTACCGAATTCGATTTATTTTAACTACACTCAACCACAATGAAACGGTTACTTTGTATAGGATTTTCCATACAAAGTTCATTCGGTTGAGTATACTTCGTAGTTAGCATAACTTACTCAATTAAATTTACCTCCATCAGTTAAAAAAATGGTAGGCAGATGAAACTTATTGAAAGGGCGCCAGACTTTTCATTTCAGATATTCAAATTACATTATACTTGGACTTCCATAAGTAACCTTATATTTATTCCAACTATATCACGGCTTTAACGATTTATATGAAAATTGCAATAAACCCCTATATTGCAATTTTCATATAAATCGTTAAAGCCGTTTCTAAGCCGTTTAAGGGTGCAAAAAAACAATCTGGCTAAACTTAGCCAGAACTCTGGTTAGCTATATCTGGGAAAACTAACGGGTACGGCAACCTAAATATGCTCAGTTTTAGTTTGATGAGGCATATCAGACCTAGGGTGGTGAATTCGTAAATGTCCCAGATCGCAGGTTTCTGTGGCCATAAATACCATAAATATGCGATCTGGGGCTTTACGAACTACCGCCCGTGGTTTGTCAAAAGTTTTACGTCGTGCCTTGGCCAAGAAGTGAGATTTTCTCTCCGCGTAGCGGGCAGAAAATCCCACTTTACGGCCAAGGGTGATGTAAAAGAATTTAAAATTGAATAATTGGGATGTTGACGTTTTGCAAAATGTTCTACATAATTTTTAAATAATAGCTAAACACTCAAATTTTTCTAAAAATCGTTATATATCATTTCTCATACTCTGAAAGAAGGTCATTGTTTGCTTAATTAGCGCGCAGAAAGTGGCTCATCGCTGCTCTAGAGCAGAAAAGTATTTTTTAATAATGTGACACTTTGAATCGTCGGCAACGGCGAAAGTCTATACAGCCACACCAATTAATTTTAAAATAAACGCATTTCTATTATGTTTAAGACAAATAACTAAAATATTTAATATAATGAACGCTAGTATACAAAATTTAGAGAAAAAACGAAATATTTCTAGTTTAAAACATTAAATCAGCTGGAAGCCGTGTCTAAAATAACTGGCTCGCATTGTGACGTTTAGCAAATGTTGCGTGAAAAAAAAGAAATGAAAAATAAAACGGGTTGCATCAAATAAGTAGGTGGACTCAAATCAACGTTAAATATGGCGCCAAGGTCATGCCATAGAGAAACGTCATTTTTTCCATAGTGAAAATCAACAGGCTCATCGTCGTTAATTTTATTGATGCAACTTACTACTTAGTCATGTAGTAGTAGTTAAGTAAATATTTAGGATTTAAAATAATAAATGATTAATCATGAGTGTTTCTGAAATGGACATAAACCGCTTGAATTAATAAGAAAATAGGCTCAAGCTGTTTAAGAGATCCTTTTACTGCCAATCTCTAAAGTATATGTACTTATAACGATTTCATTGAAGTAGCCGACCTAAAACAGTGAAATCCTTGCCCAGGCAAAGCTTGTTCACTTCTTACATAAATACTTATTTCAACTAATGATTAAATAAACATTGGGGCATCCGTATTAATATATTATTACGCATACATTATTCAAGATTATAAATTTTGTATTAGGTTTTTCTTTACCTTTACTTAACGTCGAAACGGCTGGACTGATTTTGATGTAATTTGGTATGGAGATAGTTCAAGACTCTAGAAATAATATAGAATAGTTTTTATCCCGATATTTTAATGGAATCGAGTATTCCATGGGCTAAACTATTTTTTAATACTTGTGTTTTATATAACTGGCTTGTTTTCTTTCCTCATATTCGAAATGAAAAGTAGAGTGTTTAACTCGGGTCGAAAGTACCCATTTCTGCCTCGAACTATCGGCGCTCGAACTCTGCAGAATTGGGTGTCTTTCAGCCCTCGGTTAACAATCAACTATTGTGTTCAGTATCGTTTATATGTATCTAGTCCCCTCGACTTGATAGTTTCTTTTAATTTTCAAGTTTCAGACGCGACTTCTTCTTCTGACTTATCTTCTTCTTCTTTCTTATATACTTATGTATAAAAATGAATCGCCGCGTGTTAGTCTGGCTAAGGCTCGAGAAATGCTGGACCTATTTGGCTGATTCTTTTTTTTTGTATTATTCTACGTGATTCTGGGAAGATTTAGAAAGAAAGAAAAACGGGGAAATAACTTTGTATGGGAATCCGTGGTGATACGAAGTTCACCGGGCCAGCTAGTTGGCAATAAAGATAAATTTAATCCGAAATGAAATTTCGTGTGCAGCTAAAATGTTTCCCGGTATTTATTTATTTCAGATCAAACTCGAGCGTTTAATATTCTTTATATTTGCATACGCCTTTAAAGCTCATAAATAACCATGTGTTTTGTTATTTGCACCGCTTCACTAAAGTCTTACCGTGTTACGTTTAAACCTAGAAAAGCTGGTAAAATATGTGAAACTTCTATAGAATATTTACTTAAAGCGAATGCAAATGTAATACCTATCAATTCTTTTATTAGAACGGTGAAAGTGGGTAAATTTGGGTACAAAGGTCGTTTTGAGCCGGCCAATCAGACAGCGCGGGAACAACAACGCCCTCTGACGTTTATCAGCAGGTTTCTTTCGGATGGTTTTCACGCAAGTAGGTACTCACCTACGAACATGAGAAAAAGGAAATGCGTCATCTATTTACACTCGCAATAATATATATCATATTGTAGTTGTGCAATCTATGAGTGGAATTACAGCTGGCGAAACAAACATTTCCTTCTTTTCTTGTTTTTTTTTTTAAGTATTATCTTCCCTATATTTTCAACCATTCAATTTATATTTTCTTTGCTCACAAGTCAATAGTTCTCATCTTTATCGTCAACGTCATCCGCATCATTATCATAATCATCATCCATAGGAAAGTGTGTTTGTTTGTATACTTATTTGTTTGTTTGCTTGTCCTTTCTTCACATCGCAACCAGTGGATCGATTTGGATAAAATTTGGTATGGAGATAAGTTGAGACCCGGGCAATAACTTTTTATCCCGATATTTCCACGAGAAAGGGTTTTCCTCAGGTCAAGCCCATGTTTCAATACATCTATAACTGTAACTGTCTATATGTACCTACCTATAGTACCTATCATCGGGTACGCAAATTTTGAGTCTTCACGGGACGAAGTTCGCGGGCATCGGCTAGTCTGATATAAAATGAAATCTCGTTTCGGAAGTAGAGTTACAATCGACAATTCGGCTGTCACTGCTTTGATTAAATACTGAATACTTAAGTATAATAAAATGATCAAGTTTATTGCTGTTAATGGCAACCTGGAGACTCGCCCACCCACACGTCTAGACGTTGCGGCATAGAGTCACCGGATGAGGTTTGTTTCTTAAAAACCGGACTCCGGAATAAAATAATAATATATTGGAAATGGAACATTTTACACAAATTGACCTAGACCCAAACTATGCAAAGCTTGTCCAATGTTAACGCCAGCCAGTTTCAATATAATATCGACAAGAAGATAATGAGTAGGTATCGCCGTATCACGCTAACGCTTAAATTATGTACCTACCTACTGTTAGTAATTCAAATTAGGTATATGTTTCCTTCTTTCTAAATCTTATGACTTGGTCTACTACGACAGCCTATTTGTGTCCCACTGCTGGGCACAGGCCTCCTCTCATCACGAGAGGGTCATGCCTTGGTCTATTTTGTAAAAATTCCAAATTGTTTATTTGTCTAAGGAAGGTTAACTCAAAATGTGCGACTGCATCTTGCATCGCTAAAAATAAGTTTTAAGTACTTATATTCCGGCACGACCCAACTTAGAAGGCGCGCGGATTAAGCAATAACAGACTCTGCGTCAACGGCTTAAGTGCTTCGTTGCGCGCCTTCTAAGTTGTGTTCTGCTATACCTACTAGCTTCTGCCCGCGACTTCGCCCGCGTGGAATTCGGTTATCACGCTCCCGCGGGAACTATGCGCTTTTCCGAGATAAAAAGTAGCCTATGTCCTTTCCCGGGACTCCAACTATCTCCATACCATACATTTCATCCAAATCGGTCCAGCGATTGAAGCGTGAAGAGGTAACAGACAGACAGACAGAGTTACTTTCGCATTTATAATATTAGTATGGATATACTTACATGTAAATTATTATAACATTGGCCATTTAAAACTGTCTTGGCAACAGTTCTCCGTACTCTCCTGTCCACTCCACCTGCCACTTCCTTGAACACCGCTTGCAGGTGGCTCCTGATTTTTCCCTGCTGGATTGATCAGTTTCTGCGCCTGGCCTTGCAAGTCACTCCCTTGTTCGGTTGGTAATTACTCTCTTTCCTAAAACAATTATATCACGTAAGTACTTTACCTCGTTGCATTTGTTAACAGTCTCATTGCGACTAGGTACGTATGTAAACATATGTGCTACGTACTTTCCCGGCATGCAAATGTTTAATGAACTGGCGAAGGATGTTCGCCGCCAACCTGTAGGGCTTTCCAGAACCAAGAATGGATAAACCTGTAATAAAACGAATGCAACTAATACCTACGCGGCATACGACACCTTATGCAACGAACGCGCATTTTGCAGCCTTCTTGCCGAGTGACCCCGTTATTAGGGCATTCCCGTTGCTTAATTATTGCGTGCGTGTGCCAATGAAACAAGCTGCGTGCAGTTACAGTACACTATTGTCAGTATTATTTTTGGATTAATGTCTAAAAATACTACATAGTGTCTCCACAAACATTCGGAGGCACGGTCGTTCGTTCCACCAGCGAGCAGCGAGTGCCGCGGACGCCGCGCCGCGTGCGGCTGCCGCGCACCGATATCGACCTTCTTCTTATCTCGACAAGAGCTACTCGCCGCCGCCGACAGCCACGCCGAGCGATAAACAACCAGCAAAAGTGTGCGCCCGCGCCGATTTACCTCATTCCATTCGACTCGCCGCGCCGCGATACGTTCGTTCGAGCTTCGACCCTAGTCGCTCACTCACCGCCGTCGCGTTACCACGACACGTCTCCACCTCGCTATGAGCCAGCAAGCCAACACATAAACCATCCAAAATGAAGCCTAATAAGTTATAACGTTTCTCATTTAAAACCATTTTTATTTTTAACATTGTGATATTTAGCTAGTTTCCGTTAATATTATTATATATTTAAAATAACCTAAAATGGATGAAAATTATTAGTATATTTTATATATTTAAAACCAATCAGTGCTCAAGATAATCTCATTCCAAAACGTCCAGTAACACATCGTTAGTCAAGAAAATTTAAGTAACTCATTTGCGATGACAGCCAAAACTCGTTCACATTGGAAGGAATATGCTACAGCACTATGTGGTAAGTCCGATTCAGTTTCTATAACATAACACATAACCTATGTTTTCGCCACGCCACGCATGGGAGCCGTGCTGGTGTGGCCCGTGTAGCGCTCGTCCATATACATTTTCACTTACTTTACACATGTGTACACCTTACCATTGTTTCACATCTTTACGTATAACGTATAACGATACTGTATAACGATAACGTTATCGCTTACCAAAACTTTTTCATTGCTTACTTCACCATTATACAGTTATTTGATTGAGGTAGTTATTATTTAGCTCTACCACCCTTTGTGAAGCTACTCTACTTTAATGTAATGAGTTACGCAGTACCTACTTCATTTCACACACAGTATCATAACATAACGCTATTGGTATATTTAGTTAGTTTTTAGTAGGTACAAACAGTAATTTTAATGTTACCTTTTCATGTAAGTAGTGAGTATATTACCACTTTGTAGTTGATTACGACTTTAGTCAATAAATTACCATCGATATACCATTCGAGGCTGGCGTAAAGAGGTTAGAGGTTATCACCTGGCTTCTTATAGCATGATTTTGAACTTACGTAGACGGTACATTACAAATATTCTTTACAATAAGTAGTATAGGTACAACTGGTTTATTCAAGAATGTGTAAGTATTCCCTTTTTACATGCCAATAGAAATAAGTTGCTACAAAATAACCTCAATGAATTCATTTGTAAAATTTAAGGCTTTTATTATAAAAGGTACACTTCTACTATCGACTTCACGTCAACTTCAATGCAATCCACATTTGAAATGCAATTTCTATTAAAACTGTGGAGATTGGATGCAGTTTTTGTACAGTTCTTACCTATGTCACACACAGTTCAAATGTATTCCATCTGAAGTAGATTAGTGGCCGTTGAAAAAGAACAATATATAGGTATTTCTCGGACTTTTTTCGGGGATTGATCTTTCCTTAATTTCCTTTTCCATTAATTACTCTTGTCAAAAATCAAATTAATGTACTTAACTTGGGATTTAATATTAAAATATTAATAAAAAGGTAAAATATTAAAATTTAATATTAAAATTTCGGATAGATAGGTAGTTCGTTGGCAGTACAATATACAAATAAATAAAATGGAAGAGACAATAATAACATTAATAACAGGCCATCTTTTTTTAACCCTCTCATGATGAGGGGAGGCCTGTGCCCAGCAGTGGGACGCAAATAGGCTGTCGTAGTATCCGAACCATTAGTGGCCCAACATCTCATATCTCATCATTGATTTTTTTGACTCATTTTAGCAATGACGTACAATCATGATCAATTAGGTCAACAAAACAAAACACGTAAGTAAGTACACACCTAATAAAAACGGAAATTACCACTAACAGCAGTGACAGTGACACATTGTTAGATAAAGTAGAGGAGTAAATAAAAGTTTATAAATCCCAAGCAAATACAAACAAGGCCGGGTTATTAAGCACTTTTACCAGCAAACACCTAAATTAGAACAGAACAGCTCTGACTCATTATGTACGTACGTAGATGACGTTGTGTTGCCTGCAATACCCTGATAATCCTGATGATGATAATCCTGATTATAAATCAGAGCATCTTAATCTGCTTATCAAAATAACAGTTGCATTGCAAAATGCAAATCATGTTTTTATTGACTTTTAGAGAATGCAATTAATGATCGCCCGCGACCTACATGCAATATGCATACCTACCCGGAAATTGGTGACTTAAAGCGTCAATTAAATAAATAAGCAATAAATATCTCTTATCTCAAGGCTAGCCTAACAGACAGTCCAAACTAATCACTTTTATGACAAGTGGCACACAAAAGGTTAATTTTCGCACACAAAATGTACCTACTGGTGGGTTGGCTTGGGAATCGCAAACCAAGTGGCGTTCACAATGAGCCCGCTGTTCGAGACGCAAAAGCAATCAATTTCAACTGTCACAACAATGATAAAATTCCTAATATTTTTATATTTCAATCTTAGCCGCCTTTATCATTCTTAGCCGTAGATACTACAAAAAAGTACTTATATGAAGTAATCAACGATAAATAATCGCATAACTAATCATGACTTTTCACTTAATATATACAAAACTTAATAATAATGTTTAGTAAACATTGGTCAATCATGAATCTAAGACTAAAATAAACCTACATAATGAAAACGTCGATTAATCGATTTAAAAATATGAAACGCATAAGATCATCATTCATCAATCATTTGTTTCTCGTGGCTGGCCATCGAACGTTATCATTTAGGTCGAGGGTTATTCGAACCGTTACTCTGTTTGGGGTAATTCCGATCGCACCAGTAGATTCCTGGAAGAATTTTGAAGGCCAGGTATAAACTGCACAAAAAGGGGCCTTTGTCCAGCCGACCAGCGATCGGCACCACATTGTGTGCACAGACCGACTGCTGCTTTAAAACAAGCACTCGTACTTATGCATCTTCCAAATTGTTTTCCATAATGATTGGCTGATCACTCTGTCGGCGCGTGCTGTGCGCACGCGGAACGCGCCTTGGATGATTAAATAAATACAGTAAGAATGTTGAATAAAGCAACCCATATAACTTAATTCAATGCAATTCCACATAAAATGTAATTGCAGTTGAAGATAGCCATCAACCGTGTCAAAAGCCTGAATAACAAAGGATCGTTAACTCTCGAATTCCAATAAACGTTGGTCTTTTTTTTTTGCATAGGTACACCTACCTATTCTAAAATATGAAACATTATTATGGCACATTAATGTTTTGCTGAAACTTAGATTAACTAGGTACCTATCTCATTTGGGCGCTTGATACAGATTCTTTGTCATTCACATCACAGTAGGTCTTACTAAAGGTTAATTCTTGGAATAACCACTACGAAGCATTTCTACGTAAAGTATGTTTACTGGAACCGTTCGATCTACGCTTAATTGATACCTATCAGGCCAGTAAGAGCGTATGTCAATGACATCTGATAGTTTACTGTCGCGATTTCGTGCTATTCGCGCGCTCATCTGGTAAAGAGAGAGCACTCCCGTCGGCAAACTGACGACTGCTGTTTATAAACACAATGCTGTTGCAGTGACTCGTTCTACTTCAACAGCTCGTTCGTAGAATTGTTCAGGAAAACATTTTCTATTTACACTTATGTACCTACCTATTTCATTAGATTAGGCATTATTTTTCTGTCATCATTTAATTCATTAGATGAAAATTGCGAAGCATTACTTCCTTCACTTTATTTATTCAACCGAGTAATAAAGGAAGAAGATAATAAAATAACCTTGTTTACGTGTCAGACATTGGCACACTCAATTCTTATAAATGAGCCTCCAATTACCGACATCCAAATATAAACAATTGTTTTTTGCTATATGCAATTCGGAATATAAATTGTTTAGGCATATTTGCTGCTTATATTATGTGGGATTATTAATTAATATAGCCATGAATACCATAACGACTGGTGTATTTTTTCAAAAGTTTTTGATTTAGGTTTTGGCTTTACCGTACATACCTCCAACATTAATATATTTCAATTTAGAGAGTTTTCCTTCTAGCTCACGGGGGGGGGGGGTTCAAAGGTCCCTTTTTTTGGTTTTTCGTAAATATCTCGTAAACGATAACCCACAACAAAAAATGTTCTAAGACATAAATAATTTACATTACATTTTCTACAAAAAGATATATATACTTTTTTGCTAGCGTAAATATTGAAATACATAATAAAGAGGAAAGTTAACGATAAACGATTTTACGTGTAAGTTCGGGATTTGGTCCGTTGTATCCTGATTCTTTTTAGATAAGGGCTCATACTTGACACAGTTGTACGTTGGCACAGAATAAGTAATAGTACTAACGTACAGAAGGCCTTACAGAAGACAGACTTAAGAAGTACAGTTTTGTTGCACCGTACGCTCCCAAATTCGCCATCTCTTTCTATCACATGCAGCGCGCTCTTTCGGAGGCCACGCCCTAGCGCTAGGGCTGGCGCACTCGAGATCATATTAAATGATGCGTCTAGTATTAGTACATAGGTTGGGTTTCTACCCAACCTATGTACTAATACTAGACGCATCATTCTTAGTGTTATTAACAAAATATTAGTTAGTTATTTTTATTATTATTAAAAATACTCGTCTACACAGATGCTACAACGTAATTTACTATTAAGTTATCACATACTTTATCTGTCAATTTATGAATCTGCTAAATTCAAAATTAAGACACACAGTCACACAACTGCATTATCATAATATACTAGCCGTTGTCCGCGACTTCGTCCCGAGTACATAGAATTTGCGTACCCAATGATACTATACTGTTCATGCATAGTTATTGTTATTATCCTTATTGAAAAAAATAATAATTTTAGGTTGTCTTGAACTACCTCCATACCAAATTTCATCATTTTACTTTTTCCCAAATAATTGTACCTACTGTTGTTGTTAATACAACCCTCTGCTATACAATATTTTTTTGACATAATTCAAATTTCATAGCACATTTGACTCTTGCGTCGCGCCGTACATTAAGAGTTTACGCGCGCGCGTGCATTCGCTAGCAGTGCGCGGCAACCACTAATCATCTACTTCTAATCAGGTACTTGTATCGAGCGCGAAGATATCAAAGAGTGCGCCGCGCCTGACGTTGGATAATTTTGAGTGGATTTATACTGAGGGCCACCGCGGGACACCGCTCGGTTGGTGGGGGGAGAGGGGGAAACTTTTCTTCCGCCGCGCTTCAGTTAGACCTATATATTTCCAAAAATTGTAGGAGTTAAGAGATGCTGTTTATTGCGAAATGATCCTTATTAAATGCTTCATCCAATCTAATCCACAATTTTTCATTTTCATTGGTGGTTTTTCTTAACTTTAGATCGATATTACAAATTTCTAAATTTAACAATTTCTTTTAGTAAGTTTCATATAAAAATGTATGGTGATGTGCAGTGCCACTTTTTCAAAAGTTGGCGCATGTAATGCAGATTTGAAAATGGTATAACAATACTGTCTACTTTAAAGAATAAAGAAAATATTGAGAATATTAACCACCTACTCTGAATTTTTCTATTTATCATGGGCCATTTAAATTGTTTCGAGAAAGGACATTGGCTACTTTTTATCCCTTTTTATTTCTCTGAACTCCAACTATTTTCATACCAAATTTCATCAAAATCAGTCCAGTAGTTTTAAACGAGACACATCACGTGTGCCCAGTCAACCAGGAACTCAATCGACCGCTAGATTTATTGCTTTTGAAGCCCTTAATTGAAGTTAGTGACTGCCTTATGTAAAAATGCATCTTACCATTTTCTGAATTTTCTGAATTTTCTGTTAATCAAGTGGACTAATTAAAATTTTTTTCTTTAAATGTGATAAACTGGATTCAATTTTAAATGAAATTAACAATTTAAATGGCCCATGATAAATAGAATAAATAATAGGTTATCGTTTACGAGATATTTCACACACGTTAGCGGCGCCCCCACCCATCAGTACTTTTAGTATGTTGTTTAAGGCACCTTCACCTACAACTATTCCAAAATTCGCTTACACATGTATTATTTCCCCTATGAGAGCAATTAGTGTCTTCCTTTGGTGGGCTATTCTAGCTTATTCACAAATGGGCACCAACCGCTACTGCGGCATTTTCAAATTAATTCGGTAGCTGCTGTGGTTCCGGACAACATCACAGATAAACTCGCTTTATTAGAGCCCCCGGCATGCACTGCGGACCTGCAGTTAAAGATAAACCGATCCAACTTAATCATTGGCCGGTTGGCGTAATGCCACATGACACTGGCACTTAATGTCTCCGATAAGGTTTAGCCTTATCAAATTGGAACTTAGGAAATATCCCACAGTTTTAAGTTTCACTAATTGTCTATTGAATGTGGTAGCGAATGTATTTATGTTTCGCAGTAAAAAAGTGCAAGGACTCCCATTTAGCTGCCAATTTTTTACATGTTAGTGGCGCTTTTACTGGGTGACCAAAAAAAGTCTTGAGAATTTTAATTGCTCTGTGACGGATACAAAGACGTGACAGCCTTTCGAATTCATATTCTGTACTTTATTCTTCAGTTGTATTAATTTTCAAGAAACGAGCATTTTATACATAATTTGGTTTTCATTGTCATCATCATCATCATCATCATGTCAGCCGTCATTCCTATAGGCATCCCCAATTCTTGCCACTCCGACCGGTCGTGTGCTTCTCGCATCCATTGAATTCCCGATTATCAGTTTGGTTTTATTATTTTCAATTTAACTTTGGGTTTTTACCCTAAAAATTGCGCTAAATAAAAGAAACGGTATTTTGATCATAGGAATCGGGTCTAGGGATTGTAGAAAAAAGTTATATAAAATATATTATTAAGTTTTGGTAATCATTCAGTTGACTGACAAGACGACGCAGTTATTCTATTGACTACGCCACGCCAATGAACATACGAGCAGACGAACTACAAGGCTGAACAACAATTCATTTTCACGAGGCATTTATTTGTTATCACGATGTTAGTTTAGTAGCAGCGGCTCTGACCTTCATGTAATTGTTGGATTGTCGTGGAAATTGCATGATGCGAAGTAATTTATTGGCTGAAAAACAAGGATTGTTTTCAGACCGCATGCTCTGTTCGACAATGACAATGAGAATCAACACCCGGTGTCATACAGATGCCTAAACCGGATTCACGGCCGGGTAAATACCGTGCGGATTCACACGGACGTTCATCAAAGTCGATATTAAAGCCTAAATTGTTAATTCACGGCCATTCCAACTCAGTAACTTTCCATATACAAACCTAACTGAAACTAAGCCAAATAAACATTTATCCAATATGGTGCATTCTCTTCTCTGCGAGATTTAGTTGTGCCGCTAGTAGAAAATTTAGACCTAAATGGAAAAAATTAAGTACAGGTTTACACAACTTAGAAGGCGCGTGGATTAAGCAATAATAGACTCTGCGTCAACGGCTTAAGTGCTTCGCCACGCGCCTTCTAAGTTGTGTCGTGCTATACCTAAGTCAATTGCATAAAGAAGTGCATGTCCGCAGAAAGGACTCATTCAAGCAAGAAGAGTCACGTATGCACAACGTGAATCAAAAGCACCTATTTAAATGTTTAGCTATTGTCACTTCCTGTTATATTGTAAACATAATATACTCGTACCTACCTCTAACCATAATAAAAACTTTCCTTCCTTCCTTCAGCCCTTTTCTACCCATTGCTGAGTATACCTATGCCTCTTCCATCCTTCTCCAAGCGATGCAATCTTGGGCTTTGCGCATCCAGTCTTTCGCCGCCATTTGAACAAGGTCATCGGTGCATCTTCTGGGCTATCTTCCTACGTTTCTGCGCCCACTCCGTGGTCTCCATTCCAAAAAAAACTTTAGATCGCGTAAAACCGTGTTAAGTAGCCTGTTCGAAGGCCTAGTTTAAGTTTTATAGTAAGCAAACATATCGATCGAGTTCAAGTTTTACGAGTGTATTGTATATTTCTAATTTCTGTGTAGGTACGTGTCTTTGGCACGCTCTGTAGCCTAAACGGCTTGATGTATCTTAGCTTGTGATGTGTCGTTAGATCGTCTTAATTGTGAGAGTTACACTGGGTGCCTATATCAAAAGTTTGAATGCAATCGGATTTTATTTTATTTTTCAAAAATCGAGTAATTAGCTAATTACGTTTGTTAGACTCAGTTGTGCCAAATCTCGCCCACGCCATATTACCCACTCTACAGATGTATTTATTTTATTTACATCTTACCTTCATGACTATAGCACATAGTAAGTGTGGCGTATGTAGGTCGGGACCACTCCTCCCGTCTCGTCTTTACCCCGCGGCAGATCAAAGGACAATCTACTGTATTTATTGTCTTTTTAATAATTTTTATTATTATCAAGCGAGATACAACAATGTGATCATAAATAATAATAACCCTGCAAAACTGTTTATATAGTTAGTTGCAGTACAGGTAAGCATTAAATATTAAAATTACTGACTAATATTTACCATACTTACTAAAAAAAAAACAGTTCCTATAATCTTGGCGTATTCAAGTCTAGAGTGAATAGGCATCTTCTGGGTAAGCGTGTTCCACCTTAGACCCTATCATTACTTTCCATCAGGTGTGATTAGGGTCAAACGCAAGCCCATTCGTAAAAAAAAACATGTTTAACAAAATTGAGATCAGATTTTAACCGTGATAGTCAGTCATTAGGTAAGAGTGGCATGAAGCGCGATCGTGAAGGCGACCCGCCTGAGGTTGCGGCGCGGTGCGTAGCACGTGCGTCTGCGCATATTTATAGCCATGTCCGTCTCGTGACCAGACTAGACATTGCTTGAAGTTGTTCACATTTGCTTATGTTTTTGCTATAATGAAATATTGTAAAATCTAAACTATTTTAAGAAATACGAGTAGTAGCGTATCATATCTTAAAATGTAAATTACTATTTGAATAATCCTTCTTGAATTTATTTTGAACACAAATACCTACGTGCAACGAATCGCAGATCTTTAAATAAATCGTCTCTACTTAGGTATAAATGCTTCTACAATATTCTTTGTTGATATGTAGTTGCGACTATTTTCAGACTACGAATATTTAAAGTCCAGGCAAATCAGTTTCATTAGCGACGTTACTTTGGGTTTCGTTCCATGACGATCCATTTCAATAAATTGACCCGCCACTTAACCTACAATTGAGGACGTATGAAGCCTGAAACTGAACG
Source organism: Aethes cnicana (assembly GCA_963971205.1). Lineage (NCBI taxonomy): Eukaryota > Metazoa > Arthropoda > Insecta > Lepidoptera > Tortricidae > Aethes > Aethes cnicana. The sequence goes on along the minus strand of OZ020274.1, from coordinate 10,536,080 downwards.
CGCACCGCTCCACTTCAGGCACGTGAACATGCTCTTATGTGGGTATCATAACGAGGTATGTTCGTAATTACAATCGGCTGTAATTAACGTGTATTGTTCCGCGAGATGTATTTTATCGGCGGTGTGGGGCTTACGTCACCGGCGCGGCGCCGCGCCGCCCTCGGGGCGACCTCGCCTTCGGGTCACATACACTGGCTTTCTTCGCCGATCCACGCGAACAATAACAATTTGTAAAACACTCTGAGCCCTAAACAAACACTTCTTCTAGCAGGAAACTCATAAGGATATTGACGCGAGCATCTCGCATACGTCCCTTGGATAATCCCCAACGATACATTACCGTCGCAAGGCGAAATAATTTACGGCTTAATCATACCTTATCCGACATTCAACGTGTACATGTTGCCGTCAAAGTACAATGTAGATACAGATTCCTAAGACGCACTATAGAAGTGTCATGCCAAGATAAGCAGCACGTATAACCATATCGCAATAATACTGGATGACCTGGCGGAACGAAATGAAAAATAGCCCCACCCGCAAACGGAAATGCCCCGAACCAACAGATTGATTGAGAACGGCGACGAGCAGAACAAGGCGGCCCGTAAATCAATATATCGAATAAATTATTTCCTGCTGCTAAATGAATTTTCTTGTCTGAAATAATTCCGATTCCAAGAGCTGAAATTGTTCATTCCAATTCATTTTCAATGCCGTACCTACCTACGTGCTTGCAGTTCGCGTGTCTTTTGTGTTCCCGTGAAAAAAGTAACACATATTTTTTATTTTGAGTCACTAATCTGGAGCTTTGAAATTCTAACTTCTTTCAAGACCTTCCTTTGGACATCCTGTCCCGTGAATATCATGATGAATGCTCAGCATAGACAGATAAGTAAATAATTTCGTCATCCTTAGCAATTTCACGTTATTCAAATTACAATCGTACTATAATATAAACAGTGACTTGGCTTGGCAGTATTTAGCTATAAGTACAATAGGCGCGCATCCAAGCACAAAAGGGCGGCGCTTTAAAAAACACTTCATTCAAAAGGGTTGTCATTAAGTCGGTGAAAATTACAAGCATGACGAGCGTGAACGTTTATTATGAACATAACTTACACAATGAACCCGGAAAATTCACCACGTAAATCTGGAATCGTAGTAGATACATAGCCAAAACACTCGATATTTACTGTATGCGTGCAATTGAAGCGTATTGCATTGTAAAAATAGCATGTTTCCCGGATTTTAATGAGTCTTCACAAATACACCCTAATACCTACTTACGTCTCATTAATTTAATTCGTGTTTGAAATGGCGTTAGTTGATTTTTTAGGATCTCTAAATTTTAATGAAATTATCCTCGAGTCGTGACTAACAACTTATGTTTTTACCATGTGCTGTAGCTTCGATCTGTCAACACTGTTGTGTTTATTATTGTTAATTGCAGCCAATTTCCAAAAATAGCAACATGCCGTTGTGTTTGCATTTGTGTTATAGTTACCATGTTATTGTTCACGTTGACGGGGACCGTGAATGTGTAATCTTACGCAAGTACCTAGGTACCTATACCATCGGCGATTGTGCCAACTGGCAGCCCGCGTGGCGTTATATTCCAAAACTCATGTGTATTACCAAATGGGTATAAGCAAATAAAGTTTGTAGTTTATGTGCAGCACGACATAGGTATTCAATATAGCGCACGAATTAAAGCAATGTTAGAAGTTAAGTCTTTGTCAAAGATAAAAGTGCTACGCCACGCGCTTTGATAGTTTTTTGTCGTGCTTATGTGCGTGGTATATATCCCATTTCATAGCCCGATAACAAGTGACGCATCTAAGTTATCGCACGGCCTCACGGCGGTGGACACAGATGTCGTGGCCAGAAGTTTCCATAAGAACGCTGATAATAAACGCCCGCCCCGATAAACAGCCACTCCCAACACTTAGGCCCGGTTCCTACCTATATACACAACACGCCTCGTTTGAATTTGACAGATTGTCTATGGGTCAATCGTCAAAATAGAACCGTCCGTAGCGTTTGGTTTAGACGAGGCGTTTAGTGAATATAGGAACCGGGGATTAGTTTCAATATTTAACGTTTTTTCACACGTTCCAGTACTTAGTAGAGACGTACTTATCAATGTGCCCCTAGAGCTTACTGATACCCACATTGTGTCAACAGTTGGAGGCGGATAGTATCCCCGAGAGAGGTCATAACCAAAATTTTGTTAAGGCCGTTCCTATACCCAGCTCAGCCGTCACTGTCACTCGTGCAACGAGTGAAAGAGAAAGCGCTACGCACAGAACGCCCGATTTAGTTAGTATTTAACGCGTTTTCATTTCTATAAAAATACCGTCTAAGAACATGGCATTTATAAAGCTGTCAATGTATGCATATAATATGGATAATATTTCTGTTATATTTGGTTTTACACTGTTTGATGTAATAAACTGGAGTAAAGTTGGATTAAAGGTCCGAGTTAGAGGTTACTTTGGAATTAAATTGTATCGAGCGAAGTTTCGTGAAACGTGTATCGAAAGCTGTCAATGTAAGGATGATACAATCAAATATAACATATGTTTTTTCATATTTTTAACTTTTAACATTTCTTAGCAAAGTATGATCTTACCCCGTTCCCTGACCCAGTATCGTCAAATTGCTCATAATTTGACGATACTGGGTAAGGGAACGGCCTTAACAATGAAATTTAAAACTCACCAACAGAGTTGAAAATAAAGATTCTCAGCTAGATATGTGTCAAAATACAACGGCAATAAGCAAACATAAGAACGGGCAGGCTTCGATAACGTATTGAATTTGTGTGAAAATTATTGGTAATAGGTAGCACTGATACCTACCATTCGTTTATTCCCTTCGGAATCATTTTTACCATAGGACTGATAACTGACACGAGGGGAGGAGGAAAATGAAGTAAATTTTAAACCTATTATTTTGTCCACAAAGCGCTCTCGGTCGGTATGTTTCTGATTGGCTCTCATTGATTGCGTTTCGAGGAAATGATATGCGGCATTCAACGATTTGTATGTTTTTGTCGTCCAATAAAGGTATAAATGCGTAGGTACTACAAAGGTACAAAAGAGCGAATCATTGTAGCCTTGATATTTGCTACCTAAGCATTGTGTTCCCGTAATTGCTAAGTCGTATAAAATCATACCTACCTACTTGCCAGTTTGCTATGTTGTATAAAAGAATTAAATTAACCTACATAGCTCGAATAGGATGTTGTCGTGTTTCTCGTTAAGGAAAATATATTTACTCGTCGGAATTTAGTGAAACTAGATGCATTTTATTCTCTTAAATTCCAAAATGAGATTTTGTAACAATACTTTATCCTTCAGACAACGATAAGATCCTTTTCTTTCGACGACAAATTGGTTCTACTTTCTGCTGTACGCTTAATTGTTATGTTACTACATAAAGTAGGTAGGTAAGTAGCAACTGGCAATTGCTTTAGCAACATTACAGGAAGTTAGTTACATAACCAGACCTCGTAACTACACATAACCTATGCTTATTCTATTTTATACTTGTTTCATTCTCATTCTATACTCGCATGAGTCAGTGTCACGTCCGGTCCATTACTACTGAACTATTATGGGGTTCAGAACCATTTATGATAAAAGATTAGGTATAGGTATATACATAGGTATATTACAAGCGGAAGGGTAAACACCTCTTCGTCATCAAAAGGATCATGTGCATGTGCTTCACCAGTGGTTCTATGATGTGTGCCTTATAAAATGAGGCATATAAAAACTCTAAGGAAAGCGTGTGATCTGAATCATTTTCATAGAGCTTAATATATTCTTAAATAGTCAATACAAGTAGGTACTTAATCAAGATATCTGAAAAGCCGCATAAACACATCAACTACACTCAACAGCAATTAATTCAGGTCACTTTGTGCGGAAAATGCTATACAAAGTGACCCGAATTCATTGCTGTTGAGTGTTCTTCTAAATTGACATTTAGAATAAGAGAAATACTAAAATAATCTTCACAAGCAAGAAGGAGGACAATTAAAATAAGCCAACGCTTTTTTACGAATACTTGTAGATAAAATCAATTTTAGTATCAATCGTGTTGTATTGTAGGTAAGTACTGAATGTAAGAAAGAATTATCATCACCACCATAATTGTGAATTAACGCATTTGCTTTATCTCTAATTCACGTTGCATTATCTTTAAGTGAGTTTAACTCGTTTATCTATGTAAACAGTCCAGTATGTTTTCAGACTCACGTTGTAGGTAGGTACTTGTAAGTAAATCAAACATTTCAATACATAGCGCGAGGGCAATACACTCAGTTTGCACAATACTAATCATTCCATTGACAATAGCATTTGGTGTGAATTCTTCTGCCATTTGAATAATTCACACCAATAGTAGTGTTTCTAACTATAATCCTTACATTTTATGAAGCAGGAAACCTTAAATAACCCGTAAAATAGCTATGTATAAATAAGTATAAATAAGTGAGAAGACAATTTGAAATTAACACCAATTAAAATAGTTAACGAGTAAGTACAAAAATTGTACAACCGAAAATTCATACCCAAATGAATTTGGAAATCAATACCGTAGCAGGACACGCAAAGCAGTCTTGCTTATTAGAAACTGTAAAATTCACTGACCAAAAACTCAGACTCGCCACGTCTGCAATATTTAAACTAATTAGAACCATTTCGCTTCCAGCAACCCTCATCACCGCAACAGCAGGGACCTGCTACGGCTGGCCATCTCCAACCCTGCCCTACCTTCAGTCGGAGGAAAGCAGCATCCCCACCACCGCCGACCAGGGCTCGTGGATCACCTCCATCATGATCCTGTGCTCAGCACTCACGCCCGTCCCCTCCGCCTACTTCGCAGACCGCTTTGGGAGAAAAACTACCTTACTTCTTGGTAAGCATTTTTATTACTACGCTCTCTACTATCCATATTTTAATATTATAGATGCGAAAGTAACTCTGTCTGTCTGTATGTCTGTTACCTCTTCACGCTTCAACCACTGGACCGATAGAAATGAAATTTGGCATGGAGATAGTAGACCGGTAAAACCGGAGGATAGGCAGCAGCGTCCTCCGAGAACTACCTGCATCATACTGCGGTCGCCAACCCGCCAGCCAAGCGTGGCGACTAAAGGCAATCCCCCTCAAGGATTGGGGGAGGCCTATGTCCAGCAGTTAACGACCTTCGGCTGAAAAGATGATGATGATGGAGATAGTTGGGGTCCCGGGAAAGGACATAGGCTAGTTTTATCTGGGTGAAACAAGTGTTTACGACGTCGTTATTCACATCTCTACCATTTTAACCTTCCAAATGTCTATTTTCCAGGTGCAGTCCCTTTCATCCTGGGCTGGATCTTGGTGATCGTGGCCAAGTCCGTGGCGGTGCTATACGTGGCCCGGATGTTCTCCGGACTTGGCTACGGCATCGTGTACACCGTCGCGCCCATGTACACCGGCGAGATCGCCACCAACGAGGTCCGGGGCGCTCTCTCCACTCTCATCACCCTTATGAATAAAGTAAGTATCATTTGTCACGCGTCTTGTATCTAGATTGAGGATTTGTTTAAAAGCTTGTATAGATTCTATGCAGAATGCCTTGGACGCCACTGACTTTGATTTTCTTGGTTCACCGGGTCTGTGGGTAGGTATATCTAGCAATGGGTTTAGGCTCAATCTATTGCAGTTCTACACCATCATTTAATTTAGTACTGAGTTGCTTATCTATATTAACTTTACTAGATAGGTAGTATAAACTCGTAAAACAAGTCATTACGAGTTATTTCGATTTTAACCATAACCTTGGTTGAAATTTTCCTTTATTGCAAGCCCCATAATTATGTAACTCTGATGTTATTTATATCTGCCAGTATATCGTCATATTCATCCATGCAGACTGCACGTGTATCACATTATACATCATTCATAAAAAGTGACAAATGATATACGGCATACATATTGCACATGTTAGTTGCACTCTGGCGTACTTTATGTGAACTATGGTTAGTGTAGAGCTAGTCGAGTCAGAAACGTTTTTGAGGCCATTTACCAGCTGAAGACATAACTTTAAAATGCGGCGACAAGCAACTGCCATATATGAATTATTAATTTGTTTGTGGAATACAATGTATTCCGTTGAACGCGTTTATTATATCAATGTACTTAGCTAAGAGTAATGATGTCTTCCAAGCTCCTGTTAATCGGAGAGTGTATCAAGTTTTAAGCTTTTAACAATTTACAATGTTCTCATTAGTCGTTCTATCTGCCAGTAATTACGCTGACGAACACACGCCGAGGCAAAACGTGACTCATTGCTTTAATTACATATTGCGCATGGTTTACTTCACATTCAACATCAAACACAAAGAGTTTTCTGTATTTAGCCAGACATGAGATACGAGTATATGTAGGTACGAGTAGATATGGTGGTGACTATCCTGTGTTGTACACTGTGCACTAAAATTAAACTGCAATTGAAATTATTAACCAAGAAAACACTACTCAAATATACCTTTCTGTTTGGCCTCATCGTTAACTGGTAGAGGATGGCTTTAGCACTAAGTCCGCCAATGAGGGTTTCCTAGAAAATGCTCTCCAGGTGGAGTGGAGTCCATGTAGGCCTTATGCTCAGCAATGGAACGGACAACAGAAAATTGCTGAATTGCTGCTAATTTAATGATGATAGGAATAAGAAATAAGCTAATTTTTATCTTATTTATTGATCCTTCACCTGAATCACAGTTCTAATATATTATTTTTCCATTTTCAGGTCGGAATTCTTGCCCAGTACTGCATTGGACCCTTCGTATCAATGCAAGTCCTAGCCGGCATCAACTTGATCCTACCTATATCTTTCGTTCTGAGCTTCATCTTCTTGCCGGAGTCACCCTACTACTATCTTAAATTTGAACGCAGTGAAAGGGCAGAAAGATCTTTAAGAATGCTACGCTCTGGAGACATCCGAACTGAACTTAAGAACATAGAGATCAACGTTCAGGAAGACATGAAGAACCGGGGTTCTTGGCTGGACCTCATGACTGAGGCTACAAACAGAAAAGCCATGTGGATAAGCCTGGGCGTGTTCACAATCCAGCAACTGTGTGGCAGTGCCGCAGTAGTCGCATACGCCCAAGTCATATTCAACACCACTGCAAGTCACGGTGATGACCCTAACTCCGCAGGTCACCTAGAAGCCTACGTACAATCCATCTTGGTGGGTTGCGTGCAAGTTGCGACGTGTGTCTTATCAGTAATACTTGTCGACCGAGTGGGAAGGAAACCATTGCTGTTATTGTCTGCCCTAGGAGTTGGGCTGATGAACGGAACTCTTGGAACGTTCTATTGGTTTTACGAATGGAAGAAGGCGTCGGTAGCCAACCTACATTGGTTACCGATGGCTGCCATTCTGGTGTACATCGTGTGCTACGCCATCGGACTGTCGACGGTGCCCTACGTCATCATCGGAGAGATGTTCCCCACCAACGTCAAGCTGTACGCGTCCTGTGTCGCACACATCTACACAGGAATCTTTATGTTCGCCGTACAAAAGCTCTTCCAGGTAAATAAAATGTTTGCTTACCTATCTACATATATTTATTATTTGTATTGTCCGTTCCATTAATCAACTATTTAACGGAAATACTTTGAAACGAATAACTTTTCCTTGTCGGTTGTTTATTTTTAGATTAGCTTTTCAAACCATTATTTGAGGAAAACGGGGAAGTAATATTTTTTGTGTAAAAGATTTTCTTTAGAGACTAAGCTTTTTGACTTTTTGACGGACAGAAATGAGGAGCTCAGTGGGCGGTGACCTGAATGTCCGGACAGTGTTTTAAATGGGGCATTTGTTAATTACAGGTGGTGAGGGATTCGTGCGGGATTTACACAGTATTCTGGGGCTTCTCCGCGTTCTCGCTGCTGGGGCTGGTGTTCATGCTGGTGGTGCTGCCCGAGACCAAGGGCAAGTCGTTCGCGTCCATCCAGGCGCAGCTGCGCCGCGACGTCGCGCGCGACAACGCCAGCAAACTCATGACCGTCGAGTATTAACATTCGCACTGGACTTTCTTCTACGCTTAGCTTAAGTTTAGGGATCAAGTTGATAATGAATCTTAATTATATTGATACTTAATTATGTAATTTAATTAAAAGTTTTTATATTGAGATATTACGAAGGCTGTTAAAGTGGCCGGTAGAGGGCCAGGAAGGGGAGCATGGTGGATGTGAGAGCGGCGGCCCCGGAGAAGGCAGAGAAGTCCTCGGGGTCGTAGTCGGGCGGCAGGCGGCGCGCGGCCACCACGCGCGCGTACAGCCGCGCCGACCGCTTCGCCGTGCGCGTCTTGTTCGCGCTCTTGAAGTCCACCAAGTACAGGCCGAAGCGGGACCTGCAAAATGCATTTACAAATGTGACGAGTGAAATTATAACACTAAAAGTTTGACTGATGTTGCGTTTCATTTGTAAACCTATAATGGATGATGATCATCATGCGTCAAAAGCCAGCAGCGGTATTAAGTATGTTTGGCCATCCGTAAGCGACGCGGAAGACGACTAGTACCTAGTTTTTCAATACGACTTCAAAAAGAGTGGCGCACATAGATAAGGTTCAATTTCGTAAGTATATAAAGAGTACTAGCGTCTTCCGTATCGCCAACGGATAGCTAAATGCAATACCGCTGCAGGCTGTAGTTAAAAATTCCGGCCGCGCGCGACAACCGCTAAAAGTCGCGCAGAAGCGGTGCCATACACTCTCCTTCAACGACTACGGCCGCGCGCGTCTTTCGATCGATCGCTGGCCCTAGAACAGTACATTAAGGCTGAGTTGATTCAAACCGTCCGTTAAAGTTAACTTTAGCGTTAATTATTTTACTATGGGATAAAATGACGTTTCTGTACGGAATGACAGCTCGGCGGCCATATTTAACGACCAGGAGTCCATCAACTATGCATGAATCAACTCACCCTATGACAGCTAGCTCTTACATATTGCTAAAGCCGTTAATTATGAATTATGTAAACTAAAAGTAAACCCATTCCTATTAGTAGGTACACTACACTAATAACAATAAAGTATTAGTACTAAGCTCCTTTATTGTCGTGATCTATTAATTCAGTTAATTAATAAAGGACTAGTAGGTAACGTAAAATGTAAATCCTGCTATCAGCTAGGTATAAGCATTTCACGACATTACAAGCCGAGTATTAGTTAATTTCTGTATCGAAAAAGCTGTGCTAAAACCTACATTTATCTGCTAGTGAATTAGTTAGGTGTACCTACTGAGTTTAAATGGATACAAGGAAATATTTTACTTTATTTTTCGATAAGAGTTTAAATGTACGCAAGTCAATATTTAGCAAATTAAATTTTTTGACATAAAGTGCACCTCCTGAAAAAGATATACGTTTATCTTAACATTAATATCATGAAACTATATTTTTGCATTAAACCGTAAGTATATTTTATGATTTTTTCTAACATATAGGACGACCGGATTACCTCGGTTGGGTAGTGTAAGGTAGTAACAACTACTATTCCTATATATTATATGTAGCTGGTTCTAATCCCAAGATATACTTAATAGCTTGATCGTACCTGTACAGAAAGATCAATCCAAATGGGTCAGTAGGAAAAAGTCAGAAACCATGAGAGATAGGGCATCTGTTAGATTTATTAATAACAATAGCAAATGATTATTTTTAATAAACTGGTCGAAGTCTCTGTAAATAATGTTAGGTATAAATTCTGCAAGTTTTTTCGTTGTTATGTTATATTACGTATGACAGTTTAAAAAAGTTTGAATGTCATTATTATCAAATCTAAAATCGAAGCCAACCATGGAACTAATTTCGCTATCTCTCATAGTTTCTGACTTCACCATACTGACCCATTTGGATCCTAACATTCTACTAGGGCTGCCTACTTAGTGCCTAGGCATAGCTCGGGTACACGTTACGTTGCTATTGAAGCAGTGGCTCATCATCTCATTGTTCAGTCTTTTGTTCTCCTGCTGAGTGAACCTACTCGTGTAAAAGCCGTCCATTAGAGCTTGAAAAGTGCAGTCCACTTTATATTGAAATGTTTTTATCTCGACAGCGCAGGGTAAGACAAAGGAAATTAAAAGCGTCCTTTTTTAATTAGTAAGCCGAATCCATACTAATATTATAAATGTGAAAGTGCGTTTGTTTGTTTGTCCTTCCTTCACGTCGCAACGAGTGGACCGAATTGGATGAAATTTGGTATTGAGATAGTTTGAGAGTTGAGACCCGGGATAACACAGGATACTTTTTATCCCGTTCCCGTGGAAATCCACGGGAACGGGTCAAACCAATTTTTCAATACTTCTATAACTATAACTGTCAATATGTACTTAAAGTATCAACGCAAATTCTAAGTCTACGCAAGACAAAGTTCGCGGGCATCGGCTAGTACAAAATAACATTTTAAATTGAAAAAGGAAATGAAATTTAAGCATGACAACACTAAGTACCTACCTACTGAAAATATCTAAGATAGTTTAGGTAAGTAGTCACTGATTTTCAACGAAGCCAACTGGGAATGATTACCTAATGTTGTAAATCGATATTTAATGCCTTAATATATTTCCATTTAATCTATATCTAAATATATAAAACTCAAAGGTGACTGACTGACTGACTGACTGACTGATATAGTGATCGATCAACGCACAGCCCAAACCACTGGACGGATCGGGCTGAAATTTGGCATGCAGGTAGATGTTATGACGTAGGCATCCGCTAAGAAAGGATTTTGCGAAATTCCCACGGGAACGGGAAAAATCGGGATTTTACTTTTAAATATTTCTGCGCATACGAAGTTGCGGGGAAAAGCTAGTTTTATTATACGTATGTAATAACGATAATCTAAAGTGCTTACCTAGTCAACTATTTGTAAACTACCTAACTAGACATCCTCCATTTCATTTAATATTCATACCGACGTTGATTACGACGCTATGAATTATTGAATTATTGTGACGAGCAATTAAAGTCATTTATACCTTTATAACGAACGTATCTGCGTGCATTGCAAAGGACGACCGATAACATAATAGTACATTGTGTATTAAGGGCGGTAAGCGAGGAATTGTAGTCGAGAGTATTTATAAGCCCGAAACCGAAGGTTGAGACTTGAGGGCTCTAAAAGGGCTCGAGACTGCAATTCCTATATCGCCCGTGATACACACAATTTTTTTCATCACACTTGCGAGGAAAATACAGGAAATATTCACTAGAATGACCTGTGAACTTGTGCCTGTAGGTTAAGGCCGTTCCTATACCCAGCTCAGCCGTCACTGTCACTCGTGCAACGAGTGAAAGAGAAAGCGCTACGCACAGAACGCCTGATTTAGTTAGCAATTGACGCGTTTTAATTTCTATAAAAATAGCGGCTAAAAACATGGCATTTATAAAGCTGTCGATGTATGCATATAATATGGATAAATTTTCTGTTTTATTTAGTTTTACACTGTTTGATATAATAACTGGAGTAAAGTTGGATTAAAGTTCCGAGTTAGAGGTTACTTTGGAATTCAATTGTATTGAGCGAAGTTTCGTAAAACGTGTAACGAAAGCTGTCAATGGAAGGATGATATAATCAAATATAACATATGTTTTTTTCATATTTTTAACTTTTAACATTTCTTAGAAAAGTATGATCTTAAATGTGCAATTTGACGATGCTGGGTCAGGGTATGGCCTTAATCGGCATCGCGAACAAACCTTTCTTGTTTATTTTTAAATATTCAATTCGTACTGGCCACTAACAATGGTGCCGCCATTTAAGTAGTTTTACTTTTTAATTTGTATTATTTCAAAGAAAACAATTGAAAACAAATACATTACGGCTCGTAGGCTCATAAGAAATCTCGAAAGGTCATAATCTGGGCCTTAGAGACCGCTTTGCCTGCCTGTAATGACACCATTTTCGAGCAAGTGTGATGAAAAGGTACTTACTTACCTATATTTAAATATCTCTGGGTAAATACGCTAACAGCCGTTAAGACTTTACTCTCATCTCAAAACAATTTGCACTAATCTCGACTGTACATTTTAAACGCTAAGTCTATTATGTTAAGCCCTAGATTAGCAGATACCTTGATAATAGGTTAGAGATGTCTGTATTAATGGAGTTGGTGTGTCGGAGTTTATTAGAATTAAAGCAGGGGAGGGAATAGAGAGCGACGTCTATCGGGACCGCCCACGGCGTGAAATGTAATTTGAATGTAAACGTGGCGCGCCATCTATATTTATAACAAGAAACTAATTTAGCACGCTGGTACTTTAGCAATTTTACCAACTAAAAGCCTATAAATCGTACAATTCTTTGTAGCAATAAAATATTAAAACTGCGATAAAGTAAGTTTATTAAAATACAACCAACTATTCTAGTTTGTCCTCAATTTAGCTGAATTTAAGAAAAAATATAAAACGTTAATTTAGTCGTGAATAAAACATGTCCGTCCGGTTGTTTTGGTGATGAATAATCATTATCAAATTCTTAGATTTGTTTTTTAACTCTAAAAGCAGTTTAGTTTTTTTATACCCTTATGCTACGACCTGTAGGCTGTAGACAATGTTCAGAAGATTAAGATATTAAATTATGTAACCAATAAGACGTTCTATCCGTCATAAAAGTGTAGGTGCTGATTGTCAAAGTACTTTACTTGTTTACCGACATTTAATAAGTATTAGATTAGTCCTTACTTAGAGAGCTATAGATATTCCCGCGTTTTATTTGATGTGAAGCTTAGCAAGAGATAGTAAATACCTATTGTCATAGACTCTTAAACCTAGTTCTAACAAAGGATGTTGTCGAAGAGTCGTTTCTCCATCAAGTGAGAGAGCGTTGAAGCAAAACTAAACCTAGGCGACATTTTATTCAAAATCTTAGTCTTCTTTTCATAGGTACCGATTTATTTAATCACACATATCTAAAAAAGATTTTTATTAATTCTATTTTACGAACTTTCACTGAAAAAACGTCGCTCCATGATTTTAATTGCATATTTAACACCTATAATTTACTACGCCAAACAACGAGTACAATATTTAATGCAATAACTTCTCTGCACCTGAGATGCAATCGTCCATTTTATAGCTTATTCACCAGCACGAGCTGCTTATTCCCTCTTCACTTGCTTAGAGCTATATCGACTCCAGCCATCGGCATTAGCGAAATTAAAGGGAGGCTAACGCCCGGTCCCGCCGCAACAATCTTTGAGGAGGCGTCAAATGTTGAATGTTCAAATATAATATCTTAACATTCTTAACGCCCAGGGTCGTTTACTCTAATATAATGGTGATACAGGTTACGAATGTGCTTTTTTTTAGAATAAAACGGTTTCGAAATTTACGTATTCACGGCGTCATTCCTAATGACTGTGATTTTTAATAACTTTCTCTAGAGAATAGACAGTCTGAAGCCTCATATTTCTCAAGTTCCTTCCCAAAACTAAGATAAATCGTCTTATTGTCATGATAGTAGGTCATAAGTGACCTTGTCAACTATCCAATTTAGGATGAATAGCCCACCGCCTGTTGGTGAGGTATCTCTTCACGCTTTAACCACTTTACCGATTTGGATGAGATTTGGTATGGAGATAGTTGGAGTCCCGGGCAAGGACATAGGGCTACTTTTTATCCCGGAAAAGCGCATAGTTCCTGCGGGAGCATGATAAACGAATTCCACGCGGGCGAAGTCGCGGGCAGGAGCTAGTATTTCTTGTAAATACGAAAGTAAACTCTGTCTGGCTATCTGTTACCTCTCCACACTTTAATCACTGGACCGATTTGGATGGAAGGTATGGAGATAGTTCGAGTCTCAGGGAAGGACTGCTAGTTTGTATCCCGGAAAACCCATAGTTCCCGTGGGAACGCAAAAACTGAATTCTACATGGGTAAATTTACGTGCAGAAGGTTCCATATTATATATTGTGCATAGCTGTACATGTTTCGTCAGATTTACGGCTTCGAGCGCTACTCTCACCTCGGAGGCCTGTGCGTAATTGCCGCGACCCGTCAACCCTCGTTCGCATTAACGCAGTAAACGGCCGTTAACGAGGTGATGACCCCCACGCTGTCACATAACTTGTGCTCTTATTATGTCACTTGATAAGGCTGTATTTTAATACAGCCTTATGTTGTGTTTTTCTGACAGTTTTTTTTTTGTTTGAAACTTCCAGGATCAACTCGGTGAGAACACTCGATAACCAAAAAAATATTTCTCCATAATAGTACCTAGTTTTTTTTTATGTCGATGGTATAGTTGACACTCATTCATGCATCAGTAGTACCTATGGATTCCTAACGAACGCCGTGTATATATTTTAATGGTGGTGGACACACGGTTGTCTTTCAGAAGTTTCGGACACCTGCACCTGCCTATAAGGGCTACAAGAGGGCGCTTTGGTTGCGCTTTGTTTCAATAAGTTAGGTATACCTGCACTTTTTAATATTTGGCAAGACGAGAGATGCAAGAAGAGTTTCGTCTCTATGTAATCATCATCATCATCATCATCATCATCATCATCATCATCATCATCATCATCATTTTTATCATAAACAAAAAATACCTACGCTAATGAACTCGATCCAAGGCGTGCCGCATCCAATGCCCACACCTTGTGTAAATCGCCAATCCATTTGGCAATAGGGCGCCCTACACTTCGTTTGCCATTTCGTGGTCTTCACTCGAGAACGCGTCTACTCCAACGATTATCCGCAGTTCTCGCAATGTTCTCTAATTTTTATATAGTACGTAAAATACCCTAAAGTAAGTGAATTTATGTTGAATACTTACACGTAGCCGTCGTCCCATTCAAAATTATCCATCAGACTCCAAGCGAAGTATCCTACGACGTTGCTCTTGTCTTCATGTATGGCGTGCAGCAGCGCGTTCAGGTAATGACTGTAGTAGGAGACCCGGGAGTAGTCGTCGACGCCGTCGAAGTCCGCGTACCCGTTCTCCGTCACGATAATGGGAACGTTGTTGTAGGTCGATGAGATCCAGCGGAGCAGTCGGCGGAAACCGAAGGGAACAACCTGGATAGAGGAATATATTATCTGACATTAATAAGTGTTGTACTTATACTGGGATGACTGCTCAAAATCAAATGCCGTGCGCTTTCTGGGACGCGAGCCACTGCCCCTGCAAATGCTACACTACTATATGATCACCCTGTCAAGGGTGTAACGCATAGGAAGAAAAATAAGCTTTCTGAGGTACTTCTTGCCTTGTAAGGTACAGTTGTAGAATTAGGCAACAGCTTCTGCGGAGTTTTCGATCTATTTCGAAATGAATACGTTCAAGAGGGAAGCGTATAATCTACAATCATGTTATTTTTGAAGAGAACAATTACCCCTTCGTAGACAGTTACTTACTACGAGTAGAAGCTACGACTAACAATTATCAAATGGATGGTAGATATAGACTGTGAGATATATAGAAGTAATTCAGGATTGAAATCACGTTGAAAATGTCTGACAAATTTTAGAAATATATTCCGATTTATTCAAATAAAAATGAAACGAACCGAGCAACTAATATCTTGAATATGAATAAATTCATTTATGCCTCTCACATTTCATCTACCTACATATAGTCATGTGCTCTGCTGCCTTCATGCAAATGTCATTGACACTTGTGTCTACAAAAGAATCGAAAATACTTAGCTAATTAAAAAATACTGGTGATGGTTTGCAGAACAAAGGAATTGTTAAAAATGTCTGTGTAGTCTATTGTAAGTGTCACCTTGAGCCACGTGGACGATGAACGCGACGGCCATTTTGGATCTTGGACTCTGACAATGCCAACGTCGTTCTCATGTGACGGTATGGCTCCTACTTCCCGATCCGCCATGCTGAGGAGGTAGGTCGTGTAGTGATTCAGCCCGAAGAAATCAGCAGTTCCTCGGATGAAGGCGACTTCTTCAGGGCTGAACTTGGGCAGGCGGGACCGACTGTAGTTCTGGAGACGACTCTTCTCGTCGACTAGCTTTATCAACTCCGGAGGATAGTTTCCTTGTGACGAATAAACGGGATGCGCGTACCAACCTACCTGAAAATAAATTATAATTTAGCAATAGAGGAAAGGAGGTTGGATTTTTTCCGCGAATCACTAATGTCTAAACTACTTACTGAAATTATTCGAAACGTTACATTGGGAAAGGGAAATATCCTATCCCTATGTAACGTTTCAAATAGAGCCCCAGAGCTAGCGAAGAATGTATATTTGGTATTCCTATTAATATGGCACTATATAAGAATGACCGAGAGATCTCTTTATTAAATCACCTTCATTTGACCGAGTTGTTTCGGAAACGGTTTTCTCCAATGGATGGATCTCTCTGCCCAAATTACTGTATTTTATCAGTTAGGTAGATAGTTAATGTAATGATACAAGACTTACAAGGTATCGTTTTAAATGTTTCGCATAAGTAAATAACCTTATTAACCCATTTAGCATGGGTGTCAAGGGCCGTGACGTGACGATAAAGGGCGATTAACTGTTTGGTAACAGCGATCTGTCATCCGGTAAACAGGTGTTATTTATCGAGCCGAGCCGCTTATCGAGAGCGAATATGATCGAGAAAACTTTTAAACTATTAACTTAATTAATAGTACATTACATACCTAGGGTGGTGAATTCGTAAATGTCCCAGATCGCAAGTTTCTGTGGCCCGAACCGAAGGTGAGGGCCATAAATATGCGATCTGGGGCTTTACGAATTACCGCCCGTGGTTTGTCAAAAGTTTTACATCTTGCCTTGGCCAAGAAGTGAGATTTTCTTTCCGCGTAGCGGGCAGAAAATTCCACTTTATGGCCAAGGGTGATGTAATAGTACATTACACACCTAGGGCGGTCAAGTAAAGAAAGTCTCAGATCGCGGGTAATTGAGGCCCGAGCCGGAGGCGAGGGCTATAATCTAGCGGTCTGAGGATTTCTTTACGACCGCCCGTGGTTAGTATACGATTTTACGTCACCACCTGGCCGTGAAGAGAGATTTTTCGTAGCGCCCAAGGGCGGTAAATTCCGCTTTTCGGCCTGGTGTGACGTAATAATAAGTTACTGTGGCTTTATTTATAACTAGCTTCTGCCCGCGACTTCGCCCGCATGGAATTCGGTTATCGCGCTCCCGCGGGAACTATGCGTTTTTCCGGGATGAAAAGTAGCCTATGTCCTTTCCCGGACTCCATTTATAATATTAATATGGATAATATGGATTTCTTCCGAACATTCAAACGCCTGCAGAAATTGGAATAGCAAACATTATAATACACGTAATTGCTACTACTGCTTAAGTGCATAACTTATCGTGGTATCCTGGATTTCATCCCGTTAGGGGTAGAAATCCAGGATAAAAACTATCCTATGTCCTTCCTCGGGCTTCTAACTATATCTATACCAAAATTGAAGTCAATCGGTCAAGCCGTTTTAGCGTGAAGAGGTAACAGACAGACAGACAGACAGACAGACAGACAGAGTTACTTTCGCATTTATAATATTAGTATGGATATGGATATGGATTAATGAGACCTAAGTTAGTTATCATTATACAAACCGTGTCAATTCCAGCCCTTTCTGTGTCAGTGTCATCTAATTAACTAAAGGTATGCAATAGCGTAAATCATGACTATAATCTCCATCGCGATACCGACATTTTGTACATTAATTATCTCACTATAAAGGCTGTGGATAGATCCTATAATACATACATGTGTTTTCAAATACAATTCAGCGGCTTCTTTATCTTTCGAAGAGTTCGTTTTCGGTTCCGCCCAATTCGAGTCCAAGGACAGACCGATTTTGCCTAAAACATAGAGTCAATTAAATTAATGGTGTCTATAATGTTTCAAGCTTTCAAGTCCCGTGAGTTTCATGTCGCATTACCTCCGAACAAAGAGCGGTACTCCTGACTGTAGAGATGGTAAACATTAGCGTGGGCTTTCAGGAGATTGTGCGTGCAGAGGTACTCGGCGATCCCGTGGCGGTCGAGGGCGGGCGCGCGGTACGTGCCGCCATAACCTTCTAAACAAGTTTGCATCGGCTCGTTGAAAGTAACCCAGTACTTCACTTTGTCGGCGAAGTTGTCGAACAAAACCTTCGCGTAATCCGTGTAGTAATCCACAATGTGCGCGTTTGACCAACCACCAATTTCCTGCAGCTTCTGCGGCAAATCCCAGTGGTAAATCGTTACCATAGGAGTTATATTATACTTGAGCAGCTCATCGATCAAGTTCTTGTAATACTGAATGCCCAGCGGGTTGATTTGGTTGGCGAGGCCTGTGGGCAGTATTCTAGGCCATGATATGGAAAATCGGTAAACGTCTACTCCCAGCTCGTGCACCATTTCAGCGTCCCTCTTGTAGAGGTGGTAGGAATCTGCTGCCACGTCGGCATTCGAACCATCTTTGACAAAACTTTTATTGGTATGAATTAGATGATCCCATATACTCGGTGTTTTACCTAAAACCGTTACAGAAAAAAATGAAAATCTGTTTGTTCCAATGGTATCTTTGGTTCATTAAATAGAAGACAAATTACCGTCTATATTCCACGCGCCCTCAATTTGTATCGCAGCTGTGGATACTCCAAAGACGAAATCCTTTGGAAACGTATAATTACTAGTACTAGAACCGCCAGAGAAGTTCAATATATCGGCATATCTGCAACAAATTAAAGCACAATTGAAACTTGTATATCCTCACAGCTCCTACATAATAATTATTATGGACCGGGGCTGTAGGGCTGGTTTAAAGACAAGGTAATGGAGAAATGGGTATTAAGGAAACACGCTCTCACTGGAAGTATAGTATAATGACAATCAAAGATAAAAACGTGTCGCCAAGCAAGAAGCAACTTGGTTCCACTCCCTAGTATGTACAAAGGTCGGTCGTCAACAATAATCGTACCTACATGTTAAGCACACAGGTACATAAACATGGTTTAAAGTCTCGAAACTGTGTAATAATTTTGTTCTCCGGATATAAACAAACATGAGCCTTACGGAAGTTTCACTCGGTCTCGCTGTTCATTAAGTAATTGTACGCTCTGAGTAATTTCGCCGTGTCTTAAGTGGAATATTCAGATTGACTTTGACTCGTTGTTCTTATCGAGAACTGTCGTCACGTAGTCATATTAAGTATTATTATTGAACGAAAGTGACATAAATGAGGGAGCATTTAGTAAATGATACCACGTCACATCTTTTTGTGTCATGGTTTTTTATGCGTTTTTGTGAAACCCGTCCAAGAAACGCATGTACCTACATGCACTCAGAAACTCAACCCGTGACATGTGGTATTGGTACCTTTTACTGAACACTCCCACCCATTAAATATGGGCATATTAGCAATAGCACTGAAACTGGGTTACAATGAAGGAATCTAAATGAAATTCAGAAATTAATTAAAAAAAAAGTTAATTAAAAAAAACAAAAAACCCGACTGCGTAAAAAACTAAAAAGAAAAAAACAAGACTACTTAGTTCAGTAGTAGCTAGGATCATGTTAAGTAATATTTACCGTCGCCATCAGATATATGGTAGCGAACAATGTGATCATAAATATCTGGACACGATCTTACTGTCAAGACGTTAGACTACATGCTCAGATATTTCTGATCATTCTTGCTTGCTCATATTACGTCTAATGGCGATCGTACCTACTGAGAAATGACACCATGGAAATAATTTCATGTTCGACACTAACATAAATCAAATATTGATTGCTATTGAGGAATCTAAAGATGCCTACTATCGGGACCCATTATTTGTAACATTTTAACCTAGATTTTAAATGGGTCCCGACTGTAGGCAATCAGTCAAGCGATTTAAGCGTGAAGAGTTAATAGATAAACAGATAGAGTTGACGACCGGATTGGTCCAGTTGGTAGTGACCCTGCCTTCTGTTCCGAATCCGATGGTCGCGGGTTCGAATCCCGCTAGGGGCAATCTTTGTGTGATGAGCACGAATGTTTGATGTCGAGTCATGGATATTTAGTATTTATATATGTATGTATTTCTCTATATAAGTATTTATATTGTGGTCTAGCACCATGTACCTACCTCATTTTGTACATATAGTCAGTCAGGAGTCAATTGTCTAATTATTTACAAGAAATTAGGTTACGTTATTTAAGAGTAGAGAGAGAGAGAACTACTCACAAAATTTCACAATATAATAAAGATACTGAATAGAAAAATAAACTTTGTTTATGAAATTCGATATTAAGAAGACAAAATTAAAATTCGTTCAATAAACGTTCCAGTTAGTACAAACTTGCATAGGACAGAAGGCTTTTTGAAAAACGGCATGAATTACCTACATCTCTGCAAGCATAATGTTGGAATACTATAGCACATTATTTATTACTAACTTCTGCCCGCGTCTTCGCTCGCGTGGGATTCGGTTATATAAAACGGGACCCGAACTATGTCCATGCCAAATTTCATCTCAATCGGTCTAGCGGTTGAAGCGTGAAGAGGTAACAGACAGACAGACAGACAGACTTATAGTACTTTCGCATTTATAATATTAATATGGATAGTTAATAGGGATGACGACAGGGTGAAGAAATCGAAATTCTAATTAGTCCGTCAGTCAGGTAATAAAAAAATATTAGACACGTATTTTTTGTTTTATGAAATTAACAAAGAATGACTAAGTTAAAACGCATTAAAGTTGGAGAGTGGGGGCTAATTACGTCACCGTTAGGTATAGGCACCATAAATCGTACCTAACCGTGACGTCACGCGACATTTCAACTCAATATATCTCCGTATAAGTTTGATTACGTAAAAAAAGATAAAATATGTGTCCAATACTTTTCAATAATCTTCCTGATAGACTAAGGGAAAAAAAGTTGTCGTCATCCCTATTCTGCCATCAAGGCTGGTGACAGACTACTGAGAGGCTCCGTTTCAAAAATGTACAAGTAATTTATTCTGATAAAAATGAAAGGCTAATTGTACATTGATTTTTACTTATTTAACTTTACGTATCAAGGCTAACAGCAAAATCCGTTAACATTGAAATATGGCAAGTATAATAATTATTAATCTTTTAATTGTACATTTAGCGAATATAATCTATTAAATAGCTAAAAAACTTATTGCCTGTCTAAAATTTTAAAACATATCGTTAAAAATCTTTATTAATCCCACGAGTTTCGTCATATTGTCCAGCAGAGGTCATAATATCTGTATTTATATCCAAGGAAATATCTTTTTCTTTTATTTAAATATTCTACTAAAATCCTTGAAAATTAGCCCTGCATTAATTTATACAAAAAATGCAGAAATGTTTTAGACTGACAAAAAATATGCTACCTATCTACTTTTTATTATCATTGAATTTGCATATAAAAAACAGTTTTTATTTTTAGCCTTTAAGTGGTTCTGTATGAACAAAAGGTTGTTATTTTTCAACTGTGTATACATATATACACACAGGAAAATCATGGTTGGGAATTCCCAGACTTGAAGGACCGACCTTAAAGTTATGATTGAACTGTGAATTTCAATTTCCCCTGTCTATCGAGACTCTTGGAATATTATCCCATAAAAATAGAGATAGGAGATCCATTTGGCTGAATAGTTTATGAATATTATATGTTGCTAAATAGGGCGATAGCATTTTTTTAATATGGAAAAACCCATTTATGCCTATTTACAAACTCGAATAAGTCCCCTGTCCTCGATGAAAATAAATTCATTTTGTATGACTAAGGGCCATAAATTCAACTTTTACTTTCTCTGCTCCTTTACCCTACTTATTTGTACCCCTTTTCAATAAATGTCATGATTAACAGAAAATACCGTATTACATTATCACTGGACAAGGGTAGGCAAAAGGCGGAGCTATATAAGCCGTCCGAGGCCATCTTATTTGATAACTGTGTAATGGTAATGCAGAAAAAAGTAACCGGGTAAAAGTATATTTCTTTCTTTCAAAATGGGATCTAATTCGCAGGCCCGGGCTTAGGCACATGGCATCTGGAGCCCCCCTCTTATCTACCAGCCAGCCGCAAGCCAGGCCTTTGAGCATGTGCACAGGGTGCCGCCACTGAGGCCCCTAGCTAGCTGGGCCCAGGGGGGAAATACGGTCCTGCTGATTCGAATTTATCATACATATGTCCCGGGCTAAACTGCACAAACGAAGAGGGATGAAACGTATTTTCAGTAAACGAGGAAATTTCCAAGAAAAAGAAAGTTTTTTTGTTAAAAAGGCCACCTTTTTTCAATTTCGACTGTTTTCGCTTTCTTGATTTAAATAACATGACTAAAGCTTTGTATTTATAATCCCACTAATTTGAAGTCAAGACCCTTAAAAAGGGAGATATCTTATGTCTTCAATAATTCTTGTAAAAAAAAAAACATAAAAAAAAATAGTGAATCGTTATTTTGGGATGTGGGAGATCTCATATCCCTATTTTTTACCTACGAACTTGAATGAGGCCCTTGTGCCTCCAAAAATATTTACCGAAAACATCTGACACTCTCTCCACTCTCGCACGTCTTTATACTCATAGAGCCGTTATTTCTTGAATTTAATACTAATTTCCACGGTTGATTTTAATTGCTTGAATAATTTCATATCAACTTATTCTAAGCCGAACGATCAAGAAATATTTAGTAGAAGCGGTATGCAACATGATAATCTTATAAAATCCAATTTAAAAGGCTACGTTTATGCATACTGGTCTCCAACTTTTGCATAATTCAAGGATGTTTTTGGCGAAATATTTAAAATGGTTCCATAGACTTTTGCATTTTTATTATGTCCTGTCTGGGTCACGACCACAGCTAGTGCTACGAGAAGTTTTTTATCACCATATACCTGTTTAAGTGGCCAAAAAGACTACATACCCTGAAGGTAGAGAGACAGTAAACGTCTGGACTTCTGGAGCAACCGTTGAAATGTTTTTGCTCTAAACTTTTTTAAATTTACTTTTCAATCACACAATAAGTTCGCCAACAAACTGCATTGCAGTTTGGCTAAACATTTAAAGTGTAAAAATACGTAATTTTTCTTTAAAAAAAAAATATCCAGCAAGAAGTACAGTTGCCATCGTATATATGTGAGCAAATAAGGATGATCATAAATATTTCAACATTCAATCTAACGTCTTGGCAATAAGATCGTGTTCAGATATTTATGATCACCTCGGTCGCTCCCATATAGACAGCTGAATAAGGTGAAGACTGTACTAGTCTGTCTGGTCTATCAAAATATTGTATTTAGATACGTAGAGCGAGTGATTGTCTCTTATGCAATTGAAATCCAATTTAACGTCGTGTTGACAATGCGGCCAAGTTTGTCAATTTCAATAAAAGTATGCCAAATTGCATTTGCTTTTCTTAGACTGGTTTTGTGTGGATGAATAGTAATACATGTGCCGGCTGATTTGAGGAACATTGAAAAATTTTATACCGAGGCTTAAATTGAAACCAAACGTCGTGGCAGGAACCAGAAAGAGAAATAAATCTTTGGCAGGAGAGAATCATGTCATCCATCATGCAATGGACCGCGAGGGAAGTATAAGAGGGGATAGGGATATAATATCTTGGGGACATATTAAACACACTAAAGACGGGACTTAATCGCGTAAAAAACCATTTATGATAAAATGTTTTTTTATGCGATTAAGTCCCGTCTTTAGTGTGTTTAATATGTCCCCAAGATATTTATTTATTTATATCATGAGTGTGTACCTATCGCGAAAGTATGAGATAATGTATCTATACTATAATGAATATATAATTATGAATATATGAATATGGACGCTCCATATCCCTAAGTACCGTTTGGAATAGGACCCAAAAAGGTTATAGTATTACCCATATCCCTAAATTATCTCCCTACTTAGCGAAGATTATTTTGGAAATTTGGGATACCATCTCGATAGAGTCCGTAAAATTGATATTAGGAGATCAATTTCCCCGAAAATCTTTTTGAATTATATATATCTTGCTACCTAAATAGGGAGATGGTGAACTGTTATTTAGTGATATGGGAAATCTCCTTATTTAAAAAATCGAATAACGGCTCGGGAAGTCGTAAGTCGATGGCAGAAAGTGGTTGATTGTTTCGTTCAAGGGGGTTACTTACTTTATTTACGAACTGGGCAGTCAGAAGTTTCATTTCAGTCTCTCATGTTCTCTGAGAACGCTAAATTGCGGAAACCAATAAATGTAAATTATGACTATAATCATAGATAATAACTATACTTAATTACTAAGAGTTTATTCCAAGTAGCTATCATAAATATTACGATATTTATTATTTAAATGACGCCCATCTGTCTTCAATCAACCTGTGATTCAATTATTGTAGGTAAAACTTTTAATTGTTCATTGTTCGATGGTACCTAAGATATGTTTTTTTTTTAATTTATTTCAAGCATATTAAAATTACATTCCAATTATTTCATAAATGACGTATAGGTATATCTTTTGTGAAAGACCAATCAGCAATTTTATAACCGACTTCAAAAAAAGGAGGAGGTTCTCAATTCGTCGGAATCTTTTTAGGGTTCCGAAGTCCACAAGGAACCCTTATAGTTTCGCCATGTCCGTCCATCCGTACTATTGCTCGGAGATGCTTAGTTCTAGAAAGCTGTAATTTGGCATGAATATATATATTAGTTACGCCGATAAAGTGGTACAATAAAATTTTGATATATATTTTTTTAGGGCACCTCCCCTACTCGTAAAATGGGGATGTATTTTTTTTTCTTGCGTACCCCATGATGTGGGGTGTCATTGAATAGATCTTGGAAAAATATTGTGGATTTGTTAAAACTATTTTTTGATTTAACGATGCGTTTGGGAATTATTAACCTGCCAGCTAAATGGTATCTGAAAACCAGATAGCTGAAAAAATTCATGGTGGTGGCATATATAACGCAGTTGAAAAAAAAAACTATCACAGCTAAGAAGGCTATACAAGTTTCCGGGTCATAGTCGATCAACTGCAAGCAAGCAAAAATGCGTAGGTATGGAAAAGTAAAATACCGTCATACCTCAGCCTAGCTAAGATGCAGTCTTAGAAAGGTACTAAGGGCATCGTCAACTTCGGAACCCTATACATTGCGCGTGGCCCGACACGCACTTGGCCGGTTTATTTTATTTTATTTGTTTATGTATGTTCACCAAAAATAAATAGAAAACGTGAACCGATTTAGATGTTTTTTTTTTTTGTTCGAAAGTTGATACTTCTCAGTTCGTCCCATATTAATCTGGTTCAGTTCTGATAATGGGATCCATGAGAAAATGAGGGAACTCCTCAAATTTTGCTAACACGTAGATGGTTTTGGTGTAAGTTTCGAAGAATTCAGAGTTACTTATGTATTTCTATAGTGATGTTTGGAAACTGGAACCAAAAAAAAACCGCCTTCAAACTCCGACAGACTGCGAAGTTGGTGTCAAGTGAACCGACCAAAAAAATGATAATCATATAGTGAACTTGACATTGAAATCGCAGTCTGTCGGTGTTTGAAGGCGGTTTTAATTTTTTATTTAAAAAACAATGACGATAATTATGTGACGCAAGATTTTGAAATCGCATTATATATTTCAATAAAAAAAAAGTAGCTAAATGCATGTTGGTTACAACAACAGGGCCTCATTTGAGTTTATAAAGGACACGGACATTGAAGATTACCTATCCAAACAACCAACCAACCACAACAGCCTATTTACGGCACGCATACGAGCTTTCCGATGTGCGCCGCAATTTACCTATAAGGAAATTTACCTATAAGCCGAATGCATTAAGTTAATCGAGTCATTTGTTTAATTGGTTTGTCTAAATTCAACCTATAAAAATAAGGAAATACGATTCAATCTACATTAAGTACTTAAGTAGTGCCAGAAATAGATAAGTAGCCCTAAGCCATTTTGTATCGTAAGTATATCAAAGACTCTATATGGACACGTTCTATAAACTAAATAGTGAGATAGTAATTATATGCAAGAATTTCAAGTTTTGTCAATTAATTACTTAAATGCCCATTGAACCCTCTCACTTTCGGCAGAGCATCGACAAAATAAAGTTGTTTGATTTATTTTTCTTTTATTAATGGCCTGTACTCTTCAATGCTTATACCCCAACAACAGCAGTTAAGAGCTACGGTAACAGGGGCTATATTCGAAGTCTTAAATAGGGATCTCCCTGTTCCCTATAGGATCGGTCACGACGCGTGAGCGATCCTATAAGGAACAGGAAGATCCCTAGTTTAAGACTTCGAATATAGCCCCAGGTAAATAGAAATGACGCCACGGGAACCAGAGCTAGACAGTCCGATTCAAATATTTCTAATTAATTCTATTCTTGCTTGACAGTGACTTGAAGGCCAAATCTTACATTCCGAAGTGACCAACCACGTATTTAAGTAAACTTAACCCAATTACGTTACAGATTAATAATCAATAAGAGATATCGATAAATAATTACTGTCGATCTTATAAATTGACGCAATTATACCTCATTTTTCTCCATAACCTTTGATTACCTACTCGAAGTTTGCCTGATCTATGTAATTTCACCGGTCAAGGTGCTGGAATATGCGAATCAATTGTGACCTTCGTAATTTGCGAAATTATATTAGCAAATAGGGTTGCCAGCTGCTAACATGAAGTCGTGGTTATCCCACTGTGTTTAATTGGTATAGTTGAATAATGACTACCTGTGCCACCTGTAATTTTATTAAAAGGCATGGAGGCGCTATCAATTATCTCAAATTGAACGAAGAGTTCTTAACTGAGCATAAACTTGGTGCAATAACGTTGGATGGAGACATTATTTACATGCATTCAAATTATTTATTCAATTGAAACCTAACCTAAGTAAAGTTTGTCTGTTCTCTATAAACTCAAAAATATTGAACGGATTCTCATGTTTTCACTAAAAGATAGAGCTTATGGGATATTAATCCTATTACTTGTTAACATTATTTCTTATTTTGGTAAAAGACGATCCTAACGGTGAAAAGTTTTTTTCATTTTATTTTTATTTTGTATTCTTTCTGACGATCTCAATGTGAAATTCTCTCATTTTGACATGTAAAATATACTGTAATTTGATATTGAGAAATAAATGTCTATGTCTATGATAGGTGTATAATTTGTTGAACTACTACGCGTGCGGGACCGGGTCAGGCCGCTAATTAAGTGAATACTACTATTACAGCCTTTTTCCGTCCCACTGCTGGGCACAGGCCACCTCTCAGCTATAGTCCCCATGCGGGCCCAGTGCGGATTGGGGACTTGACACACATCTTTGAATTACTTCGCAGATGCGTGCAGGTTTCCTTACGATGTTTTCCTGCACCGAAAACGCACCGAATATATCAATTTGGTGAGTGACAATTTCCTTTACCTAACCCTTTTTAGGGTTCCGAAGTCCATAAGGAACCCTTATAGTTTCGCCATGTCCGTCCGTCTGTCCGCACTATTGCTCGGAGATGCTTAGGTCTAGAGAGCTGTAATTTGGCATGAATATGCATATTAGTTATGCTGACAAAGTGGTACAATAAAATTTTGAAATATATTTTTTTATAGGGTACCTCCCCTACTCGTAAAGTGGGGATGTAATTTTTTTTTCTTGCATACCCCATGGTGCGGCATATCGTTGAATAGGTCTCAAAAAAATATTGTGGGTTTGTTAAAACCATTTTTTGATTAAGTGATGCGTTTGTGAAATATTAAGCTTTAAAGTGCTATTTTTTGTTAGAGTCACGTGTCCCCCCCCCCCCCCTGCCAGCTAAATGGTGGTATTTGGATGGCTGAAAAAAATCACGGTTGTGGCATATATAACGTAGTTGAAAGGAAAACTATCAGAGCTAAGTAGGCTGTACAAACTTACGAGTAATAGTCGACCAACTTATAATGATGATTTTTCTCGAGCGGCAGGGGAGTCGGGCGGGCACGTCATACCACAGGCTAGCTAGATGCTAATAAGTCTTAGAAAGGTACTGTGGGCATCGTCAACTTCGGAACCCTATAATTTGCGCGTGGCCCGACACGCACTTGGCCGGTTTTTTCGACTCTAGGACGCCCGTCATTGTCGGGAAATGAAAAAGAAAATTTGTTTTGTAGATTAATTTTAACTTCCGCTAAAATGATTCTAGAAAAATAAATATACTTAGTTGGTAATTTTACAGATAGATAAGGCTCGACATTAGATAGTTATCAAGAAAGTTTTACAAAGTCGGACGTAGGGTCAAGTACTATCAAATGCGTAATGTAGGCATAGTATCTTACCCGTAGTATCTCGTGTGGCTCTACATTCGGATTCTTGACCTTTACCCTCTAACACTCGAGGAATTAGCAAATTTTAATAATATGACGTGTTAACTGGGTCATTGGAGATACAAACGCAGTTAGCAAATTAAATGAATTAGAAATAATTATCAAGGTCAATAGTATCCGACCACTTTAATAATTTGAATTGTAAACTTTTCATAATACATTCTATGAGGGGGTATTCAGTGTTTTAAATCGGCATATGAGCTTTCCTATATCCTTAAATAAGAATACACTATCTCCTTATGTGGGGACTATAGCCCAAACCCTCTCGTGATGAGAGGAGGCCTGTGCCCAGCAGTGGGCCGTAAATAGGCTGTTGTAGTATCTCCTTATTAAACATTAAGAGGGTTTATTCCGAAAGTTGGCAAAGTCGCAAATAGCTGTCAAATATTTCGCTGTGTTCATTAATTTCTGAATATTACTGAATGAAAACATAAGTTATCGCTCTATGGTTGAATAAAACATTAAGTATGGATTGCAACAATTATCATAGGAACACCAAATTTTTAGGATTATGGAAGTACTATCTTTTGAAAACTTTCCATCGCATTTTCCATGCATTTTAAAGTAATCTTATCATTTGAATGCCTAACCAATAAATATAAAACGAGACGCGTCATTCAACCATAGAATGATAACTTCTTTTTTAACACAGTAATATTGAGAAATTAATAAAATTAGCGAACCATTTGACAGCTATATGAGTCGGTGATACTTTTCGGGATAAACCCTCTTAAAAAAAGTTTTTCGCAAAATTCAACTCGATTTGGATAAAAATATTCCAATACAAACCTCGCTAAATAGGAGAATAGTGTATCGAACAGACCTATAGAATAGAATTTCGTGATATTTAGCATTGAAACAAAATTAGAGCATTATAACTTATCTACATGTTGAAGGCATCCTATCAAATTAAAATTACAATTTCAAGGTAACATCACCAAAACATCTTAATCCTTGACCTACTACGCAAGTCCTATGTAACTTGACTTGATGGTTGGAAAAGGAAAAACCTTCATCTGAAAGTGGTTCGGCTGGTTTTCAATATCAAAAATATCGCAACAAAAAGTACTACCAGGCATACAAGTAATTACTTCCGTCCGTAGTTACATAACTTCAAAATATGTATCGATTTTTTAACAAAAGGCTTGGGTTACTTAACTCTTCGTGATGTCGTGCTCTGTGGAATTTTAATATGTAGTAAGTATACAAAGAATAAGTAAGTACTTTTTCTATGTACCTAAAAAGATTGACAAACAGGCAGACGGCCCACCCGGTGGTAAGTGGTCACCGACGCCTACAGACATTTGTTACCAGAGGCGTCAACAATGCGTTGCCGATCTCGAAAGGGGAGCAGGATAGGGCGTATGGGATAAGGGAGGATAGGGGACATGGGATTAGGGAAAATGGGATAGAAGGATAGGGACAGGCCTCCAGACCTACACTTACTTATTTTTAAATACCACAATAAAGGTGGATTGTCTATGTCTCCGATCGATCGCAGTGGCTTGCGGCCGACGTGAGTTTTATAGATATTTTTTGCCTTTGTTATTTATATTTACCAAAATAATCATTTGAGCCCACGTAATGGAAATATTTTGTTTAGTAAATATAAATAGCAAGGAAAGGCAAAAAATATCGATAAAACTCACGTCGGCCGCAAGCCGCAGCTGATCGAAGACATTGACAACCCAGCCATTGAAATTACCTGACGCAAAGGAGTACTTTATCTTAATCTAACAAAATAGCTGATAAGTAGGTACATAACGTTGCTGCTGAGATCCATACTAATACTAATATTATAAATGCGAAAGTAACTCTGTCTGCCTATCTGTCTCTCTGTCTGTCACCTCTTCATGCTTAGGTCCACCGCTGGATCAATTGAGAGGAAATTTGGCATGGTCCAATCCAAATCCAATAACCAACTGTTGATGCATATCATAAATGCAAAAGTAAATCTGTCTGTCTGTTATTTTATCTCCTCACGGTTAAACAGCTGGGCTTAAATAAAATTTCATATAGAGATAGTTAGAGTCCCGGGGAAGGACATAGGCAAAGACACAAAAAAGACATCCCGGTAAAGCGCATAGTTAGTTCCTGCGTGAACGTTACAACCGAATTCCACGCGGGAGAAGTCGCGGGCAGATGGTAGTGCAATAATATATTATTTCTTCTACCTACAATCTTCCATAATATTTCTTGTCCAACAAGAAATACTAAAATTCAAATTGCAATGAGAGTTTTAAATCTTGTCTTCGTCATATCAAGAACGACGGTAGGTACAATCTAACCTTCATCTCAATGATTCTATGATCCAATTCCAATCAGTAATGAAATACCAAAATACGTAAATGTAGTAAAATGTCTCGTTAGAGCGCTTGTTATAAGTAGTTACCTACTTACTATTTGTATGAGACGGCACTATTAAAATCCGAATTTCTCGTATAAATAAATGGCACTTCGTATTTGGATCGGTACACTCGAATTCTGAGGCCTGGGGCTATATTCAAAGTCTTAAAATAGGAATATCCCTGTTCCCTATAGGATGGAATCCCTATCGGAACAGGGAGATCCCTATTTTAAGACTTCGAATATAGCCCCTGTGACCAGCAGTGGGACGTATATGGTTTGTATATGACATATGGTATACACATTGTGTTGGGGTTGAGGCATTGAAGATGAAATTATAAGAACGTGCAATTTTTTACTAGTTGTCACATGATTTGAATATTGTTTTATTTTTATTTTCGACAATAAATATTAACGACCTCTAGACGTCAATCTTAAACGATATCGGACAGACAAAAGATAGAAAACACTTCACCGATAAATTGAAGTACCTACTATAGAATGCCATAATAATTCGGCCGGGTACAAACACTATAAGGTACTAAATAGCTGTAGGCGGCCTTTTCGGTAGGTACCACCTGCTCTATGTAGTGTATTTTATAATAAGTAGTGGATAAGTTTATTCAATCTGTATCTATATACCTATGTATAATAAAAGGCAATAGTGATTGACTGATGTATCAATGCACAGGCCAAACCACCGGTCGTAGATAGCTTAGATAGCATAGAAATTTGGCATTGTTTCTTGGGCAGTATAGGGGAGCACTAAGAGAGGATTTCCTGAAATTCCCAACGGAAACGGAAAAAAGTGGGATTATTACATTTTAATGTTTACGCGCGTACGAAGTCGCGGGCAACAGCTAGTTCATTGTATTTTTGGTCATTTAAATTAATTGTACCGTAAAGGATGAATCAATCATATGAAATTCAAAACCCAATAAGCAACACATGTAGCTCAAAATATAAGTTCTTAATAACTTGCAACTTTTTAACGCATTTTACTATAGGCAGGAGAAAACGATTAACAACTTTCAGTCTTAATCACATAAGTATCTAATTGTTAGATCTTTGCTATAATAAAGATAAGTGTAAATTATCTCAAGTTATATGCAAAACTTCAGACACGTAAATCATATCATATACCTAATATGAGTTTTGAGGAAACAAATAAGTGAACGCAGTTTATTAGTTTCATTTCAATATTAAATACTCTGTAACAAATAATAATAATAATAGTTTTCCAACTTTACTTACCCTTTGCAAATAAAAGCTGTTAAGACTATAATATATTTACATATCTCCATCTTTAAAAATTACACTATAAAACTAATATATCACTTTGTTTATCACTGTATATTTAGGAATGATTGAAGTAGAGTTGGCTGATTTTACATGGCTAGATCGCGCGCGAACTAAAGTGTCATTGAATGTAAGTGAGTGATTGTCGAGATTTGGCGGAAGGTCGAACAATGGAGCGTGCAGTGCGCGCGGCCAGCCACCGCCAACTGTGCGCCAGCGCAGCGCAGCTAGCACATCTAAACTCGAGCTGAGTCGAGTCGAGCTGCCAGGACCGATAAGCCACAGCCAGGCAGCTTTGCTGACGGCTTAGCCACGACGTTACGTGGCCAGCGGCAGCGAGAGAATTTTCCTAATACCAACAATTACCTATGATACTTATGAGGTCAGCCAACTAACCACTGTTCTAATACTATATAAATATACTAGCTTCTGCCCACGACTTCGTCCGTGTGGAATTCGGTATTACGTTCCCGCGGGAACTATGCGTTTTTCGGGATTAAGGGGGAAAAAGTAGCCTATAAGTTGACCAGTGTTATAAACCTCCATACCAAATTTTGTTGCATTCGGTCCAGTAGTTTTCGAGTTAAATCCGGACATACTACAAACATATACTTACAATACATACAGACAATTTTTCTAAAAATCGTTATTTTGTGTTCAGTGTCGTTTATATAGTCCCCTCGCTCTTTTAATTTTCAAGTTTTAGGCGCGACTACTTCTACAGACTTATCATTAGTACAGACTATCCATTTACTTCCCGAATGAGGCCTCTTGGGAAATGGAGGAAAACACCAGAGGTTGTCTGTCAATTTCCTACCATTCAGTTTTAAGGAAAATTATATTGTGATGTAACCCTGAGGCAAGGTAGGAATAAGGTAAAAGTCTGTCACCGTGTGAAACCAACTATATGCATAGGTACATAGAGTCGCCGATTGTGAACTCACCGATATTATATGCATAGATAGAAGTCATACTCTTGTGAAAACACTACATTTTATTTTTACACGGCCAGGCAGTAATAGGTACCATCCTAAAATTATACGTCCTAAAAATCATTCTTAGCCTCTTAATTTATTTACCTATCGAGACTAAGTGCTTACAACAGCTTAAGAGCAATTTTCATTGTATATTTAATGGTCTTTGTATTTTAACTTGACAAATTATGCTAGTCCATACTTCTTTTTTGCTAAGATAGAGTCGATGATCGTAAAGGTCAGAGCAGTCACCGTGAAGATCGTCACCAGATGACTTCAATAGTATGTATAGGTTTCCAGCAGCAAATACAAGGTAATTATACCTATGTTAGTATAGCTTCTGCCCGCGACTTCGTTCGCGTGGAATTCGGTCATCGCATTCCCGCGGGAACTATGCGTTTTTCCGAAATAAAAAGTAGCCTATGTCCTTTCTCGGGACTCCAACTATCTTCATACCAAATTTCATCAAAATCGGTCAAGTAGTTTTCACGTGATGCGCTGTTAAATAAACAGACAAAAAATCTAAAAACTGTTGTTTTTTTTAATATCTCCCCTGTACAGACTCTCGAGTCTCGACCCTCTTTATTGTTGTATAAAAGACTGGCGGCGTACATCGGAAAAACCCTGGGGCTCCATTCGAAACGTTACATGGGGAAAGGGAAATTCCGTGTCCGCCAAAGCGTCACGGCGTTGAAACCGACCTTTAAGTAGCTAATTTTAAAACTTGACATTTTCTTCTTCGCTCGCTTCTCAATGAAATCCCGTTTGCGCCAGGAATGAGTCTCTGACGCTTAGGCACTCAGTTGATCAATAACCATAGGGGCTCAAGAGGCAACGACGTCTTGTACCTACATCACATTTACTTCACTAACACTTCAGTAAATAAATATTTCGGGTAACAGACTATTTACGTCCCACTGCTGGGACTGCGTCCCCTTACCCTCAAAATACGTGGCCTCTATCCGAGCTACCGGTGCACCAAGTAGATACGGATGGAAGTGTAGGTGGAGCGGGAGCTTGGAGAGACAGGAGGGTGTAGAGCCAGCCCGTATACAGGCAACGTAAAACCAGCATGGGGAGGATAGATACTATACTTTGTGTGTATTATATAATAAGGAAAAGGTTGTGTTATTCTCTTCTCGTTTTCTGTTATCCCGGCTTTCTTGGATCGAAGTTCTTGAACGTTGCGCGTATGCCGCTCTACGTGGAGATGCTGGCAATACGGAGTGAGGATGGCTTAAACTTATCTTGTGTGGTTCCCGCAGTCCATCGAAGTCTTTGATTGTTGCGCGTATGTCGCTCTATGGAGATGGTTAGGTAACGTTGCGCAAGTTCCGAAGTCAATCGAAGTCCTTGATCCGGAACGGAGTGAGGCTGGCTTCAAGTTATCTTGCGCAGGTCCCGCAGTCAATCGAAGTCCTTTATCCGGAACGGAGTGAGGCTGGCTTCAAGCTATCTTGCGCAGGTCCCGCAGTCGATCGAAGTCCTTTATCTGGAACGGAGTGAGGCTGGCTTCAAGTTATCTTGCGCTGATCCCGCAGTCAATCGAAGTCCTTTATCCGGAACGGAGTGAGGCTGGCTGCAAGCTATCTTGCGCAGGTCCCGCAGTCGATCGAAGTCCTTTATCTGGAACGGAGTGAGGCTGGCTTCAAGTTATCTTGCGCTGATCCCGCAGTCAATCGAAGTCCTTGATCCGGAACGGATTGTGGCTGGCTTCAAGTTATCTTGCTAGTCAATTGAAGTCCTTGATCCGCAACGCAGTGAAGCTGGCTTCAAGTTATCTTGCACAGGTCCCGCAGTCAATCAAAGTCCTTTATCCGGAACGGAGTGAGGCTGGCTTCAAGTTATCTTGCGCAGGTCCCGCAGTACGAAGTCCTTGATCCGGAACGAAGTGAGGCTGGCTTCAAGTTATCTTGCGCAGGTCCCGCAGTCAAACGAAGTCTTCTATCCGGAACGGAGTGAAGCT
This sequence comes from Aethes cnicana, assembly GCA_963971205.1. Classification (NCBI taxonomy): domain Eukaryota; kingdom Metazoa; phylum Arthropoda; class Insecta; order Lepidoptera; family Tortricidae; genus Aethes; species Aethes cnicana. The sequence goes on along the minus strand of OZ020274.1, from coordinate 10,501,142 downwards.
GGCTTCAAGTTATCTTGCGCAGGTCCCGCAGTCAATCGAAGTCCTTTATCCGGAACGGAGTGAGGCTGGCTTCAAGTTATCTTGCGCAGGTCCCGCAGTCAAACGAAGTCTTCTATCCGGAACGGAGTGAAGCTGGCTTCAAGTTATCTTGCGCAGGTCCCGCAGTACGAAGTCCTTGATCCGGAACGAAGTGAGGCTGGCTTCAAGTTATCTTGCGCAGTTCCCACAGTTCATCTGAGTATTCGAAGTCCTTGATCGTTGCGCGTATATGTAGCTCTACACGGAGACGGTGACGGTACGGCGTGAGTCCGGTTTCAATTGATCTTGTGCCGTTCCCGCAGTCCATCGAAGTCCTCGAATGTTGCGCAAATGTCGCTCTATGTGACAATATTGATGGTATTGGAAGTCAGCCTGGCTTCAGGTTGTCTTTTGCTGAACTCCTAAGCTGCTTATGCTTGTGCTCAATTGATCATAATTATGTTTATCCAAATAACATGGTTAGTTAGTGTAGTAATAGTGCAAGGAATGGACAGTTTCCGTCTTGGCTCGGGGCATCTGTGCAAGTTCAGGCATTTTGGGATCTTGGTTTCCTGTGGATTAAGCTTTTATCTAACTACTCTATACAATAAGTATTTGATGAATAATTAATATAAACAATACCTCTTGTGCCGAGTCACTAGTTTCACCCGCTAATAATATTAAAAGTTTATCTATGGGAAGCAAACTTTAGCAGGTACCTAATGGTCGGCCAAATGTTGGGTCAGACAAAAGACACCCTATTTTTTGTCGTTGCACAAACTGCTCTTTCAATGCGGACACTTAGGTACCTGCCTCTATTGGCTTGGGTTTTTTGAAACAATGTAAGCAATTGTGATGGTCGTAGCGTAGATATAGGTAGAGTATATTAGGAAGTATTTATCCGTTATCACCAAATATGTGGACCTAGTATAAGTTACGTACCTACTCTATGCAATGGGATCTGCAGGTATGTTCTAATTGTTCTCTGTTGTAAAATTGTAAGACATTTCTATCAGTAGTAAAAATATACAGAAAGTTTTCAACCTTGCCTACCACCGATATAGTCTTTCTAGGTTTATGTTCATCGTAACATTCGTAACTATTGCAGTGATAAAGCTTTAGAAAATTTATGAAACGGTCTCACCAAATAAGATGAAAATAATATGACAAATCTTCGCCTGTTCCCCGATCTCCAGCGCGGCTCCGGCTCTCCCTCTGAACAGCCCGTTTCCACCAGACCACACACGCGTCGGACTTGATGCGGGGTTTCGCGAATATTGGCCATACGGGACACCGAACGACGCACTTTGATTACAACAGCGAGCGTAATATTGAAACGTCTGCACTCGGCGCCGGTCCCGACCGAACTCCTGTTTATAAACAAATTAAAATTATTAGGAATATTTAGAAGATAAAATAGAATTTTAAAAATATATCTAATATATAAAATTCTCGTGTCACAGTGTTTGTAACCAAACTCCTAAACGGCTCGACCGATTCTTATGAAATTTGGAGTGTATGTTCAGTAGGTTTGAGAATAAGATGTAAGCTATTTTTTTTTTACCCAAAAAAAATTCTAAGGCGGTACGAAGTCCGCGGGGTCAGCTAGTATTATATAATAAGTATATTGTAAATAAATTAAACATATTCTTATGTTTCTGCAGTACGAGTAGGTACTATGTAAGTAATTAGGTTTAAGTTGCAGTGCCCGACAGGGTCCATAATGATAAAAAGTTAATTTTAAGACCATCCTATTGTACATTATGGAAGCAAAAAACTACTGAGTATTGAGTATTAATTTTCCTTTTAAAACACGCTTCGTACTTGCTTATACCGAGTTACCGATGTCTAAAACGCCAAGTTTAATCATTATTTAAGAACCTAATAAACCATTTTATGGAAAATCCTTACGGGTAGGAAATTTGTGGTACCTAATATAATTTTATTAAGCTGTGATATTCCAGTTCATTATTCACCGCTAGGGGAAATCCATATATTATATTCATCATTATTTATATTCATCCATACTTAATATTATAATTCGAAAGTAACTCTGTTTGTCTGTCTGTTTGTTACCTCTAAACGCTTCAACCGCTGGACCGATTAAGATGATATTTGGCATGGAGATAGTTGGGGTGCCGAGAAAGGACATAGGCTACTTTTTATCCCGAAAAAACGCATGGTTCCCGCAGGAACGCGATAACCGAATTCCACGCGGGCGAAGTCGCGGGCTATTTTTATCTATAAAAATGGCAAAAAATCATGTCTGTTGTATGGGTCTTTTTAAGTGTTTATTTTATTATGTTTTTTTTTATATTATTTGTTGTTATAGCGGCAACAGAAATACATCATCTGTTGACAGAGTAGACAAGACATACGTCCATTCCATGCACTTACATGATATAGAGATACTTATTGGCAAGTGAATCAATTTCAACAGTTAATTTAATAGTCACTACTGGTACTGGGCCTATATTCGAGGCCTTAAATAGAGATCTCGCTGTTCCTTATAGGATCGCTCACGCGTCAAGTTGAACTTTATGAAGTTCACGCGACGCGAGAGCGATCCTTTAGGAAACAGCTAGATCCCTATTTAAAGACTTCGAATATATAGGCCTTACTACTACTACTACTACTACTACAGCCTATTTTGCGTCCCACTGCTGGGCACAGGCCTCCTCTCATCACGAGAGGGTTTTGGGCGATATTCCCCATGCGGGCCCAGTGCGGATTGGGGACTTCACACACATCTTTGAATATCTTTTATATAGGCCTTGTTATTTATAAATCACTAGCCTTTGCCCGCGGCTTCATCCGCGTTGTATTTGGTTATAGTGTTCTAGCCGAAACTAGGACTATGCGTTTTTTTGCGATAAAAATTACGTACCTAGCCTATGCCTATGTCCTTACTTCCCCTGTCTTCAACTATCTCAATCTCAAAAATTAAAAGACTTTAAAATTTGTGAATAATTAAGAAAATTATTGATAGTACAATGTTTGTTATTAAAAATAATGTAAATTAAGAGTGTATTTAAATACGTTTACATAGATTAAGAAATGACCTGTAATACTTTTATTATGAATAAATATACAATACAATACAATACAATATACTTTATTGAACACCACACAATCAAGGAACAGTAGACATTATGTAATTACACAAAAAGGTAAATATTTCAATCAATCTCAATCAATCAATCCATATTAATCAGTCCGGCGGTTTTAGCGTGCAGAGGTAACAAACAGACAGATCCTACTTTCGTATTTATAATTTTAGTATGAATAAGTAAAGTTCGCTGGATGAAGTGAGCCAGTTAACTGTTGGGCCCGTCCGCTAAGGTCGACCGGTGCGGTGGCAGGACAACTATTTGTAAGGCGGGTATTTGTAAAACAAAACGTGAACTTGCTCACGCCTTTAATCGGTTCCCGGTGCATAACGCTTTAGTAATAAAATAAACTACGTAGTAATTTTAATATGGTACCTACTGTTTTAAATAATATTTAGTTAACGGATTACCTACTCGGAACTATAACTCATCACTGCGAACCTTTCGCGGCAGTGGGCGGGGGACATTGCTCGCAGGACTGATGGCCGATGAGACGAGCTGTTTTACCTAGTAGGCTGGTAGGCCTCCAACAAGATGAAGCAACAACCCCGTGAAGGTCGCAGGAAGTCGGTGGATGCGAGCGGCGCAGGACCGGTCAGAATGGCGAGCCTTGGGGGAGGCATATGGCCAGCAGTAGACGTCTATCCGCTGATATGATGATGATGAACGGGTGATTACCTTACGAGCAATGATTTTTATACTTAAGGATAGGCCCATCCGAACATTCAGTCGCCATTTTCTTCATACAACGAAATACAGCGCCGTCTTGTGGTCAACTGCATGAACTACGAGAATGTTTTGCGCGCTATAACCTCGCAGTGACGTAACGAGAGGTGTTGCTGGCTTTTTTATTTTATTCAGTACAAGCGACGTGAATGCTGTAATATCATTTTTTCTAATAAATCATGATTCAAAAATCAACTTTTGTTTATTTATTGACAAAATAATTATTTATTTATATTTTCTTAGAAGTCCAAATTAAACATCTCACGTGAAATTCTTCATGTGTAAAAATGACGTCCTTACAAGGTTACTTGAACAAGCAGTCTCCGTAACTATGGCAACTCCGTAACACGGCGTAAATATGGCGACTTCGTGTCATAAATTTATTGTTTACAAAATTATTTCGATTGATGGAATAAACACAAGGTAATGTTAATCACCGATGAAACGATATTTCATGACACTTTTTCACTTTGCCTACGTGATTTCTGCAGCCTTTTATCACGCAAGTCGGCATTTTTTAAGGGTTGCGTATATGTTGTTTGACATCCGCACGCGCCGGTGTCTCGCTGAGCAATGTGTCACGATTGGTGACCAAACTTGGATTGGGCAATTTTGGGCACCAACAAAGTGGGGTTATATGTCATGTGCGTAGACCCGGTCTATACGAAGTATTATATATGTCTATGCTTACGAGGCTTTCTCTATCATTCACTGACTAATTGGCTTAGACTCAGGGCTTGTAACCGGTTAATTTAAAAAACCCCGAAATAGCCAAATATTTAGAATTATTTTATACTCTTTATGTGGAACTCCATAGTGTATTTAGGTTATTACTTCGTATTATTTTATCGCCTTATTAAAAATGAAATAGTAAACGAAAGAACGATAAGAAAACCGGTTTATTTGTATGGGGGAAAAAACCGGTTACAAGCCCTGGGCTTAGTTTTCGGAAAAGCTAGGTAACTTTAAGGATCTCTAGTAAATGCCGCGTAAGTAAAGCTGGCACTCTGCTGTAGTAACACGTCTGTCTTGTATAAGTAAGTAATATGACGGAAATGCGCGCGTATGACGGTAAGGTCAACGGTTCGGCTTTGAAATAACTGCATTGAACTGTTGCCTAATAGGTATGCCCTTCTCTGATGTTCTTAAGGTACCTACACTCGTAGAATAAACGTGGTCAACTGACATCGACTTCGACTTCGACTCTTTAGTTTATGGCTACTGTCGCTGACAATCCAGCACAATTCTGCCAGAATCAAGTGTTGAGCTTTGCACGTGCTTATTTTACTAGAACGAATCTGATTTAGCGATCTAGAAGGGTTGTTAGTACCTGAAACCAAACGCCACATATATTATACGTAAACAGTAAACAATATATAAACAAACAAAGGGTTAGATTAAAATTAGACTATCTGTAAACGTCAGACGAGTAAAGGGTTAGAGAGTAATATTATTTCGATCTACAAATTTACAAATAGCTGAGACAATTTTCCTATTGTTAATTATACAGAGAAGATTCGACATATTTGTTGGCAGAGGGACTTTCAGCTTTGAAAGTGAAGAGTATAAACTAGGGGGCTTATCATTAAGAGGGCAATTAAAAAATATATGATCGACAGTGCCGATCTCTTTTTTACAGTCGCACAGTGGGGAATCTCTTAGTTTGTATTTTGAAAGAAGTTCGGGTGTGCAGACACGCCCGAGCCGTAGTCTTATAATAATACTTGTATGTCTTTTCGACAAGGAGCGATTTTTAAAAAACCATGGACGCGCCGGTATCTCTGGTTGTAATGAAGAGTAATAACACTTTTTTGAGTTAGCCCATCGAGCAGACCACTTATGGGATAAGAATGTGGAGGGGGTGTTTAAAAGGTCTTGAGAGTGGATTTTAAAGAGTGAGTCATCTCCATGAATGACGGCAATTTTAGCATTTAAATCCGCGGATTCGTTTCCTGAAATTCCACAGTGACTAGGAATCCATACGAATGAGACATCACAATTATTGATATAACAAGTGTAGATAGCATTTTTCAAATTGGCAATGATAGAGTTGCGAGAACAGTTACGAAAGGGGTGGACTGAGATAGCCTCAAGGGCACTGAGGCAGTCAGAAAAAATAACAGATTTAGGGATTTTAAGATGGAAAATGTGTTCAACTGTTTTGAGGAGGGCCAAGCATTCACCGGAGAATACAGAAGATTCCGGAGGGATCTTAAATTTAGCTGTAAAGTTGTTATTAAGGCAAACAAAAGCAAAACCAACACACCCCAAAGTCGAGAGTTTTGAAGCGTCAGTAAAGAAGAGCATGTGGTTGGGGAAAAAAGAGTCAACATAGTGGTTAAATTGGGAGTTAGCATGGAGAGAGTTTTTATGGATACCAGTGTTGAAGAGGACATTGGGAAAGTGAATGATTGCCTCGAAGGGGAGAGAGTACAGAGGAAGTTGTGGATTCTTCTCTACTGGTGCCCTTAAAGAGGAGAGCTTTCTTAAACTAAGAATTAAATTAGGGACCGATTTGTTACGCCAATAAGGTTTTGAAGTGCAGTAACTATGAAGCAATTGAAGTTTGGGGACAAGGGGATGGGAAGAAAGTGAAAACGCTTGAAAAAGGAACCGGTCGGCTAAGTATTTTCTTCTAATGTCGAGAGGGGGATCCACGCATTCCACTTGAAGAGCTCTATTCGGAGACGATCTCATCGCTCCACAAACAATACGGAGGGCCTTTGACTGTATTGTCTCCAGCATTTTAAGAGCAGTCTTATTGCATGGTTCATAGAAAAATGTCCCAAAGTCTAAGTGACTTCTGACGAAAGCGTTATTCAATAACTTCTGAGAATAAGGATGTGCCCCCCACTTGGTCCCAGAAAGGGCCCTTAACATGTTAATATTTTTTTCGCATTTTTTGGAGATGTAAGCCAAATGAAGAGAGCCTTGTAGGCGCCTATCAAAAATAACACCCAGAAATTTAACAGAGTCAGAGATTGGAATAGTAGAACCGTCATATTGAATATTGCATTGAGGGGAGGATCTGCTACGGGAAAAGATAACAGCTGAACTTTTTGAAGGAGAAAGGGAAAGGCCGTGAAGAAGTAGCCAACTTTTAAGGGAAGCTAAGTCATTGTTTACTTTAGCACAGGCGGAGCTGGGGATTTTATCGTTGCAGTAAATGGCTACGTCATCTGCGTATTGGAGCATTCGACACTGCATGTTAATAGGCCTGTCAAGGTCAAAAGTATAAATATTATAAAGAATTGGTGAGAGAACCGAACCCTGGGGGAGGCCCCTCCACATAACCCTGACGCCCCGAAGAGTTCCTTGCCACCTGACCTTGATAGTCCGAGACATTAAAAGGTTAGCGATAAAATTGACGACCTTCAAAGGGATGCTCAGCTTGGACATTTTGTCCCTGAGCACTGAAAGAAGTACATTATCGTAGGCAGCGGATACGTCCAAGAAGGCAGCAGCGACCGATTCCTCTCTAGAAAAGGCAAGTCTGATATCGGTAGCGAGTATACAGTGGCTATCGGCAATGCTTTTCCCTTTCCGGAAACCGAACTGGAAACGGGATAGAATTTTGTTTCTTTCCAAGAACCAATCTAGGCGGTTTTTTAAGAGATGTTCTGTAATCTTACACAGAGTCGAAGAAAGGGCTATTGGGCGATAGGAGGAAGCTGAATCTGGGTCCTTGCCGGGTTCGAGGATTGGGATGACGTACTGGGTCTTCCACACTTCAGGGACAATACCGGAATTAAACATGCAGTTGACTAAATCTAGGAAATATGAAACTGTGTTCGAGTTAGCTCTAGCCAGAAAGGAGTAGGGGATGCCATCAGGGCCAGGGGAAGAATCCTTCAGAGATTCTAGAACGGATCGTAGTTCTGAGAGTTGAAACGGGGATGACAGAAAATTGGAAGAGTTTGGAGAAAGCGATGGGACAGTAGGGAGTTCTGAGAGGGAAGGAACGTACGGAGGCGCTAACTTGTCCAGGAATGAATCCATCCACTCAGGGGAATCAGAAGAAGAGGGTGGGGAAGGGGGGGCGAAACACGAGGAGCGAAAACGTTTTATATTGCGCCAAACCAACGAAGGATGGGTAGAAGGAGAAACTGATTCACAAAATTTAGACCAGCCTAACTTTTTTTTCGAGGAGAGGAGTTTCTTACATTTAGCCTGGATTCGTTTAAAGGTAATGAAATTTGGCGTAGACATGTCAGAACAATATGACGCCTCTGCCTCGTTACGGTTTTTGATAGCCGAAGAGCAATCCGAATCCCACCACGGAAGAGATGGGCGTTTATTGAAGCAGGCATTTTTCAGCGGGATAGCAATTTCAGCGGATTCAATTAAATATTTAGAAAAAAGAGAATATGCATCTAAGCAATTGGAAGAGGAGACTGGAGGTAAAAGGGAAACTTTATCATTCAAAGCGGAGGAATATGTTGGCCAATCAGCTTTGGACAGGTTGAACCTTTGGAGAGGGGGGCAGGGGACTGGAGGATTTGAAGAATTAGTAAAATATGAGATTATGATAGGCAGGTGATCGCTGCCATAGCTTGTTGGAGAGATATCCCAGGTACAGAGAGAGGCAAGGGAAGGGGAGCAAAGAGACAGATCTACTGATGAGGGGTTTTGCATGGGAGATACCCGCCGGGTAGGTCGGCCATCATTTAAAAGACATAGGTTTTCAGAGTCGAGGAGGTCAATGATTTTGTTACCAGAAGAGTTAGTATTATGGGAACCCCAAAGGGGGTTGTGACAATTAAAGTCACCGAGAATTAAAACTGGTCCAGAAATACTCGAGATATGACGCCATAGTTGAGAAATGATAGAGGGATTAGGGTGAGGAATATAAACTGAAATTATTATGATGTCTAACACTTTACAAGCTACTACATAGAATGAAGGGTGGGGAGGGATGGGAACACGAGAATAATTAAGGCCTTTTCGGATGAGAACAGCACATCCATCATATCCATTCTGGCCATCCTGTCGAAGACAGGAATAGCCAGAAAGGCTGAAGTTTGACGAGGGTTTAAGCCACGTTTCAGAAAGAGCAATGATGGAGGGCTTGTGCTTGTCACTAAGGAATAGGAGGTCAGCCTTGTTGCGACTGACACTCCTAATATTCCACTGTAAAATTTTATGAAGCATTATGTGGGGCCTGGTCTAAGGGCCCGGGGGCCCGGGGAAGCATGGAGGAGAAGGCTTTCAGAGTTTCGGCAACGTTGGACGGTAATTGAGAATTAGATGAAAGTAACTGAATCAGAGAGGTCACTAGATTGATGACTGTGGGGACAAAGTCTGGACTGGGGGAAGTGCGAGAGGACGATGGGGTCCCTTGGGGGCCTTGTGAAAGCAGGGCAACTCCATTGCCTGGTAAGGGGGTATTATGCCCGGCTAAAAGGGCACCATGAGCCTGTTTGTCATACCCGTGAGTAGAAGGCGGAGAGCGGGGTTTTCTTGCTACAAAGACTGTTTTGGTATAAGAGGAGGAGGAGGAGGGTGGTTGTTTCAGGACTTCACTGAATGGGCGTTTGGAGGATGGATGTCGTCGTTCGGCGTCACTATACGAGATACCCTCATCAGACATTGTCAATTTAATGAGTTTTTGTCGGCCAAACTCGGGGCACTTTTTGTCCGTCGCCTTGTGATGACCAGAACAGTGAAGGCATGATACTGACTCATCAGGAACTTCGCAAGTTTCAACTTCATGCGGCTGTGCGCATTTAGCGCAACGAGGACGAGATCGGCATTGAGCCTTGACGTGTCCAAATCTACAACATTTGTAACATTGGACTGTCGGGTAATTATATGGAGCCACTTCAAGAGCGCAATTAAACAAGAAGACACGCTGTGGGAGAGTTTGGCCATCGAAGGTCAGCACCACAGTTTCGGAGGGGACCCATGCGGTGGTCCCATCACAAGAGTCTCTTTGTTTGTAATTAAGGCGCCTGGCCTTAATGGCTGGTCCGCAACCTCGAGGGGTGTTGATAAGCTCCGGGAGCTCGTCATTTGAAAAGTCTTTTGGTACATTCCTCACCACTCCCGTGCGTGAGATATTGAATGAAGGAATAAGCGCCTTGAATTTAGCCAAAGCTAGTGCATTGGAGAATAGAAAGTCATTAGCTTTGTTACCGTTTACGAATTCCACCGATATTCTATTCCTACCCACTTTTTTAATTCCGCCTTCCTTAATCCCATCATTAATATTCTTTTTCCAAATGAATTGACCAAACTTTACAGGGTTTATGTATGTACCTGAGTCCGGGCAGGGTTCTTCCCGAATTACATGCACCACATAAGGACCACAGTCTGAAGAAATGTACTTGTTCCGATGTGGAGGCTTAGGCTGGGATACAGGGGTTGGTGTAGACTGGGTCAGTGGGATTTCTTTCTGGGATTGGCTAGAGCAAGGAATTTGGGAATGGGGAGGCCGAAGTTGATTTTGATAATCAGGACGAGGATGTTTGGGCGGCTCGACGGGTATGGAAGCACCGTTATCAATAAATGAGCTGGCTCTTTTCCTGGGAGCAGGCACGTCCGTGATTTCTATTTCCATCCCTGGGGATGGAGGTTCTACTAAAGCAGAAGGCTTGATCCCGGGATCATCCGGGTCGTCCGAATCCGAGGGTTCGGACGCCATGGCGCGCTAGGCAAAGGCGGCGCGAACCTACATATAAGTTAATGCCACCTTCCCCCAACAATACACTTACCCCGTCAAATAACAATCACAAAACAAAACGAACACAACACAAATCTACACTAAATACCAGGTTAGCTCCTAATAAATCACGATTGTTTACTCTGACAACGTGCGCCACTCAGCAGCTCGAAGCAGAATCGAACTGACATCGACTTGCCATTAAAGTAGAAAAATTAAAACAAAGGTCCCTCCTCTCCTATCTCTTTCTCTTTAGCCAAAATTAATTGTCATTTTCATTACGTTCTTTAATGAAATAACTTTACCAATTAAAAAAATGTACCAATGCAAACTAAAATTAATAACTTGTAACTCTCTCTGTCAGTCTGTCCGTCTGCCTGTCTATCTGTCTGTTACCTCTTCACGCTGTTGTCTACCGCCTATTGTCAAAAAGTTTATGTAAAATAAACTTAGTTACTTAGTTATTAAAGTATATTCGCTCGACGCGAATTCGCGTCATCGGTAGACAACGAATTAAGGCTAGTTTTATCCCAGAAAAAGGTATAGTCCGAATTCTACGCGGATGAAGTCGCGTGCAGAAGCTAGTTAGGTACGTGACGAAGCCGTGGTAGCTGAGTTGTTAATTTTACCATCTCTTATGCACCTCGGAACATTGTGCGACCTTTGACTTTTCCGATTAAAACATCATCGTGGGGAATCCTGCACCTACCTCCTGCAGTTTTGTTTGTGTATTTTTTGTCTATGTTTGCTACCTCAGATCTCCGTCGTTTATGGACCGATTCCGAAAATTAAATAATTTATTAATTTATTGTTGCCAGATATTTTATTTTCCAAAATGAAGAGGTTCTAAAGCCTGACCAGTAATTCAGCATAAATAGAATAGTACTTCAAGAATAGAGTTAACTCGATATTTGTCACCACCAGATGGCGCCAGCGAGCCATCGGTCCGAAAAACTGTCAAAATGTATGGAATGATAGGGAAAAAACACAATTTCTAAATGTTTAATGTGATAATTTGACAAAAACAATGACATATTGTTAGAATAAAATAAAATATTGTAAATTTGAGATAGAAATGACTTCAAATAACAAATAGTATACGCTATTTGACAGCTACTTGGACCCGTTGGCTGAATACGCCATCTGGTGAGCGTTTTTTAGGAAACACACAACGGAAACTTCCCCTTATTTTTTTCAAGCACTAGCAACACTGTTTTGTCTGTCAGTCAACTGAAAACGTCAGATAGTATAAGAACGAACCAATTGAAGACAAAAACAATAGTTTTATTAGGAAAACCTAAATAACCCAATGGTGTTTTATGTGCTAAGCATTTAAATATCTATATTTAACCAGTGATTACTTAGTTTTATGAGCTCAAACAGTAATTTTATACATTGTGACAGATCTGTTAGATAATTTGTGAGCAGTATAAATACTGAACTGTAGTTTCATCGATTTCTGTAATCTGATATTTTTACAAAAGTGCGTACTCTTGCAAAATGTATCTTCTCGGTTGCCTTGTATTATCGTGTTACTTTGTGGTCCTATGCCACGGTTCAGGCGCAGATATCGCGTTGGATGCCAAGGCTACACTTCTTCATCGTATAGACAGCTTGAATTTGCTAATTTACACTTGTCTGTTGACTCTAACGGTGCTTACTATTTGGGTATTCAAGCACCGCCGCGTAAGCTGGCTGCATGAGACGGGTCTAGCTGTTATTTATGGTAAGAGACTTTTTTCAGTAAGTCCAATCACATGACGAAAATCTCGCATGACTAAGCCCTGTTTATTTGCACAGGTCTAATTGTCGGCGCTATTATTCGTTATGCGGGCAGTACCAATGCCGTTACATACCTTGATGCCCACCCGGAGCCTGATACGAAGTACAATTTATCCGTGCCACCAGATATGTTGCGGTTTCATTTCCCAGATAAAATACAGATATCATCTGGGGGTAAGTAAATCAGCATGACATGAGAGATAAACTCCTGGCAGTTAAAACTTCTTAGACAAGAGATATGGATATTAGGAATGATGGCATTGCAAACGGTATTTGTCCTAGAATCCTGCCTTTAATTCAATTGAAACACTAAACATAACAAAATTGTTATTAATTGTGTTACAGTTGCAGTACACATTAAATGTGAAATAAATTAATACAGCGTGACTTAAACTATACTCCTGTATTCTTCTAAATATCTCTTGTTCCTAAAACTAATCTTAGTTGGTCCAGTTGATTAAGCATTGTCTACTAAGAATGCGATATATGAACCCAATACATCAAACCTTAAGTAGGTATAATTGTTTAAATCACAACTATAGGGTTTGATGATGAAAATTGATTAGTAGAACGTTATGATTTTTTAGACACATTGTTTTTGAAAATGGTTCTACAATTTTTTTTCTTTTCAGAAGTGCCAGTTCCAAATAAAACTTACGCATACAGCTTCAGAGGGGAAATTGTGAATGTGGAACAGAATGAGATAGATTTAAAGGCAACTTTTGATCCAGAAATATTTTTCAACATAATTTTGCCTCCTATAATATTTCATGCAGGATATTGTTTGAAGCGGGTAAGCATTAATGACCTGAAAGGTTCCTTTTATCCTTATGTAAGTTCAGTATGTAATTGAATTAGATTATGGTATAAAATCATTAATTTATTCTGTTATAAATGACATATCATTCACAAGTAAATTTATAATATTTATGGGGCATGCTCAGAAAATTCCTTCTCTGCTGTCTAAGTAAATACTAATAATAAATGACAAAAGTACCTAATTGTTGCAAAATAAACAGATGTCTTCCTTGTATTTCTGTAGTTTCTTCCTAATATTGATGCACCTACTCATTTTTCTTTCTGTTTGGCCTTATGGTTGACTGGTAGAGAATGCCTTTAGGCATTAAGTCCGCCAATTGTATATATTTTGTATGTGCATTGAAGTTGAAATGAATAAATAAACAGATGTGTTATTGTGAAACATAAATAACTATGAAATTATAGTCATTATTTTGGTATATCTCTTCCTTTTGACTCAGTTCAAATGTGAGAGACTATTTTTTTTAATCAGTCATTTATTTATTACGTGCGTTGCGTGATAGAATCAGAAATGAGGATATCCGCAGCAGAACTGGGGTCACCGACATAGCCCGAAGAATTGCGAACCTTAAGTGGCAGTGGGCGGGGCACATTGCTCGCAGGACCGATGGCCGATGGGGCCGGAAAGCTCTCGAGTGGCGCCCGCGAACCGGGAGACGAGCTGTCGGTAGGCCTCCAACAAGATGGAGCGACGACCTCGTGAAGGTCGCGGGAAACCGGTGGAAGCAAGTAGCACAGGACCGGTCGGAGTGGCGAGCCTTGGGGGAGGCTGAGGATGTCCAGCAGTGGACGTCTTTCGGCTGAAATGATGATGATGATGATGATGATGATGATGATGATGATGATGATGATGATGATGATGATGATGATTTATTTAATAAATAAATAAAATAAATTGTTTGGGCAGCTTTTACAGATTAAAAATTAATTCATAAAAATATTATCCTTCTAATTTGGTGATCACTGGAGAATACAAAATCTATACTTGTTGGAGCGAGGGTTTGGAAGAGTTTTTGTTTACTTTTGTGTGACCTTGACATATTTATTCTAGAAATATTTCTTCCGCAACTTGGGGGCCATATTGACGTTTGCCATGGTTGGCACAGCCTTGTCGGCTTTATTTATTGGATCGGTCATGTATGGCTGCGTCCAACTGATGCCAGCCTCACTTGCAGCTAGTTTCACATTCCTGGACACCCTGTATTTTGGTGCATTGATCTCTCCTACCGACCCACTCACTGTGCTTGCTATATTTTCGCAATTAAAGGTATGTATTAAAATTATTATTGTTATAGGTTTCTTTTCTTTGAATAGTCGGATTTGATTGTTTGTGTATTTTTCTAGGTGGATGTGAACCTGTATGCTATGATATTTGGCGAGAGTGTACTCAATGATGCGGTGGCTTTAGTACTTAGCGGGTAAAAAAGAATTGACAAAAAATATTTTATTGAATTAATTTCTACATGACTTATATTATTGTCGTGTAATTTGCAGAGCCATTCAAAACTATGAAAAGAGGTACTCCAATGATGGTGGGTTTGAAATCACCGCATTTTTAGCAGCTATTGGTGATTTCATTGGGATCTTCAGCCTTTCACTGCTGGTTGGCGCTTTCATTGGGTGTTTGACTGCACTGATATCCTTTTTAAACATACCTACTTTTCCACTATAATATTGTTTTTATACAAAGGTCAACAGTAGGAATCCAACAAGATGGAGCGACGACCTGGCGAAGGTCGCGGGAACACGGTGGATGCGTGTGGCACAAAGCCGATCTGAGTGGGGCGCCTTAGGAAACGCCTATGTCCACCAGTGGACGTCTTTCGGCTAAAGTGATGATGACAAGCTTTTCTATAACGTCTGTTATAAAAAAGTTTCTAGTCCAAATTGTATTACATTAGTACAGCTATGCTATAATTCCTTAATGAATAAACACATGACTAAGTTCACCCACGTGCGTGATTGGCCGCTGCTGGAGTCGGCGCTCTTCGTTCTCACGTCCTACGCTGCGTTCCTTATAGCAGAAGTCTTCGAACTGACAGGTAAAAGTACCCTAGAGTTATAAAGGGTTATATACGCAACACACTTGCCTCGCAAAATTAATTATTACATATTATTTATTCTTATACAGTCTCTCCAGAGAGGTAATATTTGCACGGGCCGAAGCCAAGTGCTTTTTCCTTTACTTAGTGTGTGCTTAAGAATTTGCGCCCTATGCGACAAGTGTTAAGTATCACTGCTTTTTGGAGAAGTTATTATTATGGTAATCGCCGTACTTTTGTAGGCAATATAAATAATCACAATTTATTATCATCATCGTATTCAATCACTCTTCTTAAGGAATACGAGTGAGTTTTTTTTTATGTCGATGGTATACTCAAACAAGCGCACATCCCACCTGATGGTAAGTGGTAACTGCGGCCCATGGACACCGAATTCCTTTTATCCACCATTAAGAAACCATAAGATCTCGAATGCGTTGCCTAACCTGAGGCCTAAGAATGCCTCTGTGCCAGAAATTTCACCGGCTGCCTTAACCCCCTACCGGAACACAACAGTGCGAGCACTGCTATTTGGCGGCAGGTTAGCGGGGAAAGACAGTGATACCTCCCCGGACGGACCTAGCACCAGGGCCTACCACTACTGAGTTCAGAATTCCAAATGCTTTATTTTTTCTAGGTGTCGTGGCGGTGTTATTCTGCGGTATTTGCCAGGCTCACTACACATACAACAATCTGTCGTCCGATTCGAGGAATCGCACGAAACAGCTGTTTGAACTGCTCAATTTCCTGGCGGAAAACTTTATTTTCACTTACATAGGGGTCTCCATGTTCACGTTCCCCAAGCACCACTTCGACCCCTGGTTCATCATCGCTGGCTTCGTATCCTTTTCAACGTTTAATAAAAAGGTTTTTCATATATACCCAATGTGAATAAAATGATTATTCATGACCTCATTTTGCATCTGACCTTGCTATTTTCATTAAGCTTCCTTGCCAGGAACTTGAACTATCTCCATACCAAAGTTCATCCAAATCGGTCCACCGGTTTAACCTTGAAGAGGTAACAGAGGTACAGAGAGAGGAACAGAGTTACTTTCGCATTAATAAAATTAGTATGGATACACAGTCAAATCTAAGGTTTGATCAACCAAACACGCTAAACCAGCTGAAGTAAGAAATTTTACTGTTTTTTATTATCATATGTTCCTTAATAAAAAATCAGATTACATCAACTCTTGGCCGAGCTGTGAACATTTACCCGCTCTCCTTCTTGCTAAACTTGGGCAGGAAACCTCCCATACCCATGAATTTCCAACACATGCTGTTCTTCTCAGGTAAGCAAACTTTTTAAGAAAAGAAAGTTTTCTAACTTGTAATCATACTAGCTTCTGCCCGCGTGGGATTTGGTTATCGCTTTCCCGCGGGAACTATACGTTTTTCTGGTATAAACATTAGCCTATGTCCTATGGTTATGGTTATGGTTGTGGGCTCTAATATCCGCACTTGGCTCATTTATGTTGAGCCTTTGTACGTTAAAATGCCGACTAGGGATCTAGCCAGCCTAGCTCCGACCAGAAGCGCAGGATTTTCCTGGTATCTCCGCAGGCTTCACGAAGCGACCCCGGTGTCCCGAGGATTTCAGCCCGTTGTGCAGCCACCATCTCGCATTCCAGGACGACATGGGCAGCCGTTTCCTCGGCCGACAGGCATCCCCTGCATAGGGGGCTGTCGGTTATACCTATAACATACAAATGTTTGTTAAGTGGACAGTGACCGGTGAGGTTGCCTACGACCGTTCGTAGGGCAGTCCTCTCCAAAGCTAGAAGACGACGTGTGAGTCGACGGTCCGGGTATGGTACATTCTCCCGTGATTGTCTGCATGTGGTGGTTTGTGTCCATTGAGCTTTGTGTTGTTCTATTGTTCTGCGACGCAGCCATGTTCTAAGCTGGTTGAAGGCGATAGGCATTATTGGGTGCGGACCGTGTACCTCTTGGTCTGACCCTCTTCTAGCCAGCTGGTCTGCTGCGTCATTTCCTAGTGATCCACTGTGACCTTTGATCCACTGGAGCGTGATCTGGTTGTTGTGGCAGATCGCTTCCAGTGAGGAGTGGCACTCTAGTATGAGCTTTGAGCTGATGTTTTTGCTATCTAGTGCTCGTAGGACGGCAGCGCTATCAGAAATTATACGTATCTTTTGATTTGTGATTTTTCTTCTGGCTACTGCCTCGGCAGCCTGGGTTATAGCAGCGCATTCGCATTGGAAGATGGAGCTATGCTCACCCAGGGCCATTGATATGTTAATGTTGATATCAGGTGAGTACACTCCGGCACCTGTGCCTGATTTGGTTTTCGATCCATCGGTGTAAATGCGTACCTCATGTATGCTCGATTGGTCCTTTTTCTCTTCAACAAGTCTAATATGATAGGACTTGTTGAAGTTGTGTTGTTTGGGTACTTTGTCGTTTGGGGCGCCTATCAGTGGTTCGTATTTGATGGCTTCCTCCATTATTGTACTGTGTGCACCATTTGGTCTTCCCCACAGGCCCAAGGCTTTGAGCCTTATGGCTGCTGAGGCAGCCTCCTGTTGTATGAATAAGTCCAGAGGAGGTAGTCCCAGCAGGACCTCAAGGGCGGCCCGGGGGGTAGTTTTCATGCAACCAATAGTGGCTAGGCAAGCCAGACGTTGAAACTGTTGCAGTTTATCTTTGGCGGTTTTGAGTTTGGTCCTGGGCCACCAAGCTACTGCACCGTAACTGATAATTGGTCTTATGACCGCAGTGTAAAGCCATATGACTACTCGTGGATGTAAGCCCCAAGTTTTGCCTATGAGTCTTTTGCACTGCCAGAAAGCCCTACAGGCTTTTTCCAGTTTATTCTCGATGTGTTTGTTCCACAGCAACTTGTCATCCAGCAGGACTCCCAGATATTTGACCTGCTTTGATAACGTGAGTGTAGTTCCAAATAACTTTGGTAGCCTACAGTTAGTTGCTGATCGTTTTTTTGTAAACATAACTAGTTCCGTTTTGGATGGGTTCACCGAAAGATCATGTTCAGAACACCATCGTTCGACGATCTTAAGTGCTTCCTGCATCAGGTCGCACAACACTCCCTCAAACCTACCGTTTGCAAGGATTGCTACATCGTCTGCATAGCCAACAGTATAGAAGCCCGCCTCATTTAGCGTCTTAATGAGGTCGTTTACTACAAGGTTCCACAGGAGTGGAGATAGGACTCCACCTTGTGGACAGCCTCTGGACACAACTGCTCGTGTTGTTCCATTTACTGTTACCTGAACAGCTCTTCTTCTCAGCATGGAGTCAATCCAGTGCACTGTGACCTGATCAGCTCCATGGCTGAGAAGAGCTCGGCTTATGCTGTGAAATTGTGTCTTGTCAAAAGCCCCTTCTATGTCAATGAAGGTTGCAAGAGTTGTTGATTGTGTTGATAATGAGAATTCTATCTTTATAACTAGCTTCTGCCCGCGACTTCGCCCGCGTGGAATTTGGTTATCGCGCTCCCGCGGGAACTATGCGTTTTTCCGGGATGAAAAGTAGCCTATGTCCTTTCCCGGGACCCCAACTATCTCCATGCCAAATTTCATCTCAATCGGTCAAACGGTTGAAGCGTGAAGAGGTAACAGACAGACAGACAGTGTTACTTTCGCATTTATAATATTAGTATGGATGACAAATTAATGAAACCATGATACATTGCGACTAACCGGCAAAAAAATGTGTATTTTTGTGATATACATGTATGTAGAAATGTATGTATTACATATATGTTACTATTCCACCTAGCAATGCATGTAACTACGGTTTAACGCAAATCTAATATGGGAGTTTTATAGTGCACCTTGTGCCTTTGCAATAAGGTACAAAATGTTACCTGTTCTCCGTGTTATTTATGTTTGTTTACTCTTTCAAGTTGTGAAGCTGATGAAAAACAAATTGAATTCGAGTATTCCTATATCGATAAACTGTATTATGACGCGGTCACGTCTGGCCATTACGTATATAGATAATTAATTATCGATAACTTATGAATAATGTAAATGATATTGTTCAATGTTCCAAAGCGAGTTTACCTATTCGCTGTGTGCAAAGTCAGTGGTGGGGGGTACGAATACTATCGCAGCATGTCACATGGCCAAATATAAAATTTCTCACGGACACCAGTGAACTGTCACTGCTGCGTATTTATGTATATTTATTTGCATTGGATTAAGCGAGTAATGTTATCCGAGGCTTCTTTTGTCTTTATTTCTCGTTATAAGGACGTTATTATAGTACATTACAGACCTAGGGTGGTGAATTCGTAAATGTCCCTGATCGCAGGTTTCTGTGGCCCGAACCGGAGGTGAGGGCCATAAATATGCGATCTGGGGCTTTACGAATTACCGCCCGTGGTTTGTCAAAAGTTTTACGTCTTGCCTTGGCCAAGAAGTGAGATTTTCTCTCCGCGTAGCGGGCAGAAAATCCCACTTTACGGCCAAGGGTGATGTAAAGAGACTTAATTACGCCACAAATTTTTGTCACAGAGTTAGTTTCACTTATTAAATGGTCCATAGTCCGTCGACCAAAGAGTAGTTGCATATTGCGCCGCCGACTTCCAAGTGTCATAATTATCACAAACACAGACAGTCAGCCTAAAGGTTTGGCATCTGTGGCATTGTGCCGGTCTCTTCTTTCCCCGCCAAGCTTCAATTATGACGCCTGTCATTCCGAGGAGTTCTGTGATGTGGTATATTTTGGGCACAGTGTCTTGAGTCTTGCGCAGTTGAGCGAAGAAGATGCAGCCCGGCCTGCCAGATCGCGCGCGGATCTGTCGCACAAACTCTGGTGCAAAGCCTCTGTTCTGTTGGTCTTCTTCTATGTCCGCGGGTTCAGTGTTCTGCGGGAGGCCTCTGATCGCTACTTTCAGTTCACACACATGTGATTTTGTTTCATGTTTTCTTGTGTAAATAAGTAGCTACCTTTATATGACTCATCGAGATGAAGTATTTTAAAACTGTCGATGGGTATTTGCTGTTGTCTGATTTGAAATCTCTTTAAAGAAAGGGAGAAAGTATTTAAATTTATATTTTATTATTAACTGTCTTCAGCAATATGCGTCCATTGTGTAGATCGACTTTGAAGAATTATTTATTTGCTAGAAATAGGTGACATCACAATTGTATAGCACGACACAACTTAGAAGCGAAGCACTTAAACCGTAGACAACAAGTCTATTATTGGTTAATCCGCGCGCCTTCTAAGTAAGTTTTCTCGAGCTATACTACACTTGAAATGTCACCTTTAGGACCGTTCAAGTCGTTCAACTTGCATTTGGAATGTCCTGTCGGAGAATCGACATTCAAATTTTAAATTAGATATTATTTAGAATTTATATATCGAGACGGTGTATTTTAGAATGATATAACCATTATATAAATTCATCTTCTTTATCATATTTTACTTTTTTGTTTTGACAGGCCTCCGCGGCGCAATGTCTTTCGCGCTGGCGATCCGCAACACAGTGTCAGAAGCGCGCCAAGCCATGCTGACCACCACTTCGCTCATCGTCATCGCCACCGTCGTGCTGCAGGGTGGTGCGGCCACTCACGCGCTCGCTTACCTTCGGATACCCACCGGGTACTGCTTAACTTAAATATAGGACGACACAGGGGTTATCGCTGCTGAAAAATCCACAATCGGCCTCCAATCACTACCTCGAACGCAGTCTCCAACGCCAGTGAGCAAAAGTTTGCCAAAACTTTACAGTAACCCTCATTAGTATGGTGCGTGGTTTAAGTGGTATAGGCTTACACAACTTAGAAGACGCGTGAATTAAGCAATAATAGACTCTGTGTCAGCGGCTTAGGTGCTTCGCCGCGCCCCTTCTTTCTAAGTAGTGTCGTGCTATAATAGACTATCCGTACCATTACTACTCGTGTTATGCTGTAGCAGTGGGCAGGGAATATTGCTCGTTGAACAAATGGCCGACAATGATTCGGTGCGCGGAATGGCATCAAACAAGATCGAGATCATGGGGAGGCGATCTGGTAACGAATCTGATAGATGTAGTGCAGGACCAATCTGTGAGGCGCAGGAAACTACAGGGATAATTCAAACCTAGCAGATCGGAAGCTCAATAAAATCGCGCAAAGGGGAATGGAGAGCTATGCTCGGGGTTTCCCGAAGAATTGCGAGCCTTAAGTGGCAGTGGGCGGGGCACATTGCTCGCAGGACTGATGGCCGATGGGGCCGGAAAGTTCTCGAGTGGCGTCCGCGAACCGGGAGACGAGCTGTCGGTAGGTCTCCAACAAGATGGAGCGACGACCTCGTGAAGGTCACGGGAAACCGGTGGAAGCGAGTGGCATAGGACCGGTCTGAGTGGCGACCCTTGGGGGAGGCCTATGTCCAGCAGTGGACGTCTTTCGACTGAAATGATGGTGATGATGATGATGATGATGATGATGATGATGATGATGATGATGATGAGTGCGGATCTAAGAGAATAAAAGCGAATTTTACTATTTGGCAAGAGAGCTTAGACTGTCGAGTAAACCATTGATAAATATTATATTTCCCTATCGGCGTCTCGCGTTTGCGGTAAGCTTCGATCGAATGAGATCGCACCCGACTCGATTTGACGTGTGCCGTCGAATGCTAATTATTAATATTATAATGTCTCGAGAATCAAGCAGACGAATTTCCGCACTTCTCATGAATTTTATTTAGATTCAGTTACAGTCGTACTTTGAGATTAATAAAGATTCTGAAGGCGCAATGACAACCAAACAGTCTATTCTATATTGTTGTTTATGTAAAGCAGGATATGTACCTCATTGAACCGCTATTTCAATATGTGTTTGCAGGGAGGGGCAGAACGACGAAAACGAAGCGTTGCCGTACCGTGACGTAAGAAGTGTAAGTGTTCACCTTTAATGAATATACTATTGTATTGTATTTAATTATTTATAGATGTGGCGGTGCCTAACTTAAGTTTAACTCGAACTACATTATTGAACTGGAATAATTACTTGGATTAATCTCATCTAATCATATTTCGCCGCAATCAGATGATAAACATCGTTTTAACATGCTTTTTGCCCGGGCACTTACCCATAATCTGTTTTTCGATACTGATATGTTTGATGGTGGATTGTTATAACAACAATCATCATTTAGATACTGTAGTACGAGTTTTAAAATAATCCTATTCGCGTCTATTTACTTTCTCTTTAAAGTACTGAGGATACGACTCGCACATTGATTCGGTCCAACAAGTCTTAAATAATATGAGAATTGAGTACGTCGCCTCAGTACTTTATAATAAAATAATAGAGGATTAACGGCGAAAGCACTACAAACACGTAGATAGATAAGTAAGGTGCACATCATTTTGGACATGAAATCGATAATAGCTTAGCTCTACGTAGTTTTTATTTTTTTACATATAGTCGGACACATTTTGTGACGTTTTTTGTGTAAATAACGCTTGGTGATGGTGAGCCGTGCATTTATGTGCCGTCATGTCGTAGCGCCAACAAGGTTTCGTATTTTACACAGAAATATTGAAAAATTGTAATTTAAATTGACTATGCAATGCATTGCAAACATATAGTGGCTCTGGTCAGTAGTACTTTTTTTCACACAGCAACTGCAATCATATACATGCATTTTTTTTTGTGACTGCAACATTTATTATGTGAACAAAATATTTCGAGTATGATACATATGGTGCCCACAAGTCCAACTGCCAATTTAAAAAAGAGGGCACAGAGATATTCAAACTGTTGTCGTACAAGTTTTCAGAGCTTATAATTATAAGAGATACTTCTTACTTACTTAGCATGCTGATCTTCTTTCAGTTGAAATCATCTAAACAGATGTTCGCACGGTAACCGCATCATAAACGGCACACTTGGTCAAAATTGCAATTGCAATGTTTTTATCTCGTGCGCGTCAGTTGTAAATATTTTGTTATGCGGATGCTATAGTCCTCCATTTGATTCGGTGCATTGTAATGTTCGCTCATTGTAGTCATTTAATGACACGGCCCAATACAAGCCGATGCTTAGCATCTCATTAATAAGTAATTGTTGTGGCAGCTCTACCAGGCCACGGAAACTGGAGGCTCGGTATGTACTTAAATAACAAGTAGCAAAACGTATGCATTATTATATGGAGCCTTTCACGATATTTCATACCTAACTCTCATTGTAATCCGATTTAGCTACAAATTTACCTCAATATATTTTCATTAGCATCGTTTTTTTTCTGAATTATTGAGGTAAATTTGTTAAATGTATGTGTTATTGTTTTCATTACATGTGAAGGTTTTGTATTTATTACACTAACTCTTACTTATACACAATGGGTTATTATTATTAAGTAAGTATATAATAAATACATAATCAAATCACAATCAACTAGTTGTTGTAAACATCGCTGCTATGTGTAAAACATGTACATCGGAGGTGTACCCTAAGAGGTAACGAAGCCTCTGTATTCTGGCCAAGTGTTTCTAAAGGACATTTGTTATTCAGCCAGCGGACATAGGCTTTGGCCTACGTAACTTGGAGCCGACGCAACCGGCCACTAACGACCGGGCATCAGTAAGACTGATAGATTCCTGCACGCTTTTTCTTTTTACAGCAACACTATGCCTATACATTTACTTTACTAACCAACTAACCACGCAGCCGAATGTGCTTGACTTTTACGATACACAGATTATTTCGTTATCTGTTTTTTTTTTTCAAATAAAACATTCGGGCGCCATTTTTTCTCGTCAACACTTCAATTATTATTCTATTTTCTTTTCGGTATATACCTAAATCGTAACTAACGCAAATAATCTGTGTCGCCTTAATTTACTACGCGACACAAAATTGATGATTGGTACTAACTTTAAAGAATGGATTCTTTTTTCTGAACTCTATAAATATTTCATTAACATCTTGAATCTTGATTGTCCTCTCTTGGTGTTGTGTCGCGAGTTTCTTAATAAACTTACGACTGGCATGTTTTTATTGTCACCTCATTTGGTTTCTTTGATTTCGTTCCTGTGTCTAGAGTGGCCGCATGGTAGTTAAGTGGGGCAATGGCGACAAAGAAGTGGTTATGCCTTGGCAACTAAACTATTTCGAAGTATGTAAACTATTATTTTATATTATCTTTTTTAGCTTTACTCACAAAATTAACTAACTAAACTAGCATGGCATGATAATGCGTGTTGCACTTGATTTATAGCAATTTTGAGAATTGTTTTATTCTGTGCAACATGTGTGTTTTTAAAGCAACACGGTATTTTTCGCTTTCTGGAAAAGCATATACATATTCTTACATAAATGAAGTTGGTTACGGGATTTTTTAACACATTTCTGCGCAAGGCGACTGCAAGAATGCTCACGCACATACGATATGCTCCAGAAGTATTAAATTACCACATTCCAAAAACATCGCCATAACGGACGCCACTTATATTGAAATTGAAATAATTTATATGCTTAATATTCGTGTTAATATGTTTCAGAATAAATATTAGTTTCCTAAATTGAAGAACCATAAAACAAAAAGTCTGGAAACTCATCTTGTACCTATTGTAAATCTTAGCCTTAGCCATGCCAACTGTTTTACTTAGGCCCAGTTTCACCAAGCTGTTAACCTCGAGTTAGCCTCAGGTTTAGTCGTATCGACTTAACTCGAGTTAGAGGCTAACCCGGGGGTTTGCAGCGTTGGTGCAAGTCGGCCTTATACGATTAACACGAGATGATGGTTAGGACTCGTCGCGGGAGGGCCGCAGCGCGGAGAAGGCGCGGCTGGCGCGACTTTGGGGAGCTGTGGACACGCGTCTATTGAAGCCCCTCCTTACACACGCGAGGCCCCCTCTGACCGAGACTCTACCAGCCTTCATGAGCCCTGTGGCCCGTTGGCTGACGACCACGCACCAATACACGCAGGGGGTAAGCCATTAGTCACTTAAGAAAAAATACCGATGTCATGGGGTCATGGGAATTCCAAATTCCATGATCCATAATACCATATCACTTGCGCGTTTCTGTATAATCATGGCGCACACTTATGTATCCCGAACCTCCTGTAGATGATCCCAGAATGGATGTCCGATAGAAGGGACGATTATTGATTTCGGCGCTGTTTTACCTAATTAAGCTATTATCGCTAAATTAAGTTGAGATGCCCTTACCCATTCCTTTACCATAAAAGTGGATAGAATATTACTTAATTAATCTTTACCATTTAAATATCTATCTTTTCCTTTTTTAACGATCCATTCTAGTAGAGTTCAAGTAATCGTCGTAAACCGAATTGTAGACGATCTCTTTTTAATTGCAGTGTCTGTACAATTACAAATTTGTTGTACCCGAAGCGGATACTGGTTTGCCTCGAAACCAGGTACATAGAAAATGGCTTTTAATTCACGCACGACCTCATAAATTATTAAGAAGGGCAGAACCTTGATCATTTCACGCACTCATAATGCCGTTTGAGTTTTTGTATTCTAATACAACAACATCTAAGACTCTTTTAAGTTCTAAATCTAGGTTTAGATAAATCCTTGGCATCATAGTGTACAAAAATATGCGCTTCTTGGTTTATTTGAGATTCATTCGTGTTGTTCACGTTTTGTTTTTTAAGAATGTGAGTTTGTTTGTTATATACAAAGTGTGTTTATGTTTTTTCAGGATAACTCTCTGCGTAGAACAGATTCTGATTCTGACCTGTGTATTGACGAACCACAACCTGTACCTACTACTATTGATCCTCAGGTAACTTTCTTCTAAATTGATATCATATTTTCAAAGCTAAACACAATTTGTAATTGTACACAAGTACGATCACATAAGTATAATGAAATATTGCAACTATATATTTCTATTGTATTTATATTTACTCATTTATGTATATTTATTATTATGACGCAGCGAATATGTTATGTACCTACTTAAGTTCTATTTCCTTTTGGTTGCAGCTATCGATTAATGTACGGAACGGATATGGGCATGTGTAAAGCTTTGTAACGTTCGTTAGTGACCCCGGCTGTGATATAAAATGGTCTAGGTTTAGATTATGTTTAAGTTAATAGGAAAATTGTTTAATTATTGCACGCAGCAAATGTGGCCTGGCCTCGTCGACACCCGGATCTCGGTAGAAGGTATCACAGGGAGCAACATATAAACTGGGACGAGCTTGTTGTGAACAAACATTGTGCCACTGATTTATGTAAATTAATGTGATATCACTTTCCAGTAAATGAGATTTTCTATTGCTGTATTTAACGATTTTGCATGTAACGACGTAATTATTCGACGTAATTATTTAGATACGAATATAGATTTTTTTTTTTTTTTTTTGTTAATTATTATTCTAACATGCGATCAGTCGCTTGACTATAAGCAGTTATTTTATTGCTGACTTGAATTGGCATGAAAGGTAATCTCTTCCATTGAAGAGATGCCTTTTTATTATTATTAATAAAATTATTAATAAAATTATTATTATTATTTAGTTATGTAAGTCCCAAATGTGCTGCCGCTTGAGGCGTCTCAGAGTTAAAGGATTGCACAATCCTGCTGCCAGGTTGTTTTCGTGTTCAAGGAGCTTATTTCTGTAAGATCTTATATGGTTTTCCACTTCCTCCTTTACAGTGGGGATTTGCAAATTTTCATGTAGTTCTTTTATTTTGATGAACCATGGGGACCCGGCCATTTCTCTTAGTACACTGTTTTGAAACCTTTGCAGTATTTCAATGTTGGAGTGTTTTGCTGTCCCCCACAGCTGGATGCCATAGGTCCACACCGGTTTGAGTGCTATCTTGTAAATAAGTAGTTTGTTGTTGACAGATAATCTTGAGTGTCTGTTTAACAGCCAGTGCAAAGATCTGTACTTGTGGTTGAGTTCGTCGCGCTTCTTCACGATGTGGCTTTTCCATGTCTGCTTTTTATCAAGGTGGAATCCAAGATATTTTGCCACGGTAGTTTTGGGTAGCATATTGTCTCCTAACTTCACTGGCGGGCAATCTTGGTGTCTTAAGGTATAAGTTACATGATTTGATTTCACCGCGCTAGCTTTTATTCGCCAATTTGCCATCCAGTCATGTATTTTATTAAGGTGTTCTTGGAGAATTTGAGATGCGACTTCTGGTCTTTTATTACTGGTGAGGACTGCCATGTCATCAGCAAAAGTAGCGGTTAGTATATTCTCTGCTTCAGGCACATCTGCAGTGTATAGAAGGTACAGAGTTGGCCCTAATACTGAGCCTTGCGGTACGCCTGCTTTAATATTGTGGAATGCAGAAGTCTCTCCATTTACTTTTACATAGAATATTCTGTCCTGCAAGTACGATTTCAGCAGCATGAATATATTATGTGGCATTGTTTTCTTGATTTTGAACAATAATCCGTCATGCCATACTTTGTCAAAGGCTTGTTGCACATCAAGGAACACCGCAGAGCAGTATTCCTTATTTTCCAATGATTTTCTGATTTTTTCGGCAACTCGGTGTACCTGTTCAATGGTAGAGTGCTTCTTCCGGAACCCAAATTGATGATCAGGGATTAGGTTATTGGACAGTAGGATATTCGATATCCTTTTGGAGATCACCTTCTCAAACATTTTGGATAGTATTGGAAGGAGACTGATTGGCCTGTATGATGATGTGAGGTGTGGTGGTTTGCCAGGTTTACCAACCATGGTTATTTGAGAAACTTTCCAGATCCGTGGGTAATAAGACATTCTTAACATGCTGTTGAATAATATGGTTAGAAATACCACAGCCTTCTTTGGCAATTGTTTGAGAACCTCAGCGGTAATCAGGTCGAAACCGGGTGCTTTTTTAAATTTTAGTTCCTGAATTATCCTATTGATTTCAGCAGGAGTGCAACTATCTACAGGTGGGCTAAGTTGTAAGTCGCTATCCAGGAATTGGGTCACTGTCTGGTCAGTGCTTGCGTTGCCTAGATTATCGTGCGGCATAAAAACTTTACTGAGGAAAGTGCCAAAAGCTTCTGATCTTTGCTTATCTGTTTGCGCCCACTTTCCGTCTTCTAGCTTTAGAGGGCATTGTGCATATTGTGGCTTGTTTGGTGCTTTCATCATCTTCCAAAGAGAGTATTCGTTTCTGCCTGTTGGTGTCAAACTTTCAAGTTGCTGTTGTATAACTTCATTCTCGGCTTCCTTTAGATATGATTTAAGCTCAGCAGCTACTTTGTTCAGATCTCTTTTATCCTCGGGATGTCGAGTATTATGCCAAACTCTTCTGAGTCTCCTTTTCTCTAGGACCATTTGTTTGACATTGAGCGGTATATTGTTGGTAGTTTGTCTTTGGCGTCTTTCAGAGGTAGGTGTACTTAGCCACGCTGCAGTTTGAATTAAATTGGTAATACTCGTTGCCGCATCTTCAATGTCTTCTTCAGTTTTTAAGCGAATTTTGAGATTAACTTTCTCTTGCAGGTATATTTTAAAGGACTTCCAATCAGTTCGGCTGTTATATAGGTAGGGTTCCGATGTTTTTTCAATAACCGACGTACTAATGGTGGCAATTACTGGAGTGTGATCCGATGAGCTATCAAAGCAACTTTCGACCTTAATGTAGCTTGCCTGTATTCCTTCATAGATAAAGAAGTCTAGAAGGTCAGGTAATTTGTTGGGGTCTGTGGGCCAATATGTTGGTCTGCAGGTTGTTAAGACTTTTAAGTTGTTGTGGTCTACACTCTTTTTCAGTTCTCTTCCCCTAGTCACTGTCAGGCGTGAACCCCAGTGGACGTGTTTAGCGTTCCAATCACCTCCAACCAGGTATCTATTTCCCAGTGTGCGGAAGAACATGTCAAAGCTTTCGGCAGCAATTTTATGTCTTGGTGGGCAGTATACTGATGATAGTGTCAGTGGTCCTTGCTTGTCGTAGACTCTAATGGAGGTAGCTTGGATCGACCCCGTTTTATATTCCTTCATCAAGTGGTGGTTAATATTTTCCTTGACTATTATTGCTGTGCCTGCGTGTGCCCTCCCATCTGGATGATATGTTGCATAGGTGCAATATCCTTTAAGATTAAATGTCCTATTTTCAGTTAAATGGGCTTCAGATATAAGTAGAACATCTAGGTATTGAGTTTTAAATAAAAGCTCAACTTCGTTCTTGTTGTGAAGGAGACCATTTATGTTGAATGTGGCTATACGTAACGTATCCATTTCTGCAACTAACGTATGAGTTTATTTACCAGTGTTGTCAAGAGTCCCATCAATGAGCTCATTTGATCAAGTACTCGGTCTAGCTTTTCAGCTTGTTTTGTGATGATATATTCTATTGCTTTAATTTCACTATTTGATCTTGCTGTGTTTGTTGCTGCTTGTGCATATGTAACTTCTTCATTATTTAATTTCGTATTTGGAACTTGTGAAGTGTGTTGGTGTTTTTCAACTAGAAGAGGTCTTCTTGTCGACTGTTTCATGTTCAGTTCCGGGAAGTCGGACTGGTCATATTGTGGCTGTATATTTCTTTTAATTTCAGGTTGTCTTTGTTGTTTCTTTCTTTTTTGTATTTCGAGAAATACTTGGCACCCTCTATAATTGGCGGGATGTTCACCCAGACACAATGCACATTTAGCTGGAGTATTTCTATCTGCTTTTGGACAATCTGCAGTGCAGTGGTTTTCTGCGCACTTGACGCACCGTGGGGGTCTCAGGCAATAGTTTCTAGTATGCCCATATTGTTGACATTTTTTACACTGGGGTATTGTTTGTTTTCGAATAGGGTCCTCTATTTTAACCGCAGTATGATATATGTACTTCAATGCTTTTATAGCTGCGTTGTTAGGGCCTTGTTCGATGTTCACAAACCATGTAAACAGAGGAGTTTTGGATGGTCCATGCTTGGCATTGATAATCTCGCCTTTAACTTTATTCCCTGTGTTTTCAATAGCTTCCTTAATTGCGTCAATAGGTGTGGATGGGTGTAGGTTTCTGATGACAATACGGTAAGGTCTGTCCTCTTTGTTGTTAAATGTATGACCTATTAAGCTATGCTCTCTCATTAAGTCCATCATCTTTTTATATATTTCAATGCTCTTACAATTGATTTTTAATTGTGTTTTTGTGATGTTTTTGTAGTAATAATCATTACGTTTGAGGGTAGTATCGATTAACTCTGTTAATTTTGTAATATCTTTAATGCCATATAGCACGATTGGAGGTGGTTTTTTCACTCGGACATAGGTCTCATTTCCATCATCCAGGGGGAGAGACGAGAATTTATTTTGAGATAGCATCACTTCTTCACTGTCAGAGTTATTTGACCTTTTTCGCTTAGCGCAGTGTTGCGTGGATGTCTGTTGCTTGGGCACCGACTGCCAGTCTTTTCCAGCTGATTTGATGGTTCGCTTCGGCTCAGGTGCTCGGTTTTCTTGTTTATCGGCAGGATTCTGGGATATTTCTGGGGTTGGTACTGTTGGTAGATCTCCACATGATGAATGTCTGGTTCTTGTATTCACAAATAGGCTCGGATGAAACACTTGTTGAATGAGTTTCCTTGGTAGGTCTTTTTCCAATTGTTCACCAGTAGTATTTATTTGTCCAGAGGCCTGGGCAGGCACATCTGATAAGTTTGAATTTTTGGGGGAATTCATGTTTTTGGTATGGCAATACCATAATTGTCAGATTCCATTTTATATCAAATTAGTGGGTAGGTTTTTTTTTTTTTCACGATATAATATGTCAATTGCGCTCAACAATTGCACACGGATTTTAACACTATTGTCGATTGAAAAGTGGAGATAACACTAATTCACTTCAGTTATAAGTAGAAGTTCACTTTGGAAGTATTTATTTACAACGGACAGCACTTTTAAGTACAAAAACAGTAAGTATCTTCAAGAGCACATTAGCACACTTTGACAGTTGACCACAGACACACGAATATAGATAGCATCGTATCAGTCATATAATTAAGCTTTTAATAAGTTGCTTTGTGCAATTCCGTTTTTCAAATTATTCAATTTGAGTATTATGTTTAAGTATTTGAGTTTACGAACGAAATCCGTAACTAAGGATGACAGGTTTCGAATTTAACCATGATACATAATATGTTCCTTTTGGCGGTTTACACGAGTAGTATAGACTTATATTCATTTTACTTCCCATACCATGTCTGCTAGAGCTACATTTGATAACATATACATTTAATTGTCCAATTTGCTTCTCTAATTTTGATTTATTCGGTAATTAATTTGATCATAGTATACATAGCCAACATACACCTGGGGCTCTATTCGAAGTTTTAAATAGGGAAAGAGACATTCACAATCCCTGCGCTCAAGCGTCGCGGCGCACTTTGCACTTTAAGTAGCTAGATTTAAAGTTCAATTTAGCGCGCCGTGACGCGTGAGCAAGAGGGATTATGAATGTCTCTTTCCCTATTCAAAACTTCGAATAGAGCCCCTGATGGTAATCACTGCATATCAATTATACCAGACAAAGATCCATGACATATAATAATAATTCTCCTTTTCATAATTTTTCTTCCATGAAATAAATTCAGTACATATATTTTTAGAAGTTGCAGCTTTTTACTTAGCTTGGTTATAGTAGATTTATTTTGCAGTTAAGGTTTTAGAACTGTAATTACGATACATTTTACCATTAAAAGCCATATGCTTAGGAAAATAGGCTTCACCTTTAGTTATTTCCTAGCCATTTCCAACTACCCAGCACCAGTTTATTGCTATTATGCGCCGCCAGAATCTCCAAGCCGTTAGTTTAACACCATACCGCCATATCCTTAGTGTTAGCGCCTTTCGTCGACGGACGGTTTCGAATCTCTGGCTGAAATCTTATCTTTGAAGATAAAAGGTTTTTTTTTGAGATGTGTGGCCCATATTAATTTTTGTTTTTGTTGATAATTTAATAGGGCTTCACATAAGTTTTAAAAACTATTCAAATATTTCCTTGTATTTTTCGAGTCTTCTAGTGTTATTCACGTGTGATTATTTTGTAAATAACTTACTTAAATCTACTTATTGTTGAGGTTTCAAAAACCACCCTTTAATATTTTATCAGACCACTTTTTTTTCGTTTTAAATGTCTACTGTATTGTGAAATCAATGCTGTATTTATGTC
This sequence comes from Aethes cnicana, assembly GCA_963971205.1. Classification (NCBI taxonomy): domain Eukaryota; kingdom Metazoa; phylum Arthropoda; class Insecta; order Lepidoptera; family Tortricidae; genus Aethes; species Aethes cnicana. The sequence continues at coordinate 10,468,905 of OZ020274.1, read as the reverse complement.
ATCTGTAGGTAATTCCTGTAATCTAAGAAAAGTGTGTGCTAAACTGTATTGTCTGATTATGCATTAATCCTGTGTTTAATTCAAGCCACAAGCATAGAGAAGTTGATTACTTGGTGCCTTTTCTTATTCATGTGGGTACCCCAATTTCAGTGTCAATCCCAGCACTACATGCTTGATTTTCCATATTTGAAAATTTACTATTTTGTAAACAGTCCTTTCATAATATTTATAGGTGTAATAAAATGTGACTTGAAAACGTGATGTTTCATTTATTGTCTGATTTAACTGATTACAACATCTTTACATATATAAATAAATGACTATACTGGTGCATTTCCGGCTTGTTTTCTTAATGAGGTCCTGACTTGCTCTGTTACTTTGAATTTGGGTCCGTGACCAGGGACTATCCAGTCTGCTACCTCGGCCACTTTCAGCCTATTCCTCATCTGCTGCACAGGATCATCGCTGCCAGCCTCTAACCAGACATTGGGGTTCTCTATATCCTCAATGTTTTCAAATAGGTCCCCTGCAAATAATAAGTAAGTATTAGAGGTAATGAAAAATAACTATCTCCATGCCAAATCTCATCTCAACCGGTCCAGTGTTTGAAGCATGAAGAGGTAACAGACAGCCAGACAGAGTTACTTTCACATTTATGATATTAGTATGGATTTCATGTCTGTTTAGCATCTGAAATGAATCATAGCAATGAAATTTACCAGTTAAAGCTATTCTTTGTCCACCATCAATAGTTACTAACACTGTGACGTCCGATAGTGTGTGCCCCGGGGTTGGGATCACTTTCACACTGTTGTTTATACAAAACTCTTCACCTGAAACCAGACAGAAAAAAATAAGGACCTAGAAGAATAAACTCCAATTATATAAAAATTTAATCGAAACTGTTGCACAAAGAACATTTACCCTTATCGAAAGGATGCATGTAATAATTTTCTTTGTAGGATACACTGAAGCCCACAATATGCTTTGCATTCAAAAATAAATTGTTGTTTCCTATGTGGTCCGAATGGCCATGGGTTGAAACCACATAGTTCATTTGGTCTGGTGCTAAATTCTGTTTATGTAATGCTGTAACACAACAATAGGATTATATAAACAACGATGTTGAAATAACGGCGCTTGCAGCAGATTCCATTTGTTGCAAATATTTAAAGGAAAAATGTATTCTAAGTTCCTGCTGATCAAAATACAAGAAAACCAAGTTGGACCCATTTTCCTGTTGACAAACTTACATATGCAGTTTGGGCATTTAAGAATAAGTAAGAATATGAAGCCTAATAAGCAGTTTAACTATTTAATAACCAGTAATGATTTTCTGTGAATCCCAGGCGGTCATGGTGTCAACAATAACATTGTGACTGCCCTTTATTAATGTACAACTGCAATTTGCAGACATCTGATCTTTGCCCGTCATTGTAGAATATCCTTCGTACAAAACTATAACTTCACTCATTTTGATCTAAATCATTTATCGCTATATAATATGATAAAAATAAACGTGTAACAAAATTTACAAGTATTTTGATTGAAAATTAGGGATGGGATGGGAAAATATCGAAAATATAAACAGTAAATTAAATGTCAATTGTCAAATCCACAGCAAAACCCTGCATGGGTGCGTTCCGAATTGCGCTCACAGCACTTTGAGCGTATTTCGGGACACTTTGTGTGCGTGCTCACAACGCTCAGGAAATTGATGACGTCATCGATCGACGCTCACGGTGCTCACGCTGCGGGGCATGGGCGCTGTGAGCGCAAACGTCAAAGTGACTTTTGACTATACATTTGATAGGACATGATTCCCTATTAACATCCCTGGCTGCGTTCCGAATCACGCTCAGTGCGCTCACAGCACCTTGCATCTCTTTTCCTCTTAGGAGTCAACTTTCAAGAGGAAAAAGGATGCAAGGTAATGTAAGTGCTCTGAGCGCGATTCGGAACGCAGCCCCTATTGTCGTGAGTGTGACAATCAATTCGGGACACTTATGAGCGTTGTGAACGCTGTGAGAAGGCTGTGAGCGCTTTGAGCGCAAAACGGAACGCACCCCATGACAGGCACGTCAAAAGTTCACAGTTCAGAAATAGCAGTTGGCTACGGCCTTTGCCTTTCCCCTCTGGGATAAATGGAAGTCAGAAATAGCAGTTTATAGACAAAAACACGGAGGTAAAATAGTCTATCTGACGCGTCAATTTCGAAACATTGAAAATTAAGCTTAACTAGACCTGGCTCTGAGGGTCATTTTCATTCACAATTAATTCCAAAATGTTACCCGAAGCTTTTTCTGTCTTTATCATTCGTTATAAGGTTAGATAAAAGCTTCTTACGCCCCTCAACCCCGTGCACCATCCAGTAATTAGTTTTAGTTACCATGGACTACGACATGGAAAAATAGCTTCGCGTACTCAACACGTTATTTCAGATTAAGGAAATCATAGGCAGGTAATTAAGACATGATATAATAATAATAATAATAATAATCAACATTTATTTCGGACAACACAAATACAAGGTCCATATTTTGTTAGTAACCGTTAGAACTTATAACTATGTTAGTGTACAGTCTGTTACCTACTAGAACTAGGGATACAAAACTCACTTGTAGTCTTATTATTATTATAATGAAGAAGGTAACCATTTGCGTTGTTTGATTATTGCTCAAGCGTGTTCCTGCCTTACCTTTTTGACTTCCGTTATTTATGTTTCTGAATTGATTTGACAGCCGTCAAAGTAAATTTTACCCGCCCCCCTCGCCTCTTCCGCCCGCAACATACTCAGCTGTCTCCTGCCGGTTATTTTTAGGTTAAAATTCTAAAATAAATTCAAGAAACCAGCAGAGGTACTCACATGTACGTAGGTTATTTTAAAATTCAACGTGCGCATATCATCTTTATCTAAGGAAATTGCGCATTTGGTAGTGAGGAAAGTCTCGTGGCCTATATTTATTAGTACGTACGTTCTTTGTTTACTCAGGGTTATGAAACAATAAGAGGGGTCTCTGTCGCCTGCGGAGCGCCAGATAGAAGTGAACGATGTCAGGCGACGTGCAACCAAGGAAGCGTAAGGACAAGAAGAGGAAAAAAGGTGAGATTGTTGTGTGATAACGATTATGGGAGGGTCGTACGACGGGGGCGATGTTAAACGTTTGTGTTTTGTCGAAGATGATTTGGGAGTGAGCGTGAGCGAGCCGCGCGGTACGGCGGCGGCGCTGGGCGACGGGGACGTGTTTCTACACTCGCACCATGAGCACGGAACGGGTGGCCACTGGTGCGCGAAGATCGTCTTTTTCTCGCTGCTGGCAATACTCATAGGACTTGTAGGACTGATTATCCTGGAAAACCGAGGCCTCTCTGAATGTAAGCTCTCTTCTTTATCCCTTTAACCCTCTTGACTGATTTGAACTTGTAATACCAGTGATAGATAGTGATCTGGTCATTGACTTGAAAAATAATAATCAAAAACAATTTAAGAAACATCACAAATCATAATTTGACCATAATTAGTCATTTAACATATTGTATTTCTAAAATAAAGCTTAGTGTGTTTTTCCTTCATAGGATTTTTGTTTATTCCCATAATAAATTAAAAGGAAATAAATTTTGTAGGCCTAAACTTACTTATATTATTTAACTAAAAAAAAAACCTTAACACCAAATGGTTACTGACATTGTCTATGTCTATGTAAAACAACAAAGTAAAAATTATTTAAAATCTATGTATATGTTGTATCTTACTTCGAAATTAATACTTCAATACATATTTATCTCCATTAGTGGAAGCAAATGCTGTGCAATCGCAATACTCTGGAGTACTAGAGGGTTGGCTCGAAGATGCTCCAGAAGATGATCATCATGATGAGCATACCCTGGACCTCAATCATCATGTAAGTTATAACTTTAACAAAGCCAATAATTTAGACTATTATAAATATATATATGTTGTCACTCATCAGTTGAAGGATCTCAAGATCTTAATTCCATCAACTGTTGATCTTAGATCTTTTTGAATACCTCAACTGTTGAGCACTTGCTGCAGATTGATGTGAATCACTTTACTATTTTATTACACCCCTTAACTTAAACTGCAAATAGGATGATGAAGATGATGATGATGATCATGAACTACAGCACAGTGAAGAGGCAGAAGATGATCACGATGAAGATAATGATCATGATGAACCTCAAGATGATGAGGAAAATGAAGATGAAGAACCACAAAACTATGACGATTTAGAAGATGATGAAGATGGTAGCCAAGAGCAAGATGTAGAAGCTAATGATGAGGTGATTAATTATTTTGTTTAGGTAGCTTAACTTAAACTAACACATTTAGATTTGTACATGAGTACATGACATCTTCCTTATTTTTATTAAATGACGTGATTAAAAACAGGATGAGGACCTGCCCTATAGAAAATATTATCAAGACAGCCAGGCAACACCTAAAGTGGACGACGACAACGATGATGATGAAAATGATCAGGATGATGATAATGACAATGGCCAAGATGTTGATGATGATAATGACGATGGCCAAGATGATGATGATGACAATGACGATGCCGAAGATAGTGATGATGAATTTGATCAAAATAGCAAACACAATGATGAAGACGATGCTGATGACGATGAGGAAGATGATGATAATAGAAATATCCAAAGTGTAGAAAATGATGAAAACAGCCAAGAAAATGATAATATTGATGAAGGAAATTACATCAACGATGATGCACGCGATAATGAAGCAGACAGCCAAGAACAAAATAAAGAGGTGCAATACAATGGAATGATGATTTGATTTAAAAATTAACATTTTATTTTTGATTGGCACTAACTTGATCTAAAAGAAAGCTTTCTGAGGAAAAACAATCACTGAAGTGTTCTTAATGTATATTAGCCTAATTTTTTTATTTAATTTTTGATTGCGTTTTTAGTGCAAAAGCTTAGTGAGAAAATTGAATATTTAAAATTGTTTATTAATAACAGTCTTTTTTTAAGGTTTTGTACTTTCTTTAATATTAGTTACTATTGTAATATATTTTTATTGTGTGCGCTTTTATGTATGTTGTCTTTACTGATTGTTTTGTAGTTTATATACGCTCTACAGCTAGATCAAGACTGATATTTATTAATTGGACTTTGATTTTTGTGTTTACGGGTCGAGCCAAGACTGCCTTTGGAAAAGACAGAAGCCCAATTACTTGGAAGTCTTGTTGTTACAAATTTAAAATTTGAAAGTCCGTCTGTTGCCTCTTCACGCTTCAACCGCTGGACCGATTGAGATGAAATTTGGCCTGAAGATAGTTGGGGTCCTGGGAAAGGACTTAGGCTACTTTTTATCACGGAAAAACGCATAGTTCCCGCGGGAACGCGATAACCGAATTCCACGCGAGCGAAGTCGCGGGCAGAAGCTAGTAAATTATATGCGCTGAATGCATAATTAAAAGATCTTAACTATTAAAATTATTACTTGTCCTATTTCACGTTTACGCATTTTGCTGTTTACCTTGATCGGGCGGAAGCTAATAGTTTAATATATGAACTTGGTTTAAAAAAAATGCATTCGGTTTATAGGACGATGATGAACATGAGGAAGAAGAGGAAGACGTATCCCTAGAAGTGGAGAAGATTGAGCACGAGGCTTCAGACGAGGATCCTATCTCCACGGAGCTGCCAGCGCTGCCGGAACCTGACGACGATGATGCCAACAAAGACCAAGGTATTGAGAGCAGGCGGTATTCCTGTATGCCAGTTGACGCCGGCGTGAGAGTCAGCTGTCATTGTCAAAGATTGTCAACACATACAGCGGTGTATGGAGAGTTGATGTAAAGGACGGCAATCTTTATAGTTCCAAATCGAGTAGGTTGGGGGCGCGGTCGCCACAAGTGTCAAGCCACCTTGGTGGATAGGCTGCAGTAGTGCTGCTGAGGCGAAAACGCAGCGAAAACGGTTATGAGGAGAGTGTGTTTTGTTTTGTTGCTTATCAAATCCGCTGGACACGTTTTCAACTGTTTCGCCATATAAGATTGCGCTCCTACACATTCCACACTCCATACAGTAGTGTCAATATTACTGTGACGTTTTGGAGACCTTGGTGTTGCCAATTTAGCGTATAATATGACACACAAGGTTGCAAAATACATCCTTTGTCTGAATGGTGATTGAGTTGACTACTTGACTGCTGCAAATTGTGGTTATTTCATTTCAGTAATTTACTGTTATTTGGAGGCGGTTTGTCGTAGTTGATTTTGTAGCACCGTTTAATTCTCTGCTTTAACCTTTTCCAAGCCAACGTCGCATATATAATGCACTGCAGGTCCAATGCCAACCAATCAATCAATCAATCATTTATTCAGAAATTTTGTCATATAGGGGCACTTTTACACGTCAGAAATGAATTTACCAGCGCTTCCTAGACCCATTGCTTGAGAAGAAGCGCCGTAACAATCTCAGCAGAAGGCCTTTTAAAAAAATATACAAATTCACATTACATTTGCATGAGGTATATGTATAAAATACATATATAGGTACGTACTAACATTACATTTAAGGGATGTATAGTCTCCAAGGATTCAGAAAAAAAATGATAATAAGCATGGAGATGGCCTCCATTGTCAAATAAATATAAAAATGACAATAAATAATGAAATACATTGTGTATAAAAGAGTTCATTAAAAACATGATGAGGTTTCTCGCTTTAAATGTTTGACTTAGTAATATATTTAAAGCCAATGATTATTTTTAAACGTCCTTGAAAGCATGAACAGACCGTACCCCACAGACAGCACCCGTTCACGAGCGTAACGCGTATCTCAGCCATCGCCTCCCTCAAGCATTTCTTAGGGAAGGTGGCAATCCGATCAATGACGACGACCAATATATGCGCCATGGAGTACAACGGAGTATACGTATGCGCAAGGTCCATAATTATTCGCTTTTGACGTCCGGCACCCTCGTTGTGGTGGACGGCTTTTGTATTTGACACGGCGTTGAAAAGGTTAACCGACCGTCCACCCATTACAAGTATTACAACCTTCGAATCCTTCCATGCAAAACCCAAATTGACTCAAAATAACCAATCTATTTTTTAAACGTTTTGAAACCATCGAGACATCCCTTAACCGCCATCATCTTTTGGCTGAAAATTACAGCAAAAACAAGTGCTTCACGTAAAGATCTTTGAAAACCCTGTCGTTAATTAGACCGCGATAGCGTAAAAAAACAAATCAACGCAAACTAATTTTCATTTTAATGATGTTAATATAATTGCCATATTGACAGAATCGGCGGAACAAGGCGGCGCCGAAACGGACGGTGACGGAGTCGACACTGATGACGACGATGACGGAACTGATCGCGACGAGGCCGACGACTTTCTAGACGCGGACGATGACGATGACCAACCGCCCGTGGAGCGCATCACCGCGCCCGCCGGGAAACCTTTCGATGAGGTAATTGCTATATTACTTACTTATCTTCTATACTATAATACAGGATTAATTTTCTGTCCGTCTGTTAGAATTAAATCACCAGAACTACTGAACCAATTTGAGTGCGGCATTCAAAGGTAGTCTAGAGCATCATTCGGAACTATCTATACCTGGTGTATAAATAGGAGCAAAATAATGTTACAATGATTCCACAGAGTATCCGCAGTTACCTCGACCTGCTCTCCTTAATGCTTCCAAGTGCTTAAAATCGGAGCTAAATTAATTTAAAGTTAAAACCCATAGTCAATGTACTTGAAATTATTGAAAACATTCATGAATGACACATGTCTAATATTACGACTGGGCACAATACGTTTGCACGTAGCTGATTCTGTGGGTAAAATATCGTCACAAAGTCCCGAGTCCGAGTCCCAGGGAAGGACATAGGACACTTTTATCCCATAAAAACGCATAGTTCCCGCGAATTCGCGGGCAGAAGCTAGTATTAGAATATTTCTTCGTTCCATTCCGCATACATACACTTCAGTTTACAGAGTACTATTGAGCTAGTACATATTTTAATTCCACCACTACAGCCTATTTTGCGTCCCACTGCTGGGCACAGGCCTCCTCTCATCACGAGGGGGTTTGGGCTATAGTCCCCACGCGGGCCCAGTGCGGATTGGGGACTTCACAACTTCACACACATCTTTGAATTACTTCGCAGATGCGTGCAGGTTTCCTCACGATGTTTTCCTTCACCGAAAAGCTAAGTGGTAAATTCAAATTGAATTTCGCACATAAGTAAGCTTAGAGGTGCGAGCCGAGATCGAACCCCCGACCCTCTGCATGAGAGGCGGTAGGTCAAACCAGTACGCCACCACGGCTTAGTATTTTAATTATACTGCCACAAAATAGATAAATCTGATTAAAGGCCAGGTCAAAAGTACTTTAAACCGACGAGCATGTATGCGGAACGGGATGAAAGTTGAAGAAGCGAGAGAAGTATGCAAGAGTCGTAGCAAATGGAAAGAAGTGGTCTCTGCCTACCCCTATGGGAAAAAGGCGTGATATTATGTATGTATGTATGTAAATAGATAAATTAAATCCTTTATTCTCCAAGCCTTATAATCTAAGGATTGGAGTTTTACTAACTAGTTTTCTCATCGTTCAGGTTGAAGAGGAGACGTCGTCTGAGAAGCCGGCAGACACGCTAGAAGATGAGGCAGAGTACGAGAAGAGACAGGAGGCGCTGCGTCGTGAGGAGGCCCAGACTTCGCACAGTAAGTACACTGCGTTATGGAGACCAGCGGGCTAGTTGTGTATGCCACTTGCTTTGCGAACCCCAGCACAGGTGGTTGGGGCATCATCATCATCATCATCATTTCAGCCGAAAGACGTCCACTGCTGGACATAGGCCTCCCCCAAGGCTCGCCACTCAGACCGGTCCTGTGCTACTTGCTTCCACCGGTTTCCCGCAACCTTCACGAGGTCGTCGCTCCATCTTGTTGGAGGCCTACCGACAGCTCGTCTCCCGGTTCGCGGGCGCCACTCGAGAACTTTCCGGCCCCATCGGCCATCAGTGCCCCGCCCACTGCCACTTAAGGCTCGCAATTCTTCGGGCTATGTCGGTGACCCTAGTTCTACTGCGGATATCCTCATTTCTGATTCTATCACGCAGAGAAACCCCGAGCATAGCCCTCTCCATTGCCCTCTGAGTGACTTTGAGCCTTCTTATGAGGCCCATCGTAAGCGCCCACGTCTCGGAACCATAAGTCATCACTGGCAACACACACTGGTCGAAGACTTTCGACTTGAGACACTGCGCAACCAGGGGATAAAGTGAGAGGGATTTCTTGGAAAAACTGTACAACATAGACTTCTAACATGCTTAGAAGTGAAGAAAAATGGCCCATTAGGGAAGGGATTGAAAAAGGCGAAGAAACCCCACATTTGGTGGAATTAAACCCACAAAATTTCAGTTTCAACGAGTGACCCAGGGGACCGTAGGTGGCATAAAAACGTTGGAATTTGATTCACATAGTTACTTTTTCTGTACGAAAATGAACCTTACGTGCGCCACTTGTCATCAAATCGGTTAGTGACTATGACTAAACACTAGTACAGTCGCCATCAGACATATCTGAAAAAAACAGTGGTGATCAAAAATATCTGAACAATAACATGCACTCTAACCTAACGTCTTGACAATAAGATGGTGTTCAAATATTTGTGATTACCTTGAACATATACAATGACTGCACTTAAAGAAAATGTTTCAATTGTCTTGATGGTCGCAAAGCAAGTGGCATTCACAACATGCTCGCTGAAGTACTTCTGGAATCCACTGAATGCTGATGATGGTTCGAATTGTACAAAAATAGCTTTGTTTTTTTTTACTTAAATATTTTACAGAAACAATTGGAACTCTGTTCACGTCTCAAAGGTGTTCGTAGAGACCTCATTATAACTAGTCAGCAGTCATCGTTTTCCAAAGTGCTTTGGGTCAAGGTTGAAGGTTTCTGTATGACTGCTACGTACTTACATCAATGTAATTGTATTAGTGTCCCTGCCCTGTGTCCCAGCTTTCTGCAGAAAATTAGTCCTTAAATTATCTTTATGTGAATGAATTTTGAATAGTTTTAACATACACTAATCGATCAAACAATAACACTACTTTAGCATGTTAATATTATTTCCTTCTAAAAAAACTTGAATAAATTATAATAATATGTAAGTTTAAATTAAGCTAATTTTACGCTAAAAGTACGAAATAAACGTTCATCATCTTCACATCTTTTATTTAGCCCCTTGTGCTTGCTTTCTCACTCGGTTTTCTATTCTTTACTCGACTCATATAAGTGCAAGGTATTTGTTTAAACGCGATACGCTTTTTATTAATAAAATAAATATATATCTACACATGAAAAAAAGAGAAAGAGAGAGATCGAACAACCATTGCCCCATCCAAAAAATTCAACCTCCAAAAACCGCAAAACTAATTAGAAACTCACTGTTTACCTTCAATGTATTCAGAGCACATTTTCGGAACAACTACTCCAACTGCGCGCCAAAATAACCAAATTGATAGGATGCCAAGCGTTGATACTAGAATTAAAATAATTAATCAACTCGGACATTATCGGACTCGGATCACGAGTGTTGAATGAAATCTTGTCATTTCATAACAGGCGCAAAAGCGTCCGCCCAAAGTTCGTGCATTTTGATGTCTATCGGTGTTGTTTGTGATTGGCTGAATACATGTAGCCCTTTATCATTGGAGACTTGAAAAATAATGATATAGAAAGTTCGGTCAAAGGAAAGAGTGATCTCTTTCATAAAGGCACAGGATACTGATTTCATTCGTGTCATTTATAACAAAGATCGTGCCATTTATTTAAACTCTGAAAAAACTTTGCTGGTAATAGGATTTGGTGCAAGTCCGAATAGCTACCACCATCTTACTAGCTGACCTCCCGCGGGATAGTATTGCCCGCACTGTTGTGGTCCGATGCCCTGGTAAGGCAGCCGGTGAAATTACTGGCATAGAGGCGTTCCATCTTAGGTCTCGGGGTTGGCAACGTATTCGAAATGTTACGATTTCTTATATCCATGGGCCGTAATGACCACTTACCGTCAGTAGGCATGTGTTCCAAAAAAAAAGTAAAATTAAATCCGGACTAATGAGCGCTTTAATTCTCTTCTGACTTCTGGCACGTTAGAATAGGAGTAGTTTTTTAATTTTGCCGGTTGTAAAGGCGGGGTATTAAGTGCGGGGGTGTGTTACAGTGTGGCTGAAGCTGACGGTCGGCGGAGCGCTGCTCGTCGCCACGCACGCTATAGTCCGCCGCGCCACGGCCTCCAGTGGTGCGTACATAGTCGTTATATAACAAAGACCTCAGTAAAATCAGCAATCGGTATTCTGTCACGTTAAAGACACACATTTTCCATAACAGATGCGCCATCCGAAGAAATCGCTAGTAGAGAAGAAACTCCGACCGTAGCCCGACGCATGACGCTCATAGCCGAGGAACGGACCGAATCTGGTAGGCTGCGTTTTAAACACGTTGATCATTAGAATGCGCGAGAAATTTACACGGATTTCTTTACACAGTTCCAATTAGGAAGGCGCAAGAGAGTACTCGGCCGGTGATACAAGATGTTCCAAAACATATCCCTTCGATCATTAAATCTCCGCCTACTTTCGAGGAGAGCGAAGATGATGTGGAGGAAGAAGATAAAGAGGAACCCTTTGTGTCCAAAGTAAGTGTCACAATGATTGTATTTGACAATTATGTTATTCACATTGTGCAGAAGTTATGGAAAGTAATTTCTCAGGTGGTCCAAGCTGCGCAGTCTAAACAAGCGGCGAAAGAGGAACTGTACAGCGATGACGAAGATGCTGAAGACGATGAAATTGAAGAAGAGGTTGTTGTGAAGAAAGCTGGTCCTCAGGTCGCGAAGCAACCGTCTCCGGAACCGGAGCGAGAGGAAGACGTGCCTGACGACGTGGAGATTATCGACGAAGAGCAGATAGAGGAGGAGCTAGAAGGAGAGGAAGATGAAGAAGAGGAGATATCGGACGTCGACGACGAAGAACTGCTCAGCCGCCTCGAGGCCAAATACGGCCGGCTGCCAGAACCCGAAAGGCCCCAAAGACATAGTAAAAACTTCGCGTGTTCTCTGTCACATACGTTTGTTAACGGAATGCGTTCAGTATTAACCGCCTTAACATTCTGAGCATGACTAACTTAATGTGAGTGGTTATTAGAGTTCATCTTTTAGTTACTAAGCCAGAGTTGCATCAAACACATTTAAAGAGATCGTCAACGTAAAATTTTTGCTGCCGAGCTCTCATTCCATACAGAAACTTCATTTTTTCCATGCTGTAAATTTTGAAAAACGCAACTTTGACGCAAGGTTTTATGCAACTCGACCTAAGATTAATAAGATAATCACAATCTTACTTTAACATGTTTACATTAATTGTTTTTTAGGTTTTTATCACTATTCAAAATACGTCTCACGATTATGAAGCTAAATTTTTTTGTAGGTTTATAGGTATAAATCTGATGGTTGTGTAAATTTTTTCTATGTATCGACGACATAACTGATATCTCGATTGTCTGCAGAGGACGGCGGGAACAGCCTCGCGGACGAGTGGCCGGGAGAGCCCAGCGACTCCTATTGGCGTCAGCAGCTCGACCAAGCCGAGCGAGAGTACGACCAGGTATGCTGGGTACAAATATTCCTCCATCGCCACAACTACCTCTTCACGGCCCACTGATTGTCACAGGCCGCCTCTCATCACGAGAGGGTTTGGTCTTGCATATTAAGGGCCCAGTGCGGATTGGGGATTTCATTCACATTCTTGAATTTCTTAGATGCGTGATGCGTGCAACTTTCCTCACAAATATTCTACTACTACTACTACAGCTTATTTGCGTCCCACTGCTGGGCATAGGCCTCCTCTCATTACGAGAGGGGTTGGGCTATAGTCCCCACGCGGGCCCAGTTGGGGACTTCACACACATCTTTGAATTACTTCGCAGATGCGTGCAGGTTTCCTCACGATGTTTGCCTTCACCGAAAAGCTCGATGGTAAATTCAAATTGAATTTCGCACATAAGTAAACTTAGGGGTGCGAGCCGGAATCGAACCCCCGACCCTCGGCATGAGAGGCGGTAGGCCGAACCACTAGGCCACCACGGCTTTTACAAATATTCACCATGTCAAAAATACCTACCTGAAAACATATTCAAATGTAGATGTTTGTACTTAAAGTAAGCGAGTTGTCGCTTTATCGCTTATTCGCCACAGCTCATACCAGAGTGCGTTGTATGATTTCATAACGATGTTTTTTTTTCGAAAATTTTTAAATTAATTTAATTTAGGTATGCATATTATACGAAAAAAACATATTAATTCATTAATTTAGAGTTGTATTGCCAAATCAATATGATATCACTTTAAAGAGCTTTCTGTATTGAAGTTGGTGTCTTCTTTGTGTGTTTTAGAATATTCTTTAACATGTTTTTTCGCACGTTTTCCATGAGTGATTTTTACTAATTTACGTCACCCTTGGCCATAAAGTGGGATTTTCTACCCGCTACGCAGAGAGAAAATCTCACTTTCTGGCCAAGGCAAGACGTAAAACTTTTGACAAACCACGGGCGGTAATTCGTAAAGCCTCAGATCGTATATTTATGGCCCTCACCTTCGGTTCGGGCCACAGAAACCTGCGATCTGGGACATTTACGAATTCACCACCCTAGGTCTGTAATGTACTATTGCATGATAATTTTGTAGAAATTCCAACTAATCATTTAATACAATACATTTTATTTGATCCACTTTTTTCTGATTATAGATCCTTATTATAATTTTTTATATGGCTTTTTTACAAAGACAATCAATAATCGTTGCTTTCTAAGAAGACACCAACTCAACTTTATGTAGGTAATTGTTTCTTAAAGCAACCCAAATCGATTGATTCTCAATCTAATACACTTCAATTCCAGGACTGGTTGGACTAACTGAATGAATCGTTTTCCCTATTTTTTTTTTAACTTTGTTCGTTGTGCCATTTTCCGAACGCTCTTTGCGGTCGAACGCGGGCCGCGGGTCGCGCCCGCACCCCGCGCGCTCCGCCCCCGCCTCGTCCGCAAAGACCTAACCATAGGTTTTTTTTAATACTAGATCATTTTTGTTGTGTGAATGCTCCCTAAGTGTGTTGTGTACTAACATGGAGGGCGCATGGTTGGCGGCAGTGGAGCGGGCTAGCGCCAAACCGCTCCAGTCGAGCGCTAGAGCGCGCTACGTCGTTGCCAAGTCGCTTGATGCCGCGGCTGAGAAGAAACGAGATAACGCGCTGCTGGGCCGCGCTATAGCCGCCTACCTTGAACTGCTCAAGATGAACGAACGCCTCTCCGATCAGAAACTGCTGCAAGTCACAGAGAGGACCATCAACAGGATACAGTTTAGAGGTATAATCTCATAGTTATTATTTGCATAATGTTTCATGCTCTCTATCTTAAATATACTCTTTGATGGTGGAGAAAGGACAATTAGAAACGGCGAGTGTATAATTATATCGTTAAACGTTGTATCGTTGTATTTTTCCAGGCAACTACCTAAACGCCGAGCCAGTCTATCGGCTGCTTATTCGCCGTTTTCCCGATGAACCGTCTCACAGAACCAACTTGACTGTCACGTTCCTTATGGCCAATAGGTAAGAAAACACAATTTACTTAACACATCATTTTAATAATCCTTCAGATTTATTGAATTGTTTATTTTATTTTCCAGGGCCGATTTAGCGGAGGAAGTACTCAAAGAGACGCTCAAACTGTGGCCCGACCACCGCCTAGCCTTAGCGCAGTACGGCTTTGTTCTAAAAACGCAGCACAATCGTCTGGAAGAGGCCGTCGATCATTTACAGAGAGCCCTGCAAGGCGACACCGGTCCTGCGACGGAACCTAGATACTACTACCATCTGGGAGATACCTTACTGCTCTTAGGCCGTTTTGGAGAGGCCGAGGAGGTTCACAAGAGAGGCGCGAAGCACGGTCATTTTCTATCACCCTCGCAGCGTTCTTTATACAACGTGCCGAGACTAAAAGGTCAGCCGTGGTGGAAAATTGAAGACACTCCATATGTTAATCTAGTACGGAGCTTGGAGAAGTCCTGGCGGGCTATTTTGAGAGAAGGGTTGGCGGCTAAAACTCTGTATGAAGAGGAGAAGGAGGGTTTGCGGGAGAAAGGTGAATGGTAAGTTAGTAAATAACGCTTTATGGTACACCACAAAATAAATACATACACAAAAAATCACAAATAATAATGATGTATGTACAAAGGTGAACTTATATCGCTAAGGAATTTCTTCCAGTCAACCTTTGAACTGTGGAGAGGAAAGTACCGGAATTGACGATTAGTACACAAATAGGAAAGACAGGCAGATACTAATAATTAAAATATATATGAATTATTGTATGTAATATATAAAATTCTCGTGTCAGTGTTTGTAACAATTGTAACCAAACTCCTCCGAAACGGCTCGTCCGATTCTTATGAAATTTGGTGTGTATGATGAGTAGGTCTGAGAATAGGACGTAAGCTATTTTTCATACCCAAAAAAAATTCTAAGGCGGTACGAAGTCCGCGGGGTCAGCTAGTATAATAAATTATATATAATTTACCAATTCGAAAAAATTAACAGCCTAAAAAACATGCTTAAAATCGATAGCTGATTCTGTGGGTAAAATATCGTCACTATACATATAATAAGTAGGTACTTATGTAGGTACATAGATATACATGCACATAAATATAGACAAACATACATAAACTTAGGCCCGCCACATACAGTCGCGAGATACCGTAACGTAATTCCGAACGCATGCCCGCCATACAAAATGTATAGACCTGCCACAGACATTCAGTTCGGAATTCCGAACGGAATACTACTTTATGTATGTGGCTGGTCTATACATTTTGTATGGTGGGCATGCGTTCGGAATTTCCGAATCGGAATTCCGTTGCGGGATTTCGTTGTGGAATTACGATTGTATGTGGCGGGCCTTACATTGTCACGTGATAACAAATTAGGCGCGCCACACATTCGGAATTCCGTCACAGAATCCCGCGACGGAATTCCGCCATACAAAATGTATAGACCTGCGGATAGACACACATTCAGTTCGGAATTCCGCACGGAAAACTACTGCGTGTGTGTGGTAGGTCTCTACATTTTGTATGGCGGGCAAGCGTTCGGAATTCCGCCGCAGGATTCCGTAAAAAAATCCGACTGTATGTGGCGGGCCTTAATGTTCTAAGAACAAGAGGTAAGCCAATACTTCGGTGCTCTTAGGTCCCAGTTGGATTTGTTCGTGCGCGGTCGGGAGGTGCCGGGGCGTTGCGCGCGGGCGCCGGTCACCTGCGCGCTCGTGAAGGCCGAGCCGGCCGCGGCGGGCTGTACACGAGGACAGGTCAAGTTCAGCTCCATGGAGCCCGGCACGCACGTGCGACCGCACGTCGGCCCGACCAACTGCAGGCTGCGCATGCACCTCGGCCTGACCAACACTAAGGACACCTTCCTGCGAGTCGAACGGGAGACCAGGTAATTTTAGACTAGTTTGAGCTTTATTTTTTACTAGCTTCTGCCCGCGACTTCGTCCGCGTGGAATTCGGTTGTAGCGTTCCCGCGGGGATTGAGCGTTAAACTATAACAAATTATATACGAAAACATTCCTCTTGAAACACTCTATCTATTAAAAAAAACCGCATCATAATCCGTTGCGTAGTTTTAAAGATTTAAGCATACATAGGGATATAGGGACAGAGAAAGCGACTTTGTTTTATACTATGTAGTGATGGCCTACTTATAATTTTGCAAGTATGTAAAGACAATGAGACTCAATTCATCCGTTCAATGAATTGAACGGATTATCATGTCATGTGGAATTATATAGCGACTATAGGCTCAATAGGCATAGTGGCGTGGTGGCTTAGTGGTTCGACCTACCGCCTCTCATGCAGAGAGCCGGGGCTTCGATTCCGGCTCGCACCTCTAAAGTTTACCTATGTGCGAAATTCAATTTGAATACCACTGAGCTTTTTGGTGAAGGAAAACATCGTGAACAAACCTGCACGCATCTGCGAAGTAATTCAAAGATGTGTATGAAGTCCCCAATCCGCACTGGGCCCGCGTGGGGACTATAGCCCAAGCCCTCTCGTGATGAGAGGAGGCCTGTGCCTAGCAGTGGGACGCAAATAGGCTGTAGTAGTAGTAGTAGTATAGGCTCAAGCAAAACATCTTTACACCGTTTTACTTTCGTGTCGTGATGAGAGGAGGTCTGTGGTGGTTGTGGTTTTGCTTTACCCCTTATAAGTACCTACAGGGCGCCGTTCATGTTGTAGATAAGATATCATGCAGAATAGAGGAATTATTATGTTTAAAATTAAGTACTACAGCATTCAAAAATATTGAAAATTGGCGCTCATCGCTTAGCGCATGAACCAGGGTGCAAGAAAATCCAGCCCACAATTTATTTATTTATTTATTTATTTTATAAAGTTTAACATGACATTACAGTTAACACCAATGCGTCATGAAACCAAATAAAACTATTTAGGCGACGAAACGATTAAATATACGTTAATGTTATTTGCAGGCAATGGAAAACCGGCGAGGTGTTGATATTCGACGACAGTTTCGAGCACGAGGTGTGGCATAACGGCAGCGGCGCACGGCTCGTGCTCATAGTCGACGTGTGGCACCCCGACCTCACCACGGACGAGCGGCGGCAGCTGCCCGCCATATAAACAAAAACGAACAACAACAAACGACTTAGTGAAGGAATTCGTAACGGTCATTGATCTATAAGTAAGGATTCACAATCAGCCGGAGAAAAATGGCCCGTCAAAACGGGTGCCCGAACAACTCGGGCACCCGTTTGGCGCTCAGTAAATTTGACATTGAAGTCTTATAGTGTTAGGTTTACTTTTGTATAAAATATTCGTCTTGACACATATTACACGCTCCCTATCCCTATGTACCATTTCTAATAGCGCCGAGCGAATCGTGACGGCCTGTATCAAGGATGATTTTCTCCTGATATGATGATGATGATGATGATGATGATGATGATGATGATGAAGACTTAAGCCAAAGGCAGCCTAACTACGTTGACACTTCAATAATCTCTGCCCAAACGTCATCGTGTAAAACACTATAATTTTGATTCAGAGAATTCTCATTCAAGATCAGACAGAACCAGTTCTAAAGTCAGCTGCGTTGGACAATCAGCAGCAGAAGTAATTAAGCAGTCGGACAGATTGAAATGATGAACATACACTCCTATTCCATAGCCAATAAAAGTGATTGGGTCGTTTTGAACTATTCGGTTCAGCTATACTTGTGCTACTGACTGTATAACTGTTTTGAAGTGGCAACCCAAGCTTAACAAGCAGCTGACAAAAAGCATCTGTAAAAGAAAACCTTCTAGTCAACAATTGAAACGTGTTTTCCATTACGCAGTACGATATCTTATCCCAAGTCGTATTCCATTAGGTCATGGACCTATGAAAATTCAATGATTTTGGTTCTAAGTTCATTTTATTCCATGAGAAAATCTAATACTTGCAGGCAATAAACAACGGAGGCTAACCAGTATTCCAATAAGAAATTATCCAAGTATGTAGCAGGTTGAATCTCCCATGTTGATTAAGGTCCGGTTCCTAGGTATATCCACAAAACGCATTGTTTCGGCTACCGATGGTTAAAATTTGACATTTGCTCCATAGTTTTGTGGATATACGAACCCGGCGTAAGAATGTTTAGTTACTAAACTTCCTACCAAAGCTTTTATTAGAAATCTCAAAAAAGATTTGTTTATATGTCATGCATGATTTATTCCGCATTTCTTTTTGAAAGACGTTTTAGGCAATACAATGTGATACAGTTTATATTGTTTGTTTGAGAATCCTTGTAAGTTTATTATTGTATCTTAAGATAAGATTTTTATTACGAATATAATTCCAATGCTCGATCAAAGCTTGTTTTACTGTAAAATAAGAAATCCCATATTTTAGGTACCTACAAATGAAAAAATCATTTCTCGTGTAAGTAGGTGTGTATTTGGTATAAAATTACCTGAAGTTTGTCTTAAGTTTTAAACTAAAAATAAATCCTCATCTTAAAAACTAATAAAGCTCGTTTTTTCTAGTAAATATCATTAAGTATTGGACCACATTTGTTACAAGTTCACAACATGGAAAACTGTTACAATACTATTTTCTAATTGTTATGATTCAATGATTCAGATCTTATTGATATGTATTTACTTCACTTACAGACTTATGTTATTAGTTAAACTACCTGGACGGAGAAATTTATTGGCAAGACATGTACAAAATATTAGACAATTCAGTGCTGTTGTGCAGGAAAAGCCACAATTAAAAACAGTAAAATTGACGTTTGTAACGAATACAAAATATGTTATCATAAACAAAGGAAGTATACTAACTTCTGATTGATGTTGGACATAAAGCGAACTTTTCAATGCTACAGTAAATAAGTTATTCTTAACAGTAACAAACTAACAGTAATGGCAGCAACATCGTTGTTGATTTGCTATAACGTGTATAACACAATAGGAATGGTTTATTAACGGAATGTTTAAATTTGATTTCATAATATGTTGCTCACAAGACACCACCAAAACACTAATATTTAGCTCAAGTATTAATTTAAAAAAAACTTTTGTTTTTAGTAACATGGAAAGTGAATAGTGAACAAGATTTTTATCAAACACATAGTGTTCACTTTAACTTAGACATTTTAATAATCCGGTATACTTTCGTATTAATATACTCTTACTTATAATAATAATAAAAGAAAAGAATAATAACTGGACAGACAAAACTCCAAAGTCAATTTGGTCAAATAGGTACATAATCAAAGCACTCTATCCTAGTCAAGGGTTTAAAAAATTACTTACTATAACTATAATGAATACCCAACATACTAGATGTAAAAATCAACAGTAAGACTAATATGTTCTTAAAATGAACTAATAGTAGAGAGGAATGTATTTCATACATCACAACAGAGATTCCTATTACAACACAGAAGTCTTAAAAATAATGTTAAGAACTAACAGACAAATCTATATGTGTGATCAATATCACGAATAGTAGACAAGAAGTAAATAATTGAGCTAGTAGCAGTGTCACTGGAACATCAGTGACCCGATGATAAAAAGGTCCATTATCCAAAATGATTTTTCATCTAACTTTTAACACGAGTGCAAGTAAGCAGGAGTTAGGCACTAAGAGTGTACAATAATCGCTAGAGATACCCTTCTTGTGTAACTTTAATAAAGATTTCAATCCATTTTAAATGGGTTCTCTTATCATCAGGTCACATTAAGGCACATGGGGGTGAAAGAGTAGTAGAATCACTTTCACTTTGCATACGTAAAATTGCATTAACTGCCATAAATAACTGGTATACAGTTACAGCAATACTGGCATAAACTCTCAGTGATCCTCCCTTAAAGGTAACATAGATTAAGAACGAAAGTCATTTCTGTTCCCAAAATATAACAACCGCGATGTTTGTCCTGCTTTGCATCTTTGGCGTATAAGAATAACCTACATAAGAATCCTTTATACTAATATTCAAGTCCTTAATCTGGGAACAGAAAGACAATCTGAATTTTAACACTTACCATGCC
>OZ020274.1:10410330-10448018 GCA_963971205.1 Aethes cnicana | reverse complement strand
CCTCCCTGCTATTGTAACTCGACGTATCATACTTCACGTTTCCATACGTCGGATTCGAATCGTAACCCCTCGTCTCGTAGCCCTTCGCTGGAAGGTTATAAGGGCCGACAACGTCGTAACCCGCGCTTGGACCGCCTCGAATCGTGTCGTAACGTTTAGT
This sequence comes from Aethes cnicana, assembly GCA_963971205.1. Lineage (NCBI taxonomy): Eukaryota > Metazoa > Arthropoda > Insecta > Lepidoptera > Tortricidae > Aethes > Aethes cnicana. The sequence goes on along the minus strand of OZ020274.1, from coordinate 10,447,858 downwards.
CGTGATCGTAACGGACTCGCTGGGCGGCGGGGGTTCGCAGATGTCTTGGGAGCGCGTCAAGGATTCCGGCTCAGCGTGGTAGGACGCTGGGCGCGCAGCGTGGAAGTTCGAGTAGGAGGAGTGCGCTGAAGTCGGGCGGGACGCGCGGTCTCGGGGCAGCGAAGCGGTCGACGCCAAGTAGCCGTTGTTCCGGTACGAGCGCCGCGACCGCCGCGAGGAACCGCTGCGCGAGCCCGACCGTCGCTTCACTCGCCGCGGAGTCATCGGCTTCAGAGTACTTTCACTTATGTTCGTTTCGGTGGGACTCAGCTCTATTGTGTATACGGGTCGCCGCGGTAGAGTGCCTTTTACTGTAAAGAAACATGTCTTACATTGTTATATTTCTAAAGATGCATTGTTAAATGATGGTTAAATGTTTCTCATTTGGATTGCACTACACGTGAACCTATTCATACTAAATAGTAAACGCAAAATCCTGTTAATTTGCAACTAACATACTTAGTAGATTTACATATTAACTAGCTTCTGCCCGCGACTTCGTCCGCGTGGAATTCAGATACCGCGCTCCCGCGGGAACTATGCGTTTTTCCGGGATAAAAAGTAGCCTATGTCCTGTCTTGGGACTCCAACTATCTTCATACCAAATTTCATCAAAATCGGTCCAGTAGTTTTCACGTGACGCGCGGTCAAATAAACAGATAAAGAGACAAAAATTCTAAAAACTGTTGGAATGTGTTCTGTTATCGATTCTAAGTATCCCCAGCAAACTTTTTGTCGAATATCTTCCATGTACAGACTTCCGACCCTATTTAGCTTTATTATATGTAAGTATGTATATAGATTACCTGATGCTGGTTTCCTTCTCTTCAATGATTGGCACGCCAAAAGTATGGAAAGCGGCAACGCAGCAATCGTCAGCAGAGCTGCTATGGCAGACTGAGCCAGCTCCACATGATCCCACTGCAGGAAGCAACCATCAACGCGAGTGGGGCGCCATGAGCCAGGGCCATCGTCTTCACTCCACACCGGCTGGCAACCCCAGCCATTGCCTTCCCACCAACTTATGCTCCCTGTACCCAGGGAGAGCAGACCACTCTCCTGAAAATAAAACATGTTTCTCTTTAATCTTCTAATATATAAAATTCTCATGTAACCAAACTATTCGAACAGCTCGACCGATGCTTATGAAATTTGGTGTGTATATTCAGTAGGTCTAAGAATAGGATGTAAGCTATTTTTAATCCTCACACTAAAAAAAAATCTAAGGCGGTACGAAGTCCGCTGGGTCAGCTAGTATTAACACAAAATTAAAAGAACAAAATAAAATCACAATAGGCAAATACAATGATTAAGAGGGGTCAAAGGTTACTAAGAATTCCTAGTTAAATACTATTTTGTATCATTGTATGTATTTGTATATTAACAGGCAGGCAGTTGAACAACTGATAAGTGCCTGTCTCCCAGTTGTTTACTAGTTATAGGTATTTCTTGACCCGTTGAAGAATTTGTCAAGTCTATTCTTAAAGTGGTCGATGTCCCCTCTTACAGAAATAATAAAGAGATTTTTCAGCAAAAAAAAAATCCATTGTTAATAGGTAATGAGTGTTCCTTACCCTGTTTAATGTCCCAAGGTTGAGGTAATAGCAAATTAAGAAGACATTCCATGTCAGCCACATGAAGCTCCATATTGCATACTAAAAAGAAAAATAAGGAAATTAAAATGATCAAAACAAACAAAGCACAGAAAGAACTAAAAATGCTTAAAATTATTTTCTTAACTGATAATTCTTATTGGATGATGGTAGGAAAAGTACAGTTTAAGCAGAAAATTAAATAAGTTGCAGTGTGAAAATGGGCAAAACTGGTCCTGAAAATTTAGGGATGCAAGATTAATTAAGAGGTAAATTAAAACAATATTTGTAAAACTTAAGGGGTAAAATATTTAATAAAAAAATATTTTAAAATATTTTATATAAAAACTGCATAAATTTGTAACATGGCAAAGTAACTAACTTTATGGATATGATAAATTTGCTCTGCTTGTGGCAAATAATCATTAAAAGTTTTGTATCATAAACAATATTGTTAGAAATTATAACATGTGTTTACAGACTGATTCTACAATCACTAGTACCTACTAAAAGCAATACATCTTAAATGCATATCATGACTATGAATAATACTACATACATACATTCCTAAATGGGTCAGAAGCATACCAATGAATTAATCATCTAACAAAGGAAATGACTCAAGCCACTTACCGCTAATAAGTACTTTGTAATGTATTGAACTGCTCCAAATGAACCAAATATTATCAGTAGGATATTTACAAAGTTGGCGATTATAGGTAACCACATGTACCCCAAAAAATCAAACACTTGCCGTTGTATAGTGACGATCTGTAACAATAGTTACTTTAAATATAATGCAAGTATAAGGATTTCAAAACATGGTTGAAATGATTGGTTATTTATACATACCAGTTCTATGATACAAACACTCAATAACAAGCCTCTCAATTCGCAAATAGCCATTTTTAAGGAAGAGGAACTGTTATATTATTTATCACAATATTGTTGTTGTACTTTGTTGGAGGCTGAATATGTAATCAAAAATTGATCCATGCTCAGTCCGAGAAGTTTCCAATATAAACAAAACAATAATAATTGAATAACTTTATAATTACTTAATAATAACTTTAAGATGTGTAAGGAGACCTAGGAAACCATAGCGAATAAACTAAACTTATTTTACTTTTTTTGGCGAAGTGACAGTTACTACTACAGATAACAAAATACCACCATAAACCATGAAAGTGACTAAGCGAGATTTGACACTAGATGTCAGCTATACATACTGAATTACTGACATATTTTATGCTGTGTTAACGAAAAAAGAAGGATTTTGTCGGCGTATCGTATTGATCCAAGTTTATAGTTTTTTGTAAGGCGTATAACACTACCGAAGAATATTCGATTCCCGGCATAGCGTTACAACTGGTAAGTTTACTTATAGTGCGTTTTCATTTAGCAATCCTATAATTACAATTATCAAAATAGGATGTAGAATCTGACGCCGGTAACCTCCTATAATTTTTTCAGCAACCCTGAAAATGGCATCCGAGACGCTTATTCCCTTGGAGTCTAACCCGGAGGTTATGAATAAATTTCTTCAAAAACTAGGCGTACCGGGCAAGTGGTGTATGGTAGATGTTATGGGATTGGATTCGGAAATGCTAGCGTGGGTGCCTCGTCCCGTGCTGGCTGTAATGCTTCTATTCCCTATATCCGAGACCTACGAGAAGCACAAGAAGACAGAAGAGAGTGACATTTTGTCTAAAGGTCAAGAGGTTTCTAAGGATATTTTTTACATGAAACAGCACATAAGCAATGCTTGTGGAACCATTGCTTTGGTGCATAGTGTTGCTAACAATATTGATAAAATTCAACTGAATGATGGTGTAATGAAAAAGTTCCTGGATGAAGCCAAAGATTTGGATCCTCCGTCTCGTGGGACGTTGTTGGAAAAGACTGAAGGTATTATTAATGCTCACAAGGAGTTGGCACAGGAGGGACAGACCAACACTCCTGGAGCTGATGATCCAGTTAATCATCACTTTATAACTTTTGTACACAAAGATGGTGCTTTATATGAATTGGATGGGCGTCAAGCTTTTCCAGTTAACCATGGACCAACCACAGCTGATACCCTTCTGGAAGACGCAGCCAGAGTATGCAAGGACTTCATGGCTCGTGACCCTGATGAGGTGCGCTTCACAGTTGTTGCCTTCACAGCTGCTGATTAACTCTGATCTCATATCAAGACTTATCAAATTCAACAAACATTGGCAATTAATAGGTCATTTTCAAGCAATGTGCTTCAAATGTTAAGCTTACAATTACAAAGTATTCTTTTAATAGTTTTAATAAAAGTGCAATGCAAGGCAAGCTTTTGTGATACCTATTAAATATTTATTTTACATGTAGTTTTCTCTTAGACTATCCTCCAACTATCTGTAGACCTAATCTTTACTAATAATAAGTCTGTAGAAGAAGTTGTGTCTGAAACTTCAAGTTGATGGGACTATATAAACAATACTGAACACAAAATAATGATTTTTAGAGATATGTATGCTTGGATTTAACTCGAAAACTACTGGATGGATTGCAACAAAATTTGGTATGGGGGTAGTTTATAACACTGGTCAACATATGGGCTACTTTTTATCCCGGAAAAATGCATAGTTCCCGCGGGAATGCTGTTAACGTTATTATTAAAGTTATGTTTTACAGAATTTAAAATTTTCATAGTTAATTGGTAATTTACCATGAAATATGCAGCTCTGACTGTAGGATCTTGTGATTTTTCTAATCAGGGGCTTCTAAAATCAATGGTTCTTCATTGATTTTAGAGCCCCCTATTTGCAACAGCTCAAAAATTAGTCCCCTTTTTTGGAACAATAGTAGGATTTAGGCAACCCTTTGATTCTACGGCTGCTGCCCGCATGAGCCCATGGACAGATAGATAGATAGATCAGTGTTGAAATATATTTGTTCCATTTTTTGCCATTTTGATATTCCCAAAAAAGCCTGACTAAAAGCAATAAAACGACTTTATTAAAATGTGTAATTAATAATTTATGGAACGCTTTTTAATTTTCATGAGAACATGTTCTTATAGAACTAATTCAAACAATCAATAAAATACTTAGAGTATATTATCGTATTAACATTTTAATAGTATCAACTAAAGGTACAGATGTCTGTAAGGCATTATGTTCCAACCCAAAACCCAAAAATGTATTTTTTGATGGCATGAAATGGCGCAAGTAGCATACTACTACTACAGCCTATTTACGGCACACTGCTGGGCACAGGCCTCCTCTCATCACGAGAGGGTTTGGGCTATAGTCCCCACGCGGGCCCAGTGCGGATTGGGGACTTCACACACATATTTGAATTACTTCGCAGGTGCGTGCAGGTTCCCTCACGATGTTTTCCTTCACCGAAAAGCTCAGTGGTAAATTCAAATTGAATTTCGCACATAAGTAAACTTAGAGGTGCGAGCCGGAATCGAACCCCCGACCCTCAGCATGAGAGGCGGTAGGTCGAACCACAAGGCTACCACGGCTTCCAAGTAAAGCTTTGCAAGTAGCATACGTATCGTTTGAATACCTATGCGTGTATACAAACATTTACACTAAAAAGTACAATAACATGACAAATATTTACTTACATGGAATAGAAGATAGTATTTGAATAAAAAATCACACAGTGAGGTAATGGGGTGAGCAATTCAGATATAAATAAATAGCTTGTTTGAAGACATCACAAACTACGTATTTATGAATTAATATTGTACTTTAAACTTGCTAATCTTGTATATTTATTTCAACGATCAAACAATCTCAGAAATAGCTCTAACTTTGGAATATAGGGGTTTACAGGGACGACAAATCAATCAATCAATCAAAGCTAGGTCTTGTGTCTGAGAAAACTCAGTTTTAGCTATTTTCACACGAGCAAAGCTCGGTCGCCCAGATACTTGATATTATATAAGATTTATAATCAAAACGGTAGGAACAAAATAAAAAGAAGGAAAAAGCCATCGACACACGGTGGTCCCAGGCGGTCACCCATCCAAGTACTGACCGCGCCCGACGTTGCTTGAAGCCAGGGATACACTAGAGGACAAATGTCCCACGACATGTGTCGGCGACATTGTCAAGCGAAGCCAGGCGATTTCGCTTGACAATATCTGGCGACATCGCGCTACTATGTCCATAGCGAAGTCTGGCAACGTCGCGTCACTTCACCCGACGTCGCTGAGTCGCTGGCGTCATGTGTAGCAGGTCATTTGTCCCCTAGTGTGTCTGTGGCAACTTGGCAAGCCACTTCGGTGATCGGACGATAACCAGTGTATTGTTGGACGTGGTATGGATGTTGGCAAGAGCATAAATTTAAATAACACACTAAAAAGAAAATCAATATCACTATACATATGTTTTAGCAAGCATAGCACCATCATGAAAAAACATTTACACTGAGTTACAAGAAGGTGATAGTGAGAGTCGAGGTCCGGCCCCAATTATTTCATCAACAGTTTCGATAAATTTCCACTTAAATCTTATCTAATTTACATTTACAACATGTACAATTTCATAATTTTAATACTTGATAGTAATAATTTGAGAGCTCTATAAATTGCTACTTCAGCATTATCATACGTAATGATAAAGGGAAGCAAATTTGTTTAAGCTAATTCAATAAATAAGTAAGTACTATATCACATTGATATAAATTACAAAATATAATATAAACTCTATTAAAAAATAGATGAAATATTCGTAAAATACAAATTGTATTGATAAATTGTGCTAAATTCACTAAATATGCTAACCTAAATAAAATACGTATTTATTCGCATGGTGCTGTCGTTGAATCCTCCGACACGCGGTCTGTGTTATCTGAAACAAAAGTATAAAAAAATTTAATATTCCACTGTGTTTTTTGGTGAAAGAAAAGTGAAAACATCGTCAGAAAACCTGCACGCATCTACGAAGTAATTCAGACGTGTGTGAGTCACCAATCCAGAATGGTTCGCGTAGGAACTATAGCCCAAACCCTCTCGTGTTTTAGGCTTGTGCAAAGCAGTTATACGTAAATAGGTTGTTGCTGTGGTGATGGCGCTCATAAGAGATTATTATGTGATTTGTAGCCTTATTTTTCTTTACACAACTGATCTAAAATGGCTGAGGATAGAGGGAGTTGGAAGGTCACGGGAGAGGCCTTTGCCCGGCAGTAGGCATTCAAATAGGCTAGAAAAAAAAGTACTAACTAGTTGATCCAGTGAATTTCGTATCACCACAGTTCCCACACAAAGTTATTTTTCTTTTTTTTTAGCTGTTCCTTTAGGCCCGCCACATACAGTCGTAAATGTCGTTACGATTCAGAAATTCCGAACGCATGCCCGCCATACAAAATGTACAGAACTGCCACATACACACAGTACTTTTCCGTTCGGAATTCCGAACTGAATGTGTGACAGATTTATATGTATGTGGCGGGCGACTGTATGCCTCCAGATTTTTTTCTTTATAAACCTTCCCTGAATCATAGAGAAACGAAAAAAGTATCAGCCAAATCGGTCTAGTAGTTCTAGAGTTTTACATTTTCTCAACAACCAGAGAGAGTTGTGAATGTCCCAGCATTCAGTAGAGTAGAGATTGAGTAAGTAGATGATGTTTACCTTCATGATCTACAGCGGCCAAGTCGGAGGTGACTTTCGGCAGGAGAATGGTCAGCAGCAAGCCGACCGTCGCAGCCCCGCCGCACACCCACGAGAGCGCGTAGCGATAGTAGCTTGCGCCGGCGCCTTCCGCACTGCAACGAGATAAGAGCGAGATGCAATAGGGTACGTCAAAACGTCACGGCGATCTAACTGAAGATGTGAATTTGTAAGTGATTATTATTATTATTATCAAATTTTATTTCTGATGTATTATTTTTATTGTGTTTATTTTTAATGATTATTATTTAATATTTTATTCATAATCATATCTAGTACCTTAAATATTAGTAAATTGACATGTAAAGTTTGACTGTAAATGTTAATTTTTGGCAAATAAATAAATAAATATTTATTTTAAAAAATAGCCCTTCTGCTGAGTTTGTTGCGCCGATTCTTCTCAAGCAATGGGTCTAGGAAGCGCTGGTAAATTCTTTTCTGACGTGTAAAAGTGCCCCTATGTGGCCAATCACTACATAGTATAAAACAAAGTCGCTTTCTCTGTCCCTATATCCCTATGTATGCTTAAATCTTTAAAACTACGCAACGGATGTTGATGCGGTTTTTTTAAAGAGTGTTTCAAGAGGAAGGTTTTCGTATATAATGTGTTATAGTTTAACGCTCAATTCCCGCGGGAACGCTATAACCAAATTCCACGCGGACGAAGTCGCGGGCAGAAGCTAGTTTGCTAGATAAATGATTGATTGATTGAACTTTAAGTACCCTCGAGGGCCACCGTATGCCTGCTCGCTAGTTGGCGCCTCTATCTGCAAAGTAGTGGCTGTTAACGTCAACCAACGTTTTGTCATTTCATACAATAGTGTCAATGTCACTGTGACATGGTGGAATGAAAAACTTACTTGTTATTAGTTTTTTTTGTGACTAAGAAAATTAGGATAAATAAAACCTTACCTATAAGTCGATAGCTTTAGTGAGTAATTTATTTGTTTAGGTGGTGGAAAGAAAAACTTACTATGTCTGTATTCATTTTTTTTTAATGACTCAGAAAATTATGAAAAATAAAACCTTGCCTATAAGTCTAGCTGAGTAAGTTATTTATTTGTACAGATGGTGGGTTGAAAAACTTACTCTGTACCTATTCGTTTTTTTTTCATCATCACCAACATGTCAGCCTAAAGACGTCCACTGCCGGATATAGGCTTGCCCCAAGACTCACCACTCAGACCGGTCCTGTGCTACTTGCTTCCACCGGTTTCCCGCGACCCTCACGAGGTCGTCGCTCCATCTTGTTGGAGGCCTACCGACAGCTCGAAAATATGTATGCTCTAACCGAATTCCACGCGGAAGGAGGAGGTTCTCAATTCGTCGGAATCTTTTTAGGGTTCCGAAGTCCACAAGGAACCCTTATAGTGTCGCCATGTCCGTCCGTCCGTCCGCACTATTGCTCGGAGACGCTTAGTTCTAGAAAGCTGTAATTTGGCATGAATATGCATATTACTTACGCTGACAAAGTGGTACAATAAAATGTTGAAATATTTTTTTTTATAGGGTACCTCCCCTACTCGTAAAGTGGGGATGTAATTTTTTTTTCGTGCGTACCCCATGATGCGGCATATCGTTGAATAGGTCTTGAAAAAATATTGTGGGTTTGTTGAAACCATTTTTTGAATAAGTGATGCGTTTGTGAAATATTAAGCTTTAAAGTGCTATTTTTTGTTAGGGTCACGTGTCCCCCCCCCCTGCCAGCTAAATGGTGGTATTTGGAAGGCTGAAAAAAATCACGGTTGTGGCATATATAACGTAGTTGAAAGGAAAACTATCACAGCTAAGTAGGCTGTACAAACTTTCGAGTAATAGTCGACCAACTTATGATGATGATTTTTCTCGAGCGGCAGGGGCGTCGGGCGGGCACGTCGTTCATACCACAGGCTAGCTAGATGCTAATAAGTCTTAGAAAGGTACTGTGGGCATCGTCAACTTCGGAACCCTATACTTTGCGCGTGGCCCGACACGCACTTGGCCGGTTTTTTATTTTTTATGTATGTTCACCAAATATAAATAGTAAACGTGAACCGATTTCGATGATCCTTTTTTTGTTCAAAAGGTGGTGGTACTTCCAAGTTGGTCCCATATTAATGTGGTTCACTTCTGATGATGGGATCCATGAGGAAATGAGGGAACTCCTCAAAAATTGCTAGCACGTAGATGACTTTGGTGTCAATTTCGAAGAATACAGAGTTACTTATGTATTTGTATAGTAATGTTTGGAAACAGTAGCCGAAAAAAAGGTTAAATGAAAAAAAAACAGACTGCGAAGTCGGTGTCAAGGGAACCGACCCAAAGAAATGATAATCATATAGTGAACTTGACATTGACATCGCAGTCTGTCGGAGTTTGAAGGCGGTTCATATTTTTTACTAGCTTCTGCCCGCGACGTCGCCCACGTGGAATTCGGTCATCGCGCTCCCGCGGGAACTATGCGCTTTTCCGCGATAAAAAGTAGCCTATGTCTTTTCCCGGCACCCCATCTATCTCCATGCTAAATTTCATCTCAATCGGTCCAGCGGTTGAAGCGTGAAGAGGTAACAGACAGACAGAGTTACTTTCGCATTTATAATATTACTATCTTCTCTCCGCGACTTCCGTGTGGAATCCAGATATCGCGCTCCCGCGGGAACTACGCGTTTTCCGGGATAAAAAGTAGCCTATGTCTTTTCCCGGCACCCCATCTATCTCCATGCCAAAATTCATCTCAATCGGTCCAGCGGTTAAAGCGTGAAGAGGTAACAGACAGACAGACAGAGTTACTAATATGGATTTATCCCTATGCACCGCAATAGAGCCCCTTGTGATGAGTAGGTACTCACAAGGTCTGTATGAGGACGATGGCCACGCCGCAGGCCAGCTTGTCGGTGAAGCTCATGAGGCCGTACACGAAGGCCGAGGCGTCCGTGCGCGCGCCCACCACATCCGCCGTTAGCGCCAGGCTCGTCACCAGCAGCACCGCGCCGCCGAAACCTGAACAAACATAGATACATACATATATATCGTCACGCCTATGTTCCATTGCGGGGCAGGCAGAGTGTTAGTGACCTTATACATCTACTCGAAAAACACAATCCTCCTTCTGGCGCAGTCGGTTAAAAAAGCGGGCTGCCATAGTGAATTTTTTAAATTCTCAAAGAGAAGGTACTTAATTTCAAAGAAGGAGTGTTTGAGGTTACCATAAAGTTGGGCATTTTCAATTTTTATAGAATCCATTTGTAATAGAATTTTCTAATCTAAACTTGTACACTCATGTAATTAACCGGGGCGGCAAGTGAGGGGCTGGCGAGGCGTGGGTTGCCAACCGCTGAGCTAGAGGAAGATCTATGATTAAGAGCATTGACGAAACTCACCTATCAATACAGCGACAACATACACGAAGTATAACTTAAAATACTGGTCAGCCTCGAAATGGATCCACAGGAAGCCAGTCATGGCGCAAGCTGTGCCGAACGCGTAGTGGACCTTGCGGGTGATGGCTCTGGGCGCGATCCTTTGGACGCCCGCGGCGGCAAGGCTACCCAGGTACATCGCTAGGGGTACCACGGCCAGCGAACGCGCTGCCAACCCCAAGGTCAAGTGAAGGTACAAAGGGACCAACACTTGAGAGACATTGACCACCAGTCTCGAGCTCATGTATATGCCTGCGACCTGAAAGCGTTTATACCCATTTATTGTCAGTTTATGATATTTGGATTGGTGAAGCTATGGACAAATGCGACGCCACATAATCTACTATAGGAAGTCTCGCGACTGCACAATTCAAAGCTACTACAACAGCCTATTTACGGCCCACTGCTGGGCACAGGCCTCCTCTCATCACGAGAGGGTTGAGCTATAGTCCCCACGCGGGTCCAGTGCGGATTGGGGACTTCACGCACATCCTTGATTTACTTCGCAGATGCATGCAGGTTTCCTCACGATGTTTCCTTCACCGAAACGCTCAGTGGTAAGTTCAAATTGAATGTTTGAATTTACCAATTCAAAACACTTCAAAGTATTTAAAAAGCACCAACAACACTCTTAACACATGTTTGACGGCTGGCAGTAAGCACACGTGCGTTGAGTGTCAGTGGTGCTTTTTAAATACTTTCCAAATACATTCTTAATTAATTTTATATTTAAATGAAATTTTCGTTCGTTTGGCTCCTCGCGTGTGCGGTTAAAATGCGATCGAATGATGATTTTACTCTCCGAGAATAATAAAGATACAATATATCAGGCAACTGAACTATGACCAACGAAGCCGACTACCGCCGAATTCGATCTAAGTATAAGATGGCGCCGAATGCCACAGCTTCGGCTGCCATACCATTCGGCATTCTATTCAAATTCAAATTCAATCATTTATTCAGCAAATTGGCCACATAGGGGCACTTTTACACGTGGGAAAAAGAATTTACCAGCGCTTCCTAGACAATGGGTCTAGGAAGCGCTGGTTAATTCTTGGGAAGAAGCGCCGCAACAAACTCAAGCAGTAGGCCTTTTTTTAAAAAAAACCACATAGTTAAAAAAAATACATTTACATTACATTCTATTCAATCTGCTCATTGAGGACAGTGAGAATAGAATCGTACAGTACTCCCGTTTATTATCTAAATCTGTAGTTATCCCCGCCGAATCACTTCAAAGTTCATTTGATTGTTAAATTAAGAAAGAGCAACTAACACCCAGAAAGGCGAACTTTCACATTTACAGTATAAATAAAAAAATTAAAGACTTTTTATTTGCGGACCGAGATTCTCATCAGGAATATAAATAGGTCCAGGACAAATTTTCATTTTGGGACATTCAACATGAGAATGTATGTTGCAATGGATGCCAAAGTGTATTATCAGTAATGACACATGAAGTACATAGGTATTACTATATAAACATGACTGCAGACATGCACTAAACAGCAAGTGAACCAAATGAGTCACGTCATTGTGCAGTAATTAAAACAATGATATTATTACTTTATACAGTAAATAAGGAGTCTGCATTCATTACTTTACTTTAAATCCATACTGCCATTCATATCCAGATTCATATGAATGGGTAAAAGTACTAAATATTATAAACATGTTTTTTTTTATTTGTACACCATGACCTGGGAAGAAAGAGAATGACTATTAATAACCAAATCAATTGTTTTGTAAAGCCTTACTTTATGTAACACAAAATAGGCATTATCATTTCAGCCAAAAGATGACCACCTGCTGTACACAGGCCTTCTCCAAAGCTAGTAAAAAAGGTCAAATGGATGTAGACATGTAATCATAAATAGTGTACACATATTATAAGTAATTTAACCACACCTCATGGACTCCATTACCTGATACATCATTGGTTTCTTCAGGAAGCTGCAGTGTGTTTGATGGCCATCGTCAACTAACTGCCCCTGGCGCCTGTACGCAGAGTTCTCCCTGACTGAACAGTGGAACATAACAGAGGCTGCGACACCCACACCCATCACTATGTAAACAATGTGTTGGAATTTCCAGGCATCTCCTGGCCCTACTTGCTGGAATAGAAATTGAAAAAAATATCATTAGTTATTTTTTAAATTAAGGTACTGTGTTACATAGTATTAAAAAAAAAACTATGTATTATGTTACATACTTGTTTGTCACATTCCCCAGTAATATGTAACACCAGCCATGTGACTATGTACACAAATAAATTAGAAAACACAGTAAAACCATATCTGGAAAATAAAAATAATGTCCATTAAAATTACATTTGTATGGCAAAAAAAAAGTCAAATTCTGCAACAACCAATTACCTGACAGCAGTAAGATGTGTTCTAGTATGATCACTATCAGCCAACTCCGGAATCAAACTTAAGTGCGAGATCTGGACTGCTGCCCATCCAATTTGGAATATCATAATGAATGAGGCGAAATAAAACATCTGTGCCCATTTGTGAGCCATAGAGCATCCAATACATTCCGAGAATATAAATGGAAATGACCCCAACACACATGCTGTTCCTAAAATTTAAATATAAAAGTACTTAATGGTCAGTTAAATGTAAATAATACCCACTGTCAATGGATAAAAAGCAAGAGAATATCAAGTTGCAGTAAAAAGATAATGATAAGGATTATCCACCCACCAAATAAATGCCAAAGTTTTCTTCTGCCATATCTGAGACACAAAATATTGTCAGTTCGATCAGAACAGTATCCCACAAATGGGGTTGATAAAGCATCTACAATTTGACCTATCAGCATTAATTTACCAGCCTGCGAAGCACTGAATTCTAGGACTAAATGAAAGAATACTAAAAAATATGTAAACCACAAACTCGCACAAACATCGTTTAGAACGTGGCCAATTCCATAGCCGAGCTGTAGCCGAAAACTAGTAGATATGTCTACGAATTCGTTATCCATTATAATTATTACGTGTCACACGTTATTAAATTGAAGTTGCACTGTTTGATAACAAAATTACTTCTAATTTACGTCTTCTTCAAATCACCATAACATCATTGGACTTTTTGGCTCCTAATAATATTATTATAAGCCCGTTTTGTCGTTTGCCGTAACAAAGACGAACGAAAGAGATCTGTCTACTTTGATTTTAAACGACGATAGATTTAAACAGATTTAAAATTACACACTACAATTACTACAACCCATAAACAAACTATCATTGCTGCTATCACAAACTATTAATGAAATAGTACGGGTACCACAAAAATGTCAAACTCATGACATACGAGTGTCAGGACCACAGAGTATTTATGGGCAGGACCTCGTCAGGACTCAGTAGAGATACCATGCTAAATGCCATCTGGGAGTTGTTTGTTACACCACAGACTGTGAGCTTTGACATTAAACTACGTATTATTTGTATAACGAAGTGCCTGGTACGTTTAATATACACAGACTGACAACGATTATATTAATATAAATAATTAAAGAAATTGGACTATTATCAGTTTTCAGGAATCATTTAATTTAATCCAAGTTACAACCATACCACATTATTACAACGGTTCACCAATAACTTGCATAAAATCTATTTTCATATTACCTAATTCTGATAAAGATATCTAGATATCTCGGCTCACGCGCTGTTTTGTTCATAGTTCTAATCTAACCCAGCCTACGTTAATGTTGCAGTTCTGTTCTAAATTAACGTAACACATTGTATTGGACTTCTGAGAGTGGTTCGGCTCTGGCGCTTCGCTGAGCTAATGGGATCACGTGTGAATTTGCCACTAGAGGCGCTTGTGTCACATGAAGTCCAATAACATTCACTTTTCACTGGTTTTGGCGGGCTTCGTGATATAAATTGTATTTTTTTAATTTACCTGTTGGAAAGTGATTTCCTCCGTTAAATTATCGCAAATATGGATTATTATTATTATTATATTATATTGACAGGCAGGCAGTTGATCAACTGATAAATGCCTGTATCCCAGTTGTTCGCAATTTAAGTATTTCTTGACCTGTTTAAGAATTTGTCAAGTCAGTTCTTGAACTGGTTAATACTCTGTACTGAAATTACGTCTTCTGGCAGCTTGTTCCATGAATGAATCACTCTGTTGTTTAAGAAGTGTTTCCAAGGATTGCTATGGCAAAGCTCTGTTAAGCTTTGGTTTCCTAGGACAGCGGTGCCGTCACATACCGTCTTTTTACGTCGGCAAGATTGCGGACATAAAAAGATGGCCGCCTTTACGGCCGTGACATGTGTAAAGTTCCACGGCCGTCTTTACGGTGCTGTCATCTTCGCGTTTCCCGCCCTCAATACAAAATTGATACTGTCAAAACATTCAAGTGTTTTTTTTGCGTCGCTCATTGGAATATGCAATGGACGACCTCGATATAGCTCTTATAATTTTCATGGAGGATGAATCATCAGAAGATCAGAAGAGGAAGACAGACGAATGGAGGAAGGAGGTATCTTCAAATCTCG
The DNA here is from genome assembly GCA_963971205.1 of Aethes cnicana. Lineage (NCBI taxonomy): Eukaryota > Metazoa > Arthropoda > Insecta > Lepidoptera > Tortricidae > Aethes > Aethes cnicana. Next base: position 10,432,651 of record OZ020274.1, on the reverse strand, counting down.
TGGCTCGGTGCATTCGAGATTTTGGTACGTCGCCACGCCATTTACGGAGCAACGAAGACAAATTTAGGGAATACTTTCGGCTTACGCCAGAACTGTTTGATTATGTACTGAATCATATAAAAGATGAATTGATATACAAACCTTACAATAGACACAGAAATCCGATAAGCCCAGAGCAAAAACTGTGTATATTTGTTAGGTAAGTCAATAAAAAATCGTTTTTGCAAATCTTTACGTACGAAATCTATTAAAACTTAGTCGTCTTTGCTGGTCCAGTAGGAGTTGGAACTCATTTTGTTCGTCCTCCGGCCGATCAAAACGATACAATATTCTATGAAAATCAGCTGATGTATGTTCATCAGTAGTGTTGTCAGGTCAATTGTCTTGAAAATTACAATGGCAGCCTTCAAAAGTTCCAATTTTCGACAGAAAAGTTTCGTAAAACGGAACCAAACGGCAACACTGATGAAAATGGGTTCACCGCTATCGAGAAAAAACGTCGGCGAACTATCCAACACCGCCATTACGGCCGTCACGCAAATGATTTTGACGCTACGGTGTCGAGTACCGCTCTCTAGGAAACCGCGCCATTGTATTTACATAGACAACGTTCTAGTGACGTCACTCACCGCTGTATTATGGCCGCTATATTATGGCACCGCTGTCCTAGGAAACCAAAGCTTTAGCAATTTGAGCTGATGTCCCCGCAGAAGCGTGTTGTTGTTGTTATATTTGGCGATGAATCTGAACGCTTTGAAACAAAAAAAAAACTGAACAAAACGGAACTGCACATTGCGGCATTGCGGCCACTCGATATGATGATAGTTATTTATATTTAACAAACTTAATGAGATTCAAGATTTAAAACTTTGTTTCGACGCCGATCTTATAAAGTCGCCTTTGACAGCTATACCTTTGGACCTTAGTCCAACAGTGGTGCTGACTCAGGCGCGGATCCACCGTTGTGGGCAATATGGGCATGCCCACAACCCTAAATAGCCTTATAGACACATACCTCATGGCTAAGAGTTTTCACGTCACATTTTACAGCCCAATGAGGTTGATAGTTTCGAACGTCTTCATAAAAAAAAAGAGATAAGAGCGAGTAAAAATCGCTTGGAGAGGGTTCCATTCGTTGATTATTTTGTATATCATTTCAAGTATGGAATACCATGAACTTCTTATAGGTTTTCATAGTAATTACAGATTACGATTACGAGGTCGAGTAATAAGAATTATCTTTTTTTTTCAAAATTACAGGCCCAGTAAATTGAATTCATTTATTTAGGTTGTCATACGTGTTTGGGTCACTATGCTACATATACGTACCAAATTGCAGTGGTTTCGGAGCAAATTGGCTGTAACAGACGGACGGACAGACACACGAGTGATTCTATAAGCGTTCCGATATTTCGTTTTGAGGTTTGTAATCCTAAAAAGTGATGAAAAAGAGAAACTGTCAGGCCTGCTAGTTTCCGAAAATTGTAATGTTGAGATTTTGCTAAATAATTAAAATATTGTTCCTACTATACCAGAGGCTCTGAGAGCTGTAGACATCGCGAATCAAATTTTTTTGCATTGTTTATTGAATCAGTTTTGTTTTTTACTTTATAAACCCAATAGCTCCGTCATTTAAAAAAAAATACGAAAAGTTATAACAGAAAAAGTAAAAGAATGCGAATCTGGTCACACATGCGCATTTGTTATGATCAATGTCGAAATAAAATTAAATTTTGGCCTAGAGCTGGCTCGTCTAAAAATAGCGACCGTCAACATAGCGTACTATTTATTTGCTTAATCTGATCCTGGATAACGTTACGGTGTATCTTGCCGGTCACTAAAAATACACTTGTAAACTCACGTTCTTGAAAACTGCTTAACGATTTCCCAACCATACAGCAGCTTTACAAACCCTATATTAGGGACCATGAAGTGGCCTGTACGTGCCCGGTAAGATTCCGGTAGCTTGACTACATGGTAAAACGAATTTTTTATATTTTTCGAAGAAGTCGTAGGTATTTGGATAAGCTAATTTTCGCGCCTCCAGCATTGTTTGGGCTTTTCAAATTTGTGGCAGGTTTAATTATACTTACTTTAAGGTAAAAAAAATAAGCTTCTTCATATTTGTTTCAAAAATAATAAAAAAGAAATGAAAAGAGAAAAACCGACTTCAAACTCCGACAGCATACAAAGTTATTTGTAGCTTTAGGCCAAAAAATACCGTTTACGTTGGTTTTTTGGGCCAGCCTCTAATACGACTCGCACTTGACCAATTTTCGCACATGCTTACAACCTTTTTTGAGGGCTGGATCCGCGCCTGTGCTGACTGGTGAGCATAGAAACGATAGTCCCCATTAAGCCGCAATATCACGTCTGCTTTCCATGTCAAGCTTTATATGAAACAATGACAGTGCTGTTCAATTCATGTAGTAAAAATGTAAATTTTAATTGAAAGGAAGGTGTTTTTTATTGTTTATCTTTCTTTTTAATATAATTCTCTGCCAAAAATGGTATGCACAGCTAATAGATGGCGTTACTGCATGAGTCAAACGACGTTTTCAGTTTGCCAGCGTTGCGAAGGCGAGAGTACTCACTCTCGCCGAACAAACGAACGATTTTTTTCATTTTCTTCACTAGGGGTGCGTTCCGAATTGCGCTCACAGCGCTTTGAGCGTACTTCGGGACACTTTGTGAGCGTGCTCACAACGCTCAGGAAATTGATGACGTCATCGATCGACGCTCACGGTGCTCACGCTGCGGGGCATGGGCGCTGTGAGCGCAAACGTCAAAGTGACATTTGACTATACATTTGACATGACATGATTCCCCATTAAAAAAAAGATTGTCAGTTACTAGTGTTGGTGCCTTGAGCGCGATACGGAACGCACCCTAGAAGACAATAAAAAAAGCGGCCAAGTGCGAGTCGGACTCGCCTTTGAAGGGTTCCGTAGCAGCAAGTAACATAATATATAAAATTGATTGATCGATGTTTTAATAATAGTGTAAGGTAAATTGCGGTTTACGATTTATGACGTATTAAAAAAAACTACTTACTATATCTCGTTTAAACCAATTTTTGGTGTAAGTTAGCATGGTTGACGAATCCATAAGGGTTCCGTTTTTGCCATTTGGCTACGGAACCCTAAAAATTTGATAAAAAGGTTCTAGTCAAATTAAAAATCGCTCACTGCTATACTTCGTTCATCTGTCAAAATGACAGCTTGACGGCGTCGACGGAGTTGGTTGACAGATTTGAGATTAACTAAGCGAAGAGCCTTTGCCTTTTTGTCATGCTTTTGTCCCATTATCACTGCGACGGATTAGATTTGATAAATTAATGAAATGTACAGTCCTGTACAGTGAATACTAACCAAATAACTTTCCCCGTTGAAACAACATTTATAACCAAATGTCCTATGCACGAGTTTTCTTGTATTTTTCTATTTTAATCATCACTGCCCAAGCAGGCGATGTCTTCAAGGAAGAATTGTTTATAAAGCCGCTATTACCCACACACCTTTACACTTATTTTCAGTTTATTACTGAAATAAAGGATGAAACTTCATGTGAGTATAAAATATTCAATTGGTGCCATTTATGCAGCTCGTGCATGTAGTATTGTATTAATATTGATTCTTTTTTCAAATTTAAATAGTTGATCACTCGCATTTATCGCCGCGGTCTTTGGGTGAGATTATATCGCGGTTCCACGTTGAAGAGCTGCACCTGACGCTGACGGAGGGCCAGTGGCGGCACAGCCAGTGGGGCTACCCCGTGCACGACGCGGCCCCCGGCGCCGAGCTCTACGCCTGGTTCGCGCACGACGTCGCCGACATAGACAAACAATGGCGCGAGTTAAGCTCTACACTATCAGGCCTCTTTTGTGCCTCACTGAACTTCATAGAAAGTTTTAACACTGTTACCCCACAAATGGCATTGTGGCCAACCGGTGCATTCAAAACTAACCAAAATGTCACCTCTCAACTGAGATATGCATCACTGCCAAGAGAAATTGTGTGCACAGAAAACTTGACACCATGGAAAAAGCTTTTGCCCTGCGAGTCTAGCAGAGGATTCTCATCCTTACTCAACTCAAGGATGATCCACAACACTAATTATCACTCAGTTGGGGTGCATTTCAGGAAGATGTGTTCAACAAAGGACTGTATGCAGACTCACTTAGAAATAAAACAGACTGTGGCCCTTGTTTATGATTATAAAATAATTAAGAGCAATGATTGGTCATTCAGGAAGTTGTTTGGTCAAGGTTTGCCTGGTGCTTGCCCTCTTTCTTCAAAGAGCCAAATATTTGTGGACATATCATCAAATGACACCCAGCCTTTCCAACTGCTTATCCCACCTGACAGAATTGAAATGTCTCAGAGAGGCGGCAGTGATGTGAAACTGGCTGTGTATGTTGTAAAACCCAATTTTCAAATGATCAATGTAGGTGTAAAAAATAACGCAAACAATAAGCTGATTGTACCTCTGCCACCGCCTTTGACCTTCAACAGATATGTTTTAGGATATGGAAAAGAATTTGGTGGAATTGTTACAGAATTTACAAACAATTATTGGTCTCCTATAAGCATTGTGTTACTTGAAAATGCACCTTGGTGGCTGCCTATACAACTTAGCACATTACGAGTTAATGGTGAAGCTGAGAGCAAACTTGTAAAATCTCAATATTTTTCTCCAGGCCGCAGTAGACAAAAGCCTTATCACTTGGAACTTTTGTTAACACTTCCAGCTCGGTCAACTACTACTATCACCATTGATTTTGAATTTGTTTTCCTGAAATGGCAAGAGTACCCCCCAGATGCCAACCATGGGTTCTATATTGGCTCTGCACTAGTCTCAGCCAACTTACCAACAGCTAAGAATTATACTAGTATGCCTATAACTGGAAGCTCGTTTGAATCAATTCTAAATGCTTCACAATCTTGTAAGTATACACCATTTAAAAATTGTAGGGGGAGTGCGGGAGACTTGAACCACTTTTTACTCACAAGTCACTCTAGTCTTATCTGCAAGCGTTAACAACTCGATATTTCGCGTGTAAATTGCATACATAAATAAGATCATAGTAGTGCTGATAAAATAAAAATTGTTCTGCATTTTTTTTTTCTAAAATGGGATATTGGCTCAAGTCTCTCAAGCTGTGGGAGCGCTGACCATATATATATTAGGTAGGGAAAACAGTGAGAAACAGGTGGTGAGAGGAGGCCTGTGCCCAGCAGAGGGACGCAAATAGGCTGTAGTAGTAGTAGTAGTTATAAAATAGGAAAGTAGTTGTGACAAAGTATTTTTACCCATATTTTTTTTTAAACATTAATACAATATAAACTTTAACTTTTGGAATGCATCCATTAACATTAAATTCAAGAGAACAATCTATAATAATATTTCTAAGAGATTAATTACAACCTGACTGTCTAACTGATCAACGCCCAGCCCAAACCGCTGATGGTAGAAGTTTGAAATTTGGAGACAATATTGATTTTATATTGTAGACGTAGTTAAGAAGAATTTTTCGAAATTCGTACAGTAAGGGTCAAAAATAGGGGTCCATCATTTGTATGGAAGTCCGTTATCTTTTAAGTTAGAAATACAAAACATTGAAATTTAGGTGCATAATTAGAAGCAAATAAGTACGTGTTTCATAAGAAGGCTCAAGGTCACAGGGGAGGCCTATGTCCAGCAGTGGACGTCTATCGGCTGAAACGATAAAGTACGTGTTTCAGCATTTTTAGAAATTTTGCCTTTAAGGGGGTAAAATAGGGGATGAAAGTTTGTATGGATGAATCTTCATCTTTGAAGTTAAACGACCGAAATATTATGATTTAGATGATCGATTACAAGTAGCAAAATACATGTTTCATCATTTTTAGGGTTCCGTACCCAAAGGGTGAAAAACGGAACCCTATTAATATGCCTCCGATGTCAGTCTGTCCGTCCGTCCGTCTGTCTGTTACAGGGCTCTATCTCTTCAACGGAAATGAGTAGAGATTTGAAATTTTCACAGAATGCGTGTTTCTGTGGCCGCTATCACAACAAATACTAAAAAGTTAAAATATATCTATATAAATTGGGGTCTTCATACAAGTAACTGTTTTTTTCTTCGTCTCATTTCAAGCGCTCTATCTAATGAACCATTATTGTTAGACACCTGAAATTTTCACAAAATACCATTTCACAAATAATATTTCACCAACTGTGAATAGGGATCACATAGAGATGCGCAGTTGTACGGAACCCTACATATGCGATTCCGCATTTGACTGATTTTTAGAAATTTCACCTTTACGGGGGTGAAATTAGGAGATGAAAGTTTGTATGGATAAACTATCATCTTTGAAGTAAAACGGCCTGAATATTCTGATTTACATATCCGATTACAGATCATTGAACATGTGTTTCAGTATTTTTAGAAATTTGATATTTAAGGGGGTGAAATAGGGGATGAAAGTTTGTATGGTTGTAAACGCCCGAAATGTTATGATTTAGATATTCGATTACGAATAACTAAACACGGGTTCCAGCGTTTCTAGAAATCTGACTTAAGGGGGTGAAATAGAATAGGTAGGGGATGAAAGTTTATATATTTATTTGAACCTTGAGTACGTCGTACTTACTTGAACGCCTGAGATATTATGGTTTAGATATTTGATGAGAAATAATTAAACACGTATTTCTAAATAATAATTTTTGGAACGTTCACTTTTACGGGGGTGAATAGGGGATGAACGTTTGTATGGATTAACCATCATTTGGCGGAAAGTTAGCGAGTAAAACGGTGGTAGCTATCCCAACGGTTGTTGCACCACGTCCTACCACCACCAAAAAAGCATTTGGTAAAATCTCGATTTGCATGAAATTCAATATTTTACGCGTACGAATCTAGTTAAGTTATATTTTCTTTAAACTCTTCCAATATACATACCAAATGCTCACCTTTAGTATAAAACATTAACCAACAAAAACAAAGATTAAATAAGCTTTTTCAAAAATTAATTTTATGGACACGCATGTATTGCTGGACTGTACTCTTCTTTGTAAATCCTTCATCTACTATTTAAGTCGAATCAAACGAGCCCAAATTCGATGGGTTTATGTAGTTCCTATGGCTATCTTCCAGCTCCATCATCACATCAGTTCCACGTCATCATAATATTGCATTGTCACGCCATTTACATAGGTATTTGTGCAAAATTTCAGCTCAATCTGAAATCGAAAAGTGGGTCAAATTTAACTTGCAAGATTCCATTACATAGTTATACATACAGGCCGACCTAATAAAAGCGTGTTAAAAATACCATTTACCTGTTTAGTTGTCCAAATAGTGTTAAATCTGAAATGATGATTTTTTTCACTTCCAGACAGTTAATACACGTTCGCTCACTCCAGTCATTGCTTACCAATGACTGGAGTGAGAATATGGCATTGTCAAAAGTTGCATCTTCTTGTAGCGCGAAATTTGATAAAAAAAAATTTGTGGTTCAATTGGTCATATTTCCCGAACTCCCCCTACTTCTTAAATATTATCACTTCATATTTTTCAATATTTTGTACTTATGTCTTACTAGCGTAAGTCAGTGAATTGGTCGTCCAAATTAATTTAGTTCCTCTATCATGGCTGAGTCTTAGTAACAAAGGTCTTCCAAACTTTCAAAAAATGATTATTTTTTTATTTCAATAAGACACGGCAACAGCATGTACAAAATTTAGCAGGATATGTGTAAAACAGACCAATATTAAATCTTGATGTATGATATTTCTTTCTCAGGGTACCCGATAGTATTCAGAACGAACGGGGCGATGGTCTCCTTGCCGACCCCAGACTTCAGTATGCCGTACAACGTCATTTGCCTCGCATGCACAGTCGTGGCGCTCGCCTTTGGGCCTTTACACAACATCTGCATAAAGGAGCTAGTACTGGTACCCGCAGCCACGCCCATGTCTTTAACACAAAAGATAATGAGTGTATTTAAGAAAAAGAAGGATTAGCATGGCCTTAGTTCATGTAAATTAGACTGATTGAAGTTATTAAAGTATTGTTCTTTTTCTTTGTTTTTTTTTTTCTAGCTTTGGGTGGTGCGTACGAAATGAGCCTACTATTTCTGGCAATGGCGACTGCTTTTCTGATTTTCGAGCTCTTTGGCTATCGTTGTTGTTAACCGATGCGTCGCCATTGTAAAAAAAACCGGACAAGTACGTGTCGGGCCACGCGCAATATCCGTCCGTACCATAGTTGCCCATCACAATGATTTTCAATGGTGGTTTATTTATACCTACTAAATTTTTTAACAACTTGTATGTAGTTTTTTTGAAGCTTGATAAATCGGTTAAAACTCTCAGGAGACCGAACAACATTTTAAAAAATCGTAGATACATGCGCGTTTGCGATGTTTAATTACTTAAGTTTCGATTATTTAACACCGTATTAAGTGCGCGGAGCTTGGCCTGGCGCACTACCGATCTCGTAGATAATATCTGAAGAAAATCTGAAGTGATCTCCGACTACGCAAACTACAAATTCTGCGTCTATAGAATCTGCACTATGCTTTGGCACTATGAGATTTAACCATTGAGGTATAAGTAATAATAGGTTTCATATGTCCATACCACACATAACACATACGTTCATTTCTTGGGAGGTTCGTGTCTTACTGTTTCCTTCAATCTGACGTTTAACTGATTTATAATGTCGTGTGCAGTTGTCAAATGTATCGTTTAATTTTTCTACCTATTATTGTTTTTAAATACGTACTTATCTAAAACTTTTAATGTGTGTTTCTTTTCAGAATGAAGTTTAGACATAGGTGAGTGGTATACCTACCTATGTATTTGTTGACTTAATCTTATTTGTAAATGTCTGTCTAGTGATATAAATGATAGTTGATAGTCTTTCTATCCTGTAAGCCATGTTTGTATTAAGTTTTTAAGTGACGATATTTTTACCCACCATAACTACTATATCGTGTCAAGATGTAAACAAACCGAATCTTCATAAGCACTTGCCAAATTTCATCAAAATCGGTAGAGCCGTTGTAATATACCTTACCTACTTCATGCATTACGCGGGAACTTGGTCTATCGGTACTACAGGTTTCTCTCTATGGATAGAGATACTTAATATGTTTTTAACAATTGACCTAGCCAGTGGTGTATCCACTAGGTACTTATCCAGTCGACTGGTTTAAGCAATTTCGTTTTTATCCACAGATCTGCTATGCATCGATGCGAATGCGACTGCTGCACCGAGTGTGAGGATAAAATAGAATTTAAAAAAGTAGTCCAATCAGAAGACATTGGACTCGCTATTTATCGATATACACCCCAGACCCAAGATGTCAGTTGATTTGTAATGTTCATAGTTCATATTTATATATCTAGTTACTTGATAGTCGATTCAAAGCACCAAGCTAGGTCACTAAGTAAGTTATATTTACTTTTGAAATGACTCACTGACTTGTTACTCAAGCGCCAGCAGGCTCATTTCGTTTGCCAATTGGCTATGGGTGAAAAATGACAATATGCTCGATTATTTTTTTAAGGATAGGAATAACCTTCCGTATCAAGAAGAAAAAATCTCAGAATTTTCCGTGCCGTAGATTCTGCGTAAAAAATAAAATTGGTTTTGCGTTATGACGATTGAAATAAAGGTGTTTCCTTGGTCCAATTATGCAGCACTACTTCTTGAAAAAAAGTGTTCATACTATTGACATTATTGATTTTTTCAAGAAGTAGTGTTTCAATCGTCATACATAACGCAAAATCAATTTCTTTTTTTTACGCAAAATCTACGGCACGGAAAATTCTGAGATTTTTTTCTCTTGATTCGGAAGGTTATTCCTATCCATAAAAAAATAATCGAGCACATTGTCATTTTTCACCCATAGCCAATTGATTTGAACACACGGATTGTCTTGAAGATCGAGCCACATAACCACATTGATATTAAGTTTACATTACAAGTTCATGTCTTATTAGAATCTACAGTTATACCTGCATCTAAAGTAGTAAGCTAATTAGTGTTTTTTTTTTATTGTTTTCAAATAATATCCAATCCACACGATGTACAGGAAAAGCATTCTACAGGAGAAGTGTTTATACTTCGAAATACAAAAAACGCAAAAGTAACTACAGATGATTTGGCTGCAGTTTTCGGTAATGTGTTTATCTAATAATAACTAAAGTAGTAATCTAGAAAATAATAAAGAATATAGATATTGGGGAGCAGCGGATATGTTCATGAGATCGTAATTAATTTTAGATTGCGATTTAGAAAGGCATAACGTTCAACATTTATATTTAATTTTGGTATTTTTTTTTTTTCATTAAGTCGGGCTGTAGGACACTCAGCGGTTAGGCCCAATGGGGATTAGTTACTTACCGCAACTGAAAAATCCGCTAGCTGCGGTGGTGTCGTCAAAAACCTTTTATTAACTTTCAAATTTTTTAGGTATTTTGTGTTTGTGAATCACAGTTGTGAATATACTAGGTAGAAATGTCACAATACTCGTTTCTACCCGCGATTTCATCCGCGTAGAATGGTTATTAAATTTATATATAAATCAAGGTTTTAGGTATTTTGATCTTCGTAAGTTCCAAATGATAATTAATGACATGTACTTAATTATATCTCTCAACTCTAATTGCAGAGCAGAATGTCGTCACTTGCCCGAGATGCTTAAAAAATATTGCAAAAGCGGAAAACTTTCTGAGAAATATCCCCGAAGTCGGCAGGGATGAGGTGACGGGTGTCTGTGACCACTGTGTTCAGAAAAAACGACCTCTCAGCTCGATTTGCAAGTGCAAGGACGTCGTTGACAAATTCTTAGTAGAAGAAGAAGACAGACAAAAAGATGTCAAAGCGTGGTTAGAGCAAGTTAGACATCAATTAAATAAACCACCTGATAACAGACAAAAAAACAAGTTTCAATCGTTTTCGCGATCTGAGATAAGTTTGGATACTGCGGTATCTAAGTACAGTGAGATCAATTACAAACATTTTGCAGAAAATCAGCTTAGAGGCCGCATGCCCAGCGCTAGAGCTGTTTCATCTTTAGATAGCTTACGTGACGTTGATCAATTTACGCCGAAAGAATTTGAACACATCTTTACTCCTATGAAATATCTGAAAGAAAAACACGACAGGCGAAAACCACAGGAAACAACAAAGTTACCAGAATGTATCTTCAGCGATACACAGGAGTACATAGACCGTGTTATCAGCCCAGACGCATCCGCAAAAGGTCCAGCATCGCCTGAATTTATGATAAAAGACTCAGATAAGATTTTAACAGGAAAAAAGTTAGAGCGTTTTGATTCCTATCATGGTATATCAAAAGAACCTGAACATGAAATTAAGCAAAAACGAGGTAGAGAAGATGCATACGAGCATAGGCGAAAAAGTATACTTCGTGAAGCTCCTGCACCTGCTGACAGAGGTAGAGAAAAATCGTCTTTTCCATCCCCACCATGGAAAAAACACTCCGATGAAAATTTCTTGAAATCTATAAGTGGAAAGGTCCCAAGAGTTTTTAGTTTCTCTTTTCCTCATGAGACAGTAGAAAAAAATCAAATAGGAAAGCGCCAAGCTAGTTCTTCGGAGCTCATTAAGAACACGCAAGATATGCTTCAAGCAAAAGCTGTAGAGGAAAAGAGAAAAAAGGAAGAGGAAATTAAAAGAAAGCACGAAGAGGAAGAGCGAAAGAAACAAGAACGAGAAAAGAAAAGAGAAGAAGCTGTAGCAGCAAAAGCTGCAAAAGCGGCATTTGAAGAAAAGAAACGCCAAGAGGCTAAACTTGACATACAAAGAATAGAAGAAGAAAAAAGGAAAAGCTTAGAGAAGGATGTTTCTTTAGTATCAGTGACCGAACAACTAGAAGAAAATAAGAATACTCCAAACACGTCGCTAAGTAGTAAGCAAAAAAGTGATAGACGGAGACATGAAATGCCTTCTGATAAAACTAAAAAGTTAATTGACAAAGAAGCATTAGGGACTGAAAAAACAGCACGCAGAACAAAAGGAGACACTCTAGAGGATAAAGAAACAATTAAAAAAGATAAAGTTCATCGGGACGTTACAGCTGGAGATAAGCAAACTAAAGCTAAAGACAACTTTCAAGATGAAATTAAAAAATCTAAACCAGCTACAAAAGAGTCAAAAGAAGAGAGAAATAGAGAAAGAGAGGGTAAATCTGATAAAGAAAATAAACAAACAAAAGTAGTTGAAGAAAAAATAACCGATGGTGATAAAAGCAAAACAAAGGAACCAAAACAAAAAATATCTGAAGAAAAGAAATCCGTTGGTGATAAAAGCCAAAAAAAGGAACCAGAACAAAAAACAACTGAAGGAAAAAAATACGTTGGTGATAAAAGCCAAAAAAAGGAACCAGAACAAAAAATAACTGGAGACAAGAAATCCGAAGGTGATCAAACGCAAACAAAGGAACCCAAGGGAAAGACGGATAAAACTGATAGACTAGAGACTGACACCTTCAAGGCGTTGCTTGCAAGCCAACAAAAGCAAAAACAAGAAGAGGAAAAAATGATGAAGGAACGACAAAAAGAAGAGGAGCTATCTAGAAAAAAAGCGATGGATGCATTAAAGTCTCTTAAGTCTGAAGATAAAAATGTGAAAGAGGACCAAGCCAGTAAATTGCAAAAATTAAAGGAAATGGCTGAAATATCCCGTCGAACTCCAAAACATGAGGAGGCACCAACCACTAAGGAGTTAGCTTTGAGACAGGTGAAAATGATGCGAACGTCCGATGATTTGATGTTAAAATTAGTCAGGTTACAAAAAGAAGAAAAGGTAAAATTGTGCGATGTAAACCCTGTTGTCATTCGACAACATGGTCAAACTCACAAGAAAAAAAAACGTACTGGTTGCGTAATATGTTCACATTCAGATTTAGCCTTGGAGTTTGATGAATTTGAAATGCAACAAGCTGCGATAAAAACAGTGGAAGATGTAATTATAGGCGAAAAAATATTTAAATGTAAAGCTCCGTTTAAAATTCCACAAGATGACTTTGAAGTTCAAGCTCAAGAGGATGACGCTCAAGAATTTCAAGAACCGGCGGTTAAGGAACCTGATCAAGTTGCACTGCCAACGCGTACCACTAAAACGAAGAATGATGCGGTAAGATTGCCGGTTTTCTTTTGCTTTTCTATTATCTAAATTAATGTATTTTTTTAGTCTCAACCCTCTATATACATGGTGGGTCAAAAAATATGGCAAATAATTAACCCACAGTATCGGCTATCGATTCTAAGCATATTGTATAGGTTTTTTTTTTTTGAGTTGGTGAAAAAAAATATTTTGTATAGGTTCAAGCGTCGCTCACACAACCAATCCCATATACAATTTTTTTTTTTACCAACTCAAAAAAAATTAAAGACCTATACAATATACTTAGAATCGATAGCCGATACTGAGGGTTAATTATTTGCCATATTTTCTGACCCACCGTGTATATGTATTCAATGTACTAGTATTTATTCAGCACTATCTATTTGGGTCATATCTGGGAACAGCAGTCATTTTGGTTATTTTCAACCGAGCTAATATCGGTAGTTACGCCTCTTCTGTCCGCCTTACCATGCAAGGTAGTGTTGATCCAGTGCCGAGTACTTACCTACCGCCAATCCACCGAGGTAAGAAGAAATCCACACCTGTCGTCGTGTGTCATCGTCGGACACCAGCTCTAATATTGCGTTTGGTCATGGGTTCGCGATGCCGAAGACGACTAGTAGTTTTTCTTAGGAAAATTTGCGCTAGGTACCTACTCTTATTGAGTCGATCTCGATTACGACCGCCAAATCTTCAACCAAGTGACCAATGGACCGAAACGCAATGGACCCGCAGTCTCAGCTCAAATAGTTGAGGGCCACCGTATTCCTACTTGCTAGTTGGCGCCTCTATCTGCAAGGTGGTGGCTGTCAATGTCAATATTGTCAATGTCACTGTGATATTTGTCGTTTTGCAGACCTCAGTGTTGCCAATTTAGCGTGTAGTTAATATGGCACATAATGTGCTATTTAAATTGACGACATGCACCTCGGAGGACAGCAAGCGCCTCTAGCGGCAGATTCACTAGCGGTGGCCCTCATTCGCGTATTATTCAATCTGCAATCAGCCTTGCAGAATGGAACGTGGCCAGAACAGCCGCCTTTTTCTGTGGAGGGATTAGGCTCTTTGCATGATCCAAGCTCTGAAGAATTTCTTGATTTCCCTGAAGAGATGTGGAAAGGTATGGGGCCGTTCAAGTATTACGTAAGCACCAAGGGGGGGTGGGGGGGTCTCTGTTTTGCTTATTTTGGATGACATGGGGGGTAGGGGGGTCTAGATGATGATTACGTCATCGTTAGTTATTTACTTTTTTACACGAATGGCAACCCTCACATTGTCTATGCGTGAAAACGAAACGCATTTTCGGGGATTCCCGCAAATAATGCATGTTTAGGCACTCGCTTTGAGAACCGATTAGGGGAATTACCGCGCGCTATTCACTTGTCTAATTAATGCATCTATTATATTATATTATTTCTGATTATAATATTTTTGTCCCTTACTCTATGTGTATCAGTTAAACCTAATCTTTCCATAGATTTTCCTATTTTTAAAATGACAATATAAAAAAACATTTATAACTAAAAATGTTTACGTAAGCATAGGGGGAGGGGGTAAGAGCTTTGCTTACTTTTGATGACAAGGGGGGCGGGGGGGTAAAAAATGGTAAGAAATCTGCTTACGTAATACTTGAACGGCCCCTATCTCGATTGCATCTATTCTGCCATTCAGCGAGACCATGTCGTCGCCGTCGTCAGCAAAGTAAACTTATAGGTACTAGAGATCTTCTACTATCCAAAGTCCCGCACATTTGAAAACGCTTCAATTTTTTCATTATTATTTAAAAAGCACCGCCAACACTCTCAACGCATAGTTGATGGCTGTCACAGCACGCACACATGTGTTGAGAGTATTGGTGGTGCTTTTTAAATACATTGAAGCGTTTTGAAATGTGAAGGCGCGGGACTTTAGATAAGTAGAAGATCTCTACTTACTTGAGTTTATCTAAGCATCGGTTTTTAAGGTTCCGTACCCAAAGGGTGAAAAACGGAACCCTATTAATCTGCCTGCGATGTCTGTCTGTCTGTCTGTCACAGGGCTCTATCTCTTGAACGGAAAAAGCTAGAGATCAGAAATTTTCACAGAATGTGTTGTTACTGTGAACTATACATGGTGGGTCAGAAAATATGGCAAATAATTAACCCACAGTATCGGCTATCGATTCTATAGTATATTGTATAGGTCTTTAATTTTTTTCGGGTTTGGAAAAAAAAAATTTTGTACAGGATTCAGGCGTCGCTCACACAACCAATCCCATATACAATTTTTTTTTTACCAACTCGAAAAAAATTAAAGACCTATACAATATAGTTAGAATCGATGGCCGATACGGTGGGTTAAACCTTTGCCATATTTTCTGACCCACCGTGTATAGGATCCTGTAAGCAGTGAACAAAAATAAATTATTCAAAAAAAATTGAAAATGTGTAGTGCGTAGGTATAGATAGTCTGTTAATCTGTTTACCTAATAAATAGTTCTAAAATATCGCCCAGTGGTACGGAAACCTACATATGCGAGTCTGACCCGCATTTGACTGATTTTCGGGACTTGCGTCGTAGACCTAAGGCGTGTGTGTGTAGTGTACATGTAGGTACAATATTAAAATTTGACACTGTCTATTACGTTTGCGTCGATAGATATATTTAATTTATTATTATTTATTATTTTATCTATTACTATATAGCTTCTGCCCGCGACTTCGCCCGCGTGGCATTCGGTTATCGCGTCCCTGCAGGAACTATGCGTTCTTCCGGGATAAAAAGTAGCCTATGTCCTTTCCCGGGAGTCCAACTATCTCCATGCCGAATTTCATCCAAATCGGTCCAGCGGTTGAAGCGTGAAGAGGTAACAGACAGACAGACATACAGAGTTACTTTCGCATTTATAATATTAAAAAAAATATATATTATATTATTTTTTTTTTATATAGGTATAAATAGACCCTGTTACCTTGTGCCACATATCTAAACTCTAAGGTTGTGTATTTACATTGTCATACAAAACTTCGTTTTTTTATTTATTTTAGTAACTGCATGTCATTTATGTCGTTTTGACGTTTTTTGCATATTGTGGCGTAGTTATTATTTTCTATACATATATTTTATTTTGTAATTTTGTTGTGTACCTAATGTCAAAGAAACCAGAACCTGTGAGTATGCTCGTATGCTGATCAGTGCTAGACAGTCCGCTTTGTTAAAATGATTTAAGTAGAATTCATATTTGGAAAGCAAAAATTGACAATGCATACGATACGAGGGGTTAATAGTTCTAGTAGTCTCATCGAATGTTGAACCACTTCACGCAGTACTTATCTACTCGATCGTTTATTACGTTATAAATACCACCGCTTTAGCTATAGGGTTACATAGGGTTTGCTTAACACTTACCCAAGCTATCTTAGGAGGAAAATCAGATATTCAAGGCCGTCAACCTACCTAATTTAAAACCATTGTATCAATATCCACCGCTGGACCGATTGAGATGTAATTTGGCGTGGGGACAGTTGGGGTACCGGAAAAGGACATAGGCTACTTTTTATCCCGGAAAAACGCATAGTTCCCGCGGGAGCGCGATAACCGAAATCCACGCGGGCGACGTCGCGGGCAGAAGTATATATAAAACAAGAAACTGACTGACTGACTGACTGACCGATCAACGCAGAGCCGAAACTACTGGTCGTAGAGAGCTGAAATTGGCATGCAGGTTCCTTAGGGAACATAGGATAGCACTAAGAGAGGATTTCCCGAAATTCCCACAGTAACGGAAAAAAACCGGATTTTGCGGGGAAAAGCTAGTACTATCCTATAATGAATGGATGGCTTCGAGAAAAATGATGGTACGGCTGTGCCCTTTTTCCTCGACTTGGCGGACGCACTGCCGTGCCATACTACCATGCTATCCATTCCTGCATTCACTGCATATAATATGCGTTTTGCTGACGTTTCCGCAGTGCCTTGAACGCACATGTGCGTTACAATGTTCCCTTAATGACAGATGTGGCACCTGGCGAAAGTTCGTAAAACAGAAGTGGCAGTGAATGTGATAAATTATAAATAAATAATTCAGTTAAATTGTGTTTTTGCTAGGAAAGTTTTTGGGTAGTTCTGATTTCTTTCATTTTATATGTATTTTGGGGTGCTGAAGCCGAATCTGAGGTTTGCGGGCGGACAAAATTTCGTGACGCAACATTGAAAAAATCGCAAAAATAATGGCAAAATTTGTACTGCTCTTCAGATTTTGGCAATTTTGACCCTAACGGACTAGTTTTTGCTAATACCTTCTCAGCGCATTTTTAAAGAAGACTAAATTTGCCACAATTTGAGATTAAAACTGTACCAATAGTTAAAAATTAAAACAAACCAATAGTTTCTGAGATAAAGCTTTTCATAATTCATCATTTTTCAGATCTTTGTTATTTTTTTACAATATTTTAGAAGTCGCTACAACAACTCTAGTGTTGCTCGTGTGGAGTCACGAATGCGACCCACCTGTAGCATTTTTATATCCTACCAGCTTTTGAACGCGAGTATGCGCATAAACATTAACATTAAAACCCCCCTTTTTCCCTGGTGATGCTGATGATGTGGCTTTCTATTAGTAACTAGTATGCAAAATTTCAGTCGCTTAACTTTGTAGTTTTTCGTAACAAAAAAAAAACAAAATATGATCTTTCTTATTTTTTTTTTTCTAGTTGACCTATTTTGTAGTGCGTCACGTATATTGTGCATATGGTAAAGACAGTTATATGACATCAATTATAGAATAGATTGTCGTACAAAAAAATTGAAAAAATGTTTTTTTTTAATAGTAGTTACTTTCACGTCAGAGACCGCTCCAAGTTTTTCACCAAAGCTTTCCTCTTTAATAAGCTACAAAATTAATGTATTTAGTTAATTTTATTTATAAGTACATCACTATACGTTTTCTATACCCGGTCGTTAAAACTAATCGATTTTTTTCCATATTTTTTATTTTTATAAGTGGCCAGTGTTTATCATAAATATGCAAGTTTAATAAACGTTAAAATTAAAATCGATTAGTTTTAACGAGCGGGTATAGAGGGTATAGAAAACGTATAGTGTGTCTCATGTATTCATTAAAAAAACACACGTTCGGCGGAATGACGCCGAATGAGATTCGATTCGATGGTTCAGGTGTGAATCGTCCCTAGAATCGACAGCTGATTCTCCCGTGGGAAAAATATCGTCACATTCTGCTTGACCCTGTATAATGCAAATTCCGGGACGAAGTCGCGGACAACGGCTAGTAGGTATAAAATATACCTAAGTACTCATCTACTGTTTTCAGGTCGAACCAGAGGCTACTAAAGGTGTTATTCGGTACGCCTTGTCCGATCGGTCATTCATCGAAAAAGGCTGGACGATGCTGCCAACGGAGAAAGTAGTTCGAAAAGTAATAGCTTACTTTAGTTTTTCTTATATCACAAGCCCGAGAAATAAATAAAAATGAAAAACCTTCAATCCCCTCGACCTACATCAGTACAGCCTTCAGGACTCTATTCGAAACGTTACATCATCGTTTCAGCCGAAAGACATCCGCTGCTGGACATAGGCCTCCCTCAAGGCTCGCTCAGATCGGTCCATAGGGAAAGGGAAATCCCCGTCATAGCGTCACGTGGCGCTCAAATTGAACTTTAAATCTAGGGGTTTAAAGTTTGGTTTCAACGCCGTGACGCTTCGACGGAACTTGGGTAATTTTTTTGTTAAAAAAGTATAATATTTTGCTTATTTAAAACGTAGTTATAAGAATACCAAGAAACACTTAAATCATGATAGCGTGTGATTTTTTAAATAGAAATATCCCTAATTAAAATAAATTTATTTTAGGCCACCCATTTTGATCTCGAATTAGCATACTGACTATATATTAGTGCTTAACTGCTCGCCTACCGTGCTACTCAGTGTTTTTTTTTTCTTTATTGGGCTAAAAAAAAAAACACGAGCTACTAATGGCTTTTGTAGATGAACGTTTACCGCATGAGACCGGCTCACCCCGAATTCGATTGGTTTGAACACAACAAATACAAGCGGCTGATGCAATACGACTGCGGCGCGAAACTAGCAGAGTTCGACGACAACGGCCGCGGCCGCTGGTTCTACCGCAGCGGCAAGCTGGCACTGGATTATTACGACGCAGAAGGTTCATCTTTCCTGCTCTTCTTTTTCCGCTCTACACAGCCTACAAGAGAGGTAGTATTAGCGTCTTACAGGGAGGACTCAGGGGAGCGCCCATGTGCAACCAATAAACCTTGGCGGCCCCAGCGCCCCCCACTCGGTGAAAATGGAACGGTCGGGCTCGACGCCCCCTGAGAACCTTAGGTCTTTGCGCTTGCGCTCGTGTGCGGTGCGCCGTACACCCTGCACGTCAATGGTTAAGCCTGCCCTGGCTCTATATTTTTAAATTAACTATGATTCGCAGTCACAGATAGAAGGTAATAGTTTCATACAATATGTATGAAACTGTTACCTTCGTATGATGATGTATTGTAAATAAATAAATTCATTTATTTGCCATGGAAAGTTTACATGATACAAGATTACCTATCGGTGAACAATTTATCCGAACTATGCTAAGAACATATATGTATATTACTACATGAAAATTATCCATCGGCCCCAAATAGGCAAATATTGTATCTCGGGCACCATTAGTAACCAATTACTTACCACTTACCTGTTTGCATATAAAAAGCCGTTAACTTTTAACTATTTATTGGTATTTTCAGAATTAAATGCCCAACAGCGATTTGTGGTGTACAGCAGCGGCGAGCCAGACGAACGCGGGCGGACGCGCCCCAGGACCATTTTGGCTGCGTTCGACTATCTTGGGAACGGCGTTGTGTTTGATCACACCGGTAAAATACGGTGGGTAGAATCTTTATTATGGGGGTTCTTTGACGCCGGTGCGGTGTTTTACTATAAACATATTCTTCGAGGTTCAGGTTAACTACTACTACTACTACAACAGCCTATTTACGGCCCACTGCTGGGCACAGGCCTCCTCTCATCACAAGAGGGTTGGGCTATGATCCCCACGCGGGCCCAGCGCGGATTGGGGACTTCACACACATCCTTGAATTACTTCGCGGATGCGTGCAGGTTTCCTCACGATGTTTTCCTTCACCGAAAAGCTCAGTGGTAAATTCAAATTGAATTTCGCACATAAATAATTTCAGAGGTGCGAGCCGGATTTGAACCTGCGACCCTCTGCATGAGAGGCGGTAGGTCAAACCACTAGGCTCCCAAGTAACATTTTGGCCCTATAACTTGGGTTATCATCACTAAAAGGTCGAGTAAACGTCGTATAAAGGTTTTAGCGGTGACTACCAGTTGTATAAAGGCGTTTGGGAACACATTCTTGCTCTATAAGCTAAAGAGCCAAATTATCCTATAAATTGTTGATGTAAAGGTTTATAGAACCATTTTATAGGGCTATTATAGTCAAGTGCCATAAAAACTTCAAATATAGCCACTAAAGAGCTATTTTACTGTATAAGAGTGATTGAAATCACCATTATGTATCTAATTTGCGCTATAAGGTTTCCCGGACAACCGCTATAAATCTTGCGTTTTAGCAGTGATGAACGTTCTACTATACAAGGTTTTTGCGATATTGTGGTTCCACAAATCACTTCTATAGTACATGGTCTTTAGTAGCCATAATGACGCCGTAATAGAGCGGTTTTGTTTTATAATCGATTTTTAGGACATTTTTATAGTACTTAAAAGTGTTCTAATTGTTTTTGAATCCCTATTATAGGCTCGTACGATAGTTGTGACTATGACTCTTTTATATGGCCAAAACTTTCTATAATGGAGTTTGTAGATCGGTCATAGGATAAAAAAGCACATAAAGGAAGTGAACAGTTACTTTTATACTCAAACTTTGACATGACAGGAATCGGAGGTACTATAGTGAGCCGATAAGACCCACGGATGTACTTAATGGCTCTAAAGTAGAAATGTCTGTGAATTTAATTTTATAATATGAATATATTTTATTCAAAACTCAATTAATCGAGGGCGCATTGAAAATACTAAGCAAATCAAATACTATTCTATCAGTAAAACTTTATTCGCACGTGCTTTTTGCAGCATTGATCGAAATATTAAATGTCTAAATAAGATAACATAAACTTACCGCGATAGAATATTACTCCTTTATATAATTGAATTATTTTTGTTGTCCGTCAATGAAGTTCACAGCAAAAACACACAATACCAAACTTTGCCGAGAAAGCGCCTCAGTAGGAATCACGGATTCTACTATAGACTAAAATAGGACTATAAGGGAATCAACGAACGCTACTACAGTATAAAAAAGCACTACATTAGCGTTACTGTGGCCCGTATGTCACTAAATTGTAATACGAGTCATCATTACATCACCTTTACAGACCTAAAACGTCACAACTAAAGCTGCTATGGTTCCACTATATCACTAAATGGAGATATAACTGCGCCAGATCGGCTTTACTCAACCTTCTATGGCCTTTTATAGGGCTAAGGTGGTGTTTTGAGAAATGTTCTATGGGCTACTATAGAACCAGAAATTGTTACCACGGCTTTCAGGTTAACACGGTATAGATAATAGGTACCTACTACGTTAATCACAGTGGCGGTTCTAGAGGGGGGGTTGAGGGGGTCATGACCCCCCCCCCCCCCAAAGCCGGACACGTCCCATAGAAAAAATGGCCATTTTACCAATCATGGGACTCGTGACTCCCCCCTGACTTGTCTGGGACCGCGCCTGGTTAATCATCGGAAGAAAGTAATCGCGCCCTTGTGGCTTATGATGGACCGCAATTGGGCATTGTACTAATTACGGCTGCTGCTGCGACTATTATTTTTCATCTTAAGTAGGTAAGAGTCACGTGTGAGCTTGTTTTTTATTATTCCAAGGTTGAAGTACAATCAGACGGAGGGCGTCGTGCTGGATCGCAGCATCGGGCCCGCGTCGCACTGGAAGTGGCACACGCTGAACGACCCGCCCGTGCTGCAGGCAGGTCATGATCGACACGCAGATGTCTTTCAAAGATCCCAGAATCGTGAAGCTCGGCGAGAAAAATGAGGAAAAGCAAAACTCGACAACGAGGAGATGCTCGCAATAGAGTTCGGACAACTTCATCAAAGAGAAAAGCCGGAAGCTCACGCAGA
>OZ020274.1:10377674-10410130 GCA_963971205.1 Aethes cnicana | reverse complement strand
TGGCCACGCTACAGTCTGATCAGAACGAAAAGTGCCGCAGTAGGTGTAGCGGTAACCAAGAATATAGATTGACACAGAATTTCCTGTATCTAACTTACTCCGGTACGGTATTTATCCCTT
The DNA here is from genome assembly GCA_963971205.1 of Aethes cnicana. Taxonomy (NCBI): domain Eukaryota; kingdom Metazoa; phylum Arthropoda; class Insecta; order Lepidoptera; family Tortricidae; genus Aethes; species Aethes cnicana. The sequence continues at coordinate 10,410,010 of OZ020274.1, read as the reverse complement.
CCAAAATATACGACCACTGACCAGAAGTCATTAAGTTACCTACTATACACATAGGTAAGTATAAGTAGTCGGATGGATTAGTCAGTGATTAGTCGTCGTTAGCAAAGAGTGTAATAGATTAACTATATAGGGTCAAGCAAAACGTGATGATATTTTAACTACAGTTTCAGCTATCGATTGTAAGCATGTTTTTGAGGTTTTTATTTTTTTCCACTTGGTATTTTTTTTTTTGTATGGCCCGGTATGAAATTGATGGAGTAAGCGATCCCAATTATTTTTTTACTATTTCGATAGAAATCAAAAGACATGGTTAGAATTGATGACAGATTCAGTGGGTAAAATATCGTCACAACGTTTTGCTTGACCCCGTATAAATACAAAATAGTACATTACAGACCTAGGGCGGTGACTTCGTTAATGTCCCAGATCGCAGGTCTTTGTGGCCCGAACCGAATGTGAGGGCCATAAATATGCGATCTGGGGCTTTACGAATTACCGCCCGTGGTTTATCTAACGTTTTACGTCTTGTGAAGGAAGGACAAACAAACAGATGATAGGTAATTAGAAATTAGACAGGCCTCATAAACCCACCGACGACTTATCGAAATGACATTTACACCGTTTGAGGGCACACTTGATGATTATGATTTTTAATCTAGAAATTATACCTAATTTGTAGTAAGATATTTATTTAGTTTCTTAAATGATGTACCCGTGTTTATTCAATGAAAATCCTAACAATCCAACATTGTGTTACTTTTATTGCTAGTAACTAAGATAAAGTACTTAACTTACTTAAGTAAATTGAGGATATTTGGAAATTCCACCCCTAATGGGAGGTAAAATAAAAAGGGAGTTCAGTGAGATTTGTATGAATTTTCTACAGTTGTCTGTTTTGAAAATTTTCGAACGTGTGCGATGGTTCAAACAAAATGCGCGTTCAGTTCGGAGGGACGGACGGAAAAAACCTAATGACGTCACCCCGAACGCACCGTTCCCATACATTTTGTTGTTCGAACCACCGTACCACCCACACGTTTGGAAATTTTCAGATCAGGAGAGTCCGAATTGCGTCAACGATGTTCAGTGTAGTAGACGTGTATTTTTTTGTTAACGGTTTGTTCTACACTTTTTTTTAAATATATAATGTGTGTACATATATGTTATTTATTCTTATTTAGAACCATTAAAATAGCAAGAGCTATAAATTGGACATCATTGATCAAAACGCGTTTCCACGATAGCGGACCCCTACGTACTGGCGGTAAAAAACCTAATACTGCGTTTACTTACACATACGCGCCGGGTGGGCTCGTAAACGTGCCCGTGAACGTCGTTTTGAACGCCGTTCATGTAAACGCAACATAAGCAGGGTGTTTACACGCCCGCGGGCGTGCTAGTCAGTGCAAGGATGGCAGACGACGAGAACGTTAATCTCGTGGGGGATAACTGCTTTTTGTTTCATTTACTTTTATAGGAAAAAGAAACAAAATGATGACGATGTTTTTTTTTCAGTTTGCGTCCAAATCCACCCGTACTATTATTATGAATGCGAAATTACAGTTACTTTCGCATTCTGTCTGTCTGTTACCTCTTCCCGTTTAAACGTCTGGACCGATTTCAATGAAATTTGATATGGAGATAGTTGGTAGGCTTCTTTTTATTTCGGAAAGATGCAGTTTCCACCGAAAAAAAGTACAAAAGTACTTCTTTTCTCCGTTTGAACTCCTTCATGAGTTTGTCAACCTCTCCTAAGCATGTGCAACATTTTTTAAATTTATGTTGCTTATTTTAGGGGGTCCATAATTCCATATTATTGATTCTACTTGGTAACACCCCAGGAAATGTAAAATTTTGGTCGTTTGACCATTCCGACAAATTGGCATTGTTAAATTAATTTTATTCGGCAAGTCGTCATCGTCCGTACGCCACAAAGGTGCAAGCGATACTGACGCGACGCCGAAAAACCGCCAGCCGACCGATCGACGGCGTTCACGTTCACGAGCGCGTTCAAAATCAGCCTGTTTACACGCCTGTGCCTGTGAACGCGCCCGTGAATGTCGTTTTGAACGCCGTTTATGTAAACGCACCATAATGGTGTGTTTACATAAACGGCGTTCAAAACGACATTCACGGGCCCGTTCACAGGCACGGATGTGTAAACAGGTTGATTTTGAACGCGCTCGTGAACGTGAACGTGAACGCCGTCGATCGGTCGGCTGGCGGTTTTTTGGCGTCGCGTTAGTATCTCTTGCACCTTTGTGGCGTACGGACGATGACGACTTGCCGAATAAAATTAATTTAACAATGCCAATTTGTCGGAATGGTCAAACGACCAAAATTTTACATTTCCTGGGGTGTTACCAAGTAGAACCAATAATATGGACCCCCTCAAATAAGCAACATAAATTTTAAAAAATGTTGCAGGTGCTTAGGAGAGGTCGATAAACCCATGAAGGAGTTCAAACGGAGAAAAAAAGTACTTACGGGCACACTATATCTCTTTTCCGTGAAAACTGTATCTTTCCGAAATAAAAAGAAGCCTACCAAATATCTCCATATCAAATTTCATTGAAATCGATCCAGAGGTTTAAACGTGAAGAGGTAACAGAAAGACAGAATGCGAAAGTAACTGTAATTTCGCATTCATAATATTAGTACGGGTGGATTTAGACGCAAACTGAAAAAAAACATCATCGTCATCATTTTGTTTCTTTTTCCTATAAAAGTAAATGAAACCCAAAACAATTAGCCCCCACGAGATTAACGTCCTCGTCGTCTGCCCTCCTCGCACTGACTAGCACGCCCGCGGTAGTGTAAACACCCTGCTTTTATTGTGTTTACATGAACGGCGTTCAACACGACGTTCACGGGCACGTTTACGAGCCCGGGCGCGTGTATGTAAACGCAGTATAACGTATGCGCCCCCCAGCCCCCAGCCTTAAGCTTTGGTTTCCTTTCCTAGGACAGCGGTGCCGTCACATACCGTCTTTTTACGTCGGCAAGATTGCGGACATAAAAAGATGGCCGCCTTTACGGCCGTGACATGTGTAAAGTTCCACGGCCGTCTTTACGGAGCTGTCATCTTCGCGTTTCCCGCCCTCAATAGAAAATTTATACTGTCAAAACATTCAAGTGTTTTATTTGCGTCGCTGGCGTCGCTCATTGGAATATGCAATGGACGACCTCGATTTAGCTTAGCACTTATAATTTTCATGGAGGATGAATCATCAGAAGAGGAAGACAGACGAATGGAGGAAGGAAGTATCTTCAAATCTCGTGGCACCGAAGGTGCATTCGAGATTTTGGTACGTCGCCGTTTATGGAGCAACGAAGACAAATTTAGGGAATACTTTCGGCTCTCGTCCAACTTCGGCCTACAGGTCGCGGCACGGATTTTGAACGGTGAGCGAAAGTAGATAGATAGAGCAGGTTCCAGTTATAGGTGCTGCGGTAGAATGCGACAACGCGATGCCGCAGCCCTCGCGCAGTCAGCGCGGAGGAGAATCGCTGGGGTTTTAGTGGGTATTCCGGCCACTCTGGCCGGCGAGTCCCACATAACCACCTGCCCCCCCGGGCAGGTGGTATGCGTAAATGCATTTCCCCAGCGTAAAAAAAAAAAAAAGGTTCCAGTTATAGGTACTGTATGTTACCTCCATGTTGACATGTCATTGACTGATTGTGACGTTGAGAAAAGCGCGGGAACGTTTGACGAAGAGGCGGCTTTTTTGAGAGTGAAATAATAAAACTCACTATTTATTCATAAATTTGTATATATTTGTTGTAAAAAGTTCATCTAATAGCAGAAGTGATAAAGTAAAGTGAAGTAGTAAAGAAGAATGGGGAAAAAGCGCAAAAAAAAGGATGTTGAGGCTGAGGCTGAGGTTCTGGGTACCGAGTCTGATGATGGTAGCTTGGACTATGGCTCTGTTAAATCTCTGGAGATGGTAAAAAATAAATATGAGGTATTTAAAATCGCTAACTATGTTCGATTTTACCCTGAAGATGGGGGTAATTTTGAGTATGTGGTGTTTATGGAGAGTACAATTCCTGACAAACCAATTGGAAATAGAGATATGATGTCGCTAGCGAATAATCTGAAGCGTTATAATAAAGGAGTGAAGCAGCTACAACGCATTAATAAATACAAAATAGGTGTTGTGTTTGAGCGGCCTGGCCTCGCAAATGCGGCATTAACAAATAAAAAGTTTCTTCAGGGTTTCAGTTTGGAGGCGTCCATCCCGGCAGCGGCCAGCGAGGTGACTGGTGTCATCACACATGTGCCCACTGAATTGTCCAACGAGCAGATTTATGCGGCCTTGACCTCAACAAAAAACATCGTTTGTATAAGGCGATTTATGCGGAGAGTAAAAAATGACAGAGGACAAATGATAATGGAACCAACAAAAACAGTTTCAATAACTTTTTCATGCCCTACCCTGCCAGAAAGTGTGGACTTAAACAGCTGGCGGTTCGAGCTGCGCCCGTACATCCCGCCGGTGAAGCAGTGCCTGAAATGCTTGAGGTATGGACACATAGCCAAATTTTGTAAGAATTCAGAACGCTGCTCCATTTGTGGTGAGTCGCATAACTATAAAGACTGCAAAACATCTTCGAAGGATGCCACTTGCTGTCATTGCAAGGGTAATCATGTAGCTATATCTGCCCAATGCCCTGTAAAAAAAGAGAAAATAGAATTGAACAAAGAAAAAGCTCAAAACAAGAGTTACGCTTTCGTCTTGAATGAGAAATCATTTCCTCCTTTACGACAAAACCCCACTGACTTACTTGCTTCACTATTAAATTCTGAGCAAATTCTAAGTATGGTTGTAGAGTCAGTAGTGAAGTTAATTAGTCTAAACAAAAGCAACGAATTATCAATTTGTACACAAAGCATTAAAGATACTCTTTTGGAAACGATCAATAAAACAAAGAAAACAAATATTTAAATTCCCATCTCTTTATGGATTACCTTAATGTAATCCAATGGAATGCACAGAGTCTGCCTGCCCACAGATATCTATTAACACAGTTTTTAAAAGAGAATGACATACATGTAGCCTTGTTATGTGAAACTTGGCTTAAACCTCACATTAAGTTCAATATTAAAGGATACAATATCATTAGATTAGATTCTGGCAGTCGTCACAATGGCGTCGCCATTTTAATTGATAGTAGTTTACAATATTCTATAATAAATACTTACTTTGATGATTCTATTCAAAATTTAGCTGTACGATTACAGCTCGGTAGTACTGAACTCTCTCTTGTTTCACTGTATAGTCCAGGAAATTGTGATCCATCATTTACTAAATCGAAGTTTGATAACTTAATTAAAACCATCCCAGGTCCTTTTCTGATTGCTGGTGATTTTAATGCGCGACACACGGCTTGGGGCTGTAGCTCTATTGATGCGCGTGGTCGTGACATCATTGAATCTATTGATGACAATTTTATGGTATTGTTAAATGATGGTCAGCTGACTACTGTTGGCTCCAACAGATGGCAAAGAAACGCTCTGGATCTAACAATGGTTTCTCCTTCTTTGGCGCTGAACTGTCAGTGGTCAGTTTATGATGATCCATTAGGGAGCTATCATTTACCTGTAATCACAAAAATTCAAATTAGTAATAGAAATGCCTTGAATGCAGAATGTTTTTCCTCTCCTTCTCATTTTAATTTTCGTCTAGTAGACTGGGAAAAGTATAGTCTAATTGTTGAACAATTATTGCAAATTTTTCATATTAATCAACAGGATCCTTTATCCAGCTATTTAGAATTAGTAGAGCTGTTAAAAAGGGCCCTGGAACTCTCAGTTCCGGCTCGCTCAACATATTCTAATCCTGTTCCACCTAGAATAAATCACTCTTACAAAAAACGCCTACCTCTTCCTTGGTGGAATAGCAAATGTACAAAGGCTGTAGAAGAGTGTAAAAAAGCTTTTATAGAATTTAAACAAGCTTTATCAGAGGAAAGTTTTCTCAAATTTAAAAAATTACAGGCTTTTAAAAAACTTGTTTTGAAACAAGAAAGAAATTCTAGTTGGCTTTCTTTATGTGAATCACTAAATCGTTGCACTCCCATTTCTCGAATATGGAGAATAGTTAGGAGATTCAGTGGACGTTCTGTACCTAACAAACATTTGTATACCAATTGGATTTTTGAGTTTCTTAAAAAATACACCCCTGATACTGTAGAGGCCCCATTAAACAATATATACAATAATTTAGAAAATAGTCACATATTTTTAACTTCACCATTTAATTTACAAGAATTTAAATATGCAGTAAAATCCCGTAGAGATACAGCTTTTGGTTTAGATGGTATTCCTTACAAAATGTTAAAAAATACAACTGATAAAGTTAAGGCTACAATTTTACAAGTGTATAATTTACTTTGGTCTAGCTCAGTTATACCTTTAGAATGGAAGAAGGATTGTTTGATTCCTGTTTTAAAACCAAATAAGGATAAAACAAAAGCAAATTCATACCGCCCGATAGCTCTGACTTCTTGTATGGGTAAAATATTTGAACAGCTTCTTAAGCAAAGACTTGAATTTTTCATTGAAAGTAACTGTCTTCTTCCTTCTAATCAGTTTGGTTTTCGTAGGGGTAAATCCTGCAGAGAAAGTATAGCACATCTTCAGCTAGATATTTTTGACTCACTCAACAATAACAATGTTTTTGTAGGAGTCTTTTTTGATATAGTTGGTGCTTTTAATAATATAAACCATCATGTGCTTGCTAGTGAACTTCTTTCTATTGGGATACCTGGAAAAATAATAAATTGGATATTTAATTTTTTACATGGTCGGGAAGTTTATGTTAAATTAAATAATACTATAGTGGGACCTCGTTTTTCATACAAAGGTGTATGTCAGGGGGGCATCTTGTCCCCATTGTTATACATTTTGTATATACATAAACTAAATAGCATATTAGGCACTAAAGTTAGTAATCTGCAATTTGCAGATGATTTAGTAGTTTACTTCTCTGGATCTAATATACAACAAGTTTCTCATGTAATAAACTGTGCTCTTTTCAATCTAAATAACTATTTTAGCTATTTAAATCTAGATATAAGTCCTGAAAAATCTAAAGTTGTAGTGTTTGGTGGATCTGATTCTGCTGTAAATATTGTATATAATAATGTTAATTTACCTGTTAGCAGTGAAGTTAAATTCTTAGGTGTAATTTTTACAAGAAATCTTTCTTGGAATAGTTATGTAGATTATCTGTTGGGCAGAGCTTTAAAAGCTTTTAACATCATCAAATCTTTATCAAGCATTGATCCCAAAATTTTATTAATGCTTTACAAATCAATTGTAAGAAGTCATTTTGAATATGGTTTTATAACATTTGGGTCTGATTCTAAACTAGTTCGCAAGTTTGAAGTGTTGCAAAATCACAATATGCGATGTATTACTGGAGCTATGAAAACTTCACCTATAAACTCCTTAGAAGTTGAATGCAACATTCCCCCCTTAAACATTAGGTTTAAATATTTAAAGAACAAGTTTTTGTTAAAACTCCTTTCCATGTCATCTCATCCTTTATTTAAAAAATTGGATTTTTATCATAGAATTTACACTCCTTCGGGATCTTCCAAAACTCCCTATTTACTTCATGATTTCTCAAATATTGTAGAGTTGAATCAGCAGAATGCTATAAACAAAATTAATAATACTTGGATATGCTACACAGGAAGTTACCATGAGTGGTTTTGCGACATAGATATCAGGATTCACCCTGAACTAAAAATCAAGGAAGAATTTTACGAAAAACTGAATGCATATCCTCATTATAAACACATTTATACAGATGGTTCCAAGAAGGATAATAATGTTTCAATGGCTTTTTACATACCTCACCTGAAAACTGGGCATGGCGTCAAACTTCCAGAACAGATGACCATTTTCTCTGCGGAGTGCTTGGCCATTCTTGCTGCGCTCCAGTATATTGAAGAGCATATTACAGATTGTACGCAGTGGCTTATCTTAACTGACAGCATGAGTTGCCTTCTCTCTCTCCAAAATAATAGATTTGATTCTGGCTGCAACTATATTATTTATAAAATCAAACAATTGTACTTCAGGCTATGCACTGCATCTAATGTTAGCATCATTCTTATGTGGGTTCCAGCACACATTGGTGTATTGGGTAACGAAAGCGCAGATTCGCTAGCCAGAGCAATAACGAATTCTAACCTCAACAATGCCATATCATCTGTCACTGTCACAAGGAATATTGCCATACCCTACTCAGATTTCTTGCCACTAATCAAAGTCCAAATGAAGCAAGAATGGTTCAACGACTGGCAGATAACTCTTACAAAAAAGGGCAATTGGTATGCCAAAATTAATGACACCATCGGTAACCAACCATGGTTTACGAGGTCGAAGGAAAATCATAGCAGAAAATTTTATACCACCATCACTCGACTGCGCCTTGGACATTGCCGCTTCAATTCCCATCTGAATAGAATGCGCATAATTGCATCATCTATATGCTCAAATTGTGATACAGGAGAAGATCAGACCCTCAACCACATATTTTTTGATTGTTCGGCTCATAGTATACAAAGATTGCTATTGGCAAACTCTTTGTTGAACATTTACCAAACGAGAGATCGCATCCCGCGCGATATTCAAGAAATTTTGAAGAATACAGACACTTATAAGGCATTATATGAATTTGTCGCCTCATGTGATATAGAATTATGAGAATTACAAATACTGGATTTGAAAAACAAAACAACAAGGATATGTAAGAATTGGCCTCGGCCTTGAAAAAAAAATTTGAATTGACGAAAATATACCTCAGAAGTGGCTTCAGCCTGAATAACATGGACATGACAAAAATCTACCAAAGAAGTGGCTCCGGCCTTATTGAATACTGATCAGAACATTCCCAAATATGACGATGGCTGCATGGCTACGGCCTTTGCCTTTCCCCTCTGGGATAAATGAAAAAAAAAAAAAAAAAAAATGATTGTGACGTTTGTCGTCTTAGATTTTGTCGTAATCTGTGGGTGGACTGTGGAGAAATATTTGATGAGTTCGTTTAGTCGAATCGCAATATACTCTTTTTTGTTTTCTTATTTATTTATTAGTAATTTAAAATACGTATAAATGTGATTATTTCGTAAATATACTTTAAGGACCGCTTGTGTGCATTACGACACATATGTATAGAGATATCTGTGAACATGGTAAGCAGTATTTTTGTTACTTTCATTATCGTGCTTGTAATATGAAAATTAATATGTGTGTTGATGTAGAGTTATCCAGAAGAGCCCAGTGGATATGACGTGGGATCTTTTCCAAAGGACTTCAGCTACGGGCCTTTTGAACAGAATGGGGAAGGCGACAGTGCCTCCTTGCAAGAGGACCACAAGCCACGGATTCTTCTCATGGGACTAAGAAGGTCATCTTAGAATCTTTAAATTTGTGAATGTTATTTTATTTACATCCAATTTTATTTACCTGATGTTTATTGTTTTAGATCTGGAAAATCGTCAATCCAAAAAGTTGTATTTCACAAAATGTCTCCCAATGAAACATTGTTTTTGGAATCTACAAATAAAATTGTAAAAGATGATATTAACAACAGTAGTTTTGTGCAGTTTCAAATTTGGGACTTTCCTGGGCAGATTGATTTTTTTGACCCAGCATTTGATTCAGACACTATATTTGGTGGATGTGGCGCCTTAGTGTTTGTTATTGATGCACAGGTGGGTGTATACTCTATAACTTTGAGCATTGCTATAGAGGTTGTTAAATATAATTAAGATAATGTGTTGTGTTCTTACAATTATCAATCATGTAGCCATGACTAAATGATGATTCATAAAATGAAGGCCTCCCTATAATAGTTATTATGCTATCTCTGGATGATGCTGTATGGAAATATCTACTTGTCATACTTAATTTTATCATAAAAAAGCTAAAAATGTCATTTTTATATTTTCTTCCTAACTTTCTCAGTTATAGGTAAATAAGATTTCTATTAGAATATATTGGAAATTGTTTTTGCCTGTTTCAGGATGATTATGGGGATGCTTTGAACAAGTTGCAACTCACAGTCACTAAAGCATATAGAGTTAATAGTAACATTAAGTTTGAAGTGTTTATCCACAAAGTAAGTTAACCTACTATTCCAAAGTACTTGACATTAGATAACCTGTCCTATAGATGTGTTTCAATGTCACATATTTGCCCTAATATGAGCTCTATCTAGTTTTAGCTGAGTAGGAGTTTGAAAAGCTACCTCTACTACAGAGAAAAAAATAATTTCACATTAAATAGAAAATATCCAGCAGTCATGTACCATTTTAGATTGCTGCCTTAATTTAAGACATCAATGTCCAGGTAAAAAGATGAGTGATTAAGAAACCAGGTCATTTACTAATTCAGGGAGTGTAGAAGCACTAAGAGAGTATTTCCCGAAATTGTCACGGGATGGGAACGGGAAAAAATGGGTTTTACATGTTAATGTTTATGCGCATACAAAGCCACAGGCAAATGCTAGTTTGTTAAAAATAACTTTGATGTTATTTCAGGTTGATGGTCTAAATGATGATTACAAGATGGAATCTCAGCGGGACATCCACCAGCGTGCGACGGACGACCTGGCAGAGGCGGGCCTGGAGCACGTCCACTTGTCCTTCCATTTGACCTCCATCTACGACCATTCCATCTTTGAAGCGTTCAGCAAGGTGGTTCAGAAGTTAATACCGCAACTACCTACATTAGAAAATCTACTCAACATACTCATATCTGTAAGTATTATTCATTTCTTGCCATTTATGTAATAGTTAATTATTGAACACATACAAAATAATGACATTATGATGATTATATTTTAATAATTGTTTAAACTTAACTGCACATAAAGAAAACTTCATGTACAAAAAGCAGAATGAATTGCTTGTCATAATTATTCTCTAATTACCAACTTTTCTAATGATATATTTTATGTTTTTCTGTTTTAGAACTCTGGAATAGAAAAGGCATTCCTTTTTGATGTGGTTTCCAAGATTTACATAGCAACGGACAGCTCTCCTGTGGATATGCAGAGTTATGAACTGTGCTGTGACATGATTGATGTTGTCATAGATATATCATGTATTTATGGGTGAGTTTCATACCATAAAGGACTAATAGTCTCCTCTATATGAGTAATTTATTACGTCCTTAAAATAAAATAAAATAAAAAAGCCTTTTTATTTCTGGATTTTACAAGTGAAAAAAACAATATAATTTATTTCTTCACACCAGAACCCCCTTCGGTAAAGGCCTCTTCCAGAGTCTGCCACTTCTTCCTATCTTGGGCCCTCCAAACCCAGTTGGGACCCCCAATATTTCCTATATTGTCTGCCCAGCAGGTAGCTGGGCAACCTCTCTTCTTTTGCCCACAGGGCCTTTCCACTTTGTGACACAATGTGTCCACCTCTCGTCCTGTAGTCTGGCCACATGACCAGCCCATTTCCACTTAAGTTTCTTACCACCTTACCGGAACACATTTTTTTTACTATTATCCCCAACATTAACTAGCTGGCCATTAAATATTCCATCTTTCCCCTACTAGGGATCAACTAGTAGGTATTGCTGGAAAATATTACATTTGTCTCTACTGGTTGATACCCTAGAGACTAGAGAGATCTACTATCTAAAGTCCCGCGCCTTCACATTTCAAAACGCTTCAATGTATTTAAAAGGCACCACCAACACTCTCAATACATGTGTGCGTGCTGAGACAGCCATCAACTAAGTGTTGAGAGTGTTGGTGGTGCTTTTTAGGGTTCCGAAGTCCACAAGGAGCCCTTATAGTTTCGCCATGTCCGTCCGTCCGTCTGTCCGCACTATTTCTCGGAGATGCTTAGTTCTAGAAAGCTGTAATTTGGCATGAATATACATATTAATTACGCTGACAAAGTGGTAAAATATTTTTTTTTTTTTATAGGTTACCTCCCCTACTCGTAAAGTGGGGATGTAATTTTTTTTTCTTTCGTACCCCATGGTGTGGCATATTGAAGTTGAATAGGTCTTAAAAAAATATTGTAGGTTTGTAAAAACCATTTTTCGATTAAGTGATGCGTTTGTGAAATATTAAGCTTTAAAGTGCTATTTTTTGTTAGAGTCGAGTGTCCCCCCCCCCTCCTGCTGGCTAAATGGTGGTATTTGGATGGCTGTAAAAAATCACGGTTGTGGCATATATAACGTAGTTGAAGGGAAAACTATCACAGCTAAGTAGGCTGTACAAATTTACGAGTCATAGTCGACCAACGGCTTCTCTTTTTCTCGAGCGGCAGGGACGTCGGGCGGGCACGTCATACCACAGGCTAGCTAAGATGCTAACTAAATAAGTCTTAGAAAAGTACTGTGGGCATCGTTAACTTCGGAACCCTATACTTTGTGCGTGGCCCGTCACGCACTTGGCCGGTTTTTCATTTAATAATAAAAAATTGAAGCGTTTTGAAATGTGAACATTTTCCACTTATTTAATAGCTAGGAGAGATAGGTAGCATAATATCTCTACCAGTAGAAAGGACCAGATGTTAGGTATACATGGAATAGCTGACCAGTAGATAAGCTTTCACGTTTATAGTTTGTTAATAGAATATTTTGATATTAAATTGAAGATCTATCCTACATTATTTATCTTTCAGGATGGTAGACGAGACAGAAGTCAACACGTTCAACAGTCAAAGCTCAAGTCTAATTAAGCTAAATAATGGAACTGTTTTATACTTACGAGAGGTTAACAAGTTTCTTGCCCTAGTTTGTATTCTGCGTGAAGAAAACTTCCAAAAACAAGGTAATGTCATTATAATCAATCTTTTTGTCACTGTCTTTTCCCAGTGTGCTGCAACTTACTAGTTTTTTTTAGTAGCCTAATAGGGATGACGACAGGGTGAAGAAATCGAAATTCTAATTAGTCCGTTAGTTTTAGTCAGATAATAAAAAAATATTAGACACGTATTTTTTATTTTATCAATTTAACAAAGAATGACTAAGTTAAAACGCATTAAAGTTGGAGAGTGGGGATAACTACGTCACCGTTAGGTATAAATCGTATCTAACCGTGACGTCACGCGACATTTCAACTCAATATATCTCCGTATAAGTTTGATTATGTGAAAAAAGAAAAAATACATGTCCAATACTTTTCAATAATCTTCCTGATAGACTAAGAAAAAAAAAGTTGTCGTCATCCCTATTTATGGCTCTGTGCTGGGCAAAGGCCCTCTTTTCATCTAGTAAATATTACTTCATATATTTACTAACCCTATTTTTAAAATTGTATTTAAAATCGTTTGAACTTACAAGTTTTATTGACATTTCTACTTTTCTAATACATAAATCGATGTTAATGTCTCCCCATTTTGTACCTAACCTTCTCAATCTGCAGGTGTGATCGACTACAACTTCCTGTGCTTCCGCGACGCTATCACGCAAGTGTTCGAGTTGCGCAACAAGAGCCAGGCGCAGGCGCGCGCCTCGGCCACGCCCGACTCGCTGCCCAACGGTGGGGACACCGACCCCCAGACCCCCTAACCTGCAACCATGGGTCCAAGGGACACAAATGCTTTCAACCTGCTAAACAACTCAACTTTTTAATCCACTACCGCCACCACAGCAGTCAGCAGCCACTGGGGACAGGGTTTATCAGAGACCTGTCGTCTATAATAGGCTTCCTTAAGGTTTCTCTCAGTTGCGTGCAGACTTCCTCGTGAGGTTTTCCATCGCCAAAAAGCGCATTGGTAAATTTAAATTGAATTTCGCATATAATCAATCGCATTTGTTTTTTAACAATTGTATGCAGATGGTAAAAATCAATTGCATTCGCGTCTTCTCTAGTCTCAGGATAAGAAAGGTTAAGGGTTAAACAAATAAACTCTGCTAGAATTGTCCGCGCCAGCCCTTTTTAAATTGCTCCACTGTTAATGTAGATAGAGAGGTGTGGCATGAAAGGTGAGTCTAAACATTGCTACAGCCAACCGTCGCAGACCCACCTAACGAAATAAACAATGCTATACAGTTATACGTAGGATGAATTAGTTATATTTGATGGATCGATTAATAAGCGAGAAAAAGTGAAGCTTCCTTCCATATGCAGTTCTGAACATTATTTGAAATTGCATACCAATGATCAGTGCAAAGAATGGTTGGCAAGCGCGCTTCCCACCGTACTGGGTCTGACGCAAAATACTAATACATACCTGTAGGTGTTAGAAGAAAAAATATATGACAGTCACCAGTCTATATCATCAAGTTATATCACTTTGTTACACGCGTATATTTTATGTTATGTTTAGAGATGATAACTAAAATTTAATTTTAGTCACTTTACATACCTCTATTATAATCATTGAAGATATGAAGATGTAAATAATAAAATTATAATTACGTTTTATATTTTGATATTGTTTTAATAGCATTACCCCTGTTCCTATTACCTCTGTCCTCAACCCCAAGTTTAGCTGGAAGAGATCCCTTAAAGGGAAAAGACTGCCTTTGTAAAATAATATTTAAGTTTGTTCAGTTCTAAAGTTCTAACGAGGGTAATATCTCTAATGGTGTTGCCATCACGAAAAAACATATCTGTACTCTGTACTATGGTTTGTTCTATCTTATATTACACGCTCAGTTTTGCAATGATTTATTTGCATCTGAGAACTTCTAAGATCTGAGATTTTTTAGAGATGTTCATATGGTTTATTGTTCATTAATTGAGATTGTCAAGTACCTTTTCCTTTTTTTTTAGTATGGCAATGTTCAAGTTTATATTTGTTGTCTACTGTCAAAATCAAGTTATCACTTGTCAAATGTCATTGATCATTATTTTTCGCTGCTTTGTCGGATATAAAAAATTAAAAGAACAGTGTTTTAGTAAATTTTTATCAATATTTTTTTTAGAAGAGAAGTGACGTGAATCTTCGTTAATACAAAAAGTAACAAAGTAAGTACTTTATTGCCTAATGCGCTAGAATTAAACGTTGGCCAAATCATCGGACCTCTGGTCTTCTTTGAAGTCCTACTTGTTACTATTATCTATTGTAAAATATCAACAAGTGCAATATTTATTTAACTTCACAATAAATTACTGCAATCAGGGCTCGTATGCTCGAGAAAAACATTTTTTTTGATCCATCACATATTGTTCTCTTAATTAATCTCGATTGATCTTTTGTGCTCAAATGTATCTTATCTAAACTATAGTACTTGGGCGACCGCGCTTTGCTCGGGTGAAAATAGCTAAAACCGAGTTTTCTTCAGATATCAGACCTAGCTAGATCGATTTGTCGCCCCTTCAAACCTCTATATTCCAAATTTTGTCCAAATTGCTAGAGCTGTTTCTGAGATTGCTTGGATAAATAAATAAACAGAGAAATATACAAGATTAGCGTGTTTAAATCATACCTAAACTATATAATTTTATTAATTAAAACAAGTGACTGTTTCTTCAAGTTCTTCCTTCTTACTAGTACATAACATTATTTATAATTTTCTTTGTTCCATGACATGATATGTAGCAAAAGTACCTACTTATAAATTATTTTTAAGCATTCAAAACAAAATAATCAAAATTATATCTAATAAAAAGTCGGGGAAACCGAAAAGTAAAATGTCCAAAAAAAAGCCTTTTTAAGAAAAAGAACTTGATCTTTTTGCTTTTTTTTGTAAAAATTCCTCGATTTACTCTAAATAAGAGAAGAAGTATTAGGTATATTTTTTCATCAATAAAATATCATCATGTTTCATTCCTATTCATTTGTGCACTTTATTCTGGGACACACTGTACATATAATAACAATCTATATGTCAAAATAGCAAAAACAATCACTGTGTTAGTATGTATCTCTGCATGCTAATCAACATTAATGTTGACATATTTTATCATCCAACATTTGTCTATTAAAAAAATACATAACAAGATAAAGTAATTTTTAGGGTTCCTTAACCAAATGGCAGAACACTTATAATTTTTCCACAGTCATTTTTCTCTAAGAGTATTGGTACTATGTGGTTGAATTTTAAAAAGTAGGTGTGTTCTAAGAACCGCTACAAAATAATGTAGTACGATTTTGAGAGCAAAAAATATTAATGGATGCCTCCATACAAGCAACAGAGGGGTGAAATAAATAACGTAGCCGTGTGGGGTATCATTTGATAGGTTTTTTTTAAATGTTATGAAGATTTCTAAATAAGTATTTTTATCTACTCCAATATTTTGTGAGACATTCGCTTCTAAAGTGGTAAAAAGCGTATCAACCCCCTCTAAAATTTTGAATTATGGAGTGAAAAATTACAAAACAAAATTGAACTATAGAATTTAACAAAAACTTCAAACTAAAATTGGTTTGAATTAAATAAGTCGCTTAGGTTTTGAGATATGGAATAATTGTTGAATAATTTTGGCAGCTACATTTTGGGTTCCCCTTCATATAAGAGAGTCCAACTCGGGCCAGCAGGCTGGTTTTTATCATAACTTCTTTAAGAATATACCTATCTTATCTTATTTACTAAGACCTTAAAGCTTACATAAAGCATGAAAAAGAAATAAATATGATATGGGCATTTAAAAAATATAATTTCTACTGATACATATTTTCATTCAGCGCAGCACAATATATTAAAAAAACCGGCCAAGTGCGTGTCGGGCCACGCGCAAAGTATAGGGTTCCGAAGTTGACGATGCCCACAGTACCTTTCTAAGACTTATTAGCATCTAGCTAGCCTGTGGTATGACGTGCCCGCCCGACGCCCCTGCCGCTCGAGAAAAATCATTGGTTTTTTAATCATTTCATAAGTTGGTCGATTTTTTTTATTTTTTTTTTATTAAGTTGGTCGACTATGACTCGTCAGCTTTCTAGAACTCAGTATCTCCGAGCAATAGTGCGGACAGATGGACCGACGGACGGATGGACGGACGGACGGACGGACGGACATGGCGAAACTATAAGGGTTCCTTGTGGACTTCGGAACCCTAAAAAGTAGGTACCATAATTATATGTAGATGGCGATAGTTATTAGTATTAGAACAATAATGCAACGTGCAAACCCTATCCTGTGGAAGTATTGGGATAAACCATGTCCTATGTTATTGTCAGGGTCTAAAAATATCTCCATTAAAAATTACATCCATATTCGTGCAGCCTTTTTGACGTGTTGGAAGGGCAAACAAACATGCTTTCGCAAGTTTCGCATGTAGATCGCGTCGCGCGATTGTCATTTAGGATACAATTCGAGTTCCATTCTCAATTCAGCTGTATGTGAAGGATCCAGACGCCGGTGATCTCGCACCTTATCGGGAGCTTCAAGCTTGTTTTCTACTTTCAGTTGTATGTGTAAAAGTTATAAGCTAGTTATTAATAGCAATGTTTAATATTTATTTAATTTATTACTTGTTGGTCCAGGGAACTTCGTATCACCCGAAATTATATTTCTTTCTTTTTAGCTATTCCTTTAGATTTAGTCCATTTTTTTTCCTTTCTAAACCTTGCCTGGGAGTGAGTAAAACAAACAAAGAATCAGCCAAATCGGTCCAGCCGTTCTCGAGCCAGACACCTGTATGTAGCTATGCAATGGAATCTTGCAAGTTAAATTTGACCCACTTTCCGATTTCCGATTGAGCTGAAATCTTGCACGAATATGTAAATCGCGTGACAATGCAATATTATGATGACGTGGAGGTGATCTGATGATGGAGTTGGAAGGTGACCATAGGAACTCCATAATAAAAACCTATCGAATTTGGGCTCTTTTGATTCGTCTTGAAGGGTAGATGAAGGATTTACAAAGAAAAGTACAGTCAGCAATAAAAGCGTGTCCCAAAAATTTGATTTTTGAAAAAACTTATATAATACTAATCAGCCCGGTGAACTTCGCATCACCCGAAGGCGATCCCCATACAAAGTTATTCGTCTTTTTTAGCTGTTCCTTTTGACTTCTCGCGATATTTTTTCTTTCTGAACCTTTCCTGAATCGCGGGCAATAACACAAAAAAGAATCAGCCAAATCGGTCCAGCAGTTCTCGCTCGAGCCTTAGCCAGACTAACACACGGCGATTCATTTTTATTATATAGATTTTCCAATGTTAAGATCTTTTCAATGTCAACAAGGTGATTAGGCGATCTCTAATCATTAGTCACACCCTTAACTATTTAATGATAACAGTAGGTTTGCATTTCAAAAACATGTTTTGCTTTTCTGTTTGCTATGGCGTGACACGATGATTCTTTAAAGTATGCGCATTCGTAGAAGGTCACTACGCCGATAACATTTGTTTATGCGAGCACGCAGCTTTCCTTAGGAACGCAGTTTTGGTTTCTAGAGAAGTTGTTATACGGTTTGTTATAGGTTGAAATTTTAACTGCGCTGCGCGGGAGTCGATGTGGCCTTGTTTGTTCGCAAAAATAATACGCAACAGGCACACGCAGCGGCGCTCGTTAAGCACCTGCTACGTCATGACACACCCATTTGCTAGACAAATAAGGTGGCTGAAGACGGACCGTTTTTTATCCACTGCCACTTGGATACGTCACTGAGAACGAGGTGACGGATTGTTTAAATTTTCGAAGAATTGTGAAAGTGGCAGGGGGCGGGGCACATTACTCGCAGAACTGACGGCCGATGGGGCCAGAAAGTTCTCGAATGGCGTCCGAGTACCAGAAGACGAGCTGTCAGTAGGCCTTCAACAAGATGGAGTGATGACCTGGTGAACGTCGCGGGAATCCGGTGGATGCGAGCGGCACAGGACCGGTCGGAGTGGCGAGCCTTGGGGTAGGCATATGTCCAGCAGTGAACATCTATCGGCTGATATGATGATGATGCTTTAAATCTTTGTGACGGTTTTCCCGAGATTATTATTAAAAACAATGTACCAGCCAATTATTCCTTTTTCTATAATTTATGCGCACCAAGTTCAAAACTCAGGATCTTCTGAAACTAGAAAAAAATAGTTCTATTCATTTTAACGATTTAAATCTGATACATAGTTATGTGGGTAATCCTTGCCTTGTAATTTAGCATAACGCGAACATAAATCTAGGAAATTTAATGATTAAATACTTATATGAAACTAGCTTCTGTCTGCGACTTCGCCCGCGTAGAATTCGGTTCGCTATAACCGCGTTCCCGCGCGAACGATGCGAAAAAGTAGCATATATGTCCTTTCCCGGGACCCCAACTATCTCCATGCGAATTTTCATCTCAATCGGTCCAGCGGTAGAAGCGTGAAGAGGTAACAGACAGACTGACAGACAGAGTTACTTTCGCATTTATAATATTAGTATGGATTACTAGCATTTTCACGCGACTTCGCTGCCGTAATTCGGTTCATGGAATTAAGTATACCAGGTAAGACTCGACAGCATCTCTCAGTCTTTATTTGGGAGAAACCATACTTTCGCAACGCCGTTACGTACGATTCGCGGGTATCACGCCACATCGCGCGACAGTCGAGTCGTACGATGTCGACTTCCCTGAGCGCGGCGCCAGCGCAGGCGGGGCGGTGGGCTCGCCGCGTCGCACCACTCGCTCACTGGAGTCACTGGCCAATCGTGGGTAATTCGATCGCCTTGGCCATCTCGACCTACAAACGCAAGCTGCTGATGAATTTATACAACCAATTACGATTAGGCAGTTTTTTAAAGCCGCATATTAAACAAATTTGCAAGGATATTTGTATAACCATAGGTATAACCAATTTTAAATTCATAAAATACATTTAAGTATCTACCTTTAGTCTCACTCGCGCTGGGGAAATGAAAATGGGTCAATGTTTTGTGAAAATAATTATGTTACACACTGCGCAGTTCGCGAGACTTTCTCCGCGCATATTGATTTCCTGTGTGAAAATCGCGTTATTTTTCGATCAACCTTCGCTCTATTTTCATCTCTTTCCGTATGGTGATTCGGTTTCAGATAGGCAGATACTTAATTTTCATCGATGAAGCTCTAGTACTTTACCAAGTTGTGTGACATTGGCCCATTATATGCATTAGGTTACCTAATTGTGTCAGAAGTATGTAACATAATTTGATGAAGTAATCCTACCGTACATTATAGGATAGATGAGGGATTCCGTAGTAAGTACTATTACTCTAGGGTATCCTATAGTAATGTAATGGAATCTTTTACTTTAGTTACTTTGATTGTCCTTCTGATTTTGCTGCTGACTGTACGACTTATCCCATTTTTTTTTAACGATTGAAATTGAGGTAATCTTGAACCATCCACACTCGGACAGCTGTTTTGCGCAGCGCATGTATCTATGTATATGTAGATAGGTACATGTTAGTTAATAGTGTGTACGTGAACGTGATATCTACATCCGTTGGTCTACGTCACACCGAGCTCGTGGTGCGGTCGACAGTTGATATTTCGCGGCCGGTTGCTCAAGCCGTTCGCAGCAAACGTACAGTGTAGTGGCAGATTCGACACGCGCTCCACGTGCCCTGTGTTGTCTTGCCTGATCAGTGCAATCGCGAACTTGCAGCTGACAAAACGGGAAATACGCTGGTTGTAGAGTAAACAACAATACTGTTTCGTGCCTTTGGAAGTTTACCGTGACATTGTTGATAACAAAGGATCTAAGTTTTTATAAGGTAAAGCTTAACATGTGACATTTTTAAATGTATGCTTCTGGCATTTGTGCTATCGATAAACAATTTCTTAATTCGGCTAGTTTTACGATCACTGAAAACATTTTGTTGATTTCGCAAACGAATTTCAGTGTTAATCGACTGATAATTTAATCGACCTTAATACTTTTAACCATGCAACGAAACTTATCAAACTAGGGTTTGAATATATTTCAGTACCTTTGGTACAAATTGGCGAACATCCGTTCCTTATCAACACGGCCTGAGCCACAATTTTAACCGTAACCCCTTGAACTGGCAGTACTGGCACCACATCATGATTCATTCAGTTTATTGCTCACAATTTCATTGTCCTCCTTCGTTCGACGTTATGTTGACTAACAATCTTTACGAGCATCCTCTTCAGTGACTTAAGTCTGCAGTATCCCATTCTTGATGATCATTATCTATGAATCTATCTATATCTACTTAACTATGGGTTAATTAATGCTTATTATATAGGTACCCTTTATTTAAAAGTTCGTAAATAGAAGATTACTTTATAATATTAAATTCATATAAAAATCAAACAGATGTTTGTACCTGTCAGCGTCTAGGTACAGTCAGACCATAAATAATAGGAACTGTTATTTACCATGATCGAAGCAATAAGTGCAATATAATGATACCAATGTCTACGTTGTTTTATTGCAATGTGGATTCTCAGAACGTATTTTGTACTAGTTTCTTCCTTCTCATGACGATCATTCACAATGGTCGATAGACTATTATACTTAACACATACTTATATGACTGACAGTTATGAAATGACTAATCATAATCAATTTACCTAGTACAAAGTCGTGGTCGTATTTAACCCTTAGACTTTGATTGGTACTCTGGAGTATGGAGGGGTCAGTCGCGGATTTTGCTTGGACGGCTAGGCCCAGCTGACTGACGATAGTACCGAGTTTTTTTAAGTTTTGTCACAAAAAAACTTAGATTATTTTAGGGGGGCCATCGGGCCAGCCACTGTCAAGGTGGTCATATCAAAAGTAGTGTCTAGTTTTCTCAAAGTCGCCACCTGATCCAGTGTCACGTTGGTTCTACATGTGGGATCCGCACGTGGAGATCGCACCCTTGTTTTCTTGTAGGCGCCGATATAAGGTTTCAGTGGTGTCTTGTTTCAATACCAGGGTAGCGGCTCGTGGAGAAATACGATGATTAATCGTGACTAGAATCCATATACCATATTATATATTATCTATACTAATCCATATCCATACTAATATTAAAAATGCAAAAGTAACTTTGTCTGTCTGTCTGTTACCTCTTCACGCTTCAACCGCTGGACCGATTTTTGCATGGAGATAGTCGGGGTCCCGGGAAAGGTTACTTTTTATGCCGGAAAAACGCATAGTTCCGCGGGAACGCGATAACCGAATTCCACGCGGGCGAAATCGCGGGCAGAAGCTAGTAAAATTATATAAGCATATGATATGATTTCTTTGTTTCGTTTACGGACTAATTAAACTATAGATATGATCCAATCCGATAGGCAACGACACTAATAGCTTCTACACACGTATTGAACACTTTACGAAGATTACGACGTGCTTCATCGGCCTGCCCTGCCAATCGAATTTGATTCCGAGAGTTTCTTCACGCGAATCCCAAAGCTGTCTCACAGTTTCCTGCATGTCTGTTTCTTGTTTTCATCCGGTTTTATTTTGACACTATCGACTGCCAAGCAGTTCGGTGTAAACAAAAACAAGTTGCTACGTCAGTTTTTATCTCAACGCGTTGAACAGATAGCAAGCACCGCATAATGGTTAGCCGGAGTTGGCCACAACCCAATGAATATAGGCCAGTACTTATCGTAAAAAATGATAGAATTCATTATATCGGCATGTAATTGTAATTCGAGCTGTGAAAACCCTGAAATATTTCATGTACCTACTATACTTAATTAATTGTTTGTGTGAAGCTAACTACTATGACAAATACATACTGGCATTCAAGTTTGCTTGACTGTTTAGAACCTGCTTTGTTATTAGTATGCGGTTACTATTCCCAATGTCCGCTTACGATAGATTTTCAATTTTCCATCATGTCTTTATGTAGGTATACATTGAACTTGGTGCCCTTGGTCCTAAAATTAGATCTGTCTTCTGGCAGCTGCTGCCATTAAGGTTTGACGCACCCGTCCGTGAGCGCTGGACACCTGCCACTCTATCCTTCATAGATGGTAATCTAAAACTTAGTACATTTAGCTTGCTACCTCATGCTGCTGCTATTTAACATAGACTTATTTGACTTGACATTATCAACGTGAAACTAAAGCGAAGTAAATAATCTAACCTCCATGTTTTGTATGTATTAGCGCTCGATGACTTACGAAACAGTATCGCTCCAACGGCATTGATACAGTGAGTTATGTTTGCCGAAAATAGTTAATACTCAACATAACTCGTCACTTCGGTTCTTAAGCAAACATTTCGAAAGGTCGGCAGCATCTCGAAGATTATGTCACTTAGTAGGTAACTGTGGAGGGTGTGTAGGATCCACCAATTATCCAATAGACTTTATCCACTCACCATGAGAATCGTATTTGTTTTGTATAAGTTGTAAATAACTGTGTAGATAGGAACGTGCAACAGTGTTTATTAAACGGATTAAGTGGTCGTTTTCGGGGGCAGAGTCCTCGATTTGGCAGTCGCTCGTTTAGTTGTCACGCACGCCCATGCCTCATGTTTTTCACTAACCAATGTGACCAATGTCACCAGTCCTTGCTATTTTGCGGCAGATAGATATTTTAAAAGTTATAATTAAACTATACAGTTGGAGTCAAGTTGTTACTTACTGAAACGTTTGATGCAGCTTCTAGAAATGTGTTTGCTTGTTATTGTGTCTCGAGTTCTTTTCCCGATTTACGTGTCCTTGAATAAGAACTTA
The DNA here is from genome assembly GCA_963971205.1 of Aethes cnicana. Lineage (NCBI taxonomy): Eukaryota > Metazoa > Arthropoda > Insecta > Lepidoptera > Tortricidae > Aethes > Aethes cnicana. The sequence continues at coordinate 10,386,466 of OZ020274.1, read as the reverse complement.
TTCTGTTCTATATGGTGATTTATACCACAACTAGATCCGTATGTTAGTGACTAACTTTATCTGATAAAGTTATTGCTAACCTAGTCGCGTTATACATAGTATTTTAATAGATGTCGAGTTGCAACATTGAGTAATATCCTGCGCCCGGTGCCGGGCAGTGCATCGACCTACTAACTCAAGTGATATTTACTTTGCGTCAGCATGTTTCAAAAACCATGATGAACAAACCGTTCGAATATACTTGAAGCTAGAAATAGGGCCGTACCTATCTTCGTATAAAACATTAATTTGTTTAACGTCTAAGTAATATTATTTACCTACTTAGGTATATTAAGTACAATTTCATATACCTACTTCATTCTCACTAATTTGATTGACGCTTCGTAACTTGTTTATAATTGAAGCGTGTCATTTGTTTGCCGTAACTTGCTAATTATCTTTCCTTTGTTGAAACTTTGTAAACAATATCTACTAATTGATAAGTAGGTACGTACATAATAATCTGAGATCAGACATGCTTAGTCTGCTTAGGTAGGTATAATTAATAACTATGTCACACATATCTTTTGTTTCAGGAACTGAAACAGGAGTTCGAAGACCTCTAGTGACACAATGGGGTAGCCTAGCGAAGCGGGTTATTGGACTGATATTCGGAACATTAGTGTTAGTGTGTGTCTACAAATAGCACGAGACATTGTTATCTGGGTGTGTTAGCGACAAACCGGCAGGATGTATTCTATGAACTATATTGGGAAGTTCATCGCGAACTTTCGCGAGTTCTACAACGAGATCAACGGGGCGACGCTGACGGGCGCCATCGACGTGGTGGTGGTGGAGCAGCCCGACGGCAGCTTCACGTGCTCCCCCTTCCACGTGCGGTTCGGGAAGCTGGGCGTGCTGCGGTCGCGGTTCAAAGTGGTAAGTCCATGCTAGTGGCACAGAATATTTAATAGTACTACGTACAGAATGTCCACGGAATACCCGCCTGAATCTAGCCCGCGCGAAATTCGCGCTCAACTCGCCTTACCTATCGTGCTTTTATAGGCCGTGTCCGCCCTGTGCTAGTGGGGCTATGCTATAGAAGGTTAATTCCATATGTACGTCCCATATGTTAGGCCTCTTTCAGGGACTGGCGGCGCCGCAAGGGAAATTGGGCGGCTCGTCAAGCTACGTAAATCATCATAATGCAGTGAACTCGCGAGACAACGCTACTCCGTAAACAATGTCATATATCGACACATGTTTAATTTTGTCGCTTGACGCTCCGCGCGTCGCGTCGCCCGCGCCGGTCCCTTCAAGAGGCCTTACATTTTATATAACCAAACAAATGACAATACAATGATATAAGTGGAATAATAAATTTATTAAACGCGTGATATATTGCTTATCGTTTTAAAATAATCATTATCTATACTTTTAAAATTGTTACTAGTACAAAGAGATAATAACTGACGTCATAGAAAGAATGTAGCGTGTTGCGTGCAGCATAAATACATAAAAAAGAAATTAAATCTTATAAGCATGTCGTGTAGGTAGGTGTATACCATTCAATAAGCTTGAATCGACTATTATAGGTAAGTTCTGTTGCAGCACTCAGGATGCATCCTATCAAACAAATGTGTTTTTTATTCGAAGGGATCCTATATTAATCTTCCGTTTCATTCTTATGGGTGATAAGTTTATATTAAGACGTAACATAACTATCACATGGTCCTGCGATGTGAAGACCAAAGTCCGAGTCGCGAAGTTGGCAGAGATAGAGAGAATCATTGAATAATGTCTCAACCCTTTGGGATCTGATGTGATATAAACAGATAAACCACTACCAAGTATTATGATTCACTGCAATACTTGGAGTCTACAGCATTCCTAATACAATCGTTGCAGTTGCAAGGCGCAGCGTACCCAGAAGTGCTATGTTTGTTTATACCACGACATTGATGCTGTAAGGCAGACCGTAGCCTTTTGTTCAATTCTAGAGTATTTACACAACGATTTATATTCACCCCTCGGTTGACACAACGGTACTGCAGTAGGAGGTAAATCCATCTAATACTATAGAATAGCATCTCTTCAAGGGATCATAAATAAAATAAATAAAGGACATGTGGAAATGTGGTATGTATTTATGGAAGAAAAATACTGATCTCGCAAGATTTTGATGTCCTATACATTGAATAACATACCTCTACATACAAGAAAGTCAGTCATTCATGTTTTCAAAAGATTGACTTTATGACTATTCGGCACCTGTTCCAAATTGATTGGGTTTAGAATCTAAACCAAATCAATTAAACTAAACTTTAGGTCGTCGCTCACAACTTTATTTAATCGGTAATATAGTATTTGATTGACCTGGTCTCTTTAATTCGCTCATTTGGTAGTGTATCATACAAAGTACTTGAGCAGACTTCAAAAACAATCAAACGGGCTGTGTTAGTGTTTCCAACCGTGTAATTTTTAATCTTCTACAAATTGGGACAAATCTTTTCATAAATAAGCGTATTTACTCGGCTATGTAAATTTATTTACCACTGTTAAAGAGTTTTTACATGTGTCTTAAATTAAATTAAAGAACGACTATGTCTTTGTCTATGTGGTCTCTAATAAGGAGTCTACGTATCTTTGCATTACTGGTAAATGCATGAATGGTATGTAACGACCCTTATTTACCCTTATTTAATTTTAAACTTACCCATATTTATACAAAAGTAGCTGCCAAACCATGGAATGTAATGACATATTCCTTCAAAACAACCATCATAAGTCGTAGGCAAGTTTAGATGGATGATAACTCCAATTGTTAACCTTTCCTTGTAGGTATGTAGGTATCTAACTGGTTCATCTTTTATATAACATAACTTGTAGAGCTGCTTGCTTTATTCAAAGTTCATTCACTCGTGCCTTTGAGAGTATGTTAAAACTGCTCATTACTGACTTGTTAGGTTTTTTAAACATCGGAAAAAGGAATAGTCTACGAATAGTAAATGCTTTTCCGTTTGAGGAATAATGCCGCACACAAAGACTCGCCAGGAATTCGCTCTGGAGGTCGACGCTCGCGCACACTCGACAGTTTCCTAGAATGTTCTTCTAATAAAAAGTTTCTGTAAACGACGATCAAAATGAAGGAAGCATATGGTATCTGAAATTATCCTGACACTTTAAAAGCTATATTTAACGGACATTCATCAACGAACCGGACAGGAAGATCTCAAAATGGTATAGGGAATAGTTGCCAAAACGAAATGGGTAATCTTCTCTGGCTGAATCACCGTGAATATTGGATTAATGCCAAAGTGGAGATGTTATTTCACAGGGAATGTGAAAAATATTGGCACAGTTATTATTCCCGATCCGGACACCTGTTATTTTGGGTACTTTTCGCATTTTAAACGTAATAAAAGCAAATAAAGATCAACCGTAGCCACTTTAATATCTTTGCTATTGATAAAACTACTCGTATCGTTTACGTTCATGTGTACTGTATTTATGATAATTGATAACCTTCTGCTCTTTTGACCACGTCTCTGGTATGATATCGTCTGACGGTCAAGCTTTATTTACACCGGTCTCTTCTGTTCTTCTGTATATGTACTTACATTCTGTCCCCGAGCCTCTGCTCAAGAGTCACAGTTCCAAAATTCATACAATTTCAAATAAAGAACACTAACCGCGTAAGGCGGTGCCGAATTCACCGTGTGAGCTGTGGCTCTAGTCGCAAAACGGTCAAGCGTAGTCAAACGGAGATCATATGACGACCATACGTTGGCTTATACTGGCGTTGACGAGATTTACGCAGCTCTGGTCACTTTTACGTCAGAAATGATTTACCAAATCGATATCTCACTTAAAAGTGCCCGGATGCGGCTAATTTGCATTGAATCTTGTCGTCCAGGTGGATTTGGAGCTGAACGGCGAGCCATTGAACATCCACATGAAGCTGGGCGAGTCGGGCGAGGCTTTCTTCGTGGAGGAAGTGGGCGAGGACGACGCCGGCTGGGCCGCGCACCTCGCCACCTCGCCGATCCCGGCCGCGCGCTTCGAGCAGCTGTACGAGCCGCGCCGGCGCAACTCGCTCTCCGCCGTCGAGCCCGACCACGGCCAGGCCTCGGATTACACCAAACGGAGGTAAACGCGCTATTACCACCACAGCTTACGGCCTGATGTTGACCACAGGCTTCCTCTCGTCACGAGAGGGTTTGGAATAGTTATTACACGCATATGTGTAAGTAGAGGACGTACGGATTGTTTGTATTGTACTTTATGGATTGAAGCAATCCGTACAGTACATCTGAGGTTTCTTCATGACGTTTCCCCTCGAAAAGCTGATTTGTAAATTTAAATTGAATTTCGCACGAAATTATAGTCAGAATTGCGAGCCGGATTTGAACACCCGCTCCTGTATATGAATGCCGGTAGCTCAACCCACAGCTTCCTTCACACACGTAATGCGTAATACCCTCTTGCATATGCTAAATAGGTACATCGTGATCTGGATAATTTTTTTCACGTTATTAACTCACATAGAAAGTGCGAGGATTTGTTTATATCGCACCGATTAATTATTCTATTTGCATTTGCGTGCGATTCGAAAGCGAATAAACGTTAACATCCACGTTTATTATGTTAATGAAAATTGCACGGAGCCGTTCTTGCAAACGGAGCGCAATATATTGAGCCACCTTGAGTTTTCCACATGCGCTTGCAGGTACACAGCCGACGGCCAGTCGATGCAGAAACCAGATTTTAGTAAAATTAAGCAGAATGCCAAAAAGGAAGTGAAGCCGGCCAGTGATCATGATAATGACGCGCTGTTCGAAATGGACGGATTGGATGGTCTCGATGAGCCGGCGGCTTGGGACTCGCGAACTCCGAAGACGTTTTCGGCGACGCAGCTCGAGGCCGGCAGCGAGGCCAACCAGGCCGTGCAGATGATCAGCGCGCACAACGACTTCCGCCCCATCGACGCCGCCTCGGACGAAAAGCCCAACGGGAACGGGAAGAAGAAGAAGAAAACTAGGAAAGTTAGTTCCAAGAAGAAGCACCAGCGGAAGTCCTCGACGAGCTCTATTTCTAGCCAATCGGACCGCGCGGGGCCCGAGCAGCGCCCGTCGCTGCCCACCGCCATCCCCAACGTCGCAGACATCAATTTCTTCAGCGACAGCGAGGTCAACGCCGCGACACTAAGGTGAGTCAATTTATTTTGTTACGGGATGCGTGAGTTTGAAAATTGCGATTCTCATTCGTTTCTAAAAACATTATCATTTACCGTCTCCGAAGGCAGAGATCAGGTATTCACTAGCGCTCGTGTTTTTGTAAAGTTGTTATATGAGAGGGCAAGTCTTTGTATGACTTGTTCCGTTTGTGACGCGCTCCCTGGTTGCAGCGAAGAGATGTCCAACCTGAAGCTGCACGGGGACACGCGCATCCCGCTGGCGCTGTCCGACACAGCGTTCGAGGTGCACGCCGCCCCCAGAAACGCGTAAACATTAATCTACTACTCGATCACCGCATCGCTTGCACTACTCTACTTACCTTGTCACTGTAATTGTACCCTTATCGAAGCGAAACGTTTTAGCGGCGCTTTAGACTAGAAGCTTTATCACTAGGCGCATATCATGCTTTTAGCAAGTCAAATAATGATATCGTGTAATCACATCACAGGGTAATTTCACTCCCACCTATATCCTTCATTATCACATCCGTATCCTTCACCTTTGCGACACATATGTAAATACCTATTCCCATTGTAACTATTCTAATCATACCAATTTTCCGTACGACCTTCCCGCAGATTAATGTGGTAATCTAATCGTCGAATTTGTAGCTAACAAACGACCGTTGAATTACGTACGTCACATGTATATTTTTATTCTTCAGCGTAAATAATTTGAACCGTCGCGCTTTCTAAATACGTAACACGCTCAAAGAACTAGTGCTTTGGGTTAAACTCGATGTTGTTTATAGGGGTTCGCGGGGAGGTACTCCGGTGCAATCGGACACTGAGGTGGAGTTGTCGCGGGCTGTGAAGGGGGATAAGGCGTCGCAGTCGTGGCGTTGGGGCGAGTTGCCTGAGCCGCCTGTGCGGACGGAATGTACCAGTTCGCCAGCTGACTTGGATTCCCCGGGCGCGCCCGCCACTCCCGACACGCCCGGCTCGCCCGCCGAACCGCTCAGCTCCGACGAAGAGCGCGCAACGCGTGCCGGCGTCTTCAGTGGGATGTTCCGATTCATGTCCCCGCGGGATAACGCCGCTGAAGGCGTCTACCTCGACGACCTCGACCGTGGCCAGGTCGACCCGGACCTCTACTTCCCGAAGCACCACGTCACGCGCCGCAGCGGTGAGTCCCGAAATAAACACGACACGAAACGTCCAGAACTCTCACGACGCGACGCGTTCCGTTCGAATTGTTCGTGTCAATCTCGACCGTAAACGTTTCTAGTGAAGTTCTAGACGCGTTTATAAACATGGATTACGCAGCTGTGACATCATGAACGAATTAGTTCTGGTTTATTTTTACTTATGTGAATGGTTAACTTGCCTTCCCAGTATACTCACCAACAAACAATGCTGGAATTTGAAGCTCGAATTAGTTCTTGACACACTTATTAGTTGATTCAGTCGAAAATGTTAATGTGAAATACCTGTGTATTATCATCATCATCATCATTTCAGCCGAAAGAAGTCCACTGCTGGACATAGGCCTCCCTCAAGGCTCGCCACTCAGACCGGTCCTTTGCTACTTGCTTCTACCGGTTTCCCGCGACTTTCACGAGGTCGTCGCTCCATCTTGTTGGAGGCCTACCAACAGCTCGTCTCCCGGTTCGCGGACGCCACTCGAGAACTTTCCGGCCCCATCAGCCATCAGTCCTGCGAGCAATGTACCCCGCCCACTGCTACTTAAGGCTCGCAATTATTATCGTGCTCATCATGAAACTGTAACATTATAATAAAGTACATTCGAGGTCATTGACATGTATTCACCATTATACCTTACTCGACGAAATAAGGTGCAATAGTGTATACTTTACGTGACAGAATATTTTAATAGTACTAATAGGCCACGGAATCAACCACCTGAATCTAGCCGGCGCGCAACTCGCGCCCAATTCGCCCTTACCGTCATTTGTTTCATCCGGAGATGGAGAGTGGATCACTGGCCCGCGTAGTTGGTACACACACATTTACAAGTGTACAGACGTCCTCGCACGCACACAGACGTCCTCTCACGAATTGTGTTCGAAATCGTGCTTTTATTGTCCGCCGTGTGCTTACGTGTAGGGTATTAATGACGCCCTGTACCAGACATTGAAACAGCTTCTACTTCCAGGCGCGACATCAGACACGTTCCCTGCGACGGGACCGACGGAGGAGGAGTACGAGTCCGGCAACGGCCCCTCGCTGCCGCAGTCGCCGGCCTCGCTTGAGCCGCCGCCGCTCGACTCGGACGACGACGAGAAACTGCTCGCCAAGTAAGTCCTTGAGTCATTGAAGGCATTGAAATTTCTCCCCAAGGTCCTGGTATTAAAACATCTAAAATTTACATTTTAAATATTAATAGTAAAAGTATTTTTCGTTTTAATTACGCCACAATTCAGTGAGCCGTGAGACCAAGACGCCTCTATAAAAGATTAACTTAACCGAGAATTCATAGTCGAGATCGTTCTCTCCGAACGACGAACATAACCTATTTGCGTAGTGAATAATGCATTCTATTCACTAGGGAGACAAGTTGCCCACGTTAACAGGCGATTGCTCTGACTCGTCGCGTTAACCCTGGATGATGGCTTACCTGTCAGACTCGTGTATCTCAAGTATAATTTTCCTTTACAATATTGAGGCTAACATGAAATCTACAGAATTTTGTCTATTAAAACGGGTCTTGCTCGTCACCACCAAGGTGGTGACGCCAACTTAGTTGGAAGTGGCAGAAAAACAACTAGGTACATTTATTTCAGTAAACAACACCATATTCCTTTAGCCTATTGAGGTTAGCATGAAACAGGTCATCGATTGAAGTATTATGATTACTCCAATTATAGTAATACCCAACTTAGAAGGCGCGGGGCGAAGCACTTAGGCCGATTATCTTTAGAGCCTATTTTTGCTTAATCCGCGCGCCTTCTAAGTTATGTCGTGCTATACTGTGTTTTAAAAGGTGATTTGATTAGATTAATGTATCCTGCGTGTTAATCATTGACTGATAATATAGTTTTGGGGAGATTAAAGTCTTTTGGCCACTATCAAGGTATTTTTTTGTATAATGAACCTTTCCTTGAATTTAAGTTATCTGTCACGGACCTAACAATAACCTGATAAATCTTAAAAAAAGCTCAATAAATCTACTTCATTGATAAGTATAATTATGTGCGCACAAAATTTGCCAATGCAATTTCACCACTCATATTGCAGCTAAGTAAATAACGTTCATTGTTTACTACACTTCCACTTACTTAAGGTACCTCTACTGCGGAACGATTTTTCAACATTCCACATTGCAACCAGCAATATACAGTCACGCACATTTTATCGTATCACGTGTCATGCCAATCAGAAAGTAGCTGGAAGCGTAGGTACCTTTTTCTTACACTTACTTAGAGGTAATTTGTTTCTAAATTACATTAGCGAAATTCAGAAATGAAATAACGTTAAGTGTTAAGACTGGCACTGTTTACGGACCGAGAGTAATTTCAGTTTAGACTTTCACGTTCGATCTCAAATACTTCCTTTAATATTTGTTATTAGGGTGAATCAACTTCTTTTCTGGCACTAGTTGCCATGGTAACGGTCT
>OZ020274.1:10349587-10377474 GCA_963971205.1 Aethes cnicana | reverse complement strand
TGCATCCTGGAACTGCACAGCGCGGCATATTTTAATAATTTAAGCAAAACAAATATTTCTCTATGTAATTGACAGATGGGTTGGGTCAAGCGATCGCAGCGCCCTAGTGGGCAAATTATGCAGATTTCTTGTCCATTGGCACATTTCTATCTTAGAAACCACCACCCGTTCAGCAGCCTATGACGACGTTCCATTGTTGAGCACAGTGGACGAAAAGGACTTTTTAATACAGTTGCTCAAAAACTGCTACTTTACGTAGCTGTTTAGCGTGCGCAAAGTTGGTTTTTGCGAACTAGTGCTTTTCTCTTTTCCCAGTGACTCAATCTTCACAGACATGTGAGATTAATAATTCAGTCAGCCAAACACTTAATTAACGAGCAAAACTTTCAATATCACACTCAATAATTGTACAAATTGTGCCAGTAACTATTATGTAAATAAAAAATAAATAAATAAAGATAGAAGATTTTTTTATAAGGAGATTTTTTTTAATTTTTGTAGAACTTCATTATTTTTCAGTTCTATTGCAATTACAAAATTAATAATATAAACGTTTCTAATTCCTTACTCGTTGTTTTTCTTATTTTTTCGCAACTGTATTAAAAAACGTCGTTCGATACACGTGCGGAAGTGTCATTCTTCACTCGTCCCGAGTCTTGCCACTCGCCTACGGCTCGTGACAAGATATCTCGTTACTCGTGAAGTAATGACACACTTTCCGCACTAGTATCGAAATGTACTATTGCTATCTTGTTACCAGATCACACCTACACACACCTCGTCGCCGCGTACAGCATTTAATTTCACTCGTTTGTCGGCAGCGCGTGCTGGAGGCCCTGGAGAAGAGCATGGAGAAGGATGGTGCGGAGCACTCCGCGGTCGCGGACAGCGCTAAGCCGCGCGGCTACTCGTGGTGGAGCTGGCGCCGCCCGCACGCCGAGCCCTTGCGGTCAGTCAAACTACAATTGTCTGTAAATCAGTTTACGGAAGATCCATATCCATACTAATATTATGAACGCGAAAGTAACTCTGTCTGTCTGTTACCTCTTCACGCTTCAACCGCTGGCCCGATTTGGATAAAATTTGGTATAAAGATAGTTGGGGTTCCGCTACTTTTTATCCTGGAAAAGCGCATAGTTGCCGCGGGAGCGCGATAACTTATTTACGTCCCACTGCTGGCCACAGGCCTCCGCTCATCAGTAGAGGTTTTGCTGTAGTAGCAACGCAGGCACAGTGCGGATTGGAGACTTCACACACACATCCTTTAACTTCCCAGACGCGTGCAGGTTTCCTCACGATGTTTCTCCTTCATTGAAACGCTCAGTGGTGAATTTCGCTCATAAGTAAACTAAGAGGTGCGAGCCGGATTTGAACCGCCGAGCCTCTGCATGAGAGGCGATAGGTCAAAACACTAGCCTACCACGGGAACGTTACAGCTGGTTAAAAATTACATTCCGCTTTCTAGTACGGAGCCCACAAAAGAGCAGTTCACAAAGAGCACAAGCTTGCCCGAAAGAGACGCCAGCATCGACTTGAAGCCCGAAGCGGTCGACGCGGTGGTCAGCGAGAAGGCTCCAGAAACCCAACAAGATGAGAAAGATGAAGTAGACACCAGTGACGTCATCAGTGACGTCAAAGAGCCCGAGGTCGTTGAACCCTCGGAGCCGCAGCAGGAAGACACTGGCAGCTTACAGATGGAGGATAACAAGCCTTCAGAACATGGTAAGACTATTTTTAAATACTTGACATTCGATCCTCTTTGAAATTTCGAAGCCCGTTTCGCTAAATACACTCAACAGCAAACTATACATATAACTAGCTGACCCCGCGGACTTCGTACCGCCTTAGATTTTTTTGGGTATGAAAAATAGCTTACGTCCTATTCTCAGACCTACAGAAGATACACTCCTCATAAGAACCCGTAATGACCCGATTTAATTGCTGTTGAGTGCATATTTCGTATGTAATTGTGTTGTATTAACTAATTGTGGAGAAAACTCGTCCTGGCAGGTGAAAATTTATTATAATTGACCATTCTTCCAACTCCATTATTGCAAATTATTCAGTTTATAAATAATTCAAGGTTGCGTCGTGGGTATTGGAACTCGATATCATTAGATATACATTTACTGTCACATGTCAAGTTGAAAAAATGCAGCGTGTTTGTAAGAACATGAAATTGATGGTTTGATGTGAATAGAAAACGTTAATGTAAGTAGCCAACCGGCGTCATTTCTCCTTGAAGACGAACAAAAACTGTGGTAAAAAATCGTCAAGTGTGATTCGAAAGAATGCTACACCGATAAACAATTTGACTAGTCCTTTGGTAGTAATCGATATTTTAACTGTAAACAAAGATATTTTTTTTCCAATATGATTCCAAATGTATTACGTATTTCTTTCAGTCGATCCGGTCTATCACTTTAGCTAATAATTGTTAATCTACGGGACCCTAGTTAAACCAGCTGTCATGCCAGTCGAGCGGTCTTTAACCGACGATCTCGAGCATTTCCCCTAAAAAAAAAAATATGAGTCAATATTTCGCGCAAAAAACCGCTCTTGTCAGAAGTCAACAGCCGCGGTTTAAAGTCCAACGTTTTTTGCGAACACGTGCGTCCGGCGTGCCCATATAATATATATATATATCGGCCGCTATCTTTCACACTTTCGTACTCGCGGCTATTTATATCGAATGTCAATTATATACACGTTGTCGTAAGGGGCGATCCTTTGTTGTTTTTTTTACCTTAGAGGTGGTCGTTCAAGATGGCATGGAATTTTTATAAGGTTTTATACTAGGATGTTCGAGTTAACGGACGGTTTTTTATTGTTGATATTTGTCGTTTGATTTAAATTTCTTGACTTTGTCACATGCGTTCATCAACACATGATTATAATGATGATGACACATGTTTTGTGTTGCAACAGTGACGTTAACGATTCATACAGTTGCTTACTGAAAATGGTAAATAAGATACGTAATGAATAAATCGTTGTTCGCCCTTCATTCATGTTTTAAGTAAATGCAAATAGGAATGAAAAGCCAGTTTATTTATTCATCTATTTATAAATACATATATGACATCTGACTTGAAAGCGACAGCAGGACTAGTCTGGATGAGGGAAGCGGACAACCGCTCTAAATGGAGAGAGATTGGAGAGGCGTATGCCCAACGGTGGGCGAATACACGCTGATGAAGAAGAAGAAGAGATATGACATCTATCGTGCTATGTACCTAAGAGTGAAATTACTTGAAATAAATTAAGTTTGTTTTATTTATTTGTATTTCTCTCTACGGGTGGAATTTACGAAAATCCTTTATTAACGGATTTTACGTTATAATAAAACTATTGGTCTGCAAATTCCAATCCGTCCAGTATTTTGTCCTGTGCGTTGAGTTATATACCTTTAAGTTTTATATATTTAGTTTAGATGATATTCAAACCTCTTTCGACTTATAAAATCTAACTGGACATATTTCGATGCGCTGATTCAACTGGATGGATTGGATGATTTTTCCATCTCTTTCCTTTATGTACTTACCGTATATTATACCTTTGTCCGTATCTCCAGCAGAACCTCAAGAGCACAGTTCATCGGAATCGGACCAGGAAGGGCAGGCGCGCCCGTCGCGTCGCCACTCCACGTTCAGGAAAACGCTGCGACTGTCCTCTGAACAAATCGTTAGTATTCTAACTTGATTCTCCTCAAGACACACCTCCAAGGTTTACGATTTCAAATGAATAAGACTTCCTTAATTCAAGCGATTAAAATCAAATAAGTAAAAACCGGCCAAGTGCGTGTCGGGCCACGCGCAAATTATAGGGTTTCGAAGTTGAGGATGCCCACAGTACCTTTCTAAGACTTATTAGCATCTAGCTAGCCTGTGGTATGACGTGCCCGCCAGACGCGCCTGCCGCTCGAGAAAAATCATCATTATAAGTTGGTCGACTATTACTCGTAAGTTTGTACAGCCTACTTAGCTCTGATAGTTTTCCTTTCAACTACGTTATATATGCCACAACCGTGATTTTTTTCAGCCATCCAAATACCACCATTTAGCTGGCAGGGGGGGGGGACACGTGACTCTAACAAAAAATAGCACTTTAAAGCTTAATATTTCACAAACGCATCACTTAATAAAAAAATGGTTTTAACAAACCCACAATATTTTTTTAAGACCTATTCAACGATATGCCGCACCATGGGGTACGCAAGAAAAAAAAAATACATCCCCACTTTACGAGTAGGGGAGGTACCCTATAAAAAAAATATTTCAAAATTTTATTGTACCACTTTGTCAGCGTAACTAATATGCATATTCATGCCAAATTACAGCTCTCTAGACCTAAGCATCTCCGAGCAATAGTGCGGACAGACGGACGGACGGACGGACGGACATGGCGAAACTATAAGGGTTCCTTGTGGACTTCGGAACCCTAAAAAAGAACGGACGCGGATGTGGCGAACTGACGAGTTGGGTCTTCAATAGTCGTGAAAGTGGCCACGCTTCTTGATTTCTGTTACCCTTGTTTTGTAGTCTAGAAGAATGTCTACAAAATATATGAAACAAGTAGACATTTTGTAGAAAAATAACGTCTTGGATCTAGTTTGAACTACAATGTCTTAAAAGTGTTACTTTTGAGAATTAAATAAACCGTAGAAATTATCCAGATTGCTCGAAACCGATGAGTTTCCATGAAGAATCCTAATGAATCCCGGTGATAAATAATGCACATCGTGCATCCGTTATTATGATATAGCAGGACACGACTTAGAAGGCGCGCGAATTGAGCAATAATAGACTGCGATCAATGGCATAACGGATCGGCCACGACTTGTGTCGCGCGAGAGTTTTACGGACACATTGCGCGATCGTTTCTTCCGCCGCGCATCGGTTAGCAACCGTCGCGCGCAATATGTCAGTAAGACGCCCGCCGATGTCGCTGTCGCGCGAAGCCGTGGCCGAGCTATCGATCGCGGGTCATCTCGGTTCCCCGCCAGGGGAACGAGGAGCCGGTGTCGGGCCGGATAGCCGCTGACCGGGGTCGTCGTCGCCGGCCGTGAAGACGGCCGGGTCCTTGGGGTGGTCGGCGTGCGACCTGTGGTGTCAGACAGGGTGGTGGTCTTCAGGCTTCACGTCAGCGCGGAGGTCTAGCCAGCCGGGTGAGACCCCGTGTGTGGAGGCCCAGCTTAGCGACCGTCACGCGCTGACGGCTTATGGGATTGTGGGGGAGTGGCCGAGCGGTAAATGCTTCGCACCTTTTTTAAGTTGTATCGTGCCATAATGGCCTTATTAACATGGTGTTTGGTCTTCCAGAAAAACCTGAACCTGCGCGACGGCATGAACGAGATGGTGTTCAGCGTGACGACAGCGTACCAGGGCACCACGCGCTGCAAGTGCAACGTGTTCCGCTGGCGCTACGACGACAAGATCGTCATCTCCGACATCGACGGCACCATCACCAAGTAACTACCACACCTATAAAGAACACGATCTCGATCACAACTCGAATGCAGCAGGCCGGGCTGCGCGGCAGTGTCGGTGGCAATGTGTGCGTTCGAGGACGTCTGTACACTTGTGAATATGTGTGTGTGCGTGTACCACTATGCGGGCCAATGATTCACCCACCATCTTCGGATGTCGGATCGAGTTGCGCGCGGGCTAGATTCAGGCGAGTGATTCCGTGGCCATTCTGTATGTAGTACTATTAAATATCGTGTGCCGCCGGTCCAACCGACATAGTATCAACTTTTCTGTCACTAGTTGCCATGGTTACGGTCTTCTGGGTCACTTTTTAAAACTGCAGGTTTCAATCTACCGGGGCTAATAATCTAATGGGGCATTTTCTAAGCATTTTAGAAATTAGAAGTCTATGTTGTAACACTTTCTAATAAACTCCTCTCATTTCCTCTCCCCTGGACAACGGAACAGAATAACAGCAAGAAATAGTTGATTGACTCATTTAATCGCTTGTTGACAGGTCCGACGTTCTCGGGCACATCTTCCCAATGGTGGGCAAGGACTGGGCGCAGTCGGGCGTGGCGCAGCTCTTCACCAAGATCAAGAACAACGGGTACCAGCTGCTGTATCTGTCCGCCAGAGCCATCGGCCAGGCTAGGGTGAGCTGTCATGAATGCGTAAACTACTATCAGAACCTAATGTCTTCTAGGTGCTTCATAGATGTAAACGCTAAAGAGGGTTTTGCGATAGAGTATAATTATGAGCGTTTTAGGAAGAAGGGTGTATAGATTGAAATTTTGTTTTACTGCTTCATACGCCGCTGTCATAATTTTTAGTCTGTAGATAAAATGGTCCTTTTTAGGGTTCCGAAGTCCACAAGGAACCCTTATAGTTTCGCCATGTCCGTCCGTCCGTCCGTCTGTCCGCACTATTGCTCGGAGATGCTTAGGTCTAGAGAGCTGTAATTTGGCATGAAAATGCATATTAGTTACGCTGACAAAGTGGTACAATAAAATTTTGAAATATATTTTTTTATAGGGTACCTCCCCTACTCCTAAAGTGGGGATGTATTCTTTTTTTTCTTGCGTACCCCATGGTGCGCCATATCGTTGAATAGGTCTTAAAAAAATATTGTGGGTTTGTTAAAACCATTTTTTGATTAAGTGATGCGTTTGTGAAATATTAAGCTTTAAAGTGCTATTTTTTGTTAGAGTCACGTGTCCCCCCCCCCCCCCCCCCCCTGCCAGCTAAACGGTGGTATTTGGATGGCTGACAAAAACCACGGTTGTGGCATATATAACGTAGTTGAAAGGAAAACTATCAGAGCTAAGTAGGCTGTACAAACTTACGAGTAATAGTCGACCAACTTATAATGATGATTTTTCTCGAGCGGCAGGGGCGTCGGGCGGGCACGTCATACCACAGGCTAGCTAGATGCTAATAAGTCTTAGAAAGGTACTGTGGGCATCCTCAACTTCGGAACCCTATAATTTGCGCGTGGCCCGACACGCACTTGGCCGGTTTTTTACTCGCTTGTGTTGTGATACAATGAAACAATGTTCTACTTACGGAGCATTTATGTGAGTTCCACCAAATTAAATCTTAACTATCTACCACAACAACCCATTTTCCTCCCAATGCCTCTCACCACGACAGGGCTTGGCCCTCCTAACCGTAACTATCTAAAGTGACGTTTTATTTATTTATTTAGTAAGCACTATCATTACAGGAAATTCCCAATTCAATAGTGTCCTTAATATTAATATTATCTATGTACAATATACGTCAACTTATGTCTAAATCGTTAATCACATTCAAAAAGTTTCTAAATTAATTATTTCTATTACAAAGGGTATACATTGTCATTTTTATAATTTCATTCCAAGGATTAATAGTACATTATTGCCGTGGCCGGGAAAGTAGGTCTTTGCAGGCTGAGTACTGGTTTAAAGGGCCGAGGCTTGGCCGAGGCCCTTTAATATGTACGAAGCCTGCAAAGCCTTTCACGTGCCGAGGCTTATATAGTGCTTTTCTCAAAAATGAAAAAAAACCTTGATATTAGGTATTCATAATACAGCATTGACACGCACGCAAAAGTAGTCAAGTACTTACAACAAATCCAATGGAACGTCTTATTTCGTATTCACCGATATTTGACTTTAACAGACACACTAACACGGCAAGTTAAAAACTCGCATGTAGATTTCTCTTTTTTTATAAAAATTAAGACCTTTTATTAATTTTTAAACCAAACTAGTAAACTATTTTCATGAAATTGAGCTAAATAAATCTGATACAAGACAAGAACTCCCGCTCTTTATGGATCGTTCTTTTTTTAAATTCCGTTCTGAAATACATTGCGCTGTTTCAGACACGGATAAAAACGTTTGGTTTCGCGTCAATTGACAGATACAGAACATGCAGACTTGGCTGTTTGGGAATTCCTTCGCGTATTTATCAGTTTAAAAAAAAGTACCTGTACGATAATGAAATTTCATACAACATTCCCTGCGCTTATACATGCCGCGGAAGTAAATTCATACAAATTTCCGGGGCATGCAGTTGAGTTTTTTTTTTTTAATTTTTGACTGATCGTCAATGACGCACTTTGCGGTCTGATAGAAAGCAGACAATGACGACTTTCCCGGCCATTTTTGAGAAAAAAATATATCTATATGCTCAGCAACTAGATTTAGCGTATGCATCGCGCGGGTTAGAGGAGCTTTTGAGAGCAGTATTTATTGTAGGTGACCCGCGAGTACCTGCGCTCGATCCGACAAGGCGAGGTGAGCCTGCCGGACGGGCCGCTGCTGCTGAACCCCACGTCCCTGCTCCGCGCCTTCCACCGCGAGGTCATCGAGAAGAAGCCGGAGGAGTTCAAGATACAGTGCCTCGCCGACATCAAGGCGCTCTTCCCCGCGGGCTCCAACCCCTTCTACGCTGGCTACGGGAACAGGGTCAACGTGAGTAGCGGTCTCAAGTTGTTCACGTGGTTGAGAATGTTTCAAGTGCAACGGAGTGGACGGTTTTTGGAAAGGTGCTGTTTGCAATGCTGTATAGTGTATGCACTGTTGTGTGGACTGTTGCGAACTGTATTATTATTTATTTATTAATGAGAAAACATACTGAATCTTGATGAGGAATTGTATCTAAATATAGTTGTACTGGGAATATAAATCGTAATTTTTTGCATTATCAATAAATCGGTTCTTGCACTTCAAGCGACGCACCACAACATACAAAATAAGGCCATCTATATAATCGAAGCAGCTGTTGATATATTTAATTAAATACGTCATTAACTCATTATCTTTGGCACAACATACCATCTGCTCATGCAGTTGAAATACGTCAGACGAATTGGGATTGCGGTCTCTAGGACTAGACGTCACCTATTGTTTGTATAAGTTTACGTGTCTTAATTAGTGTGTTTTATTTTAGGACGTTTGCGCGTACCAAGCTGTCGGCATTCCGATCGTGAGAATATTCACGATCAACTACAAGGGAGAGCTCAAACACGAGCTGACGCAGACATTCCAATCTACGTAAGTACAAACCAGATATAGCTTTCAACGGGCACGTTCTCAATTGCACCCAGTCTGGGAACAATTGGGAATGTCCCGTCCTGCACCGCCTCACGCTACCGTCACTAACAAACCTTCCCTATCGTAATAAAAAGGATATATTTTTATTTCAGTTACAACGTGCAAAGTGACATGGTCGATGATTTCTTCCCGCCACAAAAATGTGATAAGTTGTAATAAGCTAGCTCGATTATTAGACGTTTGATTGAATGTTTAGTGTGGCGGGAAACACAGCGCATCGCCGGTAAGCCGTATGGCATGACACAGGGCTTGGTCGCGCACATTCATCCATCAGCCGATACTTCCAACGCCATTCCAGAGATAACTCCATCGCAGCTCTGACCAATAACAATCCGCTATCATGCCATTTGTCTCGTATCGTCCCTGTCGTCGGTTCGATCCAAATAATTACAACTCACGTGTGATCTTTGCGATTGCTTTCGATAATAAGACTTTTCAACTCAAAATTATTAATAAAATAACCAACACATGCTACTAATAAAACTGATAGCTTTGTGTATAAATTATGACCTGTAAAAACATACATGTGAGAACTAATTATTTCGACAAGCCATTGCTAGTTCTTGTATGTTACAACGAGAACTTCATAGATTCATTGAACAATGCACTGTCTTCTTCCAATCTATGTCTGACATTGGTGATGGAATTTTAATTGGATTCATGAAAACCACTAAATTTTATCTAATTTAAAACGCAAAATAACCAGATATGATGATGATAAAGTACCCAAAATACATGTACGATATTTTTGATCGTATATGCCTCAATATCTAGTTAATACATTTCAATTCTCATACGTCACTGTGCAGGACCATTGTGTTGTCAGAGTGAAATACCTAGTAATGATACGATAAAATTCTAGCTTGTGTGTGTGGGATAGTTCTAACTGTCTTGTGAAGTCCGTGTGTTCTCATTGACTCTAATTAGATAATATCTAGAGGTTGTCTTCACATATTGAATAGTGAACCATAAAACAGCTATTACGATGTCATATTATTTTAGTGATTGTGATTATATAAACACCCCTGAGATATGAGTATCGCGTACATAGCAATAGTTTCGTCATTTCTACGAGCGAGCGAGATAAATAATGATATGGAACCAATATACCTAAACATTAATATGACTTTTGACCCTATATCCGCATCCGTGTGGTACTTACGCGTCGAGAATTCATTATCATTTATTAAATATCCTTACCTACGTATGCAGCCATCCGACGGTGCGAAATATTATTGGAACGTTTCTTTTTGCCTTTGTCTTATTTTCTTTTTACTTCTCTTCACTTCGAAGTGCATCCTAGCCTCCTATAATCTACACGATTGGAAAGAGGCTGCACACAAACTTCTTATGTTCGTTGTTCTGAAATTTTCCCCATCCCTTTTTACCGTCTTCTATATTATGGTTATGCTGCAGAATTTTTCATTGCAATGCAAACTATTTATTATAGTCTGGTTTTGAATCTACCAAGTCGATTAGCTCTAGATCAATTAATATGTCCAAACAATCTACATATTTTTTTGCTTTACAGATTCTGAAAAAAATGTCCGAAAAACGTGTAGATTTTATACAGATATTGAATACTTTTTGAAGTAGTATTTTATAGAGGCTTACTGGTTTTATAATTGTGATAAAGAGTCTTTTGCAAATGGCCTATCGAAACCGAAACGCCTCGTTGGAATTGCATAGCCTTTTACAAGCCACAGTGCTCAGGATACAAGGTTCATGTTGGCACAGTGAATTGCTTATTCACTGCGAATAAATAGTGAATTTAGTAATGACAAAAGTATCTAAGATATAAAGCCTGAGTAGAGCACGAGTTGAGCGGTGTTCGTTTTAAAAAAATGTAATCGATGCAAGCGTTCTGATAGCACGGTGCCCCGTCAAACGCCTCGCTTCTACTGTCTACTCAGGTCGCACACTTTAAGTCAAAATATAGCACAGTCTTATTAAAGTGCTGGTAAATTCATTTCTGACGTGTAAAATTGCCCGTAAATGGCCTGAATGTTGAACACTTCGTGTGTTTCCAGGTACTCGCACATGACGGTGTTGGTGGACCAGGTGTTCCCGCCGTCGCTCTGCGAGCCGAGCGACGAGTTCTCGCAGACGGTGTTCTGGCGCGACCCGCTGCCCGCGCTCGCCGTGCCGCCGCCCGCGCCGCGCCCCGCCAACAACTAGACCGCACACTGCGCACCGACGCTCGTTGAAGACTACTTCTCACTTGCAGAGGAAGGAGGATGCTACCTTTCCGCCGCCACGACAGTTGCAAACGTAGCGACAATACGAACTATACGCACTCGACTTAAAGTATATTTTACGCTAAATATCACGGCGGTGAAAAGGTAAGATTATTAGAAGTCTGTTTAACACATTAACAGTCCCCAAAACAAAATCTCTCAATGTCCAGCAAGTTACTTCAATCACAAGTCCGTTCACCACATATGTATAGGTCACTAAGAAACGACCAGTACTATGCGATTACAAGTATGATTAGTAGAATATCTTTCTGAATGCTGCTGTCCACCTGTTTGAAGAGATTGAGATTGAGATTGAGATATTTATTCATAATAAAAGTATTACAGGTCATTTCTTAATCTATATTGAAGACGAAAGTGAATGGCTGATTTAAATAATTTTGTGGGGTGCGGACCTGTGGAGCTATCTGGCCGGGACCATGGCATGACTGTGAAGGTGTTAAAACGGCATGATGAATAATCGGCTGTAATCTGCAACGTTTACGTATAAAATGCCAAGGTTATATTTTGACAACTGCAATTGGCAAGAAGTCTTCATGAACGTTCGGTATTGTGAAAGAATTCGAGCTAGATGCGCTGTGCTATGCGGTTTACGAAGTTAATTCCACGTATGAAGCACCACATCACCAAGTACAGGAACTTTCAGAATTTCTCGGATTGCATTGGAATTCAAAAGAATTAGATAACAAAGAGTGGCTAATTTTGGGAACATTGTGGTAAAAGCAGTAGAAATGTAGTTCCCAACTTAACAATCTCATACTGCTCTCTATGTGTGTATCCCGAGGATTTCGAAAGTAATGCGCTAGTTCCTGTAGTAAGAATATTACTTAGTTGAATGTTGTGTAATTGTTGTACTCGAAGCATTCGTAGCTTATAGAGCTGAGGCTTCCTACTCCTAAACAAATATCAACGTTTTGTAAGGTAAATGCACCAATAGCCTTGTCGCCACACGCGATTACAGTAATATGTAAGTAACTTATAGTGTGTACCTTTAACTACCTTTATTATGATCGGTTTAATGGTGAGACTGTTAGCAATTACGTTTGCCTAATCAAAACGGACTTACCAGACTTCCTCCTGTTGTCCTCTAAGTATAATATATTTATGATTTTTACAATGTATAATTTTTGATTTGATCGATAATTTGAAAAGTGGCCAAGCTCACCCAGCCCAAGCAGCCTATGTTGGTACGTTTTGAGATTGTCCAACATAATGATGTTGGACAATCAAAAATTTTAAAATTTAAATTGATGAACGAGTCATGAACTCATGACATGAGTCACTGTATAAATTGTGAGTGACGTGAATGCCGGTGTGTCCTGACACTTTTAGTACAAAAGCCACAGAGATTAGAACTTTATTTCTCGGAAGCGAAAATTATGACATTACTTATTTATTATGTTGATTTCTTAATTTGGAAGTGTTTTAGATTAATTGCTGGTTTGGAGGTTGCATCTCCCAATATGCAAGTCATCGCGAATGTGTAGTCATTCTTTGTAGACTAACATAACTGACTTGATTTGACTGAGATATAACTTACCAGTTCCAATCAACATGTGCTAGTTTAACTGAACTCAACCCCGCGATTTAATTTAGTTCAATAAGGGTGATTTCAAATCCAAAATTAGCTAATTATATGACTACTGCGTTTCATAAATGCTGTGATACGAAGTGATCTCGGGTTTGCATCTTCATGTTTTGCTAAAAAAATGTGTAGCCTAATTCTGCTAGGATATTGTAATCCCCGTAACTTTGCAATATTCAGAACGCCCTGTATGACGTCGCTTAGTAACAGCTTCGATCACTGATACATCCACCGCATTATAATAGTACTAATAACCAACTAAGGAATAGTCTCTCGTTGTCTGAATAACATCTTGAATCTTGATGGTTTGTTGTCATATTCAGTAGATGTGAGTCCTTATAAAAACGTAATTTTATGTGAAAATATTACAAAGACTGGTGTAGTTCCATGCTTGATAAATGTATCATGAATTTGTATATTTTAAGTGTAGGAGTTTTGGTTTGCCGATCGTGTATGCTGTGATGTCGTCGACTGATGAAGCTATGCTTTATTTTTGTACTGTGATTACTTATTTGTATGTATGATTAAGTTTTCTTCTTTATCTGTAACGAACATTGAAACACCCATTAAAAGAGCGAGGGGCTAAGCCTCTATGACATTGAATGCTGATAATTTCTTACTAAAGTAAGTACATGGAAATTGTTTATAAATGTTTTGTCTGATTAGAATTTGGTAGATTTCTTTTAAACGATTAGATAATTTATTGTTGTTTCTGTGATGATGATTATTTTAATAAACTATTATTTTAGTATTTATTTTGTTTAATTTACAACCTGTTTAATGCCTTGAATAATCACAATATAAACTGATGAAACCAGTGTGCAGTGTGTATTATAAAACAGATGCTATTACCTGCAGATGAAAATATGGTATGTTCGAGGTGGCAATGGCCTATCTATCCTAATGTTGAATTGATCTATTTAACCTAGCTAGCTGCATTGATTTCTTAAAACTGGCAAATCACCATTTGGTAACCACTCTACTAATTAAGCGATATTGAAATTCGAATATTAACAACTAAGCATATAATTAAATATAAAACCAGTTGGTTCTTACACTTAAACAATTTATGGGTCAATTACAAATTTGTTCTTAAACATTATAACTGCATCCTGCACAGCAATTGTCCAATAAATTGATGTTAAAACAATTTATGTTTCATCCTCTTCCATTTCTTCATCTTCAGGCACATTTTCTTCTGTATCTTCCTTTTCTTCATCTTCTTCATCTTCTTCATTATCACTCAGTCCTTCTACATCTTTATGGAAGCCTTTCCCCTTTGACCAATGACACTTAATGGTAACTTTGAAGGTTGCTAATTGTATAGCCAGGAGCTTTAGTATACTGGCCTGCTCTGGTGTTAGGACTGCACCCTTCTTACAAACCTGAAATGAAATTAGAAATTTCAATCATAAGTTGGTAATCTCATAATAACTTTTCATTTTAGTTCACGAATTTATATCTTCAATTATTAAACAAACCATTAGGGACTAAAATTGAGTATCACTATCATTACATATCATAACGACCCCTGCTGTTTCTATCTGTTTGTTTACAATAAACTCAAAACAACTGAACATATTTTCACACAGTTTTTATTCGCAGATTGAGTTGTTTTTGACGAAGATTTTGTTGTATACTTCTAATTTAAAGCCAGGGTAGGCCACATGTATACTATTATATGTATCTTTTAACAGATATAAACTTTAAAGTTTGTTTACTAACCTGGTATTCCTTGATAAGCGTGACAACGCCTCTCTCAAGCGATGTAGGAAGACCCAGTTTTCTTAAATGTGGCTCTATGGTGTGTGAGAAGTCCTCAAGAGGTCCTTGGGGCAGGATGACGTCTCGGGTGGCTATAAATCCTGAACGAGCATATTCTGACTCACTGAAGTCTTCAAACCACTGTAGGACGTCCACAACATCTCTGTTTGTCATTAACAACCCACACTGCCCTTTTATTTTCTTGGAAAGCTGTTAATTCAAAATAATAGCACTTTTATAAGCAGGAAGTAGGTATCACAAACATCAACTATTGATACAATACAATATACTAGAGATGCAACGGATATCAGGTCGCTATCCGGCCACTTTTTTACTATTAGGCCGAATACCGGATATATATATATATATACTATACTCATCGCGCGCGAAAATTTTGCCGCACTGACGTAAATGAGCGTATCTTTGAATCATACGATGCCTAAATTCGTGACAAGTTTCAACCCGCACTGCGCACAGCACGAGCGCATTCCTTTTTACTCTACTCTTGATAAAACCGACGGCCGAATATCCGGCTGCCGATGGCTACGCCGGATATTCAGTATCCGGCCAAACCACTATCCGCTACATCTCTACAATATACTTTATTGAACACCACACAATCAAAGAACAGTACAGAAATGATGTAAAACAGAAACAAACACAAAAAGTAATAAACATACTTAAATACTGATGTGTAAGTTTATGTGTGTTATATATAAACATAAAACTTAACTTACATATAAATAGATAACAGCCAAGTAAATTAAAATATGTACTCCATTATCCAAGAAAATAGCGTTGATTATTTCAACAACTAATTTCACTCAGACTAATTTTAAATATAATTCTTACCAAATTTAATTGCTCCTCAATTTCATCACTTTTAGTCTTTCCAAGTGCAATTGCCATTACTTTGTTTTTGCCAAAAAAGAACCTAGAATCTTTCCATTCATGGCGTAAATCTTTTAGCTTTGCATTTCTCATATTATCCACAGTAAACAAAAATATGTGCTCATACTTAGTCAAGCAATTTCTGATTTCTTCTATAGTTTTTTGTTTGAGCTGAAGACCCTTTTTGTTCGTTTTTGTGAGGGATACTGAAACAATCGAATAATATTCATTTTAAATTTCAATATATATATAACTCTTCCATTTGATTGATGACAATGCACATCCTCCCTGGTCGCAGGAGCTGGAAATTTGGTATGTAGCTTGTTTGGTGAATGTAAGGGAGCACTAAGAGTGGATTTCCCGAAATTAATATAGATGCAGCCCATTTTAATGTTACGATACGAGTGAGAGATCTTTTACCGCGGAAAGTACAAATAGGTGAATTTATTTTCTCAAAATAAGGGAACTTAAGTACTTGTATTATGTACCTTTTTTATCTCTCTTGGACTTCGGCATTGCTTATATATATGATAAACAGTTTCGTGTAATGTTGTACTCTTCGTTTAATTTTATTGTTTTACAAAAAATAAAACCACGTTTCTGAAATCCACTCACACGAGAAAAACGCACGTGGTAAACAAATGTGACACTGACAGTGACAGAGCGTGAATGTATTTTCGCAATAATGTTTACAAAAAAAAATTGATTATTTAAAATCATCGTCGACGTCATCGAATATATATTATAAACAAATTGTGCCCCGCGACTTCGTCTGCGTGGAATATAAAATTGCCGATAACTTTTCTTTCCGACATCCGATTTTAATCAAACATAGCTTATATGTTGCTCCAAATGATGCTCTATCTACCCTTGAAAACTGCATTCAAATCGGTTCAGTAGTTTCGGAGTTAACTACAGACAGACATAAAATATTTCTATAAATCGCTGTTTTGTGGTCTACCATAGATCTTTAGACCCCCCTTCCTTTATTTGAACTTTTCTTTCTATGTACAGACACGCCGGGTTCTGCTTTTATTTTATGCCGCATACACACCGGGCCAACGAAGGCCAACGAACGTTGGCTCCGTGTTCGTTGGCCTTCGTTGGTACGTCCACATAGATTTGACGTGATCGCCAACGATCGTTGGCACCTAATTCCTGCTTTCGTCCCCAATGTCCAAATCAATGTGATCATGACCCACGAAATTGCTAGTTTTATGTATCTAATGAGTTAGCCAGGACAAGAACAATTTCACGAAATGGAGATGGACAACCACATATTTCAAAAATAGAAATGTGTATAGTAGAACATGTAGTTTAATGGTTGCAGACTTACACGTAGAAAATGTTAGAAAAAGGGAATAGAATGCCGACACAGTGTATAAGTATAATAATATATTTAGCAACTTTTTGTTATTTTGTTTCCATTAGACTTTCTATCAAGACCCATGCTCCTCTAACCTTTCACTCATTCACTTACGAACAACCTTCAATGTACTCCCGTCTCACTTCTGCAAAACTCATGCTTACCTCTAATTACCGTCTTTGTCAAAGCATCAGCAACCATTTGCTGTGTCTCCAAATACTTTAGCACGATTGCTCCATTATAGATAATGGAGCAATCGAAGTCGGTTTCTCTAATGAAGTGATAGAATATGGTTTATTTGGCAATTTTAGATGAATGTCTTCTATATATTCTGAATGGTTGTTTTATTGGATCGAAAATATCAAAGAAAGATACAAATTATCGTAATTCGGACCGTTCGTTCGTTGGTCGTTCGGCGACCGTCCACACCGTATTCGATCGAATGGTCGAATTTCTTTGATGTTGCCGCCTCGCTTTGGATTGACGGCACACGCCAACGAACGTTCGTTGGCCCGTCCACACTGGGCCAACGAACCCTTCGTTGGCGTGGTGTGTACGCGGTATTAATACATATGATTTTTCGATGCACCAAATATATTCCGCATTCTTCGAGTTTGGACGTTTTTATTTATGGCTTGAACGTGTCTTCACACGTTCAAGCCATAGCGTTCAAACGTATCTTTTTTTGCACAGAGTATGATTTTCCGTTTATTAATTGAATTTGCTTTGTTTTGGCGCAAACATATCCTTCAATGTTCACAAAAAAAGTAAGGTATTTATCTGTAATATATCTTGACAGCTTAACTTTGATGATGATGCTTTATTTTGTAAGTAAATTTGCTGACAAATTCAGTAAATACCCGAAAATAGCCACATTAGTTTTAAATGTCCCGCGCAAGCTAACTATTTCCTCCAAAATCATTTCAAAATGGCCGACCTGAAGTGAGAACCCTGTTCCGTTTTTTGTTTCCCCTCTGGCCCCGCTGCCGTCAGTGTAGTGTATCGTTCGCCGCAAGAGAAAAACTCAAATTGTCCAGCAATTTGCTGTTTTTATTACTTTTTTCCCTTCCAACAAGTAAGTGCATTAGATTTATATTGAGTGATATTCTTGATATGTGTTAAATTACTTCGGGAAGTGCCCATGTTGAGAATTTACATCTCCATAAATGTGACTGTGACGCATAGTAGGAGTGCCCCTTGCAGCCATTTTGCCTGAACCGGCGACACGATTGCGCGGCGCGGTTAGCTATCATTCCAAATTTTATAGTTAAAAATATGTGCTTCTATTAGTTTTACTTTACATTGTACCTACAGTTTTTGTGTTCGTCGCTG
Source organism: Aethes cnicana (assembly GCA_963971205.1). NCBI lineage: Eukaryota > Metazoa > Arthropoda > Insecta > Lepidoptera > Tortricidae > Aethes > Aethes cnicana. The sequence goes on along the minus strand of OZ020274.1, from coordinate 10,359,211 downwards.
GTATTATAAGTGAACAGAAACTGCCCGTAAGTTAGCTAATTTGACCAGAGTACGTACATGCTTGCTTCTAAAGTCTAATTATATTTTGGGAGTCTCAAGTAAACTGGTTCGAAGGTGTCTGTTGGATAACGAGCATTTTAACTAACAATAGACAGAATTCCATCTTTTTTGTGTTTTTTTTTGGTCAATCTGCAGAGTATTGAACTTTCCCGCAGACGTAATCCTAACCAGCGCTCACACTAGTGCGTCGCAATTTCACCGTGCGTAGTCGTGCCGTTATCAATGTCGATGCGATAACGAATTAAAAGTCACCGGAGTTGCTAAGTGTGCTGATTAGAGGAGTTGAATCGGCCAATTAATTTGGTTTAGCCAGGGTGAGGCAGTTTTTTGTTCCGAATGATTCATTGCACCTGAATTTCCGTTGTGTAACTAGAGGTTGTTAGGCAGCGCTCGGTACCTGCGGGCGCGTTGGTGTGTCACGGCCCTTGCCTGCCTGCGCTCTCCGAGATAGACACGTGCGTGACATTGAGGCGGGGACACACGACGCATATCATAATGCTGCTGTGCACCAGTTGTCCACCCTATAATGTAATCGTGATTGTGTCCTCTGTTCTAAACACTAATCAACCTGCAGGCCTGAGAGGTACTCTAAGGGAGACAGGACTGGATTCTGATCAACTTAACCCTTTGTGAAGTCCTTTAGCTCATTGTTGTCAACTAAAATTTATAAAACATTTTTTGTACTTTACCAGATGCAGATGAAATTCTATAATTTCCTGTTTCTTCATAGGTGCTTCAGTTAAAAGTATTGCTGTATTCCACCATTTAATCATTAGACTAGTGAATTAGTTGACACATTAGTTACACTGACCACATAATGACTCATAAGGCCACAGTATCAACATTTAATTGGGATTGATTTAATTTTGATACAATTGAAGATCTAGGTATTGTTAGAAAATTAACTTTGTGATATATCTATAGTTAAAGGTTTCTTCAAGTGCAGATAGCTTTTTGAAAGATGACGATTTAGAATTGAAATAAATTGAAATAAACCTGTGCACATAAACTTGACACTTGAAAAAAAGTAGTAGGAATTAACTGTTTTAACTTGGACTATTTTTTGCCCACATTAGTGAATATTTTTCTAAGTCTTTATCTGTAACTGTGACAAGGGTGTATGTCAAATTTCAAGATAATGGTTCAGAAGCTAAGTGTGAAAGTGTAACAAACGCACTTAAATATTATTATCATCATAATTTCTGTATGTTAGTCTGGCTAAGGCTCCGAGAACTGTTGGACCGATTTGGCTGACTGTATTTTCGTTTTATTTCCTGTGATTCTGGGACGGTTTAAAAGGGAAAAAATTGGGGAATATCTAAAGGAACAGAAAAAAAAGGAAAACACTGGGAATCCATGGTGTACAAGTCACAGTCTCCGGGGCAAGTAGTATGAAATAAAAATGATATGTGATTCAATTTGCCATTAGCTCAAGCACAATATTTTTTTAAGCTAAAATTAGAGTTTTTTATATTACTTACTTAGTTGCATTTGAAACCATGTTGTAGGTAGGTAGGTAGTGGGTACTCATGATTTTGTACCGTATCATGCTTTCATAAATCATTAGAATTGGCATTAGATCCATAGCTTAGCAACAGACAGGGCATTGGGTGAAGGGATGGGATGGGGTAGTACACGGGCCAGAGACGAGGCTATGTGGTGGTGTATGTAGGTATGGGGCAGGCGCCGGGACGACGGGCGCGGTGCAGGCGGGGGGCGCGCGGGGCGAGGGGCGTGTGCAACCGTCGCGCTAGTCGTATTTCGTCTGGAGTGTTTATCCCGCGTCGGCGGATCAATACCGGTGGCGCAGTTGCGGCGGCCGAGCGGGGTCGCGGCGGCGCGAGCCGACCCGCCTCGAGTCTGTGAGATGCTGTCGGACCGAGCGGACGCCGCGTCCATGTCGCGTTTGGCGTGAGGGATCGCTCTTTGAGCTGCTGAGTTTTCACACTGCGCCAGTGCGCTCGCGGCCTCTACTCAAGGTGCTGTCGCTGTCCATGATGAACAATACCCTAACTGCGATTCGCTACGGCGAATGTGACGCCTAACGATTAGTCTTTCTGAACGATCAATGTCACCCTCTGCATTAATATGGCGCTTTCTTTTAATTAAAATGGACCCGTACTTGATTGCAGGGGCATCAGTGAAATAATCCTCTTTGATCGTCCACGATGTCCGTCGACAAGGAGGAACTGGTGCAGCGCGCCAAGCTCGCGGAGCAGGCGGAGCGCTACGACGACATGGCGGCCGCGATGAAGGAGGTGACGGAGACCGGCGTCGAGCTCAGCAACGAGGAGCGGAACCTCCTGTCCGTCGCCTACAAGAACGTGGTCGGCGCCCGCCGGTCCTCGTGGCGGGTCATCTCCTCCATTGAACAGAAAACCGAAGGATCCGAAAGAAAACAACAGATGGCTAAAGAATATAGGGTTAAAGTAGAAAAGGAGCTCAGAGAAATCTGCTACGATGTATTGGTAAGGAGTCTTAGATCATTCGAGTCGCCCACGCTGTCGACGCTTCATCAGCTTAAGATTTCGATTCCGCGAATCTTATTTAACATATCTGCCAATTAGAGACTTGCGGTGCGGAATTTGTTCCGAAATCGAGTAGGATTAGGTCGAGTCGTCGCCTACGCGGGTGACGTCACGAGCGCGTCGCCAATTCGAGGGGTGATGCAAGCGACAAGTTGTCGTGGTCACTTCCTCGGCCGCCGCATGCCGCCTGGGCGTTAGCGCGCGGGGCGCGGGCGGGTGACGTACTGCGCCGCGTCACTGCGCGCGCTCCTGTCCCGTTTTCGTTCGTTGCCCCGTCTCAATACTACGCGCATTACTATTATTTTTCGCGTAGAACACATGTAATTAAAATTAATTGGTCCTAATAGACATATTCACCACACTTCTCTATTTTCTTCAAAATGCTTCTTGAAGCAAATCAATACAGGAAAAAGAAGGGAATCGAAATTTTAAAGATGGTGATGTGTTTTGGGATTAATCTGCTGAATCTAGGATTTATTTTCTGTATTTTGTTTTCAGGGTTTACTTGACAAGCACCTTATTCCTAAAGCTAGTAATCCAGAAAGTAAAGTATTTTACCTTAAAATGAAGGGAGATTACTACAGGTACCTCGCAGAAGTGGCCACAGGAGAAACCAGAAATAGTGAGTGTTTGTTAAGGAATCCTTTCTTAGCTTAATTTTGATACGAGAAAGATAACTGCTGTTTAAATATTGACTTGAACTTGGAAAATTTTCTCCTAATCTTGTCTTAATAATTTATCTTGAAAGGTTTCCCTTACATAATTAAGTTCTCTTGTAAATTTGCATTTATATTACAGCTGTTGTAGAGGACTCACAGAAAGCATACCAAGATGCTTTCGAGATCAGCAAGGCGAAAATGCAGCCTACACACCCAATAAGGCTGGGTCTGGCGCTAAATTTCTCCGTCTTCTATTATGAGATATTAAATTCACCAGACAAAGCGTGTCAGCTCGCCAAACAGGTCATTATTTGTGTCAGTTATGCATAGGCGCTGTGCTGGCTGGCACGAGGTAGAGTCCCGGCGTAACCCGTCTCGCTTGTCCCCAGCCGTCGTGGAGGACTCGCAGAAGGCCTACCAGGAGGCGTTCGACATTGCGAAAGCCAAAATGCAACCGACACACCCCATCCGGCTCGGGCTCGCGCTCAACTTTTCCGTCTTTTATTACGAGATTATCAACTCCCCTGCGCGGGCGTGCCACTTAGCCAAACAGGTTTTTCACTGAAAACATTGATTTGGAGTGTGAACAATTGTCGGTTACATAATTATATAACTCTACTAACTAAGCAAAAGAAGCATATAAGCCAGTGAAACTGCATGGTTTTCTTTTTTCAAAAATCAGTTGTAGAAAAGTGGACGAAAACTAATGACTTTGTAGCATGGTCGTATTAAGCGCGATTAACATCTTAATCCTCGATCCAGCCAGTATCAGTGTTCTGTATTTACTTACGACGATAGCAAAGACCCGTTGCGGGTCGCAGTGTAGTCGGAGGCGGGTGGTTAACGCGCTCTCGTGTTGCAGGCGTTCGACGACGCGATCGCCGAGCTGGACACCCTGAACGAGGACTCGTACAAGGACTCGACGCTGATCATGCAGTTGCTGCGGGACAACCTGACGCTGTGGACGTCGGACACGCAGGGCGACGGCGACGAGCCGGCCGAGGGCGGCGACAACTAACCGCCACGCCCCATCCACCATCACATGTTCTCATCGGTGTTTTATAAGAAAACGAGTAACATTCGAGAACGCCGCGCGGGGGCCCCACCCGCTCCCGCAGCGAGCCGTCGCTTGTATAAAAATGTTAAATGTCGTTCGCAGCGGACCTTCACGTTCCGTCTAAATGTTATGTGTCATCTTTGACGGTTTTGTATTTCTGTATTTACACTGGATTACAGATATCGAGCTGACCTGATGAATATAAATATTTATAACTTAAGTTATTAAAATTACGGTTTCTTAAGTTAAAAGTGTTTTCCTTTCATATATTTAAAACTTATCAGCTTGGTCGGCCCCCAATGAAACATTCCTTTCGCCGCTTGTCTGCAGTGAAATGGAGTTTATGATGGTGAATGTTATTATAAAAAGAATATTAGTAACTAAAATCTGTTAAAGTGCGCCCAGTGACCCAATAAATATAGATTAATCTCAACCCACAAACTGTAATGGCTGTATTGATTTAGGGCACAAAAAACTTGTTAGTGTCTTATGTGGTTTTGTGATGTCCTCTAAAGATTTAATGATTACCAAAGGAAAACTAATTGTTGTTGACATTAACCAATTTGTTGTGCCCATCACTGATTAATGATTAGCATTCTGGTTTTTCAGGCATTTATTAGAAAAATAGTCTTGTGATGGACATATAATTGTAACATTTCTGCTGCATTTTATCAGCCATTAATCTATTATATTTTTCATGTTTTCACCAATAAACTTTTGTATTAAATACACTTTTTAGTTTTAGAATCGATATTGAAATAAACCGCCACCTAATAACCCCTCAAAAATGTTTATAATGTTTCAATCTCTGTTTGCAGTGGGCGCCTCGTTAGTCGTGATCTGATTTCACTTTTTATCCTTTCCCTATCAATTTCGTTTTTCTAAGTATAAATTACAGTTTAACAGCCCTAGTTGTAAACTGCAATATCTTAATAATAAGAGCAGTAACAGCCGTAAGATGTTTATTCAAGCACCTTTGGAAAATGTGGGGCCGAGTCTGCATGTCGAACAGGTGTAATCGATTGCCTCTGATTTGTTCACGCCATTGGTTTTAAAGCGCATGCGTTTTGTTGACTGGAGGTCTCAGCTGAGAATTAGGTACCACAGTTCCGAAACGCGTTAAATTTCTCTACTTGTTCAAAATTCTAAAATTTGAAATAGATTTTTTTTCCAGACGGCTAGCGGGGCTGAGGTAAAGGCGCTAGTTATGGACAAGGCTCCAGTGATGGACCCTCGCTCGAACTTCTGACATGAGCAAATACGTTTAATCACGGCCTGTCCGTGCCGACTGTGCTGACTAACCTCCTAATTTGGGATCATTACCTTACGGGGATAAAAAAAGGAATCCAAACTCCCTAAATTTCATCTCAATCGGTTCAGCATCTTGTGTGAAAAGGTAACTGATGATGGTAGTTTTAATTTTACGGCTGTCGGCTCGCACACATCCACATCACAGGCGTGGAACTGGTGCTGTTGGTTGAAGCGGTTTTGAATTTTTCGTTAGGCGGGCCATGGGCCTATAGTCCGCGTCTTTAGGCCCGCAGTGCGAACAAATTATGAAAAAAATATATATGTGGCATGGTATGGTATCGCAGGTGCGGACCACTATAAATAAGGCCAAGGAGTTTTTAAGTTCTACCTGTTCCCAGGAAGAAATTCAGACCTCGCCATATCGCGACTACACAGCGGAATAAAATTCAGCTGGCAACAATAAACTAAAAAAGTTACCAAAAAACCAAGCTAATAAGTAGTCTCGTTTTCGTTTATTTGTAAAATTGTACACCTACAAGAAGTTGATAATTAACAACCCGTACAGACTGCCTTTCTCATACACATCATGCTTCATGCATTGCAATTTGGTGTTGCTATATGAAATGCAGAACCAGCGCCCTTAGTCACTGTTCTGCTAAATTCCTGGTCAAGCTTTATTTGTGTGTGTTACTGTGGCCTCGTAGCTCCTCGCAACGGGTGAACCGATTTTGATTAGTTTTGTCGTTCTGTATTGGTTGATAGCCGAGTTCATCAAGCTATGCTTAAGAGGATTTACTCCGAAAGTTGGCAACGTCGCAAATAGCTGTCAAATATTTCGTTATTTTCATTAATTTCTGAGTATTACTGAATGAAAATTATTGCTCTATGGTTGAATAAAACATTAAGTATGGATTGCAACAATTATCATTGGAACATGATTTTTTTAGGACTATGGAACTATTATCTTTTGAAAACTTTCCATCGTATTTTCGATGCATTTTAATGGTATCTTATCATTTGAATGCCTAAACAACAAATATAAAACGAGACGCATCATTCGACCATAGAATGATAACTTCTTTTTAATTCAGTAATATTGAGAAAATAATAAAAACAGCGAAACATTTGACAGCTATATTGCCAACTTTCGGGATAAACCCTCTTAAAGAAAATCCATTCAGCGGTTTGACCATTATCGGCTATTTTGTGATGATGATATGTCGACATTGTTGATGATATTTCGGGGAGATGTAATGAGGGCCACCCCTTATAACGAGACAAAGTCAAGATTTGGGCATGTTTTTTTAATTTTGAACGATAAGTGCCTACGGGCTCACGTAATTAAGTTAATTTTTTATTGTTTCGAAATTAAAACTACTCGCTCCAGATGTACCTGCCTACCTCCATGACCGCAATATCGTTTTGACCATAACAGCACTGCTGTTATGGGGAATTGACCATAGACTATTCTCTTGACTTATTTTGTAGGTTCGGTGTCCTTGAACGTAAATAAGAAATAACCATAGAGGATATTGGGATAATATTCCAATATAATCTGCGCTAAATAGGGAAATATGTATGTATTATTTTAGGTAATAATTTAGTGGCAAGTCGTGGTAGCCTATTGGTTGGACCTTCCGCCTCTCATGCTGGGTCGGGGGTTCGGATCCGGCTCGCACCTTTGAAATGATTTATGTGCGAAATTCAATTTGAATTTACAACTGAGCTTTTCGGTGAAGGAAAAACATGGTGAGGAAGCCTGCACGCCTCTAGGAAGTAATTCAAGGATGTGTGTGAAGTCCCCAATTCGCACTGGGCCCGCGTGGGAACAACAGCCCAAACCCTCTCGTGATGAGAGGAGGCCTGTGCCCAGCAGTGGGCCGTAAATAGGCTGTTGTGGCGGTGGTGGTGGGATAATTTAGTGACATGGAAGTTCCCATTTATAAATGCGAAGGAGGGCCCTGTTCTAATTGGGGTCGAGAAAAGGATAGATTATTTTGCTTTTTCGCGCTTAAATAATTTACCGAATACATTATTAGGTACCTATAACGTGTATGCTGCGTGACTATACTTATACCTCTACACCAACAACATGGAAATGGAAAATAACTAGGTACCTACCTATCCAACTAGGTAATACTTAGGTCTTTAAAGTAATCTATATAAAGAATACATTTACACAAGCAAATTGATGTACCTAATGATTTGCTAAAAATCGCTCGTTGAACTCTAATTTCTTTCATTATAGGATTTGTGTTGTGGAGACTGATTTCAAAATTATCTTAAGACGAGGTCTCGTTTACTTGAATATGTCTAGAAACAATTAAAACACGCGTCGTATTCAAAATCTTTATTGGCTAATTTTAAAGGTTATCTATCTATTGAAAGGATGTCTCATACAAAAACATATTCGTATTTGTTTAAAATTACACGCAATATTTTTGTATGTAAGTGCCTATGCTTCCGCTATAATTCTAGAATTAAATTTCACGCTAACATATATTTCATGTATTTTTAAATACCTTCGCTATAGCACAAACGTTTACCGCACACAAATAACCTTATCCCTTTCACACACGCAAATTAGTTAAAAATTAGTTAGAAAGTGTCGGATGATTGTGATTGGTGTCCACGATAAACGTAGGGGCCCTTGTGTGCACTGTGGTTCAGAGATCGAGTAGCGTTGTGGATGTAGGTGTAGGTAGTGTAGGGACAGGAATGCAGCCAAGGTGAGCCGCACCAAACGCGGGGTCCTTGTTTGCACTTCCTTAACAACCATCACTACGCCACAAACAGCGTATCTTTGGTCATTTACTTATGGTATTATTATATTTTGCTTTTTGCCTTGCTTTTACATAAATACATATCAGTCTTACGTTTGGACCAATCCTATATTAATCTTTAGAAAGTAATTTAGGTAACATAGCTATAATATCAATATCCTTGAAGGCTTGGTATAAGTAGGTACAAAGGGGAAAAAACAGTCTTGAATTACAGAAGTGTCACACATTTTCTATGTTACTTGTTTTACATCTGAATGTAAACTTTTTTCTTAAACTTGGTAGTAAGGCAATGCATAGAATAGGTTGTATTAATGTAGCTGCTAAGTAAGCTCCACTGCACACTAGGCTCAAAATTGCAATTAAGCTAGTCGGCTGGGATCGCCGGACCGCCTCGACCAGAGAATCCGAATCGTATTCGTTCATCGCCGCCGAGTACACCGTATAAGCATTCACGATCGAACGGGGAGTACACAACACAAAACAAACAACTATTAACCCCAAAGATAGTTTTAACGTAGACACTAATTCGTCACTAATTTCACATAACCTTTTCCGTCTCTTGAGTTTTATAACAATTAATGAAAATGCGGTGGTCATTATGAACATTGGTAGAAACAAACTGAACAATGTAATCAAGGAATTTATGTAGAACTTGTGGTTAGAATCAACTAAAGTACAAACGTATGTGTCTCCGTCGAGATGAACTGTTGAAGCTAGGGTGAATTCAGGCACACTTAAAGATCCAGCCAACACCCACACGAACACGGTAGGCCTAGTGACCGATATTTTGGTGGCAGTCAGTCGACGGTAGTCCACGTTCATGTTTCGAGGCGGCGTGGACGAGTCGCTGGTCGCTACTAAACTGTGTTGCGATGAGCGAATTTCTTCATCATCGTCATGGTCGTTTCTCTTTGCTGCTCGGTATGCCGCCTTCTCCTCCAGGTTGACAGTCGCAATAGCGTGTAGCGCTATTGTAGCAACCAAATACAAGGACGCCGTAGATGCAAACACCTTGAGTCCCTGATACATTACACAGCTGCTGTGGCCTAAAGTCCAGATTCTCTCGTTGTACGACCACATTTCTGGTCCAATCGTCGTCACGAGAAGGAGCAGATTGGCGACTGCTAATTGCATTATAATCGCGTAGAGACCTTAACAAAAAGAAAAAAACTTTGTATTCTGCTGGTTCATTTACCTTAATAAAAGATTACTTCAAAGTTTATGAGTTACCGTTTATAGAGCGGGTGAGGAGCGCGGCGAGGGCGGCGCAGTTGGCGAGGCCGGCG
>OZ020274.1:10306073-10349387 GCA_963971205.1 Aethes cnicana | reverse complement strand
CATTTCTAACTTATATTTTTTTTACTTCAGATAGTACATTCATTTCAAAGTAAATACTTAATTGAAATATTTAATTGAAGTGAAATGACGCAGGTCTAGCGGTTTTTATTCATGAGTGAGATATCCGATTTCGTTCCGTAGGTAGGTACCACGGTATATGTATACACCTGCTTATTTACATAGCATAGCCACAAGGTTGTCAACGTAAAAGGTATTTATTAAGTTTACTCTTTTAAATAATAAACTCTTTGTTGATGTGCGAATACTTAGAGGTACGCTAAATCTTTGTTACGTTTACTGTTGTAAAATTAGTATTCGGGTGTTGTTGTCACTCTTTGCTTTTTGTACAAAGGACCGGCAAGCGCATTTTCCAAGTTTTAATGTTCATTTTATCGGCGGTAGAAAAATCATCTTACCATAGGTAATTAATTTTCAAAAAATACCTAGGTATTCTAGTCGGAAAGTCAAAGTTGGTGTTTTGCATCGTGTGATGACCCGGCAGTGCAATATAGTCGGTTTATGTTTTTATACTTCATAGATTTAATGCCAAATGATTAGCTTTAACTCACCCTAAGAACATACCTCGTCACCATTAAACAATTATTTTCTGAAGTAGATGTTCCTACAATTCATCTGACTCATCTTGATAAGGAATAACTGAAACCGGCTTACACTGATTCAACATACCTGAAGAATCGTCGATACCTACTATCAGAGATCGTGATACCTTATACACTTGAATGATTAGTCAATTACAAGCACAGCAAAAGTAGTGCCAAACATTTAACTAGTAGAGATTGCGTGCGGCGAGCGTTGGCCTAGATATCGGCTCGTAAGCCGGTCTTTTAAGCGAAACTTCTTCCATCGACCAATTTTGTACGGAGTCTTCGCACTGAGGAAAAGAGGCCTCGATTTTAAGAACAAGATTCTGCATACTATAACAGTCTATTTACGGCCCACTGTTGGGCACAGGCCTCCTCTCATCACGAGAGGGTTGGACTATAGTCTCCACGCGGACCCAGTGCGGATTGGGGACGAATCTGCACATAAGTATATGTAACTGCAGCTTATTTGAAATCGGCAGATAGACTATGTTGGAACTTAAAATTTGAAAGCTTAGTGCAGTCACTGTTTCTCGGATGGGTAACAATATAAGTTATATTATACCATTAACATTGTTTTAGAGGAATGTAAGTAAACAGTTGAACTAGGTATAGGTCACGGGAGAAAGTTCAGATAAGGAATACTTATACACAAACAATTTTGTAAATTTGCAATTTTTCAAGCAAATAAAAGCATTTAAAAGTTTGTTCCCGTAAATAAACAGAAATAAATAGGTACCAATTTTTAAAGAAACTGTCTCTTGATAAAATACCGCATTTTCACTATCTCACTTTAACTTGATATACACAAACAAACGCATCACGATAATAGGAAAAACTTGTAGCTAAGTTTGTCTAACAATAAATATGCGGCAGAAACCGCGTTCAATTTAGCAAACTATCTTTACAATTGTGCATTCAAATACCAGTTTTATGTTCCTATGAGTTTTTACAACTTCTCATATGCTGAAGCATTGTCTGCCCGTAAAATAAATGATATCTTAAAAGAATCAACCTAGGTACTATTTTCTAGGTAACACTAGGTATGGCGCTAGATGTAACACCATAGAAAATACAAAGGGCACTTCTGTTTACATAATTACATGTACGTAATCTCTAGATTTTCCACATGGGCGCGCTCTATCGTTATCTGTTGAGATGTATCATGTTCCTTGTGTATCAAAGTCACTAATTTCTGAAAACAAAGTGTCATATGACTTAACGATGTGCATAAATGTCGAACACTCGACTGCGTGTCTAATGTGACAATAATTTTACAGTAGGTAAAATAAATGACAACCATATTGAAATGTATGACAATCGTTTGTAAAGAAAATGTCAAAGTCAAATCAGATCGGTGTAGCTAATTATGCTCTATTCTTCACAATATGTGAGTTCTATTCATGATACCTACCTAATTAAATACTGACCTACCTCATGATTCCGACAGTAAAAGGCCTAGTAGACATACAGTCTATACTACTTAATAAACGAGGCTATAGATTACGATGAAATGTGGAATAATAGGGGTTTACGGGGGTGAAAAATCGATGTAGGTCCCATAGGTATCTGGATTTTTTTTAGCTATTTTCACCCAAGCTAAAGCCACTGTTTACTATCTCGCTAAATAGATAGAAAGTGTATTTTTATTTAGGGATAAGACTCCCTCCCTATTCTTATTATTCCGTTGCAAATAAAACTTGTTATTGCTCAACATTTAAATACTTACCTTGAAAGAGGAAAGGGATAATTCAGTCGTAAATTACCTATCCCTTTCGAATGTGTAGACGTATACAGAAACATACTCAACAAATGTATGCACGGAGTTGTTTCCGCTAGGAATTTCATTATCGCTTGCTGGGCACTTAAGAGCTTCGATAATAGAGTAGCAGCCGTAAAGGCAGGCCCTGACGATGGTCTCATCGGACGTCAATGAGGAATTATCGCAATGCCGATAGCCGCCCGTTTATTGCAGACGCAGACGCCATCATCACAGCAGTACCGCGTCATTGTTATTTCGGTTAATCGTGTTTATCCTTTCCTGTCAAGATAAAATACCTCTTATAGTAAATACAGCTCATAAATGAAATGACTCCTTAAATTGATACAACTAAACCTGAGTTAAGAGGCTAATCCGAGGTTAGCGGCTTGGTACAAGTGAGCCTTAAACTAGTAAATATGTAAATTGATAAACAAGACTACCCCGTCAAAGATTGAAAAGATATTTTAAAAAATACCGGTTTAGGTAAGAGTAGGATTCTAAGTACCCTTATGTATACAATACATACAAGTCTGTACAGACACTTAGATAATATGAGTCATGTTGAAAATAATAAACTGACATAAATCGGTCATTCTCCAGACGTACATTTTTGCTTGTCTTCACTCTTTAACCATATAAAATCATAGATTTTATCATGGTTTATATTTTTTTATCGTAGAAGGTATTTGTATTGAGCTGTACATGAATTTTCAAAGAGATAGTTAAAAGGCTTCGGGTGGAAAAAAAATCTAAAAGTCCCATTCTCCTAATAAACACGTCGCGTCCCACTACCAAAACTACTTACGTTCCAATTTTTCCTGATGATATACATAAAGAAAACCCGATGAAAACAAGTTTATTTCACAAAAGAATATATATTTTCACTGTACAAAAAAAATCTAGTCAATACAGTCATAAACCACAAAAAATTCAATTATAATTACTTTGTCTCGAAACGTATCCTAAATCACGCGTCGCGATCGTTTTTGACCACACCAGTGGTCGGAATGTAGGCACGGATCTCGCTACCGCATTTTGGTCAAGCAGTCAGTCGCGCCCAAAGCCCCGTGCGGGATGGTAGTGTCAGTTGTGTCCAGGCCGCAGATTACGCACGTAAGTATCTAATTCACGCGTTTTGGTTTAAGAAATTTCTAATTAACAAGCTTACATTTTAAAAATCAACCAGCAACTTTATTGCTATGAGAGTTACAGAATACATTAAAGGTCGCAATATTTAATTGATACTAGATTCTGTGATTTATTACATGTACCTTTAAAAAGTTATTTTGTGTTTTTCAAGAATCCCTAATTCACGCGTCTAAGTAACGCGTCGAAAATCAACGCGTTAATTAGAATTTGTGGAAAAATATCGTCATATGTATAGTTATATTATAGTTTTAATTCAGAATAATAATTACTTACCGTAAGAATTGACCTACATGCATAGTTACATTATCATCACCATCATCACCATATTCTAATTAAAACGTCGTTTTTATAATTCACACGTCATGGAAAAGTGTAATATTCTAAATAACACGTCGTTTTTCTAATTCACGCGCCACAGAAATTTTAAATTATTTTTAACTAATTAACCGTCAATATATTTAATGTGCCCAATAAGGATTTAAGTTTTAATGATCAAAAAGATACTATATTTGAGATAAAACTCATTGAAAAGTAAGAGGAAAAAAAGCGACGCGTTAATTAGAATTATAACATCGTTCTGGAGAATGACCGAAATAAATACATGAACCGTAATATATTCATCAGCTTCATTCGTCAATTGTAGACGATTTACGTAGCGACTTAAAGATGTACTGTAAATTACTTAAGTAAGTAATTATAATAATTACTAACACTAATAATTTTATGTATTTTTGCATAAAATCGTACTTCTTCATGTTACTGGTAGGAAATCGAGCACCTCAGATCACCTGTGGTAAGCGGTCATGGACATAAGATACCATAAATTTTGAATGCGTTTCCAACCCTGACTGGGGCCTAAGAAGCCTTAGATGGAATGTTTATTATGCCAGTAATTGTAATTTCACGGGCTGCCGTACCCCGCTATAACTCGTAAGTACTTATACTAACAGATACATTTCCCTAACAGTAAATGTAAAGCACGTCTAATGATAAGACCGCACATAATCATCATATCAAGCACCACTTAAAATCCTACTCAAATTCATACTTAGTCCATTGTTGACTAATTATGTACAGCCATGTAAAAAGGCTCTACATACGGACTGGTAAAGCATTATTCTAAGCATTGTCGTCCGTTGACTGACGGCAAGACAAAGTAGATGAATGTTACAGCTTTATGGCTGTGAAACGTGTGTGCTATGCTTATAATAAAAGTTGATAAGTAGTCTATTCATCGACAACAGCCTCGTATAGGTACGTAGATATTTATTGTTTTAACGGGGATTACTAATGCCTACTATACTAATTCGAAATTTATGCATCTAAACTATAACGAAATTGTCAACTCCTCCTACCCTCACCGTTTCCTGAAACAGAATCCATGCGAGATATTTATACGAGACTAGCGTAGGTATGCCCGCGACTTCGTTGTTACAGCGTTCTTTCGGAAACGAAGATACGTTTTTCCAGGATAGAAATAGCTTATGTCCGTCCTTGGGACTCCAACTATCTGCATAACTCGTCTGAATCGGTCGAGCGGTTTAAACGTGAAAACCTGAAATCCACTGCTGTGTTTAAGGTGAGTAGTGAGGCAAAAATGCAAATTCGAGGTGTTTTTGTAACCATTTTTCTATAATTGTAACAAGTTGTCATCTGCAAAGTTTACGAATATGGAACACAAATATAGTCAATTAGTGTTTCTGGTATTTTATATCGTCTTATATGTAATGATTTGTACTATGGATGTCATTTAAGAAATCCTTAATCCTCCTATATGTAACCATTTATTTCCGCTTAGGAAAAAATCTACGTTGACAAATTTTTTGCAAGTACTTTTCAGAATTTTATCTAGGGCTTGACCTTCTTCTTCTAACTTATATGATAAATAGCTTTTAGACGAAAAACCTATGTCTTCCTTAGTGTATAATCACAAGTATCACAACACACATTTGCTGCGCTTGTTATGGTAGGCGTTTTGTTGAATTATGCGGCGTTTTTTATATTTTTAAATATTTTTATTTATTGATTAAAAAATATCTAAACTATCATGATTACTAAAGAAAGAAGGATAAAAGTTCGTTTCATAAATTTGACTTTTATATTGGATTTGAAGTAGTGTTATTTTTCTATAAATTCATTGCATTAAACATAAAGTTGTGGTTGAGAACAAGGCGACGTTGCGAGTTTCGGCACTCGTGTTGTTTACCTCGCGGTCGCGCGCGCTGTTGCCAGCTAGGTAGGTATCCCGAACTCGATCAGAGGACGCACAGCATGGTCGGCCTGCCGGCCGGCACTCGGAAATGAGTGAATAGCGAGTGAGTAACTAGCGAGAGAGTAAGTCGAGTGGAGTGATTTGTCTCGAGGATTTGCATTTTATTGTTGTTATAGATACTTATTTGTTAAGTTTGTTTTGTTACTCCGTAATAGTGTTCTTGTTATAATATTGTTATTGTTACCTAGTGTTAAAATAGGTAATAAAAAGGGGAGAAGATCACACTGCTCTATAAAGTTGATACGAAAGCGACAAGGGCGAACCGCTTATTACCTCAAGAAAGTCGCTGAAAAGTAGGGTCGCTTCGCCTGTTTGCGTCCACTTAGTGGAGTTGGCAAGTTTGAAGGTGAAAATAAAAATGTTCTAATTGAAATTTTGATTATAAAAGGGATGTAATGTATTGATGATATAGTCCTTTTCAATATAACTTATAGTTTTGGTCGAAACATCTGGTAGTTTTCAAAAAAACGACACAAATAGGCAAATTAGGCGATTTACCCAGTTTGCGTCCACTTAATCCAGATTGCGTCCACCTATGGACCAATTCGCGTCCACCAACTTAGAAAAGGAATCTGAATTGATGTTTTTATAGTAACTAGCTTTTTCTCAAACATGCTCGGTAATGTTCATGTTACTTTCAAAAAAAGAAGACGCCAGGCTGTCCATTGCCGGCCTTGGCCAGCAAAAACATTATTGTCGTGTGTGTTTTTTTTTAATTCGCTTGCTATTTGAGACACCTCTGTAGAGCAACTGACAAATCAATGGAGGTAATGAGTAGGTACAACTTCCATGGCCAAATCATCCACGATCATGGAAGTAGTAAATACTGATGTGGGGTAAGTGCGCCTAAATTTATTTCGCCCCTATGCCTTGTAAACAGCCAACTACTAGTTGAGTAATATTTATAGGTTTCGATATATTTATGTTAGGCGCACTTACCCCGAAACTGACAAATCCATGGAGGTAATAAGTACAACTTCCATGGCCAAATCATCCACGATCATGGAAGTAGTAAATACTGATGTGGGGTGAGTGCGCCTAAATTTAATTCGGCCCTATGCCTTGTAAACAGCCAACTACTAGTTGAGTAATATTTATAGGTTTCGATATATTTATGTTAGGCGCACTTACCCCATCCTGGCGCACTTGCCCCGACTGACCTTACGTATTTCCTCGCTGTTTGAGAAAAGCATTATATATACGTCGGCCGCAATTGCGATTGCCGGACTCGTACTAATAGAATCGTCCGGCAATGCGCTACTTGGCGGCCTCTGCAATATTGTACTATTCCTCGCAACTTCGTATGCGCAGAAATATTAAAATGAAAGATCCCGTTTTTTCCCGTTCCCGTGGGAAATTCGGGAAATCCTCTCTTAGCGCTCCCATACGTTCCCTAAGGAACCTGCATGCCAAATTTCAGCCCGATCCGTCCAGTGGTTTGGGCTGTGCGTTGCTAAATCACTATGTCAGTCAGTCAGTCAGTCACCTTTGAGTTTTATATATTTAGACTAGCTTTTCCCCACAACTTCGTATGCGCAGAAATATTAAAATGAAAAACCCCGTTTTTTCCCGTTTCCGTGGGAATTTCGGGAAATCCTTTCTTAGCGGATGCCTACGTCATAACATCTACCTGCATGCCAAATTTCAGCCAGATCCGTCCAGTGGTTTGGGCTGTGCGTTGATAGATCACTATGTCAGTCGGTCACCTTTGAGTTTTATATATTTAGACTAGCTTTTCCCCGCAACTTCGTATGCGCAGAAATATTAAAATGACAAACCCCGTTTTTTCCCGTTCCCGTGGGAATTTCGGGAAATCCTTTCTTAGCGGATGCCTACGTCATAACATCTACCTGCATGCCATATTTCAGCCAGATCCGTCCAGTGGTTTGGGCTGTGCGTTGATAGATCACTATGTCAGTCAGTCAGTCACCTTTGAGTTTTATATATTTAGACTAGCTTTTCCCCACAACTTCGTATGCGCAGAAATATTAAAATGAAAAACCCCGTTTTTTCCCGTTTCCGTGGGAATTTCGGGAAATCCTTTCTTAGCGGATGCCTACGTCATAACATCTACCTGCATGCCAAATTTCAGCCAGATCCGTCCAGTGGTTTGGGCTGTGCGTTGATAGATCACTATGTCAGTCAGTCAGTCACTTATATAATTAATAAAACCATGAACATTTTTTTTTCCAGACAGGCCAGTTTTCCTGCTGTTCGAACTTTATTATGAATGTAGTCATTTATCGGGGTTTTACCCTACATACGCATAATGCCTAATTGCATTGCATATTCTTAAACTACGACTTTGATACGAAAAAACATTAAAAATATCTAAATATCTCTAGTACCATGTTCAGCATGTAAATTATTTAAAAAAGTATTCAATTCATAAAAAAAATATACAAAAAGTTATTATAAGCGGTGATTTGAACCCGCGCCCCTCTTGCGCTCTCATCTACGTCATGATGAATTTGGACCGCTGGGCCACGGTAGACTTAAGACAGCGGGCGAAATTAACCATTGCCATCGTTGTAATTTACGTTAGCGTATTTGGCGCGGTTATTATTGAGAGGATCGGGCTCAAAACGCTCAAGGTCATCGACGGCTACAGGCGCCTTAAGGCTACCACCTTTGAAATGCCGGCCGTTGTTAAACTAAATCTGTAACTAAGTAAATCATACTCGTACTCATTATTAATCGGTCAATATACGATTATATACTCTTAAAACTCTCAAGTGACTGATAAACTTGCACACAACCGAAACAACTGGTCATCGAACGCTGAAATTCGGAAAACGCGAAAACTGGGCCCTACCGTGAGTTTTCGTGGTGGTAGGACTTAGTAATCGGTCAGTTCGGGTTGGTACCACCGTCTTAGCCGTTAACGTGCCGCCAAATAGCACTGTCGTGTTCCTGTTAGGAGTTAAGGCAACTGGTGAAATTACTGGCACAGGGGCATCCTAAGTTAGATCTTATGATTTCGGTGTCCATGGACCGCTGTAACCGCAAGTGGCCTGTCTACTCGTTCCCTACTAATCACATTAAAAAAATAACGCGGGAAACAGATAATCCATATCAATTATTTATTTATTTATCCATATTATTATTAATATTATAAATGCGAAAGTAACTCTGTATGTCTGCCTGTTACCTCATCACGCTTCAACCACTGGACCGATTTGCATGAAATTTGGTATGTAGATAGTTGAAGTCCCGGGAAAGGATATAGGCTACTTTTTATCCCGAAAAAACGCGTACTTCCTGCGGGAACACGATAAACGAATTCCACGCTGGCAAAGTCGCGGGCAGTAGCTATAAGTTGCTTTATAAAATTAGTATACTTTAGAAAAACATGAATTTACAATCACCTGAAAATACATAGGTTCGGAATTATATAATCGCTGCGGATCTACAGTCTGAACTAATAGACGTCAGCAAGTTGTCAAGTATGACTATTTGCTTGCCTAGAGAGCGAATACCTTTATTAGCAATCATTTTATCTAATCATAAGTTAGCTAAGCCCATCCATAAAGTTTTCAAAACCCTATTGCCAAAGTGCCTCCAGGCTTACCATAGTTCTAACGAGTAAAACAATAAAAATAATTTTTATATTCTTATTTCTTAAATTTGCAAGCGTACGTTGTCTATCGGGGAGCGTGTTGAAACGTTTCTAAATAATTGGATTAAGTACGGGAAATTGGCAAATTCGAGCAAAGGCATGGTAAGCACTTGTTACCGTTCAACAGTCCACAGCAGTGTGCACTTCTTTTTACGAAAGAATACAATAGAACCCGTCTTTAACAGTATCTAACTTACGTACAGTCAGTTGTACAGTGTCGTAGAAGTACTTATTTACAAAAAATGTCTGTAAGTAAATCTTTTTTTTTTTTATGGATCCGTTATGTAACAACATGGACAGATAAAGTACAATGTACAAAGCGTCTTTTAACTTGTTCCGAGTTCCGCATAAAAATACACAAAATACGTCAAGAAAGGCAAACCCATATTACCGGAGTTTGCATATTAAGTAGGTAATGATTGTTAAATGTAGTCGATGTCAATAAGGCTACCTTAACTATGGATAAAGTTGCGTGCGGATAATAAAGGGCTATTAGTGGAGATACTACTGAATGACATCTCTAATGCAACGGACCGCCCGCTTACACCACTGATTATCCGATTGTTTCTACTGAGTGAGAACTATACAGGTGACCTTACCCGATGGACGGTGGCCTGTAAAACGCGCCATTATCTCCTGAACACGTCCGCTACACACCGACATAGTTCATGCAACAATAGCGAGAAAATATACAGTTATAAGTGGCACAGCTTCAAATAGGAAGTTAATTAACATTCTAAATATTTCCGGTATTATGGCAATGTGTAGGTTTAGCGCTTTGTACAGAATTCGGATCGATTATGTAAATAGGTAGTGACTTTATTGGGCAAGAAAGTGTATAATATATGCCTCTGCATGGGTCGAGCTTTTCGGTCGGCGCCGGCGCATGCGATGTTGGCCATATGCAGAAACGAAGTTATAATATTTTTACCCATACAATTTCAGAAGTACCTACCTGCTTAATTCTTAACTGTAACTACATATAACTACAGACCGTTCAAGGCCTCCATTATTATGAAAGTTTGAATTTCAGTGTTTATTTTCTCGGCAACATACAGTTGATGGGATTGTAGGTACAGCACGACACAACTTAGAAGGCGCGCGGTGAAGTACTTAAACAGTTGACGCAGAGTCTATTTTTGCTTAATCCACGCGCCTTCTAAGTTGTGTAAACCTGTACCTACTCTATTCGAGAGCACACAGAAATATAGACAGACGATGGAGTTATTTGAGTTATCTCGTTAAGGCTTACCGCCGTGTTCATACTACTTATGCCATATTTTTATATTCGTTCGATTTATTGCAGGAACATTGAGTAAGTTAGTTACTTAGTAGCCGTGGTTCGACCTCCGCCTCGCATGTTAGAAGGTCGGGGGCTCGAATCCAGCTCGTACCTCTGAGTTTAACACGTTCCCTGTCCGAAGGCCCCCAATGTGGGGACATGAAGCTTTTTTTCACAAGTCCATGCTCCCACTATGGAGTCACTGCTTCATACTAAGATACGTATACATACGTCAGTTGGACTTGTGAGATTGTGCTGTCATTTTATATGGGGACAGGGAATGTGTTAAATATGTGCGAAATTCAATTTGAATTTACCACTGAGCTTTTGAGTGAAGAAAAACATCGTGAGAAAACCTGCATGCATCTGCGAAGTAATTCAAGGATGTGTGTAAAGTCCCTAATCCGCACTGAGCCCGCGTGGGGACGGCCCAAACCCTCTCGTGATGAAAGGAGGCCCGTGCCCAGCAGCCCCAGCAGTACTAGCAGTAGGTCGTAATCGTAAATAGGCTGTGGTGGTGGTGGATTGAGTAAGTTGTACATAGGTACTAAAGACGCTGAAACAGTGCGAGGTTTTTTAATGATGTTAGATTAACAAACATGCAAACTGTCCACCTGATGGTTAGTGATTACCGCCGCCTATAGACATTTGTAATACCAGAGGCATATTGGGTGAGCGTTGCTGGTAGCGAAGAGGTCTTGTTAAACTGAGTTTGATTGGAAAAAATATAAACATAAATTCATTCGCTAATTTATTTAGCCAAATCACAGTTGCCAAAGTGGTTTAAATTACGCAGGAGTCCTACTCGAGGGCGCTATCGAGCACACTCGTTAAACTGGATAAATAATTCTGGGCGAGATAAGCAAGGCCGAGGTCGCGCGGTGCAAACTTGTCACTGCGCGCAATTTGCACCGTGTTGCGACTAACCCCATAATCGCTATTCTATGACGTTACGAAAAGTTACAGTGACGTTATATTAGAAATGGATACATTAAAATGAAATCGCTTTCTGGTCGGAGGAAAATATTTTTGAGAATACCAATCACAACCATCCTAAAAGGTACATTTCTTTCAATGTTCCATGATCGATGATATAATGGTCCATCATCGTAGGTGATATTTATCTACGCCGGAGGTAGCTGGCATGTTGTCTCTGACTCGGAAGCCGAGTGGCAGCGGTTGACGGCCGTTGTCGCCAAACTGTGACCGTTTGGAGGCGAGTGGCGGGCGGCGTGACTCTGACATGGTGGCGTGCGCCCGCGCCGCTTTATCTTATCAGCCGCGGCGTGGGTGGAGAGATGAGACAGCTCTGAGAAACATTTTTATAACGATTACTTAAGATTTATTACTTCCTAGTTAGGAAGGATGCTACGCACCATATTTAAGGACGCAAAATATTGACAACAACTAGTTCTTTTTACCACTTTCAAGAAAAACCGGACTTAGAAAATAATAATGTACTTAGAGCGTAAAAATAAAATAAAATTTAACAAAAAGAGAATCTTTCGAATCTGCCAGTTAATAAAAAATAAAAATAATCGTAAAAAAGGCATTTCAGTTTAGTGTTATTGGTCTGGACTGTTCGCCAGATGGTAGGATCCAGTCGGAGTTGATGAGTAAAGAGCATCGCAATAAACGCAGCGTAGTGTTGTGTGAACGACTGGATGGTGTAGGGCTTCCAATCCCGGGATCCCGGGATCCCGCCTATTTTTAAGGGTTTTTTCAATCCCGGGATTTCTATTTCAATCCCGGGATTGAGTTTCCTATCAAAATAATCGGTCTTCATCTATGATTTAAAGATAATTTACTGAGGTATTCATTCATCATATCAGCCGCAAGACCGATCTTGTGCCATAGAAATCCGCGGGACCCTTCGGTCGGACCTTCACCTGGTCGTCACAACTCACAACATCTTATTGGAGGCTTTGGACATCTTCTCTCTCGGTTTGCGGTTGTCATTTGAGAACGTTCTTAGACTTCACTCTACTACTGAAGTTTCGCAATTCTTTCGATTCTTCGGACCATGTCGGTGATCCTAATTCTATTGAGGATAACATCATTTTTGATTATATCAAATACAAATTAGCCCCCTACATTGAATGAACTTGAGTTTTTTTTTATGAGACAGCATTGGCGCCCACGTCTTATCCTTCAGTTAAATATCACTGGCGACACACAGTAGCCAAAGACTTAAGACTGAGAAAATTTGGACGAAAAGATCACTGCAATGCTTCCCGAATTCCGATCGATGCTCAGCCGAGTCTAAAACTTATGTATCTCATTGAACTAACTAAACATATCTAACTGGACTTTTTCTTCCTGGTATACACAATCGTCCCCTTTCGAGCACAGAACCCGACTGTTACGGGAGTTGGTAGGTACCTACAACATGGACATTTGACATTAGAGACAATTTTCCTCTGGTCCATGTTCATTTTCAGACCAAGTCGGTAGGAGAACCTTCTGAGATTAATAAATATAGCATTGAGCTCTTCAAGGTTCCAGGGGTTCAGGATTTACTACCTATAATATTATCGGTAAGCCGAATATGAAGACTAACTACCAAGTCCTCATGTAGATTATTGATGCCTCGTCCTTTTCATTTCATAACCATGATAGCATCCTCGACTGCAGCTGTAAACAGCTTTGTGGAATTCTCCACATCAGAGGAATAGGATTTGTGCTCTCCTGTGTCGAACGGGCAGGGGTTTTTTCGTACAGAAACTTCAACACTTCGAAATAGTGAGTAGTACAGTCAAAGAGCCAGAGGCTGGCGCGGGAAGATTGCAGCACAGCCCTTGGGCTGTTGTGAATTACAGGATCAATCGAGTCAAATAATTTCTCGTTATAGGCGTAATTGACGAATGCCATGTAATCTGGGAGGTTTTATTTGCTTCGGTCTTCTGTATGACCGGCCGGCCGGTAAGTCTAACTAAGTACTGTAGCTCTTTCTGAAATCGCCTTTTTTGGTAGTCTAGAAGTAGTCAAACCTGCGCGAAAGACGGTGGGTGATACGATAACTCTCAAAAACAGCTTGTAAACATGAGACAGCGGTAGGACGGATCTATAATCCTTCAAGGTTTTATGTAAGCCATCTTGTAAAACTCCTGCCTGAACTGTTTAAAACAATTTGCGATTTGACTTGTATCAAGATGTTTTGTTTATGACTAAAATTTGGTATTTTTTTGCGTAATGAAACTCCCATCACTTACAAGCAGTACCCAATCCCGGGATCCCGAGATTGACTGCGGCAATCCCGATATTAATCCCGGGATTACGATAGTCCCGGGATTTGGAAGCCCTAATGGTGCCCAATTCCCGTTTATTCTTTCGATGTTTGTTTTGGTAGGAGTCATAAATAAATACATGGATTAATACCATATCACACTATCATAGGTACTTCAGACCAAACAATGGGATGTTGTTTGTGCATAGCTCATCATCTGACGGAGTTACTAATGGGCGAACTATTTGCATAAATACATTTTTAGGGTTCCGTAGCCAAATGGAACAAAACCCGGAACCCTTATGGATTTGTCATGTCTGTCTGTCTGTCCATCCGTATGTCACAGCCACTTTTTTCCGAAACTATAAGAACTATACTGTTGAAACTTGGTAAGTAGATGTATTCTGTGAACCGCATTAAGATTTTCACACAAAAATAGATTAAAAAAACAATAAATTTTGGGGGTTCCCTATACTTAGAACTGAAACTCAAGGTCTTCAAAAATTATATCAATATCATTTTCTTTCTAATATCATTTTTTTTCTAAACTGAATAGTTTGCGCGAGACACTTCCAAAGTGGTAAAATGTGCCCCCCCCCCCCTGTAACTATATACATATAGTTTTTATAAGAGAATGATAAAACTAAAAAAATATATATGATGTACATTACCATGCAAACTTCCACCGAAAATTGGTAACGAGATTATAGTAAGTAGTTTTTTTTTAATACGTCATAAATTGTAAACCGCAATTTACCTTACACTATTATTAAAACATCGATCAAAGTTACAACGAACTACAAGAACTTTTATATTATGTTACTTGCTGCTACGAAAGCCTTCATGAGCGAGTCCGAGTCGCACTTGGCCGCTTTTTAGGGTTCCGAAGTCCACAAGGAACCCTTATAGTTTCGCCATGTCCGTCCGTCCGTCCGTCCGTCCGTCCGTCTGTCCGCACTATTGCTCGGAGATGCTTAGGTCTAGAGAGCTGTAATTTGGCATGAATATGCATATTAGTTACGCTGACAAAGTGGTACAATAAAATTTTGAAATATATTTTTTTATAGGGTACCTCCCCTACTCGTAAAGTGGGGATGTAATTTTTTTTTCTTGCGTACCCCATGGTGCGGCATATCGTTGAATAGGTCTTAAAAAAATATTGTGGGTTTGTTAAAACCATTTTTTGATTAAGTGATGCGTTTGTGAAATATTAAGCTTTAAAGTGCTATTTTTTGTTAGAGTCACGTGTCCCCCCCCCCCCTGTCAGATAAATGGTGGTATTTGGATGGCTGAAAAAAATCACGGTTGTGGCATATATAACGTAGTTGAAAGGAAAACTATCAGAGCTAAGTAGGCTGTACAAACTTACGAGTAATAGTCGACCAACTTATAATGATGATTTTTCTCGAGCGGCAGGGGCGTCGGGCGGGCACGTCATACCACAGGCTATCTAGATGCTAATAAGTCTTAGAAAGGTACTGTGGGCATCCTCAACTTCGGAACCCTATAATTTGCGCGTGGCCCGACACGCACTTGGCCGGTTTTTTTTTGAATATTAACCGAATCAATTTCGTACTTGCTTAGAACAAGTTAACGTTATAAGTACGTTAGGTATTCAACTTGGTTCACTTAATTTACGTCGTTTGAAAACAAACCATTTAAAGTAATTGCATCTCTTAATAATTTAAACAGACTTCACGAAACGTTTACGTAGCTAAGCATGCAATTTAAATCTTTGATGAAAAGTCTCGTAAGTCGCATTTAATATTGGTTAATGAAACCTTTTCAATTGCAAAATACTTTCTCCAACCAAGTATTATTTAATGACTCATCCAATAAGTACCTACAACCGATGCGTTTTCCGTGAAATAAGTGCCTACCCATGAAACACTCTCTAGAGAACCTGTAAAATAAAACATGCAATTCAAATTTGGGGGAGACTCGTTGACGTCGCATGAGTCACAGCGCTGTTGGATCCCACGCACTCGGAACTCCAATTATAATAATGTCAAAACATTACTTATATTGAACTACATTAAATAACGCCTTATTACTGTTGTTAAAAGAGCAAAAAAGAGGACAATGGGCCAAATCAAATGTGCCATTTATTGTATAGTTAGTGACTAAGTATGATGGTTCAAAATAGACTTCAAGTAGGTACATAACTACAATGATTCGCGAAATTTCAACGTTCGGAGTTTTGAAACAGGGATCTCCCTGTTCCGTATAGGATCGCTCACACGTCGCGTGAACTTTAAGCAGTTAGATTTAAAATTCAACTTGACGCGTGAGCGATCCTATAGGAAACAGAGAAATCCCTATATACGACTTGAAATATAGCCCCAGCTTCTCAAGGATTAACTCGGTGCAGAAACGAAAAATACCTATTCATTATTTTGATTTCACACTTATAGCTTTTGATAGTCAGTGGACCAAATTAATAATAATGTCATAGGTAAATATTTCGTAAGTGGGTGAGAACTGAAACTGATTGTTTTTATATGGCACTTCAATGAACGGTGGGCGTTAATGAAAATAAATACGGCAATTTATCAATTGGGGCCAATTTGGCACCGGATGTTCGCGAAGGAAAGTTTCAAAGATATGGGTCCAGTTTTCGCCACGCCAGCAATGGTTGGTTGTTAAAACACGTTGAATGTTTGCAATTCAGTCAATTGAAGAGAGTTCAGCGTCCTGACAACAACAATATACAGTAAGCATCACCATCTCCGCTCCGGCACCGATATACTTAACTACACGTGGGCACTCGAAATCAATCATTGCGAATTGATGCAGCTTTATTTTACGAATATCAACACTGGACGTGGACGTGTGTTTGTGAGCGTTCTACTTACTGCAGATACCCTTGTTTATTTAGTACGGAGATGCTTGTTTATTTAGATGAGTTAGGTTGCCGATAGCCCATCGGCATAATTGTACTACCTTTAAGTTACAGGCAGACAATTATGTATGTAAGCTGGTTTAGACAGCTCGGTTAAAGGCAAAATGCCGTTACAATTAAAAACAATATCAATTAAAAGTGAAATTTTAATGTGGTACTCAATAAACTCTGTGATCAAATGCGCTAATGGGTTTGCATTTAAATCGCACCTCGAATAAAATTAAATTACTTAGCCTTAACCTTTATAGAGCATATTTTAAGTAACTGCAATTCGAAATACTAAAGTGCCACCAGCTTGGGAACCTATTAAAGAAAACGGATAGGTACTTTCTATTTCCTAATACATATTTTGTAAATGACACTGGGGCTATATTCGCGGTCTTAAAATAGGGATCTCCCTGTTCCCTATAGGATCGCTCACGCTTCGTGTGAACTTTAAGCAGCTAGTTCAACTCGACGCGTGCGCGATCCTTCGAATATAGCCGCTGTTCATGACAATCCATCCGACAGAAAACACGTGTGTCATAATGATCTCGATCCCTAAGTTTCTCACGCTCCCGCCTGCTCGCGCCTCGTCATGTCATGTAGTAAGTGGTGTATCCTGCCCCAGGGCCGGCGACCTGGACTGAGAAGTTCCCGGAGGCGCGCGGCGCGCGGCAGAGCCCCGTGGACATCGACACCGGCCTCGCCAGCAGCGGCGGCAGCGCGCCCCCGCTGGCCTGGCGCTACTCCGTCGACCACACGCGCTCCGTCGTCAACCCCGGCTACTGCTGGCGGGTCGACGAAAACGGATATGACTCAGGTAAACGATGCAAACACTTTCATCGTCTGTCACTTGACAGGACAACGATTATTTATCCACACTTTGCACATCTACTGTGTTTACATTTGCAAGGTTGGCAAGTAGAGACTTAAGTATTCTTAGAACTTCACGCCTCTACCGCAACTACTTAGAAGCACGCTCAATAAACCATTAAGTGTCTTCACACTTACAAATATTTGTTTATGTTTATTTAGTTGATATGATACATGAACGTATATTCCATCGTGTCAGATACATGAACCGAACAAAAATATACTCGACTACTCTTAAATACTTATTCAGATATTCGGTGTTACAAATCTCCGAGATTGAAATCGTTTGAAAGTTGTAATTATCATTTCAAAATAAGATACTTGGAATTGTAAATTAAATTTCAGGTGCATTAAACTCAATTTACATACACAACGCGCCTGTCCCCTTCGGAATGGCAGGTCTCGCGGTGACTCACGGTCGCTCCGACCAAATACGTTCGACGACGGTTTTGCACACAGCTTGCGGCTGGTTTAAATTGGCTACGTAACTTTACAGTTAAGTAAACACGTAAATGTGTTTTTCGTACCGTACGTACTTGCAAATCAAGCTCTTTGTCTTTACAATTAAAAATGATATAGGTTAGTTAAACTGTGAATACCTACATTGTTACGTATCCCGTTGCAGAGCTACGCGGCGGTCCCCTGGGCTCGGACGTGTACAAGCTGCAGCAGTGGCACTGCCACTGGGGCGCCGTGGACGGGCAGGGCTCCGAGCACACCGTGGACGGGCGCTCGTTCTCCGGCGAGCTGCACCTCGTGCACTGGAACACCAGCAAATACAACAGCTTCACCGAGGCCGCCGGCCAGTACGACGGGCTCGCCGTCCTGGGCGTGCTACTCATGGTAACTACACATATATATGTACTTTTTTATTTCATTGGTATAGACAAACGACCGCACATCCCACCTGTTGTCACTGCGGCCCATGGACACCGACATCCAATGATCCATTAAGAAACCATAAGATCTCGAATGCGTTCTATATCCTGTGCCAGCACTGCTATTTGGCGGCAGGTTAGCGGTGACGGGGAAAGACGTGGTACCGCCCCGAACGGACCTAGCACGAGGCTCTACCATAAAACTTTTTTTGTTTTTTTTTTTACTTGTTTATTTTACAGTGCAAAACATGAAAAGTCTCACGAAACTGGTTTAGAACCGTTCGACCATGACACTCGGCTCGCTGCGACACGCATGATCTTTTTTCGGCAGCGGTTTTATTTGCGAAGCAATTTTGTTAACAATGATCTCGTGTGGCTATCGAATTACTGCCATCAGAACAGATAAATTATAGGCAAATTACACACTCTAATGTGTTGGTTTAATACTTAGCAAAGGACAGAGCAATATTATTTTATCTACCTACACCCAGTACTAAGTCGTTGATTGGACGCATTACGCGAACCGAACGCAGCGTTGATTGAAATTTCCGCGATGAGATACCTACATATCGCGTTCATCGTAAAAATGTCAAGTACGGTACGGTACGACGTGTTGTTTTTGTGGCCGTACCAACTTAATGAATACCGTTTGGAAAGAGATGAGATGAGGACAAAAAATAGAGAATGGATGTCGGCTTCCGATTGTAACTTTCACCTTTTCGCTTTATGCGTGCGCAGAAATAAGATCCTTATCTAATAATATCTTGGTATATTTTGCCATCTATGGAGTGGCAATAGACAAACAAGAATGGAAGATGCCGGAGGAGGCCTTTGCCTGGTCAACTGGCCAAGAAATGTCAAATTCAAGACCACAAATAAACGTCAGAAATAAGGCTATTCAAATTCAGATATTTTGCCATCTGTGACTTATCGTATATATGCTGTATATGATCTTGTATAGGTATTCCATAGGCTTCCAACCAGTTGCAAGTTAAGCCGTTTGCATTGAAGATAGTAACATATAAACATAAATAGATTAGAAACGACACTGAAGCCTCGCCTAGTCGCAATCCTTTTATAGCTCGCACGTTAGAATCTAAACTCACTTAGAATGTAATGTGTAGGTATTTGTTATTTCTATAATTATCTGAAATGACCTACTTTTACATGAGAACTAATATTAATAGGACTGAATTCACATTTATGTAAATATAAATTTCAATATACAACCAACACACTCGGTACGAAGTGTAAATATCTATTTCGGGTAAACTACAAAAGGACGCCCCGATGCCTATATGGTCAACAGAGCCATCCTTTAGGTACTTTATTACGAATACTGAAGTGGAATAACAACCTCCCGCGTGTTTGGGTCGAAATCTGAATACAATAGCCTTACATCTGAATAAAATCTGCATCACAATACGTAAGTATGTGGTATGAATAAGTGCTCATAAATAAGTACCTATGAACAAATCAGCTCATACATAAATTTCACGCAAAAATACTGAATTAGGTAAATTGGATTCCTTTGTGGCAATTATACGATTGTAACTAATAAGCAAGTATTTATACCAGTGATGTACATAGGTATGTTGAAATGGTTCTAATACTGGATTTATCCAGTTTCTATTAACCGGTTCTCATTGCAGTCGATCCAAGGTAAAAATAGTAGATTGTTAACCAAGGGTTGAAAGTGACCCAATTCATCTGAGATATTTTTGACCCGAGTTAAACATTCTACTTTCCATTTCGACTGTGAGGAAAGTAAAATACTACACGCATATTTTATAAAACAGATATATTTTACCCATATCCAAAATCCAACATTTTCGAACTGGCCACTTGCCACGGCCGACTAGACTTGGGGGGCTACCACGAAATTCGAAAATTGAACTTTGTATTGGACAGTCCTGTGGTCTGTGGTCCTGCTCACTCTCGTTTTAAATACTATTAGCGTGTGCTGGACGGCACGAAAGAAAGCACAAAGTTCGAATTTTGCACTTCGTGATAGGGCCTGTTATCTAGTTGGTCACAACACGACGACGTGCATCTAGATGGCCATGCCTAAACGTGAAAAAAAGTGTCATGCTATCATGGCATTAGAATAGAGGAATGATTTTAAATATTGATTTTCTGTAATTTTGAAAAAAATGGACAATTAGTCCATTTTTTTCAA
Source organism: Aethes cnicana (assembly GCA_963971205.1). NCBI lineage: Eukaryota > Metazoa > Arthropoda > Insecta > Lepidoptera > Tortricidae > Aethes > Aethes cnicana. The sequence continues at coordinate 10,328,661 of OZ020274.1, read as the reverse complement.
AATATTTTAATATGAATCCATTGTAAAAATATTTTAATATGAATCCATAGACGTGGAAAGTATTTTTTTTCATCACCAGTTATCATGATCTCCGTTGCGTAACGATAAAAAAAAATACTTGCCACCCTAGAGATGAAAATGCAATTTTCCACCCAGATATCTTCCCATGAAAATGAAACTTTCCAAACAAGAGAGATGAAAAATATTATTGTAGTATCGTAGATGACTACCGCCAGGTTACTATATACACGAAACGCCTCGTTTTGCCCACGGACTGTTAAAAATTAACAGATCTCCATGGCGCACAGATTTTCAATGAGGCAGAAATACCCCACTGGATACCAAGATACTCCTTTTCGAATAGGAGTGAAAATAAATAGAAGTTATAGCACGACATGACACAACTTATAAGGGGAGCGGTTTAAGCAATAATAGACACTTCGTCAATGGCTTAAGTGCTTCGCCGCGCGCCTTCTAATTTGTGTCGTGCTATATCTAAGTGAATCTACTTAAATACGACATATAAGTACATAGTTTTACCTTCTTTTTCAGGTGGGCAATAAGAACCCCGAGCTGGAGAAGGTGGTGCGACTCCTGCCGTTCATCCGGCACAAGGGCGACAAGGTGACGATGTCGGACCCGCTGGACCCGGCCCGGCTGCTGCCGGCGCGCGCCGCCTACTGGACCTACCCCGGCTCGCTCACCACGCCGCCCTGCACCGAGTCCGTCACCTGGATACTCTTCAAGCAGCCCGTCGAGGTGTCCGCCGAGCAGGTGAGCTGTGCAAACATACCGTAATAATAGTTTATTTAACTGCTACATAATAAAGGTCCTTAAAACACGAGTGGGGTTTTATGAAACGAGCCGTGAGGTTCGAATACCTCAGTGTCTCACGTTTTTCAAAAGGCATAGACTAATTAGAGCCGACATTTGAATTTGGAACAAACATTCGTTCTGTCTTACTGAAGAATATACTCGGGCATTGCTGTTCGAAGTTTGACCGTTGTTAAACATCGAATTCGATTTCGTAATATGAATTTTATTGTATGACCACATACCGATAGGAAATTCGCTTTGAAGACAGAACTTGCTGTCATAACCACCGATTTTTAACGCATCATAAAGTATTTATGATATGGGTGTACCTAGATAAAATATTGCCTTTAAAAGATTCATATTCCACCGGGATTCGAATTTGTCATAGAACATCGAAAGTTTATGAATTAATTGTAAAGCAAACCCTCTGAGCAGGAAACCCTCGCAATGTAAAAAATATGTAAAAAATTTGGGACAGATCCAAGACACTTTTGAACCTCATATTCATCTGCTTCTGTCGTACGTACACGCCAACATCAAAGAAATGCTTGAATATTAAAGTTAAGACCAATAATTTACGACAGCAGCGGAAAAAGTTGGACTAATAACGACGTTTCGCCTCATTGGAGCGACAATGTTGGCATGTGAAAATCGGTCCAGAAAGTTGGCCAAGCAAAACTTGCATCGTGCAGTTTAGCTAACGCATCGTTCGAAACCAGTTTCGATGGCAAATTTACTAAACCATACAAGCCGCTCCCCGGTAGCAGTAGCGCCTACCGGTTCTTGACTACCTACCTAAGTACGTTGTGCACATATATATTTACTTGTTCGCTGATGTACTCGCGGCCTTCTTGCTTTCGAAAACCTTGTTAAGTTGTCCTACCTTTAAGGTGATAACTCACGGTTTCATGTAGCCTCTACGATAATAGATGGCGCGGGTGGTAGATATTGTAATTTTCAGGATTTACGCCAAATTCCAAGCCCAAAGGTACACTTTGATGGACTATGCGATTGAAGGGATATATTATACATCTCAATTTCACATAATTATCCGTACATTACCTTTCATTTAGGAAAAAAGGCGACAAGTCTGCCGAGAATGAACTCACGCACACATACTGAGGTAGTGAAACGTAGTGGAAACCAAGGCTTAATTTCGCCGAGATTCACAGAGCTTCTGTGGCGCTGTGGTTTTTGTGATTTCTTTTTATGAAGTATAAATCGTGGAAGTCGTGGGTTCGATCCTCACTTTTTCAACTTTTTGTATTTTTTTTTTCTTTTTTCTATAATAAATATTTGTAAAGGGGAAAAATAAAACTAGTGAAACTTTTGATATATTTTACTTGACATTATAGAAATATTTTTAATCTAGATATGATTATTTATTTCTACTACTATTTTTAATCAAAGGATAAAAATCCGTGTGTATTTCGTTACATTATCCTCCTCCTCCGGCACATACTTCTTGTGGCGGTCTTCCATGTGCAGCGATCTTCGCCCTGGTGCATCGCCGCATTTACCGGCGGCACCTGTTCGGCCTCCTCTCTCTGGGTCTTTTCCCTTCAGCATTAGTCTCTCCAACTTGTCGGATTTCCACGAGTTATGTGACTGAAGGTAAGCCGTGGAGGCCTAATGGTTCGACCCACCGCCTGTCATGCAGAGGGTCGGGGGTTCGATTTCGGCTCGCACCTGTAAGTTTACTTATGCGCGAAATTCAATTTGAATTTACCACTGAGCTATTCGGTCAAGGAAAACATCGTGAGGAAACCTGCACACATCTGCGAAGTAATTCGTAATGTGTGTGAAGTCCCCAATCCGCACTGGGCCCGCGTGGGGACTACAGCCCAAACCCTCTCGTAATGAGAGGCCTGTGCCCAGCAGTGGGCCGTAAATAGGCTGTGTAGTAGTAGTAGTAAATGTGACCGAAGTATTTGACGATTCGGCTTATACGAACCATGGACGGATATTGTTGGTTGAGTTTGAGTTCTTTGAGCACTGAGATGTTGGTGCGATGAGCTGTCCAAGGTATAGTATATAATATTATCAACTAAATAAGTAGTTGTTACTTTACAAATTCCTAATATTTTATTATTTTATCAAAATATCTAAACACCTACACGACTGACAGAGTACCTACCTACCTATGATGAGAATAAACATTTGTACTCATGTCATGGATCTTTATTTGCATATGTATTTCACATTTCTCTTTATAAGTATTTATATCGTTGTTTGAGAGTAGATCAATATTGTGTTGAATTCCAAATATTATTCATTTTATCTTCATCTTTTTATCTTATCTCAGTAAGTAAATATTCTCTTTCTTGGTTTACATTTTATTGCCACACAGCCACACGAAAATAAAATTGCTACACATTTCTGACAAGTTTATTAAAATAGGTATAACAAAATATATCACAATTTTACACATGATAAGGTTGGTTCTGATTAGCAGTGATTGGTTTCACAATGTCTCTTCGTTGTTGCTCACAGGCCGCAGGTAAATGAGAGAAAGCTTACTTTGTCCCTCCTAGGAAGACAGATCCAAGGCATTCCAGAAGATGTTTGATCTGAAATAGAGACAAAAGATTACTCGATCACACTCTACGGATAATAATAATAAATCTGGCTATTCAGTTTTTTTAGAGTATCTCTCTGAGATGATATGACAGCGGGTTGTATTGCCGCATTCAATCCTAATGATTAAAAAAATAGTATAATTTATTTATTTATTTTATTTTAAGAAACTGACTGACTGACTGACTGATCGATCAACGCAGAGCCGAAACTACTGGTTGTAGAGAGCTGAAATTTGGAGTGCAGGTTCCTTAGGGAACGTAGGGGAGCACTAAGAGAGGATTTCCGGGATTAGAAGTGACCTATAATCTTCCCCGGGGCTCAACCATTTCCAAACCAAATTTCATCAATATCGGTTCAGCGGCTGAAACATGAAGTGGTAACAGACAGACGGAGTTACTTTCGCATTTATAATATCAGAAGGTATTTGGCATGAAGGGCAGGGACATGGCTACTACCGAGTCGAACGGACGCACTTCACTACCGAAACACAACCGAGACTAGATAGAGATGTTCTACTATCTAAAGTCCCGCGCCTTCACATTTCAAAACTGCATTTTTTTATTATTATTTAAAAAGTACCACCAACACTCTCAACGCACAGTTGATGGCTGTCTCAGCACGCACACATGTGTTGAGAGTGTTGGTGGTGCTTTTTAAATAAATTGCAGCGTTTTGAAATGTGAAGGCGCGGGACTTTAGATACTAGAAGATCTCTACTATAAAAGCTTTGATCACTTTTATTTTTTCACTGATAACACGTTGTGCGTTCGCAAAGTAATTATGGGAATTGGTCTCGCCTGGGTTGACGCGGGCGTCTGGGCAGTCGGCGCGGGCGAAGACTGCGGCGCCGCAGCCGCCGTGGGCGCGCAGGGCGCCTTGCTACCGCACGGCGCGCTTGAAGGCTCGGTTTCTTCTCCTTCTCGTCGACAGAATCCTCCACACTTCTCGCACGAAAGGGCAGCTCCTTGAAGTTTGTCAAGTCCTCCCTCCGTACTCTTTTCCTTATCTTATTAGATTAGAAAGGAGGGCGTAAGTCATGTCCAATTGCGCTCTTTCTGAGATATCATTCTCCGGGAGTCTCACTATAAACATGTCAGTGTTTTGACTGTCTTGCGGCGTCGAAAATATAATATACCTATACGATGTGACGGGCGGCGACCTCCGTAAGCACTAATAAGGTTTCTACCGACTCCTGTGGCTTTGCAGCCGGAAAGAGTGCCCTGGCCCTCGGCCATGCATGTTACCGGCGTCGAAATATTTCTTTCAGTGCTTCAGTCTGCGACCGTTGAAGCGATTCTATTAGCGCGAACACTCGCTGGAATACAACAACAAAGTTGTCACGCACGGTGGAGTCTTGGCGGATGTAAAATGAGAACACGGTGTGCGGCGAAGCCCTAATCACAAGTGATCGTGAATTCTTCTCAAAAATGTAGCGTGTGCGTTGTGATGGCTCAAAGTTGGCGACTGACTGGCGGCTGGAGTGGCTGGCGCGCGCGGCGCGGGGGCATAGGGTCGGCCGGTAGGAGAGAGCGGGACAGGGCTATTGAGACGCGCGTCTATTCCGCGAATCGGAATGGCAACCGCGCAATGATTTTTATACTTACGAAGTATTATATATGTCTATGCAACCGCGTAATAGTCCGTTTTCTATTGGGAAACAGGTCGAAATTTTGAGTACAGCAATGCCATTTGGTAGGAATGTTATACACGTTGACCTAAGTCCAAAACGCCCGGTAGCCACTTTGAACTCCGCGGCTGGTGGGGGGAGGGGGGGTTAAAGTACAGAGCTCCCGGCGCTCAGAAAAAAAATCCTGGCGGATTAGTTTGGGTTGTTTAGTCAAGTTTGGTGTCGTTTTCAGATAACTAGATGATGCCCGATTCATTCCTCATACCAATTTTTTAGGGTTCCGTAGCAAAATATGACGCAATACTTAAAATAATAAACTTTTAGTAGTAGCGAAATGCAAACAAACCCTCATATTTTCATATTTTTGTATGAAATTTGATTTGTAAAAAATACAGTCTGAAAGCCCATTTAATGCAGAATCTAAAAACATTAACAGTAAGTATATCTTTTATAATTTTCAATGTAAAATAAAATATTGAATGTACTGCGACGGTCGTCAGCGCAGCGTAGGGGAGGGTAACAAGACCTGAAAAACTGTCAATTTCAACGCAAAAAGCTTTCATAATATCAAGAAATTAAAGTGCTTACAATAATATCATACATGTAATAGATATTCTCTTAATTATTATTAATTAAAACAAATGTATTTTTATCTCTTTACCTGATTTTCTTCTTTTTAATATTATACTAGCGGCGCCCTGCGGTATTACCCCCTATTAAGAAGTAGCCTATGTATTAATCCAGGGCTTCAGTTGCCTCCATACCGAATTTCACCTCGCTTCACGTCACTCCTGCGCACGCGGGATTTTTAAATCTGTGGCTAACTAGTCAAGTGGCATTCAATGTTGCTATTTATATGATAAAAAAATGAATTGGTGGGTTTTCTGGCCCCGTTTTGGCGGTCACAAACCTGACATGTCAGGTGGCAACAGTTTTCGGTACCACTATATAAATTTAGTTTTTAATATGAAATATTATTAATTTTATTACGATATTCATTCCTGTGACGAGCAAACTAATGTAGATTATGGACGCCATCAATTGACTTCATGTTTCCCAATACTTTTTTAATTATTCAACTTTAAAAAAGTCGACATTGGGGTGGGACACGTCAAAAAGACCCGAGCGGCTTTAAAAAATCATAATAATTACATTTAGCATAATTTACTTGAATTTAGGGATGAAATCTATAATTTAAGGAATATAGTTTATATAGATGCCATTCGAATATTCACAAACAAATATATTTGGCAGTAATAAAATATTGAAGTAGTGGGACACTGTCAAAACCAGGGGGTACAAGTTTGAGTGAAAATGCCCATATAGTAACAAAACTGACAGGAATTGACTACCATGTCAGCTAAGTTCCTTGTTTATTTAAAAACTAAGGATATTTCAGGGGGACCGTGTTAAATTTCATAAATTTTAAGGTATACTCTTTATTCTGGCTAAAAAAATTAAGAAATTAACTACTTTAAAAATAAAACCTGAATTTTCATCGTGGTACACTTTTGAGTGAAAATGCTCACCTAGTCGGGGAGAGTCGTAATTTCTTATAAGAATCGCGATGCAAGTAAGTACCTGAATCAGGTGTATCATCGTTGTTGAAATTCATATTGTTTATTGATTTATCAATATAGTCCGTTTTCTATTGGGAAACAGGTCGAAATTTTGAGTACAGCAATGCCATTTGGTAGGAATGGTGTACAAGTTGACTTAAGTCCAAAACACCCGGTAGCCACTTTGAACTCCGCGACTGGAGGGGAGGAGGGGGGGTTAAAGTACAGAGCTCCCGGCGCTCGGAAAAAAAATCCTGGCGGATTAGTTTGGACTTTTGAGTCAAGTTTGGTGTCGTTTTCAGGTAACTAGATGATGCCCAATTCATTCCTTATACCAGTTTTTTAGGCTTCCGTAGCAAAATATGACGCAATATATAAAATAATAAACTTTTAGTAGTAGTGAAATGCAAACAAACCCTCATATTTTCATATTTTTGTATGAAATTTGGCTTATAAAAAAATACTGTCTGAAAGCCCATTTAATGCAAAATCTAAGAACATAAACAGTAAGTATAAATTTTACAATTTTCAATGTAAAATAAAACATTGAATGTACTGCGACGGTCATCAGCGCAGCGTAGTGGACGGTAACAAGACCCGAAAAACTGACAAAGTCAACGCAAAAAGCTTTCATAATATCAATAAATTAAAGTGCTTACAATAATATCACACTTGTAATTAATATTCTCTTAATTATTATGAATTAAAACAAATGTGTTTTTCTCTCTTTACCTGATTTTCTTCTTTTTAATATTATACTAGCGGCGCCCTGCGGGGGTTACCCGCTGTTAAGAAGTAGCCTATGTATTACTCAAGGGTTTCAGCTGCCTCCATACCGAATTTTATCAAAATTGGTCCAGCATCTTGAGCGTGAAGAAGTAAAAAAAAAACACACGAACTTTCGCCTTTATTAAATTATCAATTTCTTGACCAGATTTATAATAACAAAATAGCTTCTGCCCGCGACTTCGCGAATTTGGTTATCGCTTTCCCGCGGGAACTACGCGTTTTTCCGGTATGAAAAGTAGCCTATGTCCTTTGGGGACCCGAACTATCTCCATGCCAAATTAATATGGATATGGATTTTATATTACAAAAAAAGTGCCTAAAGAAGACGCGATGCAAAATATTTCTTGCCGATATGAATGGGTTTGGCAGAAAGAAGAAGAAACTTGGGTGCCACTGTGGACCCAAAGCCCTCCGGCTGCTCAAGAATGCCTAGAATTAAAAAGATGTCGGTGCGTGAAATCTTGAAGTTCCAGGTGCAATGTTTCAAACGCCAGCTCAAATGTACTGAGTTATGTAATTGTGGAGGTGGTTGTAAGTAAAACTAATTCACAAAACGTTCTATTATTATTTTTCTTTACTTTTAATAATGTTGCCTGACTACGAAGTCAGGCAACATTATCTGAATTCGTTTATAAATTGAAGATGATTAAAAATGACACTAAAGTAATAAAGGCGAAAGTTCGTGTGTTTTTTTAAAAAAACACATTTGTTTTAATTCATAATAATTAAGAGAATATTTATAACAAGTGTGATATTATTGTAAGCACTTTAATTTATTGATATTATAAAAGCTTTTTGCGTTGACATTGACAGTTTTTCGGGTCTTGTTACCGCCCACTACGCTGCGCTGACGACCGTCGCAGTACATTCAATATTTTATTTTTCATTGAAAATTGTAAAGTATATACTTACTGTTTATGTTTTTAGATTCTGCATTAAATGGGCTTTCAGACAGTATTTTTTTATAAACCAAATTTCATACAAAAATATGAAAATATGAGGGTTTGTTTGCATTTCGCTACTAATAAAAGTTTATTATTTTAAGTATTGCGTCATATTTTGCTAGGGAACCCTAAAAACTGGTATGAGGAATGAATTGGGCATCATCTAGTTACCTGAAAACGACACCAAACTTGACTCAAAAGTCCAAACGAATCCGACAGGATTTTTTTTCCGAACGCCGGGAGCTCTGTACTTTAACCCCCCCCCCCCCCACCAGTCGAGGAGTTCAAAGTGGCTACCGGGCGTTTTGGACTAAGGTCAATGTGTATAACATTCCTACCAAATGGCATTGCTGTACTCAAAATTTCGACCTCTCCATACAAGCATTCCCAATAGAAAACGGACTAATAGTAATACCCTATAGGTACGCGCAAAGTATAGAGTTCCGTTTACCTACCACCTACATAAAAAATATTCATTCTCTCAATTCTAGTAAAATAGGTATGTACTAATTAGGTATACCTATCCAGGAAAATAACAAACACCTCTAAAATATTCCGAATTCATATTCCACTTGTATCATTGTTTGTACCTACTACCAATCTCCAACAACGAGAATACGAATGTCGATCACCCGCTCCTATACTTACCGTTCGGCCGACTCGACGGCTGTACGCGACGCGGGCTATCGGACGTCTCGACGGCGGCGGCAGTAGGTACAGCGCAGGTACAGCTACTGCGAAAGCAAGTCACAGGCGACCGAGCGTCTTTTTGTCACAATTTTATTACAGCCAAAAGAGACTGTGATATCCATCCATACTATATTATAAACATTTATAAATAATGACCCTATAGGTTGGCCGGGTGAATGAACTTCGTATCACCCGAAGGTGATTCCCATACAAAGTTATATTTCTTTTTTTTAGCTGTTCCTGTAGACGTTTCCCGGTAAAAAGTACAAATAGTACATTATTGCAGACGCCGCTAAGGAGCGCATTGCCGGACGCCTTCTTAGTAGGTACGAGTCCGGCAATGCTGTTGCGGCCGAGGTCTATAGGTACAATGCTTTTCTCAAACTGTGAGGAAATACTACTCGTCGTCGTCACCATCATCATCACATCACCATCTCCATCATCATCACATCACTATCTCCATCATCATCACATCACCATCTCCATCATCATCACATCACTATCTCCATCATCATCATCATCACCACCATCATCAATACCATCACCATCATCACGGTATAGCAAAACACAACTTAGAAGGCGCGCGGATTCAGGCCAAAGAACACCAAAGAATATACAACTGAGGCATTGATGAAAATAGCACGTAGCATTTGCGGGCAAATGCGGGACATTACATTACATTACGTAGGTACATATGATTATAACCACAACAAAATGTCAATGTCTCTTTTTGTTTTTTTTTTTATTCCTAATTGAGTTCCGTTTTGCACGCCGGTCGAAACATCAATGTGTAAATCTAAATGTAGTAGGTAAATAATAATAAATCATTAGTTTATTTCGCTTGTACCTACTCGTACCTACGATTTATATGTATAACTGACATTGTAGCTAGTATCTAAAGTTTAGATACTAGCTACGTACCGTAGATTCTAAACATTATTCAGGACCCAAAACAATTTAATTTTGTAAAATGCCACTTTTCAAATCACAATTTGTATAATCTGGATACCTACTATTATTATTACGCATACGCATATGATCGGTAATTTCATGGTAATTTCACAGCTTATATGTTCTAAAAGCCGTGGTGTGGCCCTAGTGGTTCGAGCCACCGCCTCTCATGCCGAGGGTCGGGGGTTCGATTCCGGCTCGCACCTCTAAGTTTACTTACGTGCGAAATTCAATTTGAATTTACTATGAGCTTTTCGGCGACGGAAAACATCATGAGGAAACCTGCACGCATCTGCGAAGTAATGCAAAGATGTGTGTGAAGTCCCCAATCCGCACTGGGCCCGCGTGGGGACTATTATAGCCCAAACCCTCTCATAATGAGGGGAGGCCTGTGCCCAGCAGTGGGACGCAAATAGACTGTAGTAGTAGATTATATGTACTCGTCACCATAACTGTTACAGCGAGCGTGTAGACAGTGCGGGTTTTCTACGCTCGAGTGGTCTACTATCTGGTCAATTTATTTTTGTTTTTTGTTTTTTACCTACAGCAAAAATCAATTTTTATAGACTAACTAGCTGACCCAGCGGACTTCGTACCGCCATAGTTTTCTTTTTGGGTGGGTATGAAAAATAGCTTACGTCCTATTCTCAGCCCTACTGAACATACACACCAAATTTCATAAGAATCGGTCGAGCCCTTTCGGAGGAGTTTGGTTACAAACACTGTGGCACGAGAATTTTATATATAGGTACTATCTATAGGTACTATATAAGAGATAAAATGTCCTAAGCAGAGCTCGATCGCCCAGGCCAGGTAGAGATCTTCACTATCTAAAGTCCCGCGCCATCACGTTTCAAAACGCTTCAATATACCACCAACACTCTCAACACATGTGCTGAGACAGCCATCAACTATGCGTTGAGAGTGTTGGTGGTGCTTTTTAAATAATAATAAAAAAATTGAAGCGTTTTGAGATGTGAAGGCGTGGGACTTTAGATAGTAGAAGATCTCTACCTACTTCTTATTATAAGTAGCTATTTTTATTTCTTACATAAATGAATAAAATACTTATAAGAGATAGGTATGATTTATTTCTTCTAGCAGTCTTCTGACATGTCACCGCTCATTACATTTTTTATATCTGATCATTATAAACAACAAAATACTTGTATAGGTACTTACTTACCTATTTCGTTCAATGATTTTCCAACTCATAAAAAGCGATTTACGCGATCAACTATGTAACGGCGGGTTAACGCCATCTTGTGAGCATTCTGGAAATTAATAGGAATCGGACGGACACTAGCACTAGCAGATCAGCTGTTCATAGACCACGACGCCATATTGGCCTGATGCTTACAGTGTAAACGTTCTCTCACACAAGCTTGGTTCGACCGAAATTTTATTGGTTTTGAAATGCTTATAATTATTTTATTCTTTGATTTTTTGCGGTGTTTTTGATCTATGCGCGCTCGGGAAATAATGTAATATTTTATTAGAACGATAAAAGAAACTAAAAGCAGTCGTAGTCGAAGATTACGTGAGCAGTTTTTTGTATGGGGTTCAGCCGTGACGATTCACCTTATAACCCCGTTGAGTTGGGGCGCACATTGCTCGCAGAACTAATAGCCGAGGGGCCTGAAAGTGCTCGAATGGCATCAGCGTGGGTACAGGAAAATGAGCTGATGATGATGATGATAATGATGATGATGATGATGATGATGATGATGATGATGATGATGATGATGATGATGATGGTGGTGGTGATGATGAGTTAGCACTAGTCTACTATTATCATTAGTGACTTTAAATTTCTGTGTTCATTACAGCTGGCGTTGATGCGCAAACTGCGTTGCGGCGAGGCGTCGTGCGGCGAGGAAGCGATGGAGCTGCTGCACAACTCGCGGCCCACGCTGCCGCTCGGCAACCGCGAGCTGCGGGACTACGGCGGGAACTAGCCCGCAGCCGCCCCGCACACAAACCGCTGGCAGCTCGCAGCTCGCCGGTCGCACTCCGCGCGGGCCCACCAGCCCGCCTGCCGTCTCCGGCGAACTGACATGCGCGAGATCAAGTATTTTATACCGTTGTATTAAAATCGCCTCAGGTACTTACAGGGTGTTTTTTCATGTCCTCGTGTTCGGTGCGCGCAATGACGCCGGATTATACGGGTCAAAGGTTAAAACGATAAGTGGAAATCATATGAACATTCAAGTGCCTTAGGCTATCGGTTCTAATCTTAACAAAAATAATCGTAAGACGTTTTAGAATTCTCATTTTAGTGTAATATTTGTATGTAAATTGCCTTCCATAGAAGGAGAACGCTTGGTTAGCGCAATTAACCTTAAATTTTAAGTATATACACACTTGGTGAATGCGTCCGACGTTATCACCCATTTACCGTGTTACCTACTACGTATTTAGTTTATAAGCTTATCACAAAATTGTAGAACGACCACGAGCACTAATGATCGTATCTGAATTATATTATTTGCTACAGAAGCAATGTTTCTACTCCTATAGGTAGTTCAAATTTTATGAGTTATTAAATTCGTACCACACATACTAGCTTTCCAAAATATTGTATGACATTTATTTTTACATACAAAATTGCGAGTTCCAATTCAGAGTTAAGTTGGCCTAAGTCTACGAGCCTTTGCCTGGTAGTATCTTAAGTAGGTACGTTACGTACGCTGCTAATATTTATGTATTTGTGGAGGTGAAGTTTTACAATGTTGTAAGTGATATATCGTACATTAACTGTTGTATGTACCTAGCTAGTTGTAGACACGTGCCTCGAAATTCGACGGCCGGCGCCTTATGTTAAGTGCGCCGGCGCCGGTACTGAGTATTACGGCAAGACTCTATGTTCCGCGAGACGCCGTAGGAATATGCTTGTAATGATTTACAATAAACATACATGTTAAACCAGTTCTATGTATTATTTATCACAATTACCTAACCTAAACTCGTTGGAAATCAAATTAAAAAAACTCTCATGCTACGAATACGAACGATACCTTACCTACTAAATTTGCTACTTTCGAGTTCAACTCGACCAAATAAGACAAAACGTTCTACCTTGGTCTTGTACCTCCTCTATGAAAACTATTAGGGCGCCCACGGCGACTTTTTGTAGTGATGTTGCCGCGCTACTCATATCGCTATCCTTTTTTACATCAAAGAGTAAAAATGATAGCGATATGAGTAGCGCGGCAGTATCGCTACAAAAAGTCGCCGTGGGCGAGGGCCCTTAGAAGGCGCGTGGATTAAGCAATAATAGACTCTGCAGCAACGGTTTAAGTGCTTCGCCGCGCGCCTACTAAGTTGTGTGGTGCTTAGTATTCACGTGGTTAGTATATGATACGTATGCTGTATACCACATAATGGGGACTATCGTTTTATTGCTACCAGTTGGCGCCACTGTTACGACTAAGGTCCAGAGGTATAGCTGTCAAAGGCGACTTTATAAGATCGGCGCCGAAACAAAGTTTTCAATCTTAAATCTCATTAAGTTTATTAATTATAAATAACTATCATCATATCGAGTAGCTATGCCGCAATGATTTGCAATTTCGTTTTGTTTGGTTTTTTTTTCAAATCGTTTACATTCATAGCCAAATAATCCATATTTGCGATAATTTCACGAAGGTGTAATTGGACCTCACGCGACACTAGCGCCTCTAGTGGCAAATTCACACACGATAGCCCCCATTATCATTGATCTATTACCATTTTCCAAAACACTAGTCTGAAATGGGTAGTACTAGCAAAGAAATAAGCCACCTTAATATTAATTTCAAAACTATATTGATATCTTTAGTTATTATAAAGGTAAAAACGATTACAACATTATTCTTCTTTTTTATAAAATAGTCATAATAAATACATTTTAATTACAGATTTGACAAAATACATAAATTTTTAAATTATTAAATAACATCAAAATCTTAAAAAGCCAGGTTCTTCCAATCTGAAAACCAAGGCCGGCTTGCACCAACGCCGCTATCAGCGGGGTTAGCCTCTGACTGGAGTTAAGTTGATACAACTAAACCTGAGTTAAGAAGCTAACCCGAGGTTAGCAGCTTGGGTAGGTGGTCCTAAGTATTATTAAGTGATTTTGCGGTAAATATACGTGCAGTTCTCGAATAACAAAAGTATGAACCTTAATAAAGTTAATAGTACATTACAGACCTAGGGTGGTGAATTCGTAAATGTCCCATATCACAGGTGTCTGTGGCCCGAACCGAAGGTGAGGGCCATAAATATGCGATCTGGGGCTTTACGAATTACCGCCCGTGGTTTGTCAAAAGTTTTACGTCTTGCCTTGGCCAAGAAGTGAGATTTTCTCTCCGCGTAGCGGGCAGAAAATCCCACTTTATGGCCAAGGGTGATGTAAATAAAATTGGGTGCTCAAGCAATATATGATACAGTTGTATCTGCATTGAATGTACTATCTAAAAAAAATTGACAACTGCACAAAAATACGCTTTGCTTCCAACTTCATGAATTAGATTAGATCTAAAACTAAACTTAGATTTATTGTGATAAAAATAACATAATGTTGTCTTCACTAAATTCCTATCTAACGTCATAGAGGTAGATGGTCATACTGATACTATCTCGGTCACTTCTAGGCTAGGCAGGGCTAAAACCTGGTACCTATATAGTAATGTTTGTAAGGTTAAGTATCCAGTTCTTTGTAAATTCTTCAAATACCTTCATTTGATGTGTTCAAATGTTACAACCACTCATTACAGTCATATCAAATGAAATTGATAAAGTATCCATGACCGACTTGAAAGAAATGTAGTTCGATGTAAAGCACTCGTTTATAATTCCACTTTTTTATGAAAGTAAATTGAATTTCGCACATAAGTAAACTTAGAGGTGCGAGCCGGAATAGAACCCCCGACCCTCTGCATGAGAGGTGGTAGGTCAAACCACTAGGCTACCACGGATCTAAGTTCAATTTGAATTTACCACTGAGCTTTTCGGTGAAGGAAAACATCGTGAGGAAACCTGCACGCATCTGCGAAGAAATTCAAAGATGTCTGTGAAGTCCCCAATCCGCACTGGGCCCGCGTGGGGACTATAGCCCAAACCCTCTCATGATGAGATGAGGCCTGTGCCCAGCAGTGGGACGCAAATAGGCTGTAGTGGTGGTGGTGGATGAAATTAAATCTTTGCATGGTCTTTCTTTACACTTCTTTTCTGCACGTCTAAAAATAAGTTATTAGTAGGTACTAAACGGATTTTATAAAATACGTTTATACAATAAAACACACAATCCATCTCATAACTCACAAAATAACGGTAAATCATAAGGCAGGTGCTATAGCATACTTGTACATTAGGCAATCTAGCAAGACATGAACATAATATTTAAATTAATTGATCAAATAAAGTTGACTAGACATCCTACTACTAGCACACAGCTTGTAGCGAATATGAACTTATTATCAAATACACAATTTACCTTTGAAGTTTTTGGACAACATATTTCCTGAAGGAAAATAACTAACAAATCATGTAACCGATAATTGATTAACAAACACCATTTCCGTGTATCGCTTTTTACGGCAGATTCCCAGCAATTCATTGAAGATGTAAAAAATGTCTTAATAGTATTACAATAAAATAATCTAATTTCTAAGTAAAAAAACGTTGCATATAAAAATATGAACTATGTAATTGTTTATTTTCTCATGTGACTTACAAATTAAAATTAAATGTTAATTGAATATCACAAGTCTGGCAATCATTTAATTTCATTGTGGTATTAATTTACGAATTAGATATTAACAGACCCGATCGCTAATATCAATCTAATTGTATAACAATCTAAAAATATTTTATTCGATTGAGATTGGTGTAATGAAGCCTCCATGCCATTGAGCTAGGTGGGATAGAAATGTAAAGCAGTAAGCACCTTGATCAACACGTCTAAAACTGGATAAGATCATCGGATTGCTGCAAAGTACCGTTTGCATTGTCGTTTAGTTCGGTCGGTTTCGGTGAGGTCTTCCGTTTGGGGGGTACGGGGGCGTCACCAAGGATGCCGGTTGTGCCGAGGAGGCGGCCGTGGTCCGTGAGGAGGCGCACGTCTTGCGAGAGCTCGGCGCGCCGCCTGCCCGGGGAGAGCTTGGTGCGCACGGGCGGGCTGGGAGCGGCGCGCAGCCCCGGCCCCCTATCGAAGATCGACCCCTCCGACGACTCAACACGACTCTTGAACGCGGCTGACGTCTTACTCCTCTCTAAAGAGAACACTTTAGCTTCAACTGTCTTATCATTATCACTCAAGTTGTCTTCAATGTAGAAGGTGGCTTTGTTCGCGCGCAGGTGCCGGTGCGCATTGGCGTCGGACTTGCTCCGCTCGAGCGTGAACACGCTGCCGGTATGCAGGTGGCAACTGAAGGAGCTGGTGTTTGTGGTGCACGCCGGCGCCGAGCAGAACGGCACGGCGGGCGCCCACAAGCAAGCGCCCTCGTTCCGTGGCACCAGCAACAGGGGATCCTGTAAACAAAGCCATTACATCACATTGGCAATACGTTAATGTAAAATAAGGCCCAAATTGCCATTCAAAATAGTACATTAAAGTTGCTCAACAAGTAAACATTTCGATACCTGTTTAACGTGCCAAAAGTTTGTCATTTCCGAACGAGCGCTTTTTGTTTTTTACCAGCTAGTGAGCGTGCCCAAAGTTGTTTTTTACGAATTAGTGCGTAAAATTTTTGTTGAGCTTCATCCTGTTCATTTATTTCTTTATTCATTTTTTTTCACAAATGCATTAAAAAATGTCGTTTGATACACGTGCGAAGTTGTCATTTTCACTTGTCGCTAGTGTTAACGCTCGCCTTCGCCCGCGCCAACATAACTAGGGACTCGTGATAAAATGACAAACTTTTTGCACTCACATTAAAATGTACTATAACATTTTCTTGTAATTTCATAAAAAAGTAATCAAGTGATATTCAGCAAAACCATTGTTACCTTGCCAGTTATAGAGTATATTCTTGACTGCAATGTGTGAAGCCTTTCCCGTAAATATTCATAGGAGCATTCTCTCAGTTTTATAACCCATTGTACTACATTATCTTCAGAGCGCGCCGCAAACACGTGTCGCTTCTCAGGCTCATCTCTGCAAAAAATAAGAAAAAAAAAAACTGTAAAAAGAAATTAAACTGTAGTAAACTAAAATAAATAAACCAAGTACACTATTTTTAGTGTACTTGGTTTATTTATTTCACAGTCTTTTGACTGTGACATTTCAACAGAGACTATCAGGTTTATAATGGATTTTTTACTATTATTTCATTACTTTGCAGAATTGTGCTGTGAGTATGTACCCTATCAGATAATATAACAAATTATGTATTATTTTACCTTTGCATGCCATGACCAAAATACCATACATATACAATATACTTTCTTGGAAAACTGTCAAAAAAAGAAATAGTGGAAGTTTCAAAATTCATATGTTCCTATCCCCATTGATCTATTATAAGTAAGGATTCACAATCAGCAGGAGAAGAATGGCCCGTCAAAACGGGTTTGGCGCTCAGTAAATTTGAGACTTAAATCTTATAGTGTGTGTGTGGTTAGATTTACTTTTGTATAAAATATTTATCTTGACACATTAAAGAGGCGTTATTAACATATTGGAACATATTTTCTAATGTCAGTTTGCTCCATATATTTTGACCTATTCTGTTAGGCACTGTTCGTCCATATGTAATTATAGGTCAATGCCTTCACCCCAAGATTAGCTAGAAGAGATCCCTTAAAAGGATAACCTCGCCTTGGTAAAATATTTAAGTACAAAGTTTTTAGGCAGTAAAGAGTTTACATACATGCACACATATATACATATTATATCCTTAGCACTAGGCATATAAATGTCTACTTACATGAAGGATATAGAAAAGGAGAATGAAATATTTGGTCCATGTTCCATCTGAATGGATGAGTTTTCCATAACAAACACTCCTGCTGGGTTCTTGGTGTCAAATTTGCCCATCTCGCTGATTTTGAAATAAAATAAATAGTTGTTGATAAGTCGAAACCATCTTTCCTTGAATACTGAAATATACAGTGTTAAATTAACACATTAAAATGCTAGGTTGGAACTCAGGTAATGATTGAAAAAGGAATCCAACAAAATCTCTAACCCTATGTGTCCTAAATCCATCCCATAATTTTGACATGTTTTTGTATACTATTTTTAATGTTTTTTTCTATTTTTAAAAGCCGGCTCAAACTCACCTTATTTTTGTGCTACAGTATATGAAAGGTTAATGAAATAATATTATAACAGCAAGACTACATTTTCAGAACATTAAGTTAAAATAGATCTCTGTGTTTTGACAATTTTGATTTGACGAATATGAAGCTTTTTTATCTGAATAGAAATAAATGGTGGTCTAAAACAATGAAAAAGACCTCACAATAATAGAGTAGTTCTTTAGGTGGTTCGTTTTTATTAAGGACATGCAATTAGTGAAACAGATGATCGTACAAACCAGATGGATTGCGGTAACTGCCATTGGAGACCTTTTTATAATTTAATCTTCCTTCAATAATACAGGGTTGATCGCTCAAATGAGCGAGTTCACGGATATTGCATTTCATGAGTACAGTGCTATAAAGTGCCCGAAAGGATAAAGTATTCCTACAGATTTTTTACTTCATCTCTAGCAGGAACTATTGCAACTTTGCAACGCACTATTACAAATAGTAAATCATAGAAACTAATGCATTTCGATTTCGTACAAAATACGGTAAAGACGAAACAAGAACATAGTAAAAATAAAACAAGACTTCTTTCATTTTTACCTGACAAGACAGTGACATTGACATGACATATGGAATTGGCTATGGGTGAAAAATGACAATGTGCTCGATTATTTTTTTATGAATAGGAATAACCTTCCGTATCAAGAGAAAAAAATCTCAGAATTTTCCGTGCCGTAAATTTCGCGTAAAAAAAAAAGAAATTGATTTTGTGTTATGACGATTGAAATAAAGGTGTTTCCTTGGTCCAAGTATGCAGCACTACTTGTTGAAAAAATCAATAATGTCAATAAATAGTGTCAACGCTTTTTTTCAAGAAGTAGTGCTGCATACTTGGACCAAGGAAACACCTTTATTTCAATCGTCATAACGCAAAACCAATTTTATTTTTTACGCAGAATCTACGGCACGGAAAATTCAGAGATTTTTTTCTCTTGATACGGAAGGTTATTCCTATCCTTAAAAATAATAATCGAGCACATTGTCATTTTTCACCCATAGCCAATTAGCTGCGTTCCGAGCGCTCACAGCACTCTGCATCCTTTTTCCTCTTGAAAGTCGACTCCTAGGAGGAAAAAGGGTGCAAGGTGCGGTGAGCGCTCTGAGCGCGATTCGGAACGCAGCCTGTTTCCAAAGGCGTTTTTATGTTCGTTTATAACGATTCCATTGCCGTCCTTGCACCTCAACCATGCAGTCATCGCGATTCATCATGAATGGAATGAATGACCGACCAAATGAAATGATGATCTCACTACCCTCAAAACTTTGTCAAAGGTGGCGTGATGTGACCTTGAAGGTCACATAGCCCTCTGCCTACCCCGCAAGGGAACAATAGGG
Source organism: Aethes cnicana (assembly GCA_963971205.1). Taxonomy (NCBI): domain Eukaryota; kingdom Metazoa; phylum Arthropoda; class Insecta; order Lepidoptera; family Tortricidae; genus Aethes; species Aethes cnicana. The sequence goes on along the minus strand of OZ020274.1, from coordinate 10,309,078 downwards.
GTGACGATATGTATGTATGTATGAAATTATGTTCCTATTGCCTTGTCTAGAGTTCTTGCCACGTTACACAGCCCAGCCGATTGGGTAAGGTTTCTCGGTAAAGAAACGTTCCTCGCGTCCGTTCGGTTCCCATGATTTTCGAGAAATGGAGAAACCGGGAGTTCGTCAACTCGGCGGAGTTTTCTATTTATGGATTGATTAGCAGTATAACTTTTCACCAACTATAGATTTTTATGATTTCTCAGTCCACAAAAGTAAGTTCAGTACGGTCATCTACTCCGTTGTGCATGGGAACATGGGATAAATAAAGCATGACACGAGAAAAAAACACAATAGATATAATTATTAATTTATTTTAACTTTTAGTACAAAATAAAACTAGTACACAGGGATACATCTCAAACCTATCATTTGCAATGTTGAATAGTCCGAGCCTTACCACAATAAGTCTTCTCATTTGTACTATTTTAGACACTATAACCTCACACAACTAGCTCATTCCCCATCAAAAATTAAACTTATGTCAATACTGAATAATGTTATCACTCTCAGAGAGCATAATGGTCAAAGCATGTTGACATATCACTACCTTACAACACACTTCCGAACCCATTTTACACTTACTTAGTATTCACCAAATACTTAAATTTTGAGGTATGGAGCGGCATTAATGAGTTTTACAGGCACGATCAAGCCAGTGCACGCCAATGTACCAAATACAACAAACGACTGTTATAATCACAATCAGTCCTCATCTTATTGAACTAATAATGAGTGACTGAAAAAAATATCCAAGTCGTTTTTGTATTAAAAACATTAAATCTTGAAAATCTCATTCACTAAGCCCAATAGCATTCGAGGTCCAGATTATTATCAATTCTGTACATAATTCATAACACATGACGAACGATCTTACCCACACAATATTATAATTACAGTGCAGAATATTTCCCATCCTGTGATATAAATACCACCTTGAATTTAAAACAATTTTGCCATTATCGTCACCAATGAAATGAAAATAAAACAACTAACAATATTTAGTTTAGAACATGCTACTTCTATAAAATATTAAATTCTTAAAATGTTACGCTCGGTACACAATGTTTGCCAGTATGAAACTTACGTCTAGAAGGCGGATTAGTCCAAATGGGCGAACATACTAAACGGCGTCTTTACATCATTCCATATGAAATGAGAATGTCCACTGGATAATAACCACATGTACAACTGAAGTATTGTTCAGCAGACTTATTCCAAAGCCAAGACTCGTTCGTAAACAGCGCATACCTCAGTATATTTAAATTTGGGGAGTTCTCATAAATCCACTCAATAACTGCTATAATATCTTCAATTAACTATGGTCATCGTGAAATTAGTTCTCAGGTCATTCATGTCTTATGTCTTAGTATAATATCAGACATTGCGCAGCATTCGCGTGTCTTCTTGGCTTTGGATAATGCTCCCTTCCATTAACGAACTTTTAATACAGCATTCTAGAACTCCCAATTGAATTTTTCACCTAATTGTAAGAAAATAGTTGTATACACTGTACATGCGTAATATTAACTACACTTAAAAAATTTAAAAGAAATTTCTAGCTGATTTCTATTTCATGTACCTAGAGTTGTCCCAGAAATAAGTGTTTATTTATTACGTCTGAGCAATGTTTATTCCTAAAGATGCAATGAAGTATCATAGCGTTTAAAATATTAATCAAAAAAACTGTCACATTAATATCAAACTAAAAATAATTCATTTGAAAATTAAAATGATCTATCATTTATTTTTTCTAATTCATTTAAATACAAAATCTTATTTCTGGGAATCTCTAATCTAATAAAAATATTACTTTTGACTAATTCATTTAGTATTGCCTTATAATTGAGTTAGTGCATACGGGTACTATTCAAGTTCGCTTCGAGTCTCGTATTTTAATATTATTTACTAGGTTTCACCTGGTTTCACACCTTTTTTTCATCATTGACACTCTCATTAGAACGGCAATATTTTTACTCTGAGAATGGAAACCCAAAAATTTTTAACTCCATAGGCATTGAAGCTCCATCGTTTGAAATTTTACTATAATAAAACAACGGCCGCAATGTGCTCACATAAGAATAACAGTATGAAACATGATTTAAAAGAAGTAAGAGCAACTAAAAGAAATGTATTGTTATTTCTGTTTACGATAAAACATAATAATTACAGTTCCATACGTCAAAATTAGAATAAAAATAAAAAACCGTAATATTTTTCATGCAAAACAAAAATCTTTTAAACGACATGATCATTTGGCACTACAATTTAGAAGTGTATAATCTTAAAAATATTGAAGAAAAGCCGTAAAAAAACCTCCTTGAAAAAGCTGATAAAGGTGAAAATTGTAAAATGTTTATTAATAACTTAATTATGTTTCAACTGTCGAACCTGGTAAGATTGACTTAATAAAATGTAAAAGTAATTTTCGTGGCCGCATTATTATTATTTACTATCTTTTACTTTTAATTTATTTGGTATACCAAACGGACACTACAAGAAATAACTTTCAGTGTGTTTGTTGAAAATAATGTACACGGAATTGTTCGGCATCCCTGTGATGTCATAAACAAGCAGTGTGGCTAAGGCAACAACTGCAGATTCAGTCAGTATTTGGCGCCAGTCAGATGCTTATTACTCGAACCGATTACACTATTCTATGTCCATTCAAATGCGTCACTTAGAATATCTATAGTTCTATTATGTACACCTCATTATCGATATGCTCTAAATCTTAAGTTTGCCCAAAGAAATGATAAACATTATTCAGAATGAGCCTTCAGTAACATGAAAAATAAAAAATAAAACAACAAACATTCATCGAACGACCGGCGAAAATCGAAAGAACGAACCACCACATTCAGCGAATCACGTATTTCAGAATCTAGGACCTAAATGAACACATGAAATACGATCAGTCACGGTGCGAACGACTCAAGAGCGTCCGATTAGAACGGCGACGTAAA
>OZ020274.1:10248962-10305873 GCA_963971205.1 Aethes cnicana | reverse complement strand
GACCGTTGTCGCCCCTGGGAATAATAGATTCCAGTTACAAATAGAATCAGAGCCTTCGAATTCCTAGTTTCTAAGGCCGATTCGCAGAAAGCTACTAATGTCGAGTTAGCCTAAACTCAAATTAAGTTGACACAAGTAAACCTGGGCCTAAGATAAATGGTTAACCTCTTTGATAAGCTGCGCTCTCAGGAGAGCCTCATGGTAACTAGTTAAACAACAGGTTGAATGAAAACTTCAGTACAAACTCACCGAACAGCCCTCGGCCTGGTGACTTTCCGCCTGCGCTCGGGCAGCGAAGCGCTGCTGTGGTTGCTATTTCCATTGAGGAGGTCGGGGGTGGGCTGGCGCGTGGGCGGAGCGCTCAGGTTGCGCCTGCCCGACGTCTCGCCCTCCTCGTTACCCTGCAACGTACGGAAATCAGGCTGGAGCGGTAACTACTAGAAACGAGTGGAGGGAACAATGCTGAACTACATATAGCATCGTCTTATTCGGATAAGTACAGGTGCAGTCACATATAGAAGTGGTCGACCAGTAAAAAAAAAAGATACTTGTACTGTGAGAGTTACACCAGGCCGCCTTTGAGCGAGAGACTCTATTGTGGCCCTTACGTGGCACACCGCCATTACATGTGACTGTACAGCACATAGACACTACGTTTATTTTATTAGTAGACACTTTCACGAGAAAATAATCTAGTTCAGAAAATCTACAAAATTAAATCACGACCGAATTTCGACTTGGTATTCAAATAAGTCTACGAAAAGAGATTGATCGTGACACACGTGACACTTGTCTGATGTGAAGTGAAATCATGTATGTATGTTTCATACTCTTTCCATGAGTAAGCAAAATATATTAGAGAAAAATACGAAAGTAAATGTTCATTTACTCAGTTATTGAATCAGTTTAGTATGGGCCATGCTAGCGAAAGTCATAAGGTCAGACCAACATACCTCTACTATACGCACACAACTAAGTTTATGCAAATAGGAAGCGAGTCTGTTTCTTACTCCTTTCTTAATAAAAAACAAGGACACATCTGCGCATATGCGAGCCGCTAATTACGATTAGTGACTGAAACCTAAGCAATCCGCTTAGTGCGAAAAGTGTGCTCGTGAAAGTCATAAGGCCAGAATAGTGGACAACAATCTGTACATAATCAGTCTCATGTAAATGTGAAAGTGTATCCAACTGATCCTTACTCATTTCACGATTCAAAACGTACTTATTTGAACTTAATTGGACAATATCTATTTTTATCATACGCTACAGAAAGAGTACGATAAATGCGAAATTGTACCTGCCAAGTTCCGGCACACTGAATTGATTCGTTGCTACATAAAATTGATGGCAATATACTTCAGAGACTGTAGGAGACATTTGATACCTTTAGCACCTTTTCCAAGAAAGCAATGCTGTGGGATAGAGCTACTTTAATTATATCATTGCTGACGTAGAGTTTCCACTGTAATATCAGATGTCGCTCAGCAATAACACTATTCTAATTATTAAATGCTTTGACCACCATAGTCGGCCGTTTGCGTGCCAGGTTACGTAAAATGTAGGAATTTTCGAACAACAAGGCGTAGCGTGAGTATTGTCGACTAGGCGCTCAAAATTTAAAATTTCAATGAAAAAATGCGCGGAATGAAGACGTTTTACACTTTATATACAAAAGTAGACATGAAAGTTAGGGGCATTTTTGTTTTCATGGGCGAAACGATAAGCTATATTTATGGCACTACCGACTTTAATACAACAAGATTTGTGAGTGGTATACATTATGACAATGACATTACATAGAAACCGAAGTCAATTACAAACACACCAAGCATTTAATTTAATCAGGAATCGAACCCTTGGATTGGAAACATTATATCTCAATAACTAAACAAACAAACCTTACATGTGCAGACAGGTAAATTGAAAGTTGCCCATAATCCCGAATAGTAAGTGGTATTATGAAAAATAATGAAACCAGAAAATTCAATTAAACAGTTATATTAATACTATTTGTTAATATACTTCTAATGTGTTGCAAAGGGAAAATATCGTGTTGATAAATGTGCCCCCTATTCAATTATAATATTTTAAAATAATCATAGAGATCGGGAGATTAGTCATGAAAATAATTACTGTGATTTATTCTATTGTAATGAAAGACACCCAACTAAAATTGTGTGGAATAAAAATACAATACAAAAAGTAAATATTAAAATAGATACGGTGAATAAAAGCAAAATTCAAACTTAAACAAACAAAACCAATAAATAGGGGTTAAAATAAAATACATTATGTAGTAATATTACGATTGGAAACAGACCCTTTTGCTGACCTTGAGTTTCGGATTTTTCAGTCTTTGAAAATATCTCTCCAATTTGGTCCTATCTATAATGTGTAAATAGTAAGAGACGGGCTTCCCCGTCCAGGACACGGAGCCCTTGAGCGGCGACATGACGCTGACGTGCATGATGGTCCCGATGTCGCTCAGGTTCCGGTCCGTTATCCTAAAGTTGAGCGGGCAGAAGCTCTTGGACGACACTATCTTGGCGCCGTCCTTCAGATCGGCGAATCTCTCTTTCAGCTGGTGGTCCACGTGCGGCCCGAAGGCGAAGTTGTTCACGAACACTATCGTCGCGGCGTTTATCTTTTCCCTGTGCTCGTCCATTAGGAAGTCGCCTTTTATTAATTTATACTCTCCATACTTTTTCCCGTACCACTTCATCCACATTCTAAAATTTGAATCCATGTTCTGAAATGTAGAAACACAACAAATTAGTGAACTACTAAAATTTGTGATAACTAACCCTGGCGCTTGGTTGTGGATAGACGAGTAGCACAGTGTGCGCTGTGTGCGTCCAAGCGCTCCTTACGGTACGCACACTGTCGCTAGGTACCTACATGTATACGCCTAACACAAACAAGCGCCAGAAACAGTCATCAAATGCAAGAACATAGCATTTTCACTTTTTTTTCACCCTGAAAATTGGTCAAGATTCATCAAAGCGGCAGTCGTACACACCTCAGCGTACTTGCTAGGCACCTCGGCCTTCTCGACGCCGAAGCAAATCCGGCAGGGGGTGGCGGCCGCCATCTGCAGTACCACCTGCCCCACGCCCGAGCCCAGGTCCACGAACACGTCCTCCGCCGTGATGTCGATCTGGTCGATCATCTGCGCGATCAGCTCGTACGACGTCTCACCGTATACCTGCGCGATCAAGCCGTATTAGAATTGTAGCTATGTCAAACAGGGTTGTCCCTGACGAAATCTCGGATGCGGCGAATAACGCAACGACTGACGTGACCAATGAACTACTGACGGACGGCGTTTTTTTTTACCGCGATATTACCGCGACAAGGACAACACTGCTTGACGGTATTTTTTTTACTAACCTCCTTTGTGCTTTTACATCGAAATGTATTTTTGAGATAGTCCGATTCCCGTTAGCAGCTAGCATATTGAAAATATTAATAATAGTCACAGTGAGAACATAGACAAATCTTCTCTCCTCTTACCATTGGAACATTGACACAATTACTTGTCAGCATTTTTTCATGATGACTAGGCTAAATATTTGTAATTTTTGGCACAATAAGCATTAATTTCATACATTTTTTTCTTTTAAATAATACGCAATATGATACTGACTAACCAAATGAGTGAGGCTCTTTTCATGAGACGTCAAAAACCCAAGTTTTAATGAAAACTTCATAATTTTAATTTATTTAAATTATAAAATCACTAGTTTCTGCCCGCGACTTCGCCCACGTGAAATTCTGTTATCGCGTTCTCGCGGGAACTACGCGTTCTTCCGGTATAAAAAGTAGCCTATGTCCTTCCTCGGGTCTCTCGTAAGTCGTAACCATCTCCTTACCAAATCTCATCTGAATCGGTCTAGCGGTTTAAGCGTGAAGAAGTAACAGACAGACAGACAGACAGAGCTACTTTCGATTTTATAATATTAGTATGGATTTCAAATCTTGATCAATCGTAGTTTATTCAGAAAAATCAGAAAATCTTTATTATCACATCCTTACAGAACAATAATCTTCTAATATATAAAAATAAGTCGGGTTTTCCTTCCTGACGCTATAACTCCAGAACGCACGAACCGATTTCCACGGTTTTGCATTCGTTGGAAAGGTCTCGGGCTCCGTGAGGTTTAAGGCGGTACGAAGTCCGCGGGGTCAGCTAGTAAACTATAATGGTCTTTCTATATTCATTTACGTCAATTGTTTTTTAATGTCATCATGTATGAACTCGTAAGATGGCTGACCTCAGGTGAGAACGGTTCGTATTGATTGAGCTTCTCCGGGTCGGCGACGGCCTGGTTATACGTCTGCTGCAGGATGTGCTTCAGTAAGCCTCGTGATGGATACTTGTTCAGACGCTGGACTGGTAACGACGTGCCTTTTTCCTGAAACGCAGACAACATCATGTTAGGAGAGTTTACAAAAAAGTGCTGCTCCTGCTGTTATAATAGTACATTATTGCAGAGGCCGCCAAGTAGCGCATTGCCGGACGAGTCAGTTAGAAGGCTGAGCGAAGCGAAGCCTGCTATTAGTACGAGTCCGGCAATCGCAATTGCCGCCGAGGTATATATAATGCTTTTCTCAAACAGCGAGGAAATACGTAAGGTCAGTCGGGGCAAGTGCGCCAGGATGGGGTAAGTGCGCCTAACATAAATATATCGAAACCTATAAATATTACTCAACTAGTAGTTGGCTGTTTACAAGGCATAGGGGCGAAATAAATTTAGGCGCACTTACCCCACATCAGTATTTACTACTTCCATGATCGTGAATGATTTGGCCATGGAAGTTGTAATTATTACCTCCATGGATTTGTCAGTTTCTAGAGGTGTCTCAAATAGCAAGCAAATTAAAAAAAAACACACACACGACAATAATGTTTTTGCTGGCCAAGGCCGGCAATGGACAGCCTCGCGTCTTCTTTTTTTGAAAGTAACACGAACATTTCCGAGCATGTTTGAGAAAAAATAATTATCTTGAACACATTGTCGTCACATTATATGCTAAAATATCGTTTTCCTGATTTTTAGATAGTAATATGTACATGTATGAAATGGGTCATTATTTCTGTTAAAATGCATACCTACTACTTCTGGTAAGGGTGATTCTACAAGTGTTTCAACCGCCACCTGTCCACCGTCGCATTTTGTGCAATTTCCAGCACAAACTTGACTACTATGTACTACAAGATTAATACCAAAAAATGCCGCCTCAGGAAGGAGGCGAAGAAAATGACCCGTAAATGTTTGTGAGTAAACCATTTTCAGTAAGATCGATAAAGGGTTTCCTTTATTTATACATTTGATTAAATATAGTTATTACGCCTAAAGATATTCAACTACGTTTCAAATATTAAATTTCCTGCTAATTAAGGTCATCCAGATAACCAATAAGTGATTGAAAAACATTGCAATAATCTGAACTTTTTCATTGAACTGTAATGTAAGGCAAAATGCTCTACTGCCTTGGCATTGATATTATGACGATATAAACCTGTCTGAGCAAATAAAATTCTTTAAAAGGCAAAGAAGATCACCTTGAATTATTCAATGTTACACAGTGTCTTATTAATCATGATACGAACGATAATATCATAAAAAACACAGGTCATTAACATTATATCAGAATAAAGAAGCAGTTTTGACCTTTCGACCACGTGCTTTATCGCTGGACATGGAAAACTCTAATAAGCAGGCGCGATGGAATTTAACTTATTTCAAACCCTTAAATAAATATTACTATTTCGTCGATGTTTCATAATTATCTCAATCACCGACGCGCGCAAAGGCCTATCTACAACAACATGAGCGATCGTGACCCGAGTTCAGGCGGGGCCAGTGGGACACTTGATTTATTCGCGCTGAGGACATGTTCATGCCTTACTACACTCTATGTTATAGAATGTCGTGGCAAGGCGGCCAAAACAATATATTGTTTACGCAAATGGCAAGTAAGTTTAAGCTGGTTAATAACACGCAGGAGAATATACTGCATACATTCAATACGAAAACAAATGTTCCCTTAATTCAAATTCAAACGCATATCGATTGATTCAAGTTATTTTAGAAGTACTTATAGAAAAAATAATTGTTTTTAAATGGTCTGAATGCAGTTCGTGTCGTAATTAGGTGTTTATGGGTGTCGCAAAATAGAAGGATGCTATATTTAGCCAGGGCAGAGGAAAATCAATAATGGCCTCCATAAGCCGCGGGCCCTTCCTCCCACAGCGGCGGTGGGCGCGCGGCCTTGCGATATTCTTTGTTTGTTTACGTTCCGCAGGCATTTCATTCAGCAGCGAACTTACTTATATTGTAATTTGTATAACATTATGCATACATTATGTTTATATGAAACAAGCTGAAACTTTACATCTTCCTATTTCTATTCTACACTTAATTATACTAAACACTAATAAGCCCGCTACAGACGGAGCTATAATATGTACTTTATATAGTATAGCTAAGCACCACACACGGCGAAAGATACCAAATTATATATGGTGAAATATGAATGGATAATAAAAAAAAACCGGCCAAGTGCGTGTCGGGCCACGCGCAAATTATAGGGTTCCGAAGTTGAGGATGCCCACAGTACCTTTCTAAGACTTATTAGCATCTAGCTAGCCTGTGGTATGACGTGCCCGCCCGACGCCCCTGCCGCTCGAGAAAAATCATCATTATAAGTTGGTCGACTATTACTCGTAAGTTTGTACAGAATACTTAGCTCTGATAGTTTTTCTTTCAACTACGTTATATATGCCACAACCGTGATTTTTTTCAGCCACCCAAATACCACCATTTAGCTGGCGGGGGGGGGGGGGGGGCACGTGACTCTAACAAAAAATATCACTTTAAAGCTTAATATTACACAAACGCATCACTTAATCAAAAAATGGTTTTAACAAACTCACAATATTTTTTTAAGACCTATTCAACGATATGCCGCAACATGGGGTACGCAAGAAAAAAAAATTACATCCCCACTTTACGAGTAGGGGAGGTACCCTATAAAAAAATATATTTCAAAATTTTAGTGTACCACTTTGTCAGCGTAACTAATATGCATATTCATGCCAAATTACAGCTCTCTAGACCTAGCATCTCCGAGCAATAGTGCGGACAGACGGACGGACATGGCGAAACTATAAGGGTTCCTTGTGGACTTCGGAACCCTAAAAATTGGATGGGTTTGTTGATAGTTCTTCAGAGGACACATTATACACGGTGGGTCAGAAAATATGGCAAATAATTAACCCACCGTATCGGCTATCGATTCTAAGTATATTGTATAGGTCTTGATTTTTTTTTGAGTTGGTAAAAAAAATAATTGTATATGGGATTGGTTGTGTGAGCGACGCCTGAATCCTATACAAAATATTTTTTTTTACCAACTCAAAAAAATTTTAAGACCTATACAATATACTTAGAATCGATAGCCGATACTGTGGGTTAATTATTTGCCATATTTTCTGACCCACCATGTATACTTTACTAAGTCATTTGTCAGGTGGGGCCACGTGAGTTATTTACTAATCCCTACTAATATACTACTACTAGATTACTAGAATTACTTTCAAATTAAGTCACGTCAGAAATAAAACACCCTCTATTGGCCCGATATATGCAAACAATATCGTTTATGTTTATTTTTTGCTATAATATCTATTTTGGTAATATTATATCAACTAGTAAGGAAAATTGTGTGTCGTAACTAGCCGTTGCCCACGACTTCGTCCCGCGTACATTTTTAATTTGCGTACCTGATGATACTATATTCCTACGGGTCAAACCAGTTTGTCAATACCTTTATAACTACAACCATCTAGATGGAAAACCCGTCCCAAACTATCTCCATACCAAAATTCATCAAAATTGGTTAAGCCGTTTTAACGTGAAGGAAGGCCAAACCAACGAACAAACACACTTTCACATTTATAATATTAGATGTACGTATACGGTTACATTAATATACACATAATACACATAATTATTATATTAAATTTGTGACGGGATTTAATGAGCAATCAAATCTAAAAATTATTTCAAGTAATTCATCGATAAGTAATTAAATGGCGTAAACATTGATAATCAGCAACCCTTACTAAATCTCGGAAACCAAACAGATTTTGACCTTTCTTTTCATTGTTAGATAAATTTCTCATTAGAAGGTACAAGGCATTCCTACTCGCGTAAAATTGGTTATTTTTTGTCGAGCAAACTGAGCACAAACTTATTTGACGTTAACTCGCACTAAGTACTTTTCAGAAAATACTGAGTGTCAATTTCGAATCGTCATATTTGTACTTTACTCCAATTATGCATTAAGTAGGAATAAAGCCCGTCACAAACGGACCGATAATATAGAGGGTCAAGCAAAACGTTGTGATGATATTTTACCCACAGAACCGGCTACCGATTCTAAGCATGTTTTTAAATGTTTAGTTTTTTTCGAATTAGTAAAAAAAAATGAAGTATTGCCCAGTATGGGTTTGATAGTGTGAGCAATAGCTGAATCCCATACAAAAACTCGAAAAAAAAAAACCTAAAAAATATGCTTAGAGTCGATAGCTGATTCTGCGGGTAAAATATCGTAACGTTTTGCTTGAGCTTATACTGCAATATATATTTCCGCATATTAATTATATTATCACTCTATTTGTTACGGGGTTAAGTGTTTACCGTTCCAGTTACGTAAGCGTCAAAAATACTCAATCACGCGGTCTCTCCCCTTTCCAACCCCAAATAAATTGTGCGCGTGGGTAGGAAGGTTACAAAACTAGGTTAAGGGAAGCTTGTGTCATTGTCAACTCTGAGCGTTGTGAATTTATAAATTAATATGGTACATATTTAAATGTCGTTTCCTGGTGTATCATGCCTATGCTTTACTGTACTACATGTGCGTGCGCGTTACATGCGTCGCTCTATACATTTAGAAGTGTGTTCTACGTTATGTAAGTTCTACTAGTAGCTTGTTTGGAACGAGAATAGTTTGACGTTAAGGCGTCGCTGGTTAGTGAAGTGACGCAACCTGAACCGTAGGTACTCGTAGGGCCGTTGCCCAAATGGCTCATTCTGTATGGTTGGCGCTAAGAATTGCGTCACTCTTTACTGATGAAAATTAGAAAGCGACTCTCACATCAAATGATCTGCGTGCTCAACAGAAGGTTATAGACGTAGAGTACAAGAAAATATGCCAAAGAGAACAGGAAATGTGTGCATTATAAATAGATTTTAACACACGCATGAGCATGACTCAACTGGTCGTGTATTTATATCTTATAATGTTAGTTTGTATTTATGGTAACAGGCGTTATGTAGGAAACATAAAAAAAACTAAGTGGGAGACATAAGGGATTATTAATAGCGGTGAGATATTATTCGTTGTTTTTTAAATGTACGCGGGGGTATTCCTGAAATATACAGATAAAACCTGTGCTATAAAAGATACGATTTAAAATTAATAGCTAAAAATCACTTCAGTGAGTTTTAGTGAAAGTAACTATACGGAATATTTTGATCACGTAGTTTAAGAGACCAATACCAACCGATTATTCAAATTCCAAAACGAGTAACTATCCTGCCTAACTTGCAATGGCACAGCCAAAAAAAAGGTCATTAACACTACGTGAGACATTCGCGTTCGCTCAATATTGCGGTCATCGCCCCCACACGCGGCCCACGGCCCACAACGAAATCAAGTCTATTGATATCGGCACACAACTTTTAAATCAATTCATTATTCATCTTTCCCCGGAACAGCATCGAACTGCGCACATAAACATTGCCGCGAAGCGTAACTCATATAAATATTCATACATTTGTTTGTGTAGTTGTACCTCAGCATGACGAATGTTGTCAAACGGTTATTGTACGAACTTTCTGCGCAATAAGGTCACTAAACTTGAACAGCGACAGCTAAGTCTACGGCTGAGGAACATACTGAATAAACCTAACTCTTTCGGTTCAGCAAGTTGACGATATGAGGTAAAAATGCAAAAAAATAAAGCTATATTACGGTATATTTTCCTTACTAGTTGACAGATGCTACAGACGGAGCTATAATATACCAAAATATATATTATATTAAGGCATATTACGTTCTATTGTTGTATATTTCGGGCAATAGTGTTCTTTTTCTGCATCTATCCTATCGCCATGAGTTGCTTAGCATATATTATATATATATTCGCTCCGTCTGACGGGCTTTACTGCGAAATCTAAATATTTGCTGAACCGAAACACTTCCCTCTTTTGTTTTTACCTCGTTTAATAAGAGTTATTACTACCGGTTTGCGGAAAGTAAAAGTGATATCGCTTAATCAACAGGTGCATCGTTTTATGAAACTAGTTATGTCAGGCTGCAACACCTAACTCATTAATTCCGATCCCTGCATTTACACTTCAAATGTAATGTAATCATTCCTCGAACTCGTTTGGAATTTGTTTACGATTACTTCGATCTCTACACATTTGTGTTTTATTCGTGTGCGTGCGACCTCAGAACGTCACAACCGATGATTGCCTAAGCGCAGATGTTACTTGGTATTCCTTTAACTAACAGTTAGAGCTTTATATATTCTGAGACTTGCAACGAGAGCCGACATGCTTCTATTCCAAGTCCAAGAGATTGCGTCTTTAGATATATAAGATTATTTTTAATTTGGACGAACCAAATAGTAGCAGTAGGTCCATTTTGGACTATAAGTAGAACTTCCATGTCATGATGAGAAATGGTATGTGGTGTGCAACATGTATAAATAGAGTTAGCCTCGCGCGGCGTCTGCAGCGGACATCGATCGCTGCGTCGTCGCCGCCATCTTGGCCCTCGTGTCTCCCTCCTGCCCGCGCCGCGCACCCCGCGCTTGCCCCTCGCTGTCCCACATTCACCGCATCGTTTCGCATGACTATAGGCGCACCGCGGCGGTGTGTTTGTTGTTTCTTGTTGCTAACTATAACAGTTTAACTATTTTCTGTTCAGTATAAAGTACAGGTCAAGCTTTCCAGTATAATGTTACACGAATATTCCATTACGATTTACTTAAGCTCATCTCTTTACTACTACCTATATCCCTTATCTGGTTTACATCTACATAATATGGTACATTACAGACCTAGGGCGGTGAATTCTTTAATATCCCAGATCGCAGGGAGAAAATCTCACTTCCTGGCCAAGGCAAGACGTAGAATTTTAAACAAACCACGGGCGGTAATTCGTAAAGCCCCAGATCGCATATTTATGGCCTTCACCTTCGATTCGGGCCAAAAACACCTGTGAATTAACGAATTCACCGTCCTAGGTCTATAATGTACTATTTCATGTACCTGTACAATAATTAAGCATTTTAATATCTGTGATGGATGGGAGAATACCACAATTTCCAAAGCTAGGGAAATGGTTCCCTGATTCACTGCTGGTCTCGTCTAGCCTAGACCAAAAGGTAAACTTTACATAATTTATGGATAAATTTGTTTCTTATTGACATACTCGTAGCTTACTCGTACAACAAGCTAGTATACCTTATATAGGATGCAATCCATTAGTTTTAGTAACACGGAGAAATTGAAGTCTAAACCTGGCAGGAGACTGAACTTTAGTTCACGACATAAAATAATAATTAAGAAACTGTATCTAGAACCCTGACACACCTGTGGTTTTAGGAGTCAAGGCCAAACAACGACAGATTCCGTAATTCCGTTTGGATACGTTAATAGAATACCTACATAAACATGAGTCCTGAATACTATTACGTCAAGGATAACATATGTAAGAATATGCTGAGGTAACCTCCTTTTTAGACGAGTTCAAAACTCCATGTGCGACGACGACGGCGTGATGAATATACTTGACAATATATTTCGGTTATTTTCATTCATTATATAAATGCTTTTTAAATAAACAAACTTTTTCTAAAAAATGAAGATTTCAAACTTGGCAGTGGTATCAAATATGTTAGAGTAATAACAAAAATATATATCTCACCTTACCAGCTGAACTGGGGTCTCATTCAAGTTCGTAAATAGGTTAGGTTAGGTTAGGGATATATTCATTAGATATCCTGTGGATATCCTCCTATTTAGCAACATTATATAATATCATAAGCAATTTTGAGAAATTGATCTTGTATTTCAATTTTAACGACCCTGTTCCAATAGATAATGATTAGGTTATATGTAATTAAGGGACATGGGAAATTGCATGTCCCTATTTATAAACTCGAATGAGGCCCCAGAGTGCGACTATCACCAGGTACCTCAGTGGCTATCGCACCTGCACTTGGCGGTTGGTGAAATGTTTTTTTTTTTGTTAAAATCCTGGTACAGAACTATTATTCTAATGCAATTCGTTACGTTATACAACTAATATACTGAAGATTTTGTCATTCGGGAGAAGTAACCCTAGCTCAGTGGGCCGTAAAACCACTTCTATGTTGACACGGAAATCTGTATACTCTAAGGTCTATTTTTCCCTTGCCGTATCTTTATGAAATCATAGAAAAGCAAAGCGAATGGTAAACAGTATTTGAGTGTTACATTACACATGTGTGAAGCCTGTAAATAGCTGAAGGTGACATTGAGGATGTTTCCGCCAAGCGACTAGGCACGCCAACAGAATAGTAGCCAGTAGATAACTCGACATTTATTTAAATCACTCCACGTCAATGGACGACGTCACTAATTATTTAAACGTGATTTAACTGTAAGCAATAATTTCCAAGCTAGAAAACTAATGATGATCAATTGACGAAGTTATTGCCTTTTGTAAGTGAGATTGCAAAAACATTACAGACGACGTGATTATCGTAACTGTGTATTTTAATTTAAAAAAGCCAATAATGTATTTTAGTTTTCAATAATTTTGTATCTAAAAATAAAGATTTGAAGACTTGACTGCAGGATCTAGCCTTGTTTACATGTTGATTGTGCTTATTGTACAGATATGTATACCTATAGCATGAACTACTTGAATACACTGGGTAGTGGGTAGAGCTAAGTACCAGTAGATGAGTAAGTATACATATACAATCGTGCTGAAGGTGAACATCAACAGTCAACTCGACCTTCCGCGATAACAGTGTTAATAATACACGATAACACCCTAAGCGGACAACATACGCACAAAGTTGCATGTTAAACATGACATGAGCATGAAACCTAATTAAGGAGCGAGTCTATTAACGTAAGGCCAATGTTCACAACAATCACAACACGATTATTTGCCACAGTCAATAGAAATCATATTACGCAGTATTCGTTGAAAGAAACTCGTCCTGCAAATGTGATTGTAATCGATAGGACCTGTTCATAAACGAACGTGACAAGAATGAAAAGGGCTCTCGGGGTCGGCGCGGCCGGTGGAGGCGAATGAGCTTGGCTACTTGATCGACGCACCCGGCTTCGATCGGCCTCTTTTGCACGGGCTGAACTTGATTCTACCTTGAACATTTAAACGCAAGCGATTGACTAAACGGGGAAGACGTAGAACGAAATACATATTGCGTTTCTCAAACCTGATCACGTAACGCCGTTATACAAATTAGCGCAAGAACGTCCGGTCGGAGTCGACAAAGGTTTCTCGTTGCGTAGAGACGCGACATCTTTGAATACAATTCTACCTGAACCATTCATAAGAGTTTATTATTCGGCCGACCGTCAAAAAGGGTCCACGTGACAGGTAATTTGCTCAATACTCGTACCATCAGGTATTGTACACGGGCAGTTACTTACTTATAACACAAAATAATTGGTGGCATTAATTTTGTTTCTAGACTGGGTATAATATTTATGTACATACTTCCAAAACTGATTCTCGAAATTCAATGAGACATTTCCACATTCTTCCATTAATTATTTTAAAAGCGATTCTTAAAATACTGTAGGGCATAGGAAATTAGGAACTTCAGCACAAAAAAAGTTAAATTATCAACAATCAAATTAGCAGAGGTCACCGTTATCACTTTTTTCCAGAACATATTGTGTACTCTGACGAATTAAGCCCGTCACAAACGGAGAAATATTAATATGATATGTATACCAAAATATGCAGAAATACACATTATAGTTTAGCTAATCGATAAACAAGAAAGATGCCAAAATAATTTTTTTTCCAATCATGGCCCTCGTTTATGTCATAGTCTTTCAATATAAGGGGAATTTAAAAAAAAAAAAATACGAATGGAAAGTTAAAAATATAGGTTTAATTGATTGTTCTTTAGAGGACACATTACTTGAAATTTAATCCCTATCTAACTAATACTTTAATTGGTATGATATATACCTGTAAACTTGCAATAGCCTCTCATTGGAAGATAACATTACCTTACTACATTTCCATCATATCATGTGGGGCCTAAGCTCTAGTAATCATATCTAGAATTACTTACAGTCACGTCAGAAAAAACACCCTGTATTATATATATATGAATGTATATTATAGCTCCGTCTGTGGCATCTGTCAACCAATAAGAAAATATATCGTAATATACGGTAAAAGTATTAATATACGAGGGGTGATCCAAAAGTAATGATAACTGAATACTTATTGAATCGGATTAAAATAAATAGGTATGCCGTTACTGGCCATAAAGACACCTTAATAAATAAAAAAATAAAAAATGAAAAAAATATGTATCACGAGCAGTCGGAACGCAAAAATGGAGAAAACTGAGGTGAGAGCGGTTATTAAATACTTCTGTTTGAAAAAAATGTGTACTAAAGATATATACGCTGAATTAATGGGAACACTGGGCGAGTCCGCTCCACCGTATTCCACAGTGGCACGGTGGTCAAAGGAGTTAAACTTGGGAAGAACATCCACTCAAGATGAACATCGCGAAGGCCGTCCATCTGACGCCATTACTGGAGAAAACGTCGAAAAAATTCATGATCTCGTTTTAACAGATAGAAGGATGACTATCAGGCATCTCGTATTATCGATCCGTTTGTGACGAGCTTTATATTATGTAGAAAAACAAAAAATCGACATAAGTACGAACTGTTAAATACTAAAAAAGTTGATTAAGCATTAATTAGGTAAGTACTCTGTGTGAGCGTATGATAGATATGGTAGTGCGGGGAATGGCCCCGGGTGCACCGGCCGACCGCCAGCCGTCTGCTGCCCTTAGCTTATAATAGTACGGCGATATCGATCGCGCGCCGAGGGCGTAACCCCTGTCACGAGTCAACCGAATTACATAAATGACTGACTCCACTCAGCACTCGTGGAAACTAAGCAATGCTACAAACGTATTGGTAATGTTGTCTGTTGTGATTAATAGGTTTACATTACGTAGGTACATTGGATTGGATAAGAAGAAGATTTCCGCCCGTGTCTACTTTTCCTCGATAATATGCACAAAAATCATGAAATTGTACTATTTGTCTTCTGGAGTATTACGATATCTATTCTTTGTCTATCATCATTTCATCAAACTAAATTATCCTAAATACACACCCTGAAGTTTTAACTTCAAGTTAAATGATACATTAGACAAGATATACAACTGTAAAATGTAGTTAGGTGCTTTATAACAAAATGTACAGAGATTTGATTATTTTGGAAGGAAGTAGCTAGTGAAAAGTATTACATGCCTGCTACTGTTTACGTGCTCGGCAGAGCTTAAAATAGGGCAAAAAACACAGGCCCATGTTAACATGCAGAGCGTAAAAGGATGCTGTGATATGACTAAATTAAGCGATCAATTGAGACGTATGTAGGTCAAGCAAGTCCACGTCAGCCCCGGGGTAAACCCACGCCCTATTCGGGAGCTTTTCACTTTCGACGGCTGCCGCGGTTTCTGCACGACCCGAGAGTAGGTGCTCTCATAGCTAGCGCCTGAAATATGAATTGAGTGGAGCGGGGAGTGAGAATGGGGACGAGAGGCGGCGGGATGCCGGAGGTGGCTCCGGCCATTGGAACAACATCACTTCTACCAGCGTGGAGGTCAGGCCGCGAGTGACGCAACACAGTAAATACCACGCATTATATAATCAACAACATGAAATTATTCCGGTCTAGAATCAGCTAGTCACGTGGTACGAGAGATCAATGCCCTTGCTGTTTAATCACAATCATTTTGTTTGAAAAGGTTATTGTAACTTGACAAAGAATTGGTGTTGGGAACTAATACTAAAGAAAAGAAAATAAAAAATAATAATGTGAATATTTACCAGTGCGACGACAGAGTCGATGGCTCGGTTGAAGCGGTCGCAGAGAGCCTTCATGCTCTCGTACGAGTGGGTGTCGTAGTCGCTTAAGATGTTGTTCTCCAAAGCAGACTTCATGTCCGGCAGGTCGTCGCACACCCACCTAAACAAACAGAAAGATGGAATTTAATCATATTCATATGATAATACTGGCCATCATATCTAATATATAAAATTCTTGTGTCACAGTGTTTGTATCCAAACTCCTCCGAAACGGCGCGACCGATTCTTATGAAATTTGGTGTGTATGTTGATTAGGTCTGAGAATAGGATGTAAGCTATTTTTCATACAAAAAAATATCTAAGGCGGTACGAAATCCACGGGGTCAGCTAGTATTTCTATAAATATCACGAGCTTGAAAATATGTAACAAAAATTCTTGATATCTTGATAAATATAAGGTTAACATAAACATAGCAAGCAAAGCATGATGAATTTCACGTTTCGTTAGGCTGATTCAGCTAAGTGATACGTGATAGAGTGAACATAACAGATATCTAGGAATTAGTAAGTAAGTAAACGGGAACCGTCAGTGCTCACTCATTCTGTTGACACCTACAATTAATATTTCGACACATGATGCTTAGCCAGAAAGAGTATAAAGTTCGTAGGAATGTGTTATTTTATTTCCAAGTCCTTTTGTAATTGGTATTCGATATTCGAGAGTCGAGACAGAAACCAATATCGCGATCCCGGTCGAGGACAGAATCAAGGTCACGGAGGGTGAACGAGAGCGTTCGGTCCGGTCGCCGGGAGGTCGAACCGTCGTGGGCCCTCGATCCCTAAACGCCCAACGATCGGTCGGCCAAACTGGTTCTCAGTTATTTCCAACGAGGGATAGGCAATATCTGCACGAATATAAAAATCTAAATCTACGGAGTTCATAACCTCTCTCTTATACCTACATAAACATTTCAAACTGCACTGTTCATAATCAGACGAGCGTTTGTGCCAAAATTTATTTTAGATTCTTCATCTACGTCTTTATAATTAGGTATATGTGTTTGTTACGCTCCCACGCCAAACTAGGTAAGCCGAGCATCTTGAAGTTTTCAATATGGATTTTAAGAAGTATGTAGGTATAATATCCAGGCCCTTTTCATATAGGTAGAAAAAAATACTTTTTCCCGCCTCGATTGCGATTTGTATCTCTAACCTCTTGCTGATCGTTCATTAATTAAGGCTTGAAAACAAAAGGAATAAACAAACTCCCTTCGAATATTAGTTACGATATACCTATGCACGTCATCCATTGCTATGGCATAAATTGCAAGGTATAAGGTAGGTATGTAGTTTAAGTGCCGGTTGATTCAAGTACAGTTGACGGACTCCTGGTCGTTAAATATGGCCGCCGAGCTGTCATTCCATACAGAAACGTCATTTTGTCCCATAGTAAAATATTTAACGTTAACGTTAACGTTAACTTTAACGAACGGTTTGAATCAACCGACCCTAAATCGTGTGCGTTCTATTAGGTACGCTACAATCAATGGGACACTTCTCGGTCACACATACACGCATTGTATACACAACGAAACAGCTAGTAGGTAGTAGGTAATACAGAGGTAACTCGAACATATTCTCAAGGAAGGTCAAGGACACACCCATTAAAGGTTAGCGGTAGTTATTATTAGTCATAATACCTTATAAATGTTAGTGAAGCACCGCCTACCAACCTAACCGTTTGTTTTTCTTCCTCTCGGCTATCCAAAGGTTGTCTGGTAGAGATCGCTATTAAGCGATAAGACCGCCTGCTGCATGCCATACTTTTTATGTAATTACATTATGTCTGTACTGTTCCTTGGATGTGTGGTGTTCAATAAAGTATATTGTATTGTATTGAAAAGAAAAAAGAATCCAAGGAGGTAGATAGATGTACATATTACCATAAATACAATCAACATGTGTCAGATAAAAAATATCATCAGGTAATTCCAAGGGCAAGAAATTCGTGAATTAATTCGATTTAAGGTGAAACGTACGCATTCAGTTTACTCTCTGATTGATATGCGTAGGTATCCATGGAGCATTTCACCTGACGTTATCATTTCCCGGCTCAAGAGCATTGTTGTCACGAATACGCGGGGTCATTATAATATTCCGTTACGATGTAACTTCATGCTCATATCTAAATCTTATATTACTGTTTGTGTTGTTTTTTCACGAGTTATATAGACATATAGACATACATTTAAATAAGATTTCTCAAAAATTTAATTTTTGGGACACGCTTTTATTACTGATTGTACTTTTTTTTTGTAAATCCTTCATCTACCCTTCAAGATGAATCAAACGAGCCCAAATTCGATGGGTTTATGTAGTTTTATTACGGAGTTCCTATGGCCAACTTCCAGCTCCATCATCAGATCAGCTCCACGTCATCATAATATTGCATTGTCACGCGAGTTACATATTCGTGCAAAATTTCAGCTCAATCGGAAATCGGGAAGTGGGTCAAATTTAACTTGCAAGATTCCATTACATAGTTACAGACAGGTCGACCTAATAAAAGTGTGTTAAAAGCCGTGGTAGCCTAGTGGTTTACCTACCACCTCTCATGCAGAGGACCCGGGGTTCGATTCCGGCTCGCACCTCTAAGTTTACTTATGCGCGAAATTCAATTTGAATTTACCACTGAGCTTTTCGGTGAAGGAAAACATCGTGAGGAAACCTGCACGCATCTGCGAAGTAATTCAAAGATGTGTGTGAAGTCCCCAATCCGCACTGGGCCGCGTGGGGACCATAGCCCAAACCCTCTCGTGATGAGAGGAGGCCCCTGCCCAGCAGTGGGACGCAAATGGGCTGTAGTAGTAATTTATTCAAATATAGACATTTGCTAAAATTAGAATACATTTTTATTAAACTCTATTTAATTGTTTCATGTTAATTTTGATCGACGTCAAAAGAAGAGCCAACTCGCGTGAAACGTTTGACCTCGATTCGTTTCAACCTTACCTGCTGCATGGTCTGTTTCTAGTGACAATTACGGGTTAGTAGGTTACATACTCGCTTATCTCGCATATCGCACAATTACACTCCAATAAATTGAAACACAATCGAAATAATGGCACAGCTAACTAGGCCAATAAATTATTATTAAAACTACCTACTTCTTACAATCTTACACTTTAAACGAGCTAGGCATGTGCTTATATATATAATTCCTTATTTGCACAAGGGATGTCAGAAATATTTTATTATTTAAGCTATTTTCGCCCAGGTTCCGTCTCCATCTCCATCAGAAATATCTGAGCAAACAAGGGTGTGACCATCCTGAATATCTTAACATACACTCTAACGTCCGTGATAATAAGGTCGTGTTCAGATCAGATGTATCTGATCACCTTGTTCGCTCAGATATATCTGACGGCGACTGTACCATGAATTATGTGGCTTTATAAATAAACCATTGAAGTTTGAAAAATTGACCCCTAACGTTATGTATATCTAATTATCTGTTGTTTCACACTTCCGCCGCGGAACTGAAATAGCGGTTTGAACGCGGAGATGTGAACTGCGTCAAGGATATGTACAACAGACAAACGATCGCAAATGTACAGCGGTACCGCTATTTCCAATCCGCGGCGGAGGTGTGAAAACAGCCTCATATACCTAACATTTTTTACCACCACGACCACCACAACAGCCTATTTACGAATACTGGGCACAGGCCTCCTCTCATCACGCGAGGGTTTGGGCGAGATAAGAAAAAATATATCCATATATCCATATCCATACTAATATTATAAATGCGAAAGTAACTCTGTCTGTCTGTCTGTCTATTACCTCTTCACGCTTCAACCGCTGGACCGATTTGGATGAAATTTGGTATGGAGATAGTTGGAGTCCCGGGAAAGGACACAGGCTACTTTTTATCCCGGAAAAAGGCATAGTTCCAGCGGGAGCGCGTTAAACGAATACCACGCAGGCGAAGTCGCGGGCAGAAGCTAGTAGCTATATAAATATTTAGATGAAATTTCTATTAGGGCCCGTTTTTCAAATCCTTAAGGCATTCTGATACGTATTTAGCGAAGTAAATCTTTGAGTCGGCAATTAGTGAAACTGCTTAATCGTTAAGTTACTATTTAGAGCTATTTATTCCCTGTGTCACTGTACCAAAGGTCGCAGGTTCGAATCCCGCTAGAAGCAAAGTGCTGCACGTGTAAGAATGTTTGCACTCAACTTTATATCGCGTTCATATGTATATGTAGTATAGGTATACAAATGTAGGCAACTATGTGATCGTGTATTACGAGCTAGGTAGTGTAGTCAGACAGTGTAGGTCGAGCATGGGCACTAGGGCGACACCGCTGTACGAGTTATACCTAAATACGCTAGTATTCGGCGCGAAACTCCTCCGGTCATTGCCCCCTCGTCCTTCACGGTTCACACTCGCACGTCATATCAGAATACAGCAAACAATGCTCATACGTAGGTGGGTAGACTGAACACAACAACTAAAATGGATAACGATAAAGAATAGTGAGAATTTATTTAAATTATACCAACTTGTAAATTTATTTCTGCCTCCTAGTTTGAAGTAAAATTGCTGTTGTTTACTTAAATAGATGTATCGTAATTTTTTATTGTGCCTACATTAGTAACTTTTATGAAATCTTATCTTGAAAAAGTTGTTTCCAGTGGGCACTATGAATTGCTAGTATTAGGTATATCTTATTTGTAGAAAGTTACAGGCTTGTATCCCATATTTCACCAAAAGCATACATTTTTAGGTATTTTATTTCGAATGTGAATTAATAGTCAACACTGTCTTACCTTATTGTTTCTAATATTTCTAGCGCCCCATCGTGTTTGTCCTGTAAAAGAAAAATAAATTCAGGTTGTATTTCTTAATTTTTAGTTCATGTGTTTTTATTTAGACCTAAATTCTAGATAATAATTAGACTTTAATCTATATTAATAAGATCTCTATAGAAATGACGCGGACGAAGTCGCGGCAAGAAGCTAGTGTATATTATAATAAACTAGCTTCTGCCCGCGACTTCACCCACAAGGAACTCAGCTATCGCGTTCTCATGGGAACTATGCTTTTCCAAGAGATAAAAATTTGTCTTATGTCCTTTC
Organism: Aethes cnicana; assembly: GCA_963971205.1. Taxonomy (NCBI): domain Eukaryota; kingdom Metazoa; phylum Arthropoda; class Insecta; order Lepidoptera; family Tortricidae; genus Aethes; species Aethes cnicana. The sequence continues at coordinate 10,284,553 of OZ020274.1, read as the reverse complement.
TCAGGAATTGAACTAGGTACCTATTTCTATACCAAATTTCATCCAAAAGCGTTCAGCGGTATAAGCGTGAAGAGTTAACAGACAGACAGATTTTCTTTTGCTTTTATAATATAAGTACCTATCATGGATTATCCAGGTTATCGTTTGGGTTTTGTTTGGGTCCCTACAAATATCGGAAAAATTTACAAAGTCAAGTCTTGTGTTTCAATTACTTAATTATTAAAGTTGTATTTAATTTTTTTTCTCTTGAACAGTGTCCAATCAATCACGTTGTATGCTGACAGCAAATTATATTTTTAAACACTACCTAGTAGGTACAAAGACTCATTAAAATCTTTGTTGGTTATAAAATTACAGACACTTCCTCAATTTTTGAAACACATTTTGATGTCTCTTGTAAAAAGTATGACAACAACTGTGAAAATATTAAAAGAAAAATTTGAACCTATACACAATTATTATTGAATTATTTCATAATTTAGGTTATGCATATTTATTCAGTTGAAACGGTACTTTTCTACAAACACCAGATAGACACAATAGCATAACATTCTGGGGGCTGAATAAAATAAGAATAAAGCACATGAATAGTACCTATAGGTAAAGTTAATGTAAATGTTCAGGACTAGTGAATAATCATGTGTAATCTTTGTGTTTTAACTTTTCTTTTATAATCCATAGACAACCGGAGTGGTCCAGTTGGTAGTGTAGTGTGCTTGCTTGCCGTTCCAAAGCCTGGCAAAGGTAAACTTTGTGTGATGAGCATGAATAGTACTCGAGTCATGGATGTTCAGTATCTATACTTAAATGCATGTTTTTATCTATATAAGTATTTATATCATTGTTTTTGGGGGAATAGGGTAAAATAGTCCCAAATAGGGGACTGATTACCTGACCGTGCCCAACAGTAGATCCCGTTGCAAATATTTAAATATTTTATCACCTGTAAGCTTCACAATATTGTTTTATTGTGCCTTGTAAAATAAAATTAAAAAATATCAGCCAATCTACTGTTGCTTATGTTCATCAAGCATAAGATATTTTGAATGAGAGACAGAGAGAGAGAGAGAGAGAGAGCCATTATCCATTTATTAATTACAATATTTTAAAATGATGTTCACCTTGAAAATTGACCTGGTTTGGAAGTGTTAACCATGGATAGCAAGGATAAAATTAAAATTAATGAAGTATCTAAATTTTAATGCCTGTTAGAAAACTTTATTTTCAATGTAGAAAGAAAAGCAAAAAAAAAAAATGCTTACTAGTTGCGCACTAGTAAACAACCATTCACCTTTCTTTTCTCATCTATTACTTACTAGTTGACCATGCAAATTTCGTATCATGTGAAGTTAATTTTCTTTTCTTTAGCTGTTCCTTTACATTTTTCCCAATTTTTTCATGTATCAGAACAACACGCAAAATTAAATAGCCAATTAATAAGTTAATCAAAAGATCAAGATGAGACAAGGCATGAATTACCAACAAAATATGTATACATCATCTTTTATAAATGTTGTTGTGTACACAACTAAGTCACATAACCTACATGTCAGGAGCAATGTTAATGTATTTTACTGTAAACTGTTTTATTTTTCTGAAAGATGGATAAACATGCTATCTCAATGTATTAATAAAAACAATGTTGCAGTACTTGGTAATCTCACACGCCTCTGGACAACAGGAGATAACAATATGTCCAATCATTGATTCTACTGTACTATATGTTCGTTTAAGATGAAAACGACTATGATCTATAACTATAACAGCCAGTGTATTAAAAGAACCCATCTAAAAAAAGCCGACACCTTGACAAAACACGAGGTCAATACACTCTGGCTGAGAGAACCATGTGATACCAGGAACAGAACGACACCTTTTTTAATTAAATATCAAGAACTCGCTTTTGGCTCATCGTTAAAATCACATTAATTAAAATAATAAAGATAGTATAATCGATGGAAAATAAAAAATAACCACATTCTAATAATAATAAACGAGAGTTCCTTCACAAATTTAAAGCAGAAGTATAGCAGATTAAAGGCAAATGTTTTCTTAAGTGAAATTGGCGATAACAAACTAAACATATAGCCATTATCATATCAGGATGCCAAAGTAAAATATACACGATTTCCTTACCGAACCATGACCTGAAGTGAGGGGCCATGTATAAACAACAGGTTCTGCGCCTGCAGGGGAGTGCAGGCGTAAATCCAAAGCCATTATAAGAAAACCACTGCATGAATGCACACACTTTTCACTTAAACACTAATTTTATCACTAAAAACACTCGAAATTTTAACATAATTTCACTGCACTTTCACACACACACACTTCGCACAACCGGGCGCCATGTTGAAATTACATTAATCATGGCGGACATTGTGGTCTTGCCATATGTGTAAAATTACCGTAATCATTTTGTAAATATTTCAAAAACCTAGTCTTAAGATTTCATTTTTAAATAACTAAAATGGTTCAAAAATAATATTAAAAGATAAAATAAGCACGAGACTTTTTACAAGTCATTATTTGCATAATGGCATGGCACGAATAAGACCACTCGAAAAACGCCTCTTAGCACTTCGCTGTTACCTTCTGGCGCGTTTACATGAACGGCATTCAAAACGACATTCACGGGCGCGTTCACAGGCACAGGCGTGTAAAAAGGCTGATTTTGAACGCGCTCGTGAACGTGAACGCCGTCGATCGGTCGGCTGACGGTTTCCTATCGGTTGTTCAACGGGCACGTTTACGAGCCCGGGCGCGTGTATGTAAACGCACTATTCTAACTACCTCGTTTACATTCGGCTCCTGCCCCTCGCGCTGCCGGAAATAATTCCCTAAATAATGCTGTGGGCTGTAGCAATACAGAGAGAGGAGTGTGAGTTGTGTGTGTGTTTACATACTGCCCTACTATTCACTTCGTTTTGAGTTTCGGCAATGGCAGGCTTGGCTATATATACACTCAAAGATGGCAGACGTCGAAATAATGGCAGCGTCCCTCCAGCGTCCGCGCTACGTATTTTTGCGATACCTACATAATTATGTTCGATGTTTCAGTCATTGTTGAATTTGAAAATTTTGTACGCATGTCTTTCTTTGATTTTGAATACTTATTGAACAAAGTTGCTCCTATTATCGCCAAACAATTAAGATACTCTTTCTCCTCTCAGCGAGTACGAGTGATGGAGCAGAATGTAAACACGCACTGTCGCTAGCGCTGCCGGTCCTTTGATTTCCGCACAAAAACCTCTCTTATGGGGAGCGCCGGGCAGCGCGAGCGCGAGTGGAGTGGCAATGGCAGTGGCATGAGAAGTATCGTGTTACATACTCGTCCTGCTCGGCTGAATGTAAACGAGGTATTTCAAAGAATATAATATCAGTCGGTCCCAAGATGAAAACCCTCTCTAAAAAATGTGAAGGAATAATTTCACCTCTAGTTTTTTCTTATTATTATAGTAATAAAATTTAGTTATTATTTTGTTACATAAAAACTTATATATAAAAATGGTGATATTTTGGTAGCTTGGCAACATTGAATTCGTATGGTACCACACACACAGTACAGAGAGGATAGTAGGTGTAGAGAACCATCTCTTGTCAGTTTTTGAGAACATGACACGCACTCTGCCTGAATGCCCCGATATTAAATGAATGACGTGGTCGGTCGTACGAGGGGCGTTCAAAATATTCTCGGTATTGATATCTTATAACCTCTTTTTGAATTTGTTTTGTTACTGGCTGGTAAGGTTCATTCTTTGACATTAAAAAAAAGTATAATTCAAACCGAGATGTTCTTTTGTTTTTCTGCAATTTCTGAACAAACACGAACACAATGAGTGAATTAACAATGTTAACGAAATTAGAACATCGTTCCGTAATAAAATTCTTGACGAAACAGGGTAAAAACCAAAAAACCATAAAAGAGGAAATGGATTGTGTTTACCGTGAGTCTGCTCCTTCTTTATCTACAATTCAAAAGTGGTCAAGCGAATTCAAACGTGGCAGGGAGAGTATTGAAGATGACCCTAGACCTGGCCGGCCTGTAGTAGCTACTTCACAAGAAAATATTGATCAGGTGGAAAACCTTATATTGGAAGATGGTCGAGTGAAGATAAAATCAATAGCTCAAGTAACCAATCTTTCTATTGGTACCGTACATGACATTATCCATGACCATCTTAATATGTCAAAGGTCAGTGCAAGATGGGTTCCGCGAATGCTGACTCGACTTCAAAAAGATGTGCGTGCAGCTTGCTGTTCCGATTTTATTGACCTGTGTGGTGAAAATCCTGATGAGGTGCTGCAAAAGATAGTTACTGGAGATGAAACCTGGGTTCATCATTATGACCCAGAGAGTAAACAGGAGTCCATGCAGTGGCACATTAAGGGTTCAGCTCATCCTAAGAAGTTCAAGGTCGTCCCTTCCGCTGGCAAGGTCATGGCAACAATATTTTGGGATTGTGAAGGAGTATTGTTGATCGATTATAAAGAAAAAGGTGTAAATATCACGGGACAGTACTACGCGAATATTCTACATCAATTAAGGGACGCAATAAAAGAAAAAAGGCGAGGAAAGTTGTCTAAAGGTATTCTGCTTCTGCATGACAACGCCCCTGTCCATACTGCTCATATTGCCAAGGCAGCTATTTCTGAATGTGGGTTCGGAACTATAACTCATCCACCGTATAGTCCGGACTTAGCCCCCAGCGACTTCTTTTTGTTCCCCAATCTCAAAAAGGATCTGCGTGGAAATCGATTTTTTGACGATGAGGCGTTGAAGGCGGCAGTAGAGGAGCACTTTTATACCAAGGATAAAAAATATTTTTATGAGGGATTAAAAAAAAAAATTGATCGATCTTTTAAGTGTATTAACATAGGGGGGGAGTATATTGAAAAATAAAAAAATATCAAACTGTTCATACTTGTTTGTTTTCATTCCAATACCGAGAATATTTTGAACGCCCCTCGTACTTACCCATAGTTATATTATTGCAACAAAAACTATTCTATAGACATTTTCCGAAAGTTTATAGTTTAAAAATATTAGTGTTTGTGTCGCAAATTACTAAATGAAACCAACCGGCTAATATTTTTCAGCTTACTTAACTTTCAGAAATGGACTCGAGATATTTCTTATTATTTACGCCATAATATAGCATATAACGGTAGCCCGTCATAGCAACCATGCCAAATGCCGTCAGTTGACAAGAAACTCATGTACCAAAGGAAATTTAAACAAGTTTCGTTACGTACTTTGTTAATCATGAGATCGCAATCACAATAACTTTTCATATTATAATTTATTGTATGAATTCTGTAGATTTTTTTTTCAGAATTAGGGTACTTAAAATATTGAAAAAATACTTTAAAATGAAACGGAATGATCGCAACGTGAATAGACTGGAATGCAACAAAATAGTACAAAGAACTTCGTTATGGGGCGCTACTGTGCCTCAAAAAGTTGTCGAAGCTATCAAATCATTGAAATTACTCCCCCCTGGTACAGTATCTCTTAGTCTGTGGTCATTCATTTTGAACAAATAGGTTCGCTGCAAACGGTTTTGTTTTGAAATCAAACTACGAAATGTGGCTTTTTGATTGGGAATTGTCCGTTTTTTAAGAAGATATTTGAATTACAGTGAATTCACATCATATAAGTTCATCATGAATATAACACATTCAAGGATAAAAAAGCTTTCCAGATTCGACTTACTTAATGCCCATTTCATACATCCGAAATTGATTATTATTGAAGATACTCATAATGTACGAATACTGGATGTTACTGCGCGGTATGAAGAACTTGCTGAGACGGATCGTGTATATCACTTTGATGATAAAATCTTGAGCACAATATTGTATGGTCAACTATTGTGGATTCTACTGAAGTCAGGCGACATCATTGTCATCAATACAGTAACAGAATCTAAAATCAATGTAAGAAGTGAAACATTGACTAACTACAAAATCCAGAAGTTGATGAGCAACGAGAGCAATGTGCTACTGGTCAGCAAAAGTGGGGAATGTTTAGCTGTTCTTTTCTCAAATCAGAGATTGGAGCAAGACATTGCAGATGGTAAAGATGAACATATTATTTCCATAGAGAAATTTTGCAGCCCCAATTTAGCAGTGGAATCTCATATCCTCGCCAATGGTCTGCATGCTTATACAGAAGGGGAAACTTTAGTTTTGAAATGTCCACTGACTGGACTATATGAAGTTCTTTGTTCTGAGGAGAAGATACTCCATGTGGTTCCCTGGGGAGATTTGCCCATAATTTCAGACGGAGCCACTATGTGGCTTGTTGATATCAAAAAGTCTCAAATTGTGTTTGAGTTTAAAGAAGATGATGGCACTACATATTATCCTTTGGGCGCACATAATGATGCATTTTACTACTTGGTTTGGGTTGAAATGCAGGTAAGATAATAATCTATACTAATAATAAGTCTTTTGACGAAGTTGCGTCTGAAACATGAAAATTAAAAGAAACTATCAAGTCGAGGGGACTATATAAATGATGCCGAACACAAAATAACAATTTTTAGAAAAATTGTCTGTATGTATGTCCGGATTTAAGAGGGTTTACTCCGAAAGTTGGCAAGGTCCCAAATAGCTGTCAAATATTTCGTTGTTTTCAATAATTTCTGAATATTACTGAATGAAAATATGAATTATCGCTCTATGGTTGAATAAAACATTAAGTATGGATTGCAACAATTATCATAAGAACATGAAATTTTTAGGATTATGGAAGTACTATCTTTTGTAAACTTTCCATCGCATTTACCATGCATTTTAATGTAATCTTATCATTTGAACGCCTAACCAATAAATATAAAACGAGACGCGTCATGGAACCATAGAATAATAACTTCTTTTTAGGGTTCCGAAGTCCTCAAGGAACCCTTATAGTTTCGCCATGTCCATCCGTCTGTCTATTGCTCGAAGATGCTTAGTTCTAGAAAGCTGTAATTTGGCATGAATATACATATTAGTTACGTTGATAAAGTGGTACAATAAAATTTTGAAATATTTTTTTTTTTATAGGGTACCTCCTCTACTCGTAAAGTGGGGATGTAATTTTTTTTTCTTGCGTACCCCATGGTACGGCATATCGTTGAATAGGTCTTTAAAAAATATTGTGGGTTAAAACCATTTTTTGATTTAGTGATGCGTTTGTGAAATATTAAGTTTTAAAGTGTCCTCCCCCCGCCAGCTAAATGGTGGTATTTGGATGGCTGAAAAAAATCACGGTTGTGGCATATATAACGTAGTTGAAATGAAAACTATCACAGCTAAGTAGGCTGTACAAACTTACGAGTAATAGTCGACCACCTTATAAAAATATAAAAAAACCAATGATTTTTCTCGAGCGGCAGGGGCGTCGGGCGGGCAGCGGGCACGTCATATATATATATATATATATATATATATATATATACAGGCTAGCTAGATGCTAATAAGTCTTAGAAAGGTACTGTGGGCATCGTCAACTTCGGATCCCTATACTTTGCGCGTGGCCCGACACGCACTTGGCCGGTTTTTTAACTCAGTAATATTGAGAAATTAATAAAAACAGCGAAACGAAACGAAAATGCATTTAAAACTCAAATGTATTTTCGTGTTGTTTTTTTTTTGATGAACTTTACCTCTGTATCTTAGTATTGCAATATACATATTATGTACGTTCAGTTAGTTATAAGTGAGCTAGAACTACTTTAGAACCATAATCAGTACTGATGAATAATTAATTAATACTCTACTTAATTTGCACTCTATAAGGCCCCTAGTGGGAAAGGTCTGGGGTAGTTCTGATTTCTTTCATTCTACAAGTATGTTTGGGTGCTGAATCTGAGGTTTGCGGACAAAATTTCGTGACGCAACAATGAAAAAATCGCAAAATTTGTGCTGCTTTTCAGATTTTGGTAAATTCGACCCTAAAGGACTAGTTTTAGCGTTTGGCGTTTTTAAAGAAGACTAAATTTGCTACAATATGAGACTAAAATTGTCTCTGTGCACTCAATAGTTTCCGAGATAGCTTTTTAGAATTAATAATTATTTAGAACTTCGCAATTTTTAGAAATCGCTACAACAACTTTAGCAGGATGCATTTCCAATTATTTCCGATGGAGTGTGCTAGTGTTGCTCGTGTGGAGTCACGAATGCGATCCACCCGTAGCATTTTTATATCCTACTAGCGTTTGCAACTTTGAACGCGACTTCGTATGCGCATAAACATTAACATTTAAATCCCCGTTTTTCTTGTTCCCGTAGGAATTTTGGGAAATCCTCTTAGTGCTAGATGGGCGATCAAGTTTTTTAATCTTTCCTATAATATGGGTATCAATCAAATGAAAAGACTTGCTGCGGATAAATGGAGTATTTTTTTAAATTTCAGGTGTACATTTGTTGTGCGTTTTATGATTGGAATAATGAAGAACAGCATAATGACTCATCTTTGCAAAAGCTTTCATCCCAGGAAACATTAAAAGCACAATTACAAGCAATTGTAGAAAACATATTACCATCTAATCAACCAGATCAGGTGCTGGCCCAGTTGCAGCCTTACTTTGAAAAAATTGATGACTTAACTTATCTAGTAAGTATAGCTTCGAAACTTTGCCGCCAAAATGTTTTGTATAAATCACTTTTATATCTTCTGCAAAAAAAGGTTTTTGCATGTTCAGATGAATACTTGATTCAGTCCTTGTGTGATATAATGAACAAAGTCGACATAATGGAATACATTTACTTTAGGGAAACCAATACATATGAAAAAATAAACTTGTTTGACCTGAGTTTTGTGGAGCTTTGTATTACATTTATCTCAAAGGCGGATTTCGATTTAGCTTCCATATGTTGGTTGAAATACTCTACTGTGAAACAATTGCTAAATCCTAATGATATTTTGGGCATAATTAACGCAATACCCCACAATATTAAAATGGGTGCCCTCATAAACTGGCTTCGAAATTTTTTGCCCCCACTTCTTGACCGAAACCCTTTTTATATGGATTTATTGGTCAGGTGGGTCACAGAAAGAGTTTTTCTATTGGAGAAATCGGGATACTGGCCTAAAATTGGTCTAAAATTTATTGAAGATATAGGGGTAGTTTTAGAAACATCTTTGAAAACTATTCCTTTAAGACCCATTTCAATGGATGACTTAGATATGTTGAAAACTCACATGAAAAATATTATGGAATTGAAAGAGAATTATAAAATCAATATGTTATTGGGTGAGCTCAGTTCTCAAAGCCCAAGTGAAGTGGCTCTGATTATGTTGCGGCGCTGCTATACGGAAGATCTGCAATCATTCTTGCAGCATTATTTACCTGCATATACATCTCGTCATTCTTTTGAACTAGACGACACGTTACGTTCATTCATTGAAGTCGAAGCTGCAAGCAGTGGTGGTGATATTGATGGGTCACGTCTTAAAATATTATTGAACTCGTTTCGATTACATACAAACAAACTTGAGTGTTTTTTACAAGTGTTGAGAGTTTTAGATGTGCCATGGAACCCTATTGTTCTTGATTTAGCGGTGGAAGCTGCCTCTTCTGGTACGAAAGATTTTACAACAACTGCAACAGATCGTGTTCTTGCTGAAGAAATACAGCGGGAACTCAATTATGCAAAAGTAAAAGTTATATTGAAAAAATATAAATTTTCCCTTAAGTGTACCGATTACAAATTAGTACTGCACAAGATAATGACAGAACCAATTATTGATTTGAATGACTTAAAAGTCATCACAAGTGTAATGACGGAATATGCTGGTTATGGCAGCCTATTATACTTAAATAGGTGTCTTCGTGATTGTGAAACGAGAGCTGCTTTAGAATATTTTCTGGATTTATCCAAAAAAGAAAAGAAAATATTGCTGAAATCAGTAATGATAAAATATGAACAAATCATTACAAGTACTTCAGATGATACTATTACCGAAAGAAATTACATAGACTTTTTAAAAGGAAGTCAAATGCTTGGGGAAACTGAAATACATACTTTAGAGAATATGTACCACCTCAAAAACTCCTACAACACCAAATTAAGTATAAACGATATGTGTTGTGAAAATACTTTATGCCAAATGAATATTTCAGGAATCAGTCAAATTACATCAAGTACTAAATTAGTTGGTTGTATGGCTCAGATGAGTTACGTACATCAAAGTAAAAAAACTGATTTGGTGGCTTTGTTACATCGTACTTCTTCAAATCATGAAGTTCGGAAACTGGTCGAAACTCTCATTGCTTCGAAATCAGAAGACAAGGATACAGAAATTGCCACAGTTTTATCACATTTTAAAGATGGTTGTAATTCTGTGGTACTTGTGGAATGCTGCAATGTATTGACTGAACTGTTATCAAATTGTTCTGAAGAGTATATGCATTATGTCATTAAATATTTGTCAATTTTGATTGCCCTGCTGAACGCTAACATCATCGTCAAAAATCTTTCTGCAGCATGGAAATTCCACTACTTCTTCTTACCAATGTCATCCATCTCCACTATGAATGACCTTATCGATTTCTATATTTCGTCATATAGTGGTGTCACAGGGAATCCTGCGATAGGTAATAATCGAGGCGATTTTATACCTATTAGAATTATAGTAAACATCATAGAAGATGTATCATCATGTGGAAAAGATTTACCTAGCGAATTATTACAAATAAGAAACAAAACTGCTAAACACCTGTTATCGAAAGTGGTGGCATCTCAGGAACTTGATGAACTATTAGTAACAAACTTATTGGATATCTTGAGTAAAGGCGAGGAAGATAAAATGTGGATTATCGACATACTCCGTGGTCAGAATGAATCCTTGTCACAGGCCCTTTTCATATATCTGTCACACCCAACTATCAGGCGCACATTTGCATCTTATTGTTTGTCGCAAAATACCGCTCCATTTTCACCGCAACATATTTTGAAGACGAAGTTCAATTTCAACCTGGCCGATTTAGCTTTGCCTAATATTAATGCTGATTCTTGGGATGTCAAGATTATTCTCATTTTATTTTTGAGGCAATACCCTGAGACTTCTATGGAGCGTTTAGCGGATTTATGTCGTACTTTAAACGTCTCACTTAATGATGGCATCTCATTCCAACTTGTTTCTTTACTTACTACATGGGATTTGAAATACAAGATATTTAATAATGACCTCGGCTGCTGCGAAACACATCTTGACAACGACGAAAGTGAACTGTTGTCTTTGTGTTCAACGTTATGGAATAGCCTGAATAGTAAGGACTTCACTAAAGACGTTTTAAAAGATCTTTGGAAAAATGGTGAAGTAACTTTACATGGACGGGTTGTATCAATCAATCCTTACTATTATGAAGTGTATTTGTGTATTTATCACTTACTTTATGGTTCCACAATGGAATCTGAATACGTGAAAGAATATTTTCTGCTGAACTTTTTAAAAAATTATACTAGGAAAAGCCCTCCTAAACAACACGAATTTGAAATGTTTTCTGTGAAAGGCATGTTCCCAGAAATTGGCCATTACAGATTACCATTTAACCTATTTATGCGTGAAGATATGTGGGCTAATTTAAAATCGGAAATAACGTTGGAGACCTACGAGCAATGGCTTCCAGCTGTAGCTTTGCTTGCACTCGATGCTGATATACAAACAGCTAGGGATATGGTGTGCAGTAATGCTCTGAAACAAACCATGACATCTAGGAAGAAAAGTGAGGGTTCAGAAGCCGAACACAAAGAAAGTGAGCCATGGCGCCTGACTACGCGAGAGGAACCATTGCTTCGTGCAGCTCACCACTGCGTCAAACACATTGCGAACATGGAGTGGGCTGGTGCATGTCTTTTTTACGTGCTCCAAGGATGCGCTCGCGGAGCTGATCAAGTCGCAGCGGCTCAGTTGTGCTATCAGTTCGCTCAACGCTGGTCCGCTGTTCAACCTGGCAACCGTGCCGTACGCCAAATGGAGCGATTGCATTCTACGCTATCAACTAGACACGTTTTACATAAGATAGAATGGGCTTGCGAAGAATTTGTACGACTCGCGACTGAACCTACCCAGCTCATTCGAGCCTTGTATTTGCATCCAAACTTTGAAGAAAAGATTTCGCGTCATGATATAAATCGAGCTGCAAATGAAATAGCCGATAAAAATGGTATTAATATTGGTTCCATCCGCATTGAAATTTTAGAGAACATTTTGGAGAAAACTACGGAAGAAAATAAAAATAAAGCTTGTTTAGGCCTTGATAATAAAGATTTAACAACAGCGAAATATATATTAAAAGCAACTTGTCCGAAAATGGGAGCAATATATTTATCTCGTATCGCACTTGACGATGATAATGATTTTAACAAATGTAAAAAACTAAGGGCTCTCCAATGTCTAATGAGCATAATAGAGTCGGACACTGCTCTGAAAGTCACGAACAGAGAAAGAGATTCACTATGGGAAACCCTACTGGAATTATTATACATTGTCAATCTGGAGCACATTGACATGCCTTGGATTGTCGCCACATTTATGAATAACAAAGTCAATGCACTAGATCAATTGTTACAAGCTATCGGTAGTAACATTGAGGGTTTGAAAACAACTGCAGAACTTGCAGGGCGATACGGTAGTATTCATATAATACATAAACTCATACCTTTCTTGTTACGTGCTGGACTTCACGATGAATTGATTCCTTTATTGTTAAAAACTACTTCTGTGCCCGACAAAACTATGTACGATACCTGGAGGACTGTTCTAGTGTCTCCTTTCCAGCAGGCGGACTATCCTATCACTGAGCGCCAAAGAGCGAAATGTTTAAATCGTATAAACTTGTTACCTGTCTGCCCTGTAATTAAAGATGAAGATTTGGTCGAAATATGGAAAAATTGTGTGAGATGTAAATGTTTTGGAATAGGTTGCTTAATATTGCCTTACATGACTATTCAATCCAGACAAATACTGTCCGAGCTACAGAAAATAGACAGAAGAAACTTAATAGCTAGCCTGAAAAACTTACAAACTGAAACATACCTTGTTTCGGGTGCTATGCATGTTTTAGAAAGAATGGCAAGTAGATCATACGGAAAACCTCAAAAAACTTGATTTTAAACCACTTAATATTAGATTCATATAAGAACTATTTATGAAAATGTAAGCGCATGTTCTGCATCAAAGTACTATTGGGAAAGTAACTTAAATGTAATTAAACTGAAATGTCTCCGATCATCAAAATTAAGGATTAAAATTTTTAGAAAATTTAAATTTCAGTTTGTAATCAAGTTCAAGGTCAATTTTTTTGATTAGCGACATTTTTAAGAAATGTATCTAGTTCCTCATTCTGAGTTTCTTAGAGATATCTAATATCCACTTGGTATGGTGTATTTGTTGATTTTCTACTTGGTGTAATCATTGTTCCTCCCTCACAATAGAGACACTACATGGAACTGTTCTGTTTTAATTTTTATCCCTTTGTTACTTGCCCTAATGGTTTCTACACAACTTACTAATCATGAAACTTGTACTTTCTTTTCTGTACCTATGTTATTATTAGACTTTATAGTTGGTGCTAAAACTTAATAAAAAAAATCTATGGAAACTAAAATGGTTGTTTTATTTTCCGGGCTATTCCCAGTTGTCTCGGCCGCACCTGCTGGGATGTTTATCCCAGTTATCCACAGTGCAAATAAATGGCAAAAATATAACCTTTTTTTTCAGCTGGGAATATGCCAATTTTCCACATTTCATGAGAGATGAGATAGGACTATCAAAGACATGACTGTGTGTTTAAAAGTAATACTCTTGATCTAAAAGCTTTTACTCTTTATTCTTTAAATGATATCACTTTTTTCCCTTACATATGGATTACAAGTAAATGCTAATGATTTTATATATGATGCAGCTGGCATAACCATTTCAAATAATGGGGCATAAATACCATGACCACATGCCAGTTCTTCAGGTGTTTCGCCAACATTATTGATGCTTTTAGCAACTTCAACACTGTCTTCTCTCATGAGTAATAGAAGTAATGTTGATTTGCTGTGACTTTTGGCAGCTGCTAAGTGCAAAGGTGTTTGATCTGAAAAAATAAATCAAAATAGGTGAAAGAATAGCTTTAACTTTGAAACATTGTACCGTGTGCCTCTCATCAAAAATAAGATCTGGTGCATTTGCAGGCTAAGTCAGTACGAAATTCACATTTCTATTACATAAGGATGAAGTATAAAAATATTGAAAAGCCATAAATTTTATTGGTTCTAAATATTTTACAAGAGATTTTCTTGCCAATATAATTTGTTACCTTTGTATTGCCAAGAACAATAGCTTTACAAATTACAAGCAAGGTCTGGAATTTAATTATAATGGGCTATCAGCCTATCAGGTACTTATAGGGTTGCCAGATACAGTCAACACAATTCCGGGACAATTCGAGGGTTACGTTTTCGGTCGCTCGGAATATGTACGAAACTAGTTTTTTTATATCGCTTTACTTATAAATATATACAAACAACAACATCGCAAACGCGCGTATATGTATATCTATATTATTTTTTTTGGATGTTGTTAGAGTCCTCCGAGAATACTTTATACACAAGTTTGCAATTTTAAAACCCTTTACATACTCTTACTAGTATAGTAGCGAAAGTATTCAGATAGTCATATTATAAAAACTAACTTAAAAAGTCTTGTTTTGTAAGGGGTCGTTGCTTCTAAGTTTGTAAAGTGAACTAATGTGCCGAGATAGAGCAACTCCGAAATAGTATTTTTTTTCAATTCACGATTTTTTCACTTTTTTCCCAAGAAATTACCTAAAGAAAGCATTTTTCAGGTATTGTCTTATAGATTTTTATGAAGTTGACTAATATTGCTACAATTTAAGCCTAATTTGGGTACTCTTGGTCTTTTGGTTGAAATGATTGGAGATAGAGTTAGTCCAAGGTGAACATTTTTCCAAATATTAACGTTTTTCGTCTTTAATTTACTGTCAAGGAATGAAAAAAGTGAAAAAATCGTCAATGGAAAAAAATATCTTTGAGTAGCTCTATCTCCACAACCAAGACCTGTATATGGTATGGCTCTGGTTATAGAAAATTTAGTTAACTTTACAAATGTAGAAGGAACAATCCCTTAACAATACACCCTAAAGTTATTTTTTGAGAGCTACGAGGGTGGTTTGATAAGTCAGTGACTTTTTGCAGAAATTTTTTTTTCACCTTTTTTAATTTTATTTCTCTACATAATCTCCTTTCAACTCCATACACTTCATCCAACGATGTTCCAGCTTTTTCAACCCCTCCAAAAAATATTTTTTGTCAAACCCTGAAAAATATGCTTCAGTTTCAGCTATGACTTCCTCCCTCATTTGATGAAAATCTTTTCCCACCGAGCCATTTCTTCATGTTTGGGAATAAAAAAAAATCACATGGGGCCAAATCCGGAGAATAAGGTGGGTGGGGCAGTATTTCGTAACGCAATTCTACTAATTTGGCTGTTGCAACTGCCGACGAGTGTGCAGGCAGGGGCATTGTCGTGGTGAAAAAGGATTTTCTTCTTTGCCAGATGTGGCCGTTTTTTCACAACTTCTGCGTTGAATTTTTCCAACAATGTAGCATAATAAGGGCCATTTATTGTTTTACCTTTCTCCAAATAATCTATATAAATAACCCCTTGGCTGTCCCAAAAAACAGTGGCCATTACCTTTCCTGCCGAATTAACGGTTTTCGCTTTCTTTGGGGCCCGTTCGTTAGCAGAAGTCCACTGTTTTGACTGATTTTTCGTCTCTGGCGTATAATGGTGGATCCACGTTTCATCTACCGTCACAAAACGACGTAAAAATTCATTGGGATTATTACGCTTGAATTTGGCTAAGCATTGCTCGGAAGTTGTTTCACGAAGTCGTTTTTGATCGGCTGTCAGCAAACGCGGCACCCATCTTGCGGAAAGCTTTTTCATATTCAAAATATTATGTTATGCAAGATATGAAAAACTCGTTCAGATGAAATGTGTACAGTCTTAGCTATCTCACGAATCTTAACTCGACGGTCATCCAAAACAATATTGTGAACTTTATTCACGACATCATCAGTGGTGACTTCAATTGGCCTACCAGAGCGTTCTGCGTCATTGGTAGTGGCACGCCCAGAACGAAATTCTGTAAACCACTTATCTTATGTACCATTCCATGAGAAGGAGCAGATTTCCCATAATATTTTTTTAAACAGTCTCTTTAATAGTTTTTCCACGTAAAAAGTAATGTTTAATTAACACACAAAATTCGCTTTTCTCCATTTTCCAACAATTTTACGACCGTATTCGACATATGCCTCAATAACTTTTTTATTTCCCACCTTTTTACAAAAAAAAAACTGCCAGCTACCAAGGAGATCAGAATTGTAATTAAAAAGTTTATATGTTAAAATGCTTTTTGTTTTACTTAAAGTCACTGACTTATCAAACCGCCCTCGTATCTGAAAACTTACGCAATTAATTTCTCGACTACTACAGGGTTTTGAATGTTGCAAACTGGTGTATAACTACTCTCAGGGTCTCAGCGGACCTAACAACATATTAAAAAGTCTTAGATATATGCGCGATTACGACGTTGATTATATATAAATAAGGAATTATGAGTAACAGGATTAAAAATAATAATTTTATATTATCGTAAGTTACATATTCCTACCGACCGAAAACCTAATCCTTGATTTGCGACGTTTTAAAATTAAAATGCAGATTAACGTTTATAATTATACTAGCTTTTCCCCGCAACTTCGTATGCGCAGAAATATTAAAATGAAAAATCCCGTTTTTTCCTGTTCCGTGGGAATTTCGGGAAATCCTTTCTTAGCGGATGCCTACGTTATAACATCTACCTGCATGCCAAATTTCAGCCCGATCCGTCCAGTGGTTTGGGCTGTGCGTTGATAGATCACTATGTCAGTCAGTCACCTTTGAGTTTTATATATATAGATTTAATAAATGTAATTGTACTAAATTTAAGTTTAAAATATGAAAGAGAATTTAAGATATTGAATCTAAGATCTTAGAGATGTTAGAGATGTATGTTAAGGCTCTAGAAAAAAAATTACTTGATAAAAAAAATCTGTTACATGGTAGTACCTATTCGAAATCCTGGACTATAAAGTGTAATTCCTGGACACGGGACAAGACCCGAAATTCCGGGACAATCCCAGAAATCCCGGCCATCTAATCCGGCAACCCTATTTAGGTATGGTATATCATGCTGCAATATTATTACCTCCTTCAGAAACTGCAGTCGGATCAGCACCGGCTGCTAAAAGTCTGGCAACTACAAAGTAATTATTCCAATTTGCAGCAGAATGTAGTGGTGTCCATCCAAATTCAGTTTTAGAGTCTATCTTAGCTCCAACACTTAGCAAATATGATATGGCTGAGGTATGGTTTCCATAAGCAGCTCGATGAAGTGGTGAGTATCCATTAGAGTCCTTAGCATGTACTAAGCCTGGTTGAGCAGTTAATATTTCTTTGAGTTCCTCAATTTCTCCATTTTCAGCAGCCCAGAGAACATGGTCCACAGCATTAGCTAAAATATGAAATCAAAGAAACTAGACACTTATATATCTTAATTTCAATTAAAATGGCATTGTTTATTTAAACATAGCCGCAAATAAATACGGCTTGCCTTTTACCTTTAGGATCTTTAACTTCATCAACATCTTCATCGGCATCATCCCAGCCGGACACAAACATGCCTGAGGTTCTTGGACTTTTCTTGCATCTCTCTATTTCTTCGTGAATGTCTTGCAAAGATCTTGTCGGTTCATCATCAAATAAGTCGGATTCCTCATCAGACATCTTTACAATATTCTTATTTTTAGAGTAGGTATATATATCTAACAACTGCGATAAAAATGCGCCACCGGTGCACAACAACTCTATTCTATTCTATATAAATTAATGGCTTCTGTCTTGGACACTTCGCCAGTATCAAAGTAAGGGCCTCGGGCCTGCAAGTTGTTTGGTAATAAAGGTAAATGTACGGTGTAAATGATTAATAAAATAAAATTGGAGAGCGCACAACAACTTAAACTCTCAAAGCAACAAAGTGAAGTGAAGGCTGCGTTCCGAATCGCGCTTAGAGCGCTCACAGCACCTTGCAGTCTTTTTCCTCTTACGACTCGACTGTCAAGAGGAAAAGAGATGCAAGGTGCTGTGAGCGGTCTGAGCGCGTTTCGGAACGCAGCCGAATACAATCTGTATGTCCTTTGTATGTCAGTCAGTGACACTGACAACTATACATGAGTGTTGCCACCTTTATAATTTTAAGTTTGAAAGGACGTCATGACGTCATTCATTACACCACAAAACGTCAACATGCCCATGCACAGAGATAATATAATCTCCTTACGGATTGCCCATGCATAAGTACGTCCTAAAGTGATTGTTATCCATCCCCAGTTATGGAGTGTGGAATGTCTTGGTAAGGAGCGCAATCTTATATGGCGAAACAGTTGAAAACATGTCCAGTGGATTTGATAAGCAACAAAACAAAACACACTCTCCTCACAACCGTTTTCGCCTTAGCAGCGCCATCTGAAGGCGCTACTGCAGACTATCCGCCTAGATGGCTTGACACTTGTAGCGACCGCAGCGCACCCAATCTACCCGATTTGGTGTCCACTTTTGGAACTATAAAGATTGCGCTCCTTTACTTCAACCCTCCCTCCATACATCCATTCCATTGGATTCCCGCGACTTACACCTGGTGGTCGACCGCACTGAACGCGGTCGCAATTGATACCATTTTGGCAATTGATACGCATACGTTTTAAACTCCCTTATCCTTATATAGGTCGTTGGCGCTGAAAAGGTGAAATTATACCATGGAGAATTAGTTTTAGTTGCTATGCGAAATGACCTCTATCTATTCTACGGCAGCCATCCAGCCAGCCATATAAACAAAACATTGACTGCTACTCTTGTACACTCTCTGTCTTGACACTCTCTGCTACTACTACAACAGCTTATTTACGGCCCACTGCTGGGCACAGGCCTCCTCTCATCACGAGAGGGTTGGGCTATAGTCCCCACGCGGGCCCAGGGCGGATTGGGGACTTCACACACATCCTTGAATTACTTCGCAGATGCGTGCAGGTTTCCTCACGATGTTTTCCTTCACCGAAAAGCTCAGTGGTAAATTCAAATTGAATTTCGCACATAAATAATTTCAGAGGTGGGAGCCGGATTTGAACCCGCGACCCTCTGCATGAGAGGCGGTAGGTCAAACCACTAGGCCACCACGGCTTTTTTCCCGCGAACTCCCTTATCCTTATATAGGTCGTTGGCGCTGAAAAGGTTAAATTACACCATGGAGTATTAGTTTTAGTTGCTATGCGAAATGACCTCTATCTAGACACGTGGGAGCGTGTCAAGCCAAGTTCAAGAAACAGAACTGGCGAGCCGCACCGTGTGTAATATTACACGAACCATTTGGAGCAACTTTTGACCCCCTCATAAATCAAAAACTATTTTACATAAACGTATCAAATTTGGCTCATATATTGAGACTTGCGAGATACATATGTGTTCTAAATTTCATAAGCTTATCTCAAACGGTTATTTACATATTAATGTCCAAAATTCCACATTTTTATCATTGACTGACCTATAGACCAAAAGTCTAACCCAGTTCCAGATGACCTAGAGAGTTAAAATTTGGTATGCAGATAGGTAATTAGATGAATACAAAGGAATAAATAAAAAAATGGCAATTTTTAAATAATTAGATTCTATTATGAACGCTTAACATAAATACCTAATATTACTTAGGGTACCTACGTTAATTAACTGGGATTAATTATTATTTTTATATTTAGCGCACATCAATAGTGTAAAATCATTACCTACTCATAAATAATGATAAAATAATAGGCATTTAGATTTTCGGTATATACACGACGCGCGCGCGCCGAGTGACGCCGGAGCGGCGCGGGCGGGGTGGGTGGTGCGCTGTGACAACCGAATCGAACCGTTGACGCGAACGTGGCCGAGCGAGCGGCAGCCGCGCTCATAAGCGCGAGCGCCGTCTTGCTGTCCGGTTGTCTCTCGATATCTGATCTATAAGGTTGCTTAAGGAAAACTTATAATTTGTAGTAATATTATTATTACAATTCCTATAATAAAAAGACCCACGGCGTTACGAGGATATGTACTTACCTACAAAAAGTAATGATATCCCACCAAAAACATAAATGTAAAAAAGGAGAGCCAAGTTCAATACAAAAATTATTCTCTGCTGTGGGGTTCGCCGCAAAAAGAATGGAGATCTGAGATTGAGTGCCAAGTTCTATGCAAAATCCAAATATGTAGTCTAAGGGCTGACTTGGCTGGTTTTCCCATACGAATTATATAGCCTTCGCATGTTCTAAACCTGTTACCTTTCGGTTCTTATTTTATTATTCCGAAAATTTGGCTTGCTGGTAGAAACTACCCATCGAACATAAGGCTCTTCCATGACTGTGTAAAAGTAGGTACTTAATAATAATTCGTATGGGAAAACCAGCCAAGTCAGCCCTTAGACTACATATTTGGATTTTGCATAGAACTTGGCACTCAATCTCAGGGTTCCCCTTGTTTACGCATAATTTTTTTTGGCAGAATTCGATTTTGCATAATCAGTATAGGCATAATAGTGTTTACGCCGAAACTAATCTCGCATAACGATTTTTCGTCGAATTCTATTATGCATAATCTAATTACGCCGAATAGTATTCACGCATAATTTTCGAATACCGAATATTATTTAGGCAGAAAATTACTTTCGCCGAAATTTGTTACGCCGAAAACTACTTTCGCATACCTTTATTTTCGCCGATTTAATTAAATGAGTATCCTGTACAACATCGATGATTATCTAAATAGGGAGAGGGAGATTTTTACTAAATGATAATTTCGTTTACTTATATAAAAATAACCTAACCTAACCTATGCGAGTCGACTTTGCTCCAAACTTTGGTGTTACCACACACCGTGAACTGCCGAACTCCATCTTATAAAGATAAGTATGTTGAACAAATTATATCATACAAAATTTTATACTCAGCTAAAATCGTTTATAACATACATTTTCGGAATTCCAGTTTTCGGACTAGCTATTTTATATGGACTTTGGCGCTCCCTACAATAATTGTTGTTTCGGACATAAATTCCGACAATATTTCGGCATATCAAAATTCTGCTAAATTACTAGTATGCCAAACAATATTATGCATAATAAAATTCGGCCAAGTCAACATTATGCCAACATAATATTCGGGTAAACACCCATTCGGCCAATTAAGAATTATGCTTAATAAAAATTCGGCAAAGTCAAGATTCGGCGTAAATAAATTATGCGAAGCCTGTTATGCGTAAACAGTTTCGGACAAAAAGAATTATGCCAAATAGATGGCACCCCAATCTCAGATCTCCATTCTTTTTGCGGCGAAGCCCACAGCAGAGAATAATTTTTGTATTGAACTTGGCTCTCCTTTTTTACATTTATGTTTTTGGTGGGTCTATTCTACGGCAGCCATCCAGCCAGCCATATAAACAAAACATTGACTGGTTCTTCAAATATTATGGTTGATTAAGGATTAAGGAGTAATAAAACCCATCAAACATATTGAACACATATTATTCATGTTTTCGTTTTTTGCAACCTCTCTTCAAAGCAACAGATTTTTGAACTTTTTTTGTAATTTCATTGTTAATAATATGTTTAGTTTCTTGAATTGCATGTTCATAATCTGATGACAAGCGATCAAATACTTCATTTTTAACTATTATTTCATTTAGATCTGATTTTCCTCCAGACTGCAATAGATCCTGAAATAAATTGATAAGAATCCATACACTTAGTGTCAATACACTTAATAATGATCTTTATGGAGAGTCAATTTTTACGGTTTGGATATTTACCTTGAATAGGTTCATCTGGTTTTGCTGCAGAATAGTGACAGCATGGCCAATGCGGCCGGCGCGACCAGTCCTACCCACTCTATGTATGTAAGTCTTTATGTTTCGTGGCGGATCGTATGATACAACATAATCACAATCAGGAATGTCAATGCCCCTAGCCAAGGCATCTGTGCTAACCAATCTGGAAAACAAAGTATCGGAATTTTAAAGGCATTAGGCTCAGCAGATGGGTGTGGCATCAAAAATTGCTGAGTAATTTTGTTTTTAATAAAGTTCAAGAGTTGTAATGTTAATAAAGTACACTTACACATTTATTTCTGACTGGGTGAATTTTTTCAAAACCATATCTCGTATAGATCTATCCAAAGCTGCTGATAATTCTGCAACTTTAAATTTGCCTTGACCCCAAACATTTAACAGTACAGTCAGTCTATGTGCGGACTGTGCAGCATTAGTGAAGCAGATTACCTTATCCCAATTCTGTTCAACAAGGAAATGGTACAAGATAAGGGGCTTCTCCTCTGCACTGCAAGTGACATACTGTTCAGTCAGTTCATCAGGTGTAGTGAATTTTCTGATACTATCTTCATCTTCAAATTCATTTATTGGAGCAGCAGAAAACAATTTTGGTTGAAATAAACCCCACTTTTCTAATTTTTCTGGGTCTTGAGAGAGTGTTGCTGAGAAAAGCAATTTATGTGGAGGGGGATTTTGTTCACTGAGATTATTCCAACTTAAATTAGCCACCTTGCCTGTCATCAGTTCATTTTCCAATTTGATGTGTTTGTCAAGGTGATAGAGCCAATCATTTTGGATGTGCTCCATAATTCTATCAGCTTCATCAATCACAAGGAACTTTAGATGCTTCAATGAAAAACCTTCTGTGCTTTGTATGTGTTCTACTAGCCGACCTGCCGTGCATACTATGATGTCAGCTTCACTGACCCAACCAGATGACTCAGCTAAAATTTTTAGAGATCATGAGAATCAGTACTCCAGTACAATTCGTAATGAACAAATTGGAAGACAAATAAAATACTCAGTTCATAATACTAATTAACAAGAGACATGATATTAATTAAAATGACAATAACTTACTGTGTCTTACTATTTGTTGCTGTTCTTTGCGCAGAGGTGTTGATGCACTCAATAGCACAACTTTCAGTCCTGTATTGGTGCTATACTTCTTAAATACTTTGTATACTTGTGTTGCCAATTCTTGAACAGGTAAAACAATCATTGCTCTGATATGGTGGCCAATGCCATTCATTAAAACCTGAAATTATTAAATTATAAAAACTTGAATTGATTGGTAAATTGACTATGTAAGTACATAATTAAATAACTAATTAAGGCTACAAATATGAATTGAAAAAAGAAGTACCTGAATAATTGGTAAAACAAATGCTAATGTTTTACCACTTCCTGTTGGGGCCGAAACACAAACGTCATGTGGCCAAAATGGGTGTGGCAGTTGATTTTCCTTGATAATGAATGGGATAACTTGTTCCTGAACTGGGAATAAGTGTGTTACACCTTCACTCCGTAGTGTAGCTTTCAAAGTGTCATGCAGCCAGTCTTGTTCATCAATAACACAAGATAACTTTTGCAGATTTGTTGATATAGAGTAAGGATGGGACAACCAGTATGGCAAGACTCTTTTAACCTGAGGAAAATAAAAATTACTGTTCATGTTGTAGGGGCCTAGGTTGGTGTCCCCATAGTCATGATCAATGCCTAGTATACTGGCTCGGCAATGCACACGCAACAATGATTCCTACATCCACTCTCGCCAACATCCGTCTCTCATGACACTTAACAACCTTGCCCATAAACACACGAGACAGTGTAATGCAACTATTGTATACACTACACATGTTAACTTTACAATCATGATCAGTTTATTTTATATGAGACTTTGTTTGTTTCAAATGATAGTAGAGATTTTGTGTCGTATTTTTTTCATGATTTAAATTATGCTCCTGAATGGAACATAGTTCTATAATGTGTCTTTTATTTTACCTTGGATTTTTTCTCAAAATTATCTAAGCCCAAAACTTTGAACTCAACAGTTGATTTGTCTTTGATATGCTGTTCCTTCAATTCTTGATCTTTAGACTCCGATAATTCACTGTTGCTTTGCTCCACTTGTATGCTCACTGATGATTGGTTTTCTGTTGGTAATTTGACTTCAGATATGGTTGTATCTTGTTTTAAACTTATAACATCATCATAACGTTTTTGGGTGCTGTGGGCTTTCTTTCTTGCTTCTATTTTCTCTTTTAATTTTTGTAATTGCTTTGTTTCCTGTGTGATGAGATCTATGTCTTCTTCAGGGTCGCGATATCTTTGAGAACATCATCAAATAGGCTTAATTGTTTACAAAGACAAACTTACAACTATGAAATCAAAGAAAAGCTTTTAAAGTAGTTTTACAGGCAAGCAGGAAACTGAATGTATACTATTCTAACTTTCAATTAAAATAAGCCATTTCATTTCAAATGCAAATAAATAAAACATGCTTAGGTTACCTATTTATGACGAATAAATCCATTTCGTCTACTTTGATTAAATAAAAATCCCTTAGTATTTATAAAATGAAATTAAAGAAGTGGTTATTATTTTGATTTATATTCTTATCACAGTTACACGTTTAGATTTTAGGTTATGTGTAAAAGTATGATAAGTATACAGTACATGTTAATTTGAAACTCTGGCACTCATTCATTTGACATATCGTTGACATCGTTGGGTGCGTTCCGAATCGCGCTCAAAGCGCTCGAATTGATTGTCACGCTCACGACCGTGTGAGCGCGTTTTTGATTCGGAATGATCATCAGCACGCTCACGGCGCCAACACTAGCAACTGACAATCTTTTTTTTTTATAGGGAATCATGTCCTGTCAAATGTCACTTTGACGTTTGCGACTTTGCGCTCACAACGCCCATGTCCCGCAGCGTGAGCACCGTGAGCGTCGATCGTCATCAATTTCCTGAGCGTTGTGAGCACGCTCACAAAGTGTCCCGAAATGCGCTCAAAGCGCTGTGAGCACGATTCGGAACGCACCCGTTGTCAGCTGTGTTGTTTTTGCCAAGTAAAACTTTTAAAGCAATGTGCCGAATAACATTCCACAGAGTCAGTCAATTTCTAACACTTGAAAAAGTCAACTGACGGACATGTCACATCATTCGGATTTTTATTCTGTTCATTTTCATTGGTCATTGGAGCATCACCAGGCGGAATCTTTTTATTATTTTCGGTGATTTTCAACAGCTTGCCATTGTTCAAATGTTTCTTTCTCGCGTGTTTTGTATGGAAATTAGGGTTGTTTGTTAGTTATTAGGTTGTTGGAGTATCTAAATTTTCTGTTGGAAGAGCCGCAAACTTGTCAAAATGGCTAGTGTATCCTATCAAATTGCGAATCTTCTGGAGAAGGTAAGCCGGCGTTACTCGCAATTGGTATGTGATTTGAGATTTTCCTATTTGAAAATACATAAGAACTTCTAATGATGCTCGCAGATGACGTCTAACGACAAAGACTTTAGATTTATGGCTACAAATGACTTGATGACTGAGCTGCAAAAGGACAGTATCAAGCTTGATGATGATTCCGAGAGAAAAGTAGTGAAGATGCTGCTGCGTCTGCTGGAAGATAAAAACGGCGAAGTTCAAAACCTAGCTGTGAAATGGTGAGCGCAAATAATAATTCTCTACTACATTCTGAACATACTTCACTATCACTACATATTATAGAGTAACTCCCTGCCGCGTCTGTCTGAATTGGCATACTTGATTTACTGGTACTTTAAAAAGAAGTTATGTTGCCATGTTACAGTTTGGGCCCTCTTGTGAATAAAGTAAAGGAATACCATGTGGAGGGTATTGTGGAAACTTTGTGTGCTAATATGCTGTCTGACACTGAGCAACTGAGGGATATCAGCAGTATTGGCTTGAAGACAGTCATATCAGAACTGCCCCTTGGTTCTAATACACTTGCTGCTAATGTGTGTAAGAAGATAACTGGCCGCCTGAGCAGTGCAATTGAAAAGGTAATTTAAAAAAGAAACATTTTGTAGCCTACATACAACTCAGTAAAGAAAATAATAAATGTATATTTGATTCATTATTTGATTTATTGTTGTTTAATTAACACTATGAACCTCCAGTGGTCTCAAATGTAAGATACACATAGATCACCAAAACTTTACTTCTTTATAGGTCTTAAAATATTTTTTATCTAATTTAATTTCCATTTATTTTCTTTATTATTCATTAAAGTATGAAATTAACAGGGATAACACACTAAGAAAATACATATGTTATTGAAATCAAGTAATTTGAGTTTTGTGGATGAGAATGAACTTGGGTAAAATGGGTTTAGATAAAAACATAATTTAACACTTAATTATGTCATTAATTGTAACATTTTTCATTTATTTTCAGCAAGAAGATGTTTCAGTGCAATTGGAGGCTTTGGATATCCTGGCGGATTTGTTGAGCAGATTTGGTGGACTGCTGATTTCATTCCACCCTATGCTATTGAATTCTCTACTGCCTCAGTTGGCATCTCCTAGACAGGTTAATATTCAGCTGGTGGTTTGCCTGTTAACTACTGTTTATACAGTATTACATTCATTGAATGATAAATTCAGTGATCAATTTTTATTATTAATGTATTTATAGAGGCTTTTGTACACTAATGTACAACAGGAGGGCAATATAAAGAAACACAAGATTTATGAAGGATTCCCCCTAGACAGATCCTAGGATAAGAAAGGCATGCTTTACAAAACTTTATTTATGTTTGAAGGTAGTACAGTGGATGTCAAAGGGATGTTTACACTTTTGGACCTTAATACAAAGGAATAGGGTGAAAAAGTGTAAACTTCTTTTTGACATTGACCGTACCTACAATCTACATACATTTATCAGTTTTATATGATAATGATCTCGTTTTTTTAATTGAAATTTAAGTCTATTTGCTACAATTATGTTCACAATTTTTTTGTAATATTTTGTAGTTCAACAAATATAATGGAAAAGATTATGAAAAGCCCATATTATCCAAATTGCATTTACTACAGCTAGAATTTCAATTGCAGGCTGTCCGTAAACGCACTATAGTGGCGCTGTCTCATTTGGTGATGTCCTGCAATGCAGCACTATATAACAAACTCATTGATCATCTATTGGAGGGCCTCGGTTCATCAACAACTAGCAGTGTCAGTCGCACACACATTCAATGCATTGCTTCCATATGGTAAGTTCACTGTTTATTTGTAAAACTTACTCTTAATATTCTTCACCAATCAATTTTTTCAGAAATAAAATCTCAAATCTTATTGTAATAACTTTGCTACAAAATAGAGACAAAAAAGAACAATACAACTTTTAATATTGCTGCCTCATTTACCTAATCTGGTATAAGAGTAAGAGGCGGCAATACGAAACGTACATCGATTAAGCGTATAAAATACGCAACTATGCCATCGTAAATTCGCGCTGTCGCGTGAAGGCCCGATCCGTTAGATTAAATGGTAAGAGGGTTTATCCCGAAAGTTGGCAACGTCGCATATAGCTGTCAAATGTTTCGCTGTTTTTATTAATTTCTCAATATTACTGAATTAAAAAAGAAGTTATCATTCTATGGTTGAATGACGCGTCTCGTTTTATATTTGTTGGTTAGGCACTCAAATGATAAGATTACATTAAAATGCATGGAAAATGCGATGGAAAGTTTTCAAAAGATAGTATTTCCATAATTCTAAAAAAATCATGTTCCTAGAATTATTGTTGCAATCCATACTTAATGTTTTATTCAACCATAGAGCGATAATTCATATTTTAATTCAGTAATATTCTTATATTAATAGAAACAACGAAATATTTGACAGCTATTTGCGACGTTGCCGGCTTTGGGAGTAAACTCTCTTATGCTGTTATGTCCGGCCAGCCGCCAAGCGGGGCACAGGTTCGGCGAGCAGCTGTGGCGCGTGGCGCCGCAGGTGCTGGAGCACTCGGCGGACGCGGACGAGGAGCTGCGCGAGCACTGCCTTCAGGCGCTCGAGGCGTTCGTGCTCAAATGCCCCAAGGAAGTGCAGCCCCATATCCCGACGGTGATTTTTTAAATGTTATTTCATAGAAATTTTACAAATGCCCTTATATTACAATGTGTTAATTGACACTTGATTAAGCAAAATGTTCTGATTATATAAGAAAATCATCGATGTAAAACAAAAAATAATAATCTATAAGTAAGCTAATGGGGACTATCGTTTCTTCGCTCACCAGTTGGCGCCACTGTTGACTAAGGTCCAGAGGTATAGCTGTCAAAGGCGACTCTATAAGATCGGCGCCGAAACTAAGTTTTAAATCTTGAATCTGATTAAGTTTATTAATTATAAATAACTATCATCATATCGAGTAGCTATGTCGCATTGTTGTGCAGTTCCGTTTTGTTCGGAATTTTTATTTTTGTTTCAAAGCGTTCACATTAATCGTCAAATAATCCTTATTTGCGATAATTTCACGAAGGAGATCACTTTTCAACAGGTAAATTAAAGAAATTAATAATTTATATCACAAAGCCCGCCAAAAACAGTGAAAAGTGAATGTTATTGGACCTCACGCGACACTAGCGCCTCTAGTGGCAAATTCACACGCGATAGCCCCCATTGGCTATGGGTGAAAAATGACAATGTGCTCGATTTTTTTTTATGGATAGTAATATCCTTCCGTATCAAGAGAAAAAAATCTCAGAATTTTCCGTGCCGTAGATTTCGCGTAAAAAAACGAAATTGATTTTGTGTTATGACCATTGGAATAAAGGTGTTTCCTTGGTTCAAGTATGCAGCACTACTTCTTAAAAAAAGTGTTCACACTATTGACGGTGACAGTTCTTGCTTCATTCGTAATAACGTGTTTAAAGCATACATCGTCGTTGGGGCCAAGCATAATCGAAAGTCCAGTAAGCAAAAGCAGTCATCAATAAGCTACTTTTCCAATAAAGTTGTTAAAACACGTAAAGTTATGTTCGTACGAAGGAAGCGAGAACTGTCAACGTCAAATGTCAACACTATTTTTTTTTAAGAAACATGTTCTGTGCTTACTTGGACCAAGGAAAACGCAAAACTAATTTTATTTTTTACGCAAAATCGACGCCACGGAGAATTCTCGGATTTTTTTCTCTTATTACGGAAGGTTATTCCTATCCATAAAAAAATAATCAAGCACTTTGTCATTTTCACCCATAGCCAATTCAAAAATCAAGGCATTTTTTTCCATCTTTACATTGTATTTTTTTTTCTCTTTAAGTAAACGGTGTTTTTTTCTTCAATTAGTCTTATTTGAAATTTAATAAAACACGGCTGTTTATTCATACGCATTGTCCGCCGTCTGCTAATCGCAATAAGTCGCTGGCCCAATTGTCCCACGAATACTACTTACACCAACACTAGGTTTTAGGTTAGCCTCTATCTCGTGTGAAGTTCATACAATTAAAACCAAGATTAGTGGCTTGGTGCAAGTGGCCCCAAGTTATATTCCTCCTCGAGTTTCACATTCACACATCGATGCTCTGCCGCAGATCATCGAGCTGTGCCTCAAGATGATAACGTACGACCCGAACTACAACTACGAGGACGAGGAAGGCGCCGGCGGCGAGGACGAGGAGATGGAGGACGACACGGCCGCGCCCGACGCGGACCCCGACTCCGACTCCGAGGAGTACTCGGACGACGACGACATGTCCTGGAAGGTACCCCCACTGTCGCCACAACAGCCTGACGACACGGCCGCGCTCGACGCCGACCCCGACTCCGTTTATTCAGCAAATTGGCCACATTGGGGCACTTACACGTTAGAAATGAATTTACCATTCTTCATAGATTACTACATTTGACTGATCAGTATGGCCTTAGATCAGATTTTATTTGACCATATTCCGTTTATTTTCAGGTGAGACGCGCGGCAGCTAAGTGTTTGGAATCTGTGATTTCTACTCGACACGAATTGTTAGCCGAAATGTACCACACAGTATCGCCTGCTTTGATTGCTAGATTTAAAGGTGAGGTTAATTAGTTGTCACTTTATTTGAAGTCTCATTATTTGATAAAAATGTAACTGAACTGACCTCGCCTATATATTATATAATATTATAGTACTTTACGTTTAGGCGTGTGATTTAGAAAAAGCATGTCTAAGTTTAAGAGCGACCACAGCTCAAAATTCCGATTGTAAGTGGGTGCCCTAAATGTTACTGCGTCGATCCCTAATATCGGGGTATTTGACTGTTTGCTCAATAACCCTTACACGACTCTTGTTTGTCCAGAACGCGAAGAGAACGTGAAATGTGACATCCTGAGCGCGTACACGGCCCTACTGCGGGCCACGCGGCCGCAGCCCTCGTTGCAGCTCTCCGTCGCTCCCGCGGACAACTCGCCGCAGGCCTTGCTGCTGCAGAGGGTAATAAACATTTGCAATTTCTACTTGAAACATGGTTCGCGGTCGCTGTTTGTAAAATCGTTACCGTTACTTCACGTTGGTTCGGTTGCTGCCGCGTGCTAAGTAGACGTTTGGCGTGCGTATTATTGATGGCAGCTGGAAACATACTCAATAGAGGGGTATCATGTATATTATTAGAGTTTTGATCTGATATTGATAAGTGAATGTTTGATGTAGGTGAGCGGCGTGGTCCGAGGCGCGCTGCGCGTGATCCGCGGGCGCAGCGTGCGCGCGCGAGGCTGCGCCGCTGGCCCTCCTGCGCGAGCTGCTGAACGCCGCGCCTGGCTGCCTCGCCGAGCACGCCGCGCGCCGTCATCCGCGCGCTCACGCCGGCCCTCCCGTGAGTCGCTACTCTTGGCTCCTGCGCGAGCTGCTGAACGCCGCGCCCGGCTGCCTCGCCGAGCACGCCGCGCGCGTCATCCGCGCGCTCACGCCGGCCCTCACGTGAGTCGCTACTCCTTGGCTCCTGCGCGAGCTGCTGAACGCCGCGCCCGGCTGCCTCGCCGAGCACGCCGCGCGCGTCATCCGCGCGCTCACGCCGGCCCTCACGTGAGTCGCTACTCCTTGGCTCCTGCGCGAGCTGCTGAACGCCGCGCCCGGCTGCCTCGCCGAGCACGCCGCGCGCGTCATCCGCGCGCTCACGCCGGCCCTCACGTGAGTCGCTACTCCTTGGCTCCTGCGCGAGCTGCTGAACGCCGCGCCCGGCTGCCTCGCCGAGCACGCCGCGCGCGTCATCCGCGCGCTCACGCCGGCCCTCACGTGAGTCGCTACTCCTTGGCTCCTGCGCGAGCTGCTGAACGCCGCGCCCGGCTGCCTCGCCGAGCACGCCGCGCGCGTCATCCGCGCGCTCACGCCGGCCCTCACGTGAGTCGCTACTCCTTGGCTCCTGCGCGAGCTGCTGAACGCCGCGCCCGGCTGCCTCGCCGAGCACGCCGCGCGCGTCATCCGCGCGCTCACGCCGGCCCTCACGTGAGTCGCTACTCTTGGCTCCTGCGCGAGCTGCTGAACGCCGCGCCCGGCTGCCTCGCCGAGCACGCCGCGCGCGTCATCCGCGCGCTCACGCCGGCCCTCACGTGAGTCGCTACTCCTTGGCTCCTGCGCGAGCTGCTGAACGCCGCGCCCGGCTGCCTCGCCGAGCACGCCGCGCGCGTCATCCGCGCGCTCACGCCGGCCTCACGTGAGTCGCTACTCCTTGGCTCCTGCGCGAGCTGCTGAACGCCGCGCCCCGGCTGCCTCGCCGAGCACGCCGCGCGCGTCATCCGCGCGCTCACGCCGGCCCTCACGTGAGTCGCTACTCCTTGGCTCCTGCGCGAGCTGCTGAACGCCGCGCCCGGCTGCCTCGCCGAGCACGCCGCGCGCGTCATCCGCGCGCTCACGCCGGCCCTCACGTGAGTCGCTACTCCTTGGCTCCTTTGAGTATTGCGTTGGTAATAGTGCCGCAAAGTGGACGTAATATTGACGACGAGTTGAAGTACGCCTAAAACTTCCCTTTAAGGCTTCGGAATTCCGAACGGAAACTACTGCATGTATGTGGCATATCTCGGAATTTTCCGAATTGGAATTCGTTGCGGAATTCGGTTACGAATTACGACTGTAAGTGGCGAGCCTAATAATTAAATATGATATGACTCGTGCCCAAATGCTATTGTAATTTTTTGTATATTTACTGACATGAACCTTGTCGCATCCGCAGCGAACAAAGGCACGGCGTCGTCCATGAAGATCGAGACGCTGGTGTTCTGCGTGTGCCTGGTGCGCGGGCACGCGGTGGAGGCGATGCGGCCGCACGTGGCGGCGCTGATGCCGGCGGTGCTGGGCTGCGTGCACGACCCCTTCTACAAGGTCACGGCGGAGGCGCTGCGCGTGCTGCAGTGCGTCGTCAAGGTCATGCCGGCCGCTGGGTGAGTACAGGTGTACATGACTTAGGCCCATTTGCACCAAGCTGGGCTTAGCACGGGTTAGCCTCTTAACCCACGTCAAATTCATACAAAAAAAGTTAAGCGGTTAACCCGAAGTTAACAGCTTGGTGCAAGTGGGCCTTAGAAGGCGCGAGTTTAAGAATAATAGACTCTGGGTTAAGTGCTTCAGCGCGCGTCTTCTAAGTGGTGTCGTGCTATACCGGTTGCTCCCCTACTGTAAATGTCTCCTGTGTAAAAACTAGATCACACCGAATGCGTCTGCGGCTCACCTGCTTCCGTATAGCATGAGTTCTCGTAAGACCTGTCGCACCCCTTGCGAGCCATGCGGCTGACGCGCCGCACACGCATTCGGTGTGACCCGGGCTTTAAGCAACTCCATAGCTGCCTATGCCAACGCGTACACAAACGCTTCGTATCGAAATGTAGATGGATACTTCCACAACTTGTAGACGAGACTGATGATATCAACGCTTCTCATGGATTCCATCTTTCCATCAGCTCTGATTCACCAATCACATTTAATATATCTCTATTCTAGACGTATACACGAAGGAGAACTCTGACGAATTGGACGCGGACGCCGTGATCGAGCCGCCGCCGGAAGACCTCCAGGCAGTTCATCCTTCCCATGTACGAGTGCACCCTGGTCCGGCTGCGCGCCACGGACATGGACCAGGAGGTCAAGGAGCGAGCCATCGCCACCTGCGGACAGCTGCTGTGCCACCTCGGTGACTATTTACAGGTGAATTTACCCTTTACAGAAACTTGAGCCATTTCCTATCTCAAGCTAAACCCCCTAGCATTAAAGATGTTCTAAGTATCTGAAAAGACGGGCAGAAATAAGGAACACATTGCGATTACTACACCAACAAGAACTTGCCATGTGACGACTCACTCAATGATTGTCAATATAGTTTAGTGTATTGTTTTTTTTCAGAATGAACTTCCCGTGTGTCTGCCGATATTCTTAGAGCGTTTGCGCAACGAAATAACTCGCCTAACCACAGTGAAAGCTTTAACTAAAGTGGCGTCGTCACCTTTAAGGATCGACTTGAGGCCGATTTTGGTAAGTTGCTAAGAATATTTAATTTTTAAGTCTTATTTTTATTGAAACAAAGGTGCTTACAGCTCGGTGTCGACTTTATTGTCCAACTTTCTTTGAAAATTTACATTTTGTTTCAGTCAGAGGCTGTGCCAATCCTAGGATCGTTTCTAAGGAAGAATCAGAGAGCATTGAAGTTAGCTACTCTAGTTTTACTTGATACGTTGGTGCATAACTACAGCGACGATATGAGCATAGAGCTTCTTGGAAAGGTAAGACTATATTACCACCAACATTGTTATTAGTATAGTCATAACAATAATATGTTCATTAAGGGTCTATTCCAGTTGTCGCACCCACTGCGAATGCACGAGTCGCCACTTGCCGCGGGTGCGGACAACTGTCCTGTCCGTGTAACTCCGCGATGTCTGATTGGTTGATATTTTGTAGGTATTAGTGGAAGTGCCCCATTAGTCTGCGAGGCGGACCTGCACTGCGCGCAGACGGCGCTGACGCTGATCCGGAGCGCCTGCCTGCGCTGCCCGGCGGCGCTCACGGCCGACGCGCGCGCCGCGCTCACGCCCAACATCCTCGCGCTCGCCAAGTCGCCGCTACTTCAAGGTCGGGAATGGTGCAGTCTAGTGTAGGAGCCACGTTAGTCTGTGCTGACGCTGATCCGGAGCGCCTGCCTGCGCTGCCCGGCGGCGCTCACGGCCGACGCGCGCGCCGCGCTCACGCCCAACATCCTCGCGCTCGCCAAGTCGCCGCTACTTCAAGGTCGGGAATGGTGCAGTCTAGTGTAGGAGCCACGTTAGTCTGTGCTGACGCTGATCCGGAGCGCCTGCCTGCGCTGCCCGGCGGCGCTCACGGCCGACGCGCGCGCCGCGCTCACGCCCAACATCCTCGCGCTCGCCAAGTCGCCGCTACTTCAAGGTCGGGAATGGTGCAGTCTAGTGTAGGAGCCACGTTAGTCTGTGCTGACGCTGATCCGGAGCGCCTGCCTGCGCTGCCCGGCGGCGCTCACGGCCGACGCGCGCGCCGCGCTCACGCCCAACATCCTCGCGCTCGCCAAGTCGCCGCTACTTCAAGGTCGGGAATGGTGCAGTCTAGTGTAGGAGGCCACGTTAGTCTGTGCTGACGCTGATCCGGAGCGCCTGCCTGCGCTGCCCGGCGGCGCTCACGGCCGACGCGCGCGCCGCGCTCACGCCCAACATCCTCGCGCTCGCCAAGTCGCCGCTACTTCAAGGTCGGGAATGGTGCAGTCTAGTGTAGGAGCCACGTTAGTCTGTGCTGACGCTGATCCGGAGCGCCTGCCTGCGCTGCCCGGCGGCGCTCACGGCCGACGCGCGCGCCGCGCTCACGCCCAACATCCTCGCGCTCGCCAAGTCGCCGCTACTTCAAGGTCGGGAATGGTGCAGTCTAGTGTAGGAGCCACGTTAGTCTGTGCTGACGCTGATCCGGAGCGCCTGCCTGCGCTGCCCGGCGGCGCTCACGGCCGACGCGCGCGCCGCGCTCACGCCCAACATCCTCGCGCTCGCCAAGTCGCCGCTACTTCAAGGTCGGAATGGTGCAGTCTAGTGTAGGAGCCACGTTAGTCTGTGCTGACGCTGATCCGGAGCGCTGCCTGCGCTGCCCGGCGGCGCTCACGGCCGACGCGCGCGCCGCGCTCACGCCCAACATCCTCGCGCTCGCCAAGTCGCCGCTACTTCAAGGTCGGGAATGGTGCAGTCTAGTGTAGGAGCCACGTTAGTCTGTGCTGACGCTGATCCGGAGCGCCTGCCTGCGCTGCCCGGCGGCGCTCACGGCCGACGCGCGCGCCGCGCTCACGCCCAACATCCTCGCGCTCGCCAAGTCGCCGCTACTTCAAGGTCGGGAATGGTGCAGTCTAGTGTAGGAGCCACGTTAGTCTGTGCTGACGCTGATCCGGAGCGCCTGCCTGCGCTGCCCGGCGGCGCTCACGGCCGACGCGCGCGCCGCGCTCACGCCCAACATCCTCGCGCTCGCCAAGTCGCCGCTACTTCAAGGTCGGGAATGGTGCAGTCTAGTGTAGGAGCCACGGTGGTCTGTGTAATAGGCGAGCATAAGGACCAGATACTAGGGATAGGAGGAGTCTTGGGACTCTTGGGGTCAGTAGTGGGGAGGTTAAAGGCAATCTTAGAAAAATGTTTCTTTCGTCTACCTTTT
>OZ020274.1:10220611-10248762 GCA_963971205.1 Aethes cnicana | reverse complement strand
TACGCATTAAGCATTTAAACTCTATAATTAAACCTTACCTAAGACAACTTTTGGTGTCGTTAGCGTGGTAGGCACAGCAGCGCATGACAACTTTAGATGTCATTGGCGTCCAAAAAGAGTTAGAAGGGTCAAAACCTTTGTTTGTAGACTAGGGTCTGATTTTTCAATCGTCAGATAAAAATATTCTTGGGATAGTCCATACAAAATTCGAATGAATTCCTTAACAAATTCAAATTTTGTATGCACTATTCGACGAATATTATTTTTCGCTTTATTTTGTTACCTATTCATATTCATAGATTTGAATGTAACGATCTTTGGGAGAGGTTACCTATGTCTAGCAGTGGACATCTTTCGGCTGACGTATCATCAAAATGCGTCAGTCTGATCATGATTGGGTTATAAAAAGCCACCTTTCCCTTTTATGGACAGAACAAACAGAATTTTGTACTTCTGATTATTATTGAATACGTTTCTTTCGTCTAAGCCGACCTCTAAGATAGCCGTAGCCCCTTGTAGCATTTTTACCGACATACTCGTAGTTACAACCATTCAAAGCCGTCATTATTGTCTACAGACAAGAACCCCCACCTGATGGACTTCGTGGCGCAGATCAAGTCGTTCCCCGACCTGCAGCCCATCTTCGAGTCCATCCTGAAGGACTCGGGCGCCGCCGGCGTCGACTCCAACCTCATGGACCAGAGCTAGCCGCGCCGCGGAGGTCGCAACCGACACTGCCACACGCCACGGTGAACCCACTTATTCTTTACAAGCCTAATGTAAAAACACATTTCAAATTTAATAGATTCCTAATAAAACTCGCATTTTTTTCAACCCCGCAACAAATAAAACGCAACGCTGCAACAGACATCTTTATTATAAAATTACATAACTACAAACTTTGCTAAAATTCCCTACGTGTTTCACGTCTGAGGAAGGGATTACAATGCTCACTAGGACTTAGGGTGTAGGAAATAGTTGAGCGGCCACTTTATTGGTTATATTGTGACGCTTTTAGATTGCATAGCTATCGACGGAGACTCGTATTTGCATGACAATATTGTTATACATAAATTGTTACAGCGGAAGTGGCATTTCTATACTTAGTTACGAGACTTATTTAAGCATTTAATTGTATTCATTCATCATTTATTTTATGTAGCGGTCATCTCATCGATAGATATGCAATGTATTTATTGATATGTATTGTGATATTACATGCTATGTGGAAAATCAAAAGAGAAAGGATAAATACATAATAGTGATGCGAAACGTGAATAGTATCAGTTATTTCCCTTTCCTCTTCGCGGCGGGTGTAGCACTCGAACCTCGTAAGTTCTGTTCGTTCTGTAAATATAAAAACCAAAAATTGTCTGTTTTGATTGATATTCGACCTTCGTATTCAAATGATTGATTACTATATTTAACAATATACATACGGGTTTTCCGACTGATCCACGTGCTAGGGTTGACGAGCTCGCATTCCGTTGTATAGGACGCGGTGACACCCCTAACGCACTCGCCGGTCGCTCTGGACTCTGTTCCTTGCTAAAATCACAACGAATATGAACACGTTACCTACTCAAAACACATTTCAAAATAAGTATAAGGAAGCTTACCTATTGCCGCGTGACGTTTGCCCTTTTCTGCTAAACATATCCGATAGACGCCCTCGTAAATCACGTTTGCTACCCGCCGCACTCATATCCGAATCCGATCCCTAAAATAATAAAATCCATCATAATCTCTTCACAGTAAAAAAATAATTTAATTATAAGATTTTTGTTAATTACCTGTGAGACAGTTCCAATTGGTCTAAATTCGACAACTTCTGCTTGGTCGTCTATTGAACGGGATTTGGTCAATTTCTTCAGTTTGCCGAATATGCTTTTCTTTTTCTTCTTTTCCGTTGCCAACACCTCGCTTTGAGCGGATCCGCCCGACAGACGGCTGAAAAAAATAGGATGAAATGAAATACGAACGATAAAATTACATTTTATACGAATTTGAGTTGAGAATTATTGTTCAAGACTATTTTTAATTACCTGTCAAGGCTTGCATCGCGTTGCATAGTGAACAGACGTCCGTCAGCATCGCCGTCAAGAGATTGCATCGATGAGACGCTGCTATCGTCCACCGTCTTCCATATTACACTCTGTACAAAAATCAATGTATCAGATAAAGAAATCGACAATCTTTATCGAGATTGGTAATAAATGGTACCTGATCTTTGGTGGTCTGCTCCAAGGAAACGGAACGCTTCTTGAGCGATGGCGCGCGGGATGGAGTTCGTGAAGCCGGCGTCACAGACAAAGTGTCTCGGGGTTCCGTCGACATAGCACTGAGGGAAAATAATACCATCATGTTCATGATAACACGTGGTAAGATTACTACTTTTAATGAGGTCCAATGATCGGTTTAGCAGGTCTGTAGAGAGAGAAATGACTTCTACGTACACATCCATACCATTGAGATCGTCAATTAATCTCATGCTAGTTATAATTTGTGATTAACGTTGAGATTTCACTGCTAATCATTACCGGGTTTTCATTTATACTTTCGGCGCATTTGCCGTGGCTGACAAGCGTGGGAGAGTGTCAACTGATAACCTACTTTTAATCCTTTGGACGCCAAAAACATCTAAAGTTGACTGATCACTTCATTTAAATATGAAGGCGGCTAAAAGGTCCAACGTTTCTGAGCGAGTGTCTTTCATACGGCGATGGTTCGAGTGAGATCGCGTGAAGTTAGTAACGGCAACAAACCGCCTCTGCGTGGCCTGCTGCCTGCGCGCGCGCTCGGCGATGCGCGAGGCGCGCAGCTCGTCCGTGAGCCGGCGCAGGCGCGCCGCCGTCGCCGCCGCGGCCTCCGCGCCGCGCGCCTCCGCGCTCTCCGGCGTCGCCGACCGCGACCGAGACTTTGATGACTGCAAACAACGACACAAAACATGACTATACGAGAGTGCGCCCACGGGTGACTTTTAAAAGTTTCTGTCACCTCAAGTCACATGTGGGCGCATCTGCATACATCTCCTTGGACTTGACCGAGTGACGAAACCGTCGCCGGCGACAAAAGTTTCCCGTGGGCGCACTCTCTTAATATCACGACACAAACATGACTATGAAATAACACCCTTGGTAGTTTAACGCCCACTTGAACCAAGCTGCTAACCTCGGGCTAGCCTCTTAAGCCAGGTTTAGTTGGATCAACTTAACTCGAGTTACAGGGTAATCGAGGTTGGCAGCGTTGTTGCAACTAGTTCAAACAGTGGTCAAATAAAATTGATATACAGTTAGGTGCGATTTCCTCGATTGTTTGAGCGCCACGGATCGTATATATCGTTAAACATCTTATGTTTCGCGTTTATGATCAATATGACCAAAACTGACAGTGTCTTAAGTGTAGGGTTAAACTAAATTGTTAGCATTTGGCGTGGCCGTCAAACGGAAAAATTTACTACTGCTTCATAATAAAAGAAGCTTTTTAGTTGGTATTTATTATAACAAAGTCAAGTTATATTATTACTGACCCGGTTTCTTCTTGGCGGTGTTGGTGTCATCAAGGTCTTCTCAGGCCGGACTGGTTCACTGCGGAATAGATCCGGACTCTGTTTCATCAGGTCATCGATCGTTTCCAGTAGCTGGGTTATCGTTCTATCGTCCTCCTGTAACATGCGAAAAATGTATATGTTAAAGTATCGTCAACAATGACATTGGCGTAGTCTTGCGACTTGTGACGAATTTAGTGAATCCTTTACACAGTTAAGTATTTTTAGATTCTCATCTTGTCCCATATTTAGTAAAATTCGCATTCATGAAGGGTCATCGTTAATTATTCTACCAACTTATGTTGTCTCTAGCTGGTACACACGGACTGCATTTGAACGATAATAACTATGAATACTTCAACTGCATCTCAACTGCAAAGATCTCATAGATATTACAGTAAGGTTGCATTCCGCCTCTACTGGTCCAATAGGTTTGTTAGTGTACATGAATTATTTGCCTCATTTTTGACGGATCGACAGCTTCAGCTTCATACCAAGTATTTGTTGTTATTAGTCTGTGTACCTGTTGCGATCGCTTCAGTGAGGCGACCAGCAGTTTATTCTGATCGCGGTCGCGGTCGTGTCGCTCCTTGTCTCGTCGCAGCTTCTCATTCGCCGTGCGCAACTTGGCGTGAGCGTCGCGAAGCTCCAACAGGTCGCACTGTAACTCTGTCACCTAAAAAAATACCACATTAGCAAACTGATGAAGTTTCACCATGTGAAATAAGCGACAAAATATAACCTTTTTCTTAGCCTCTTCAGTCTCTTCTTCAGTAGTCCTCTTTAGTTGATCTATCCTTCTCTTCATATCTAACCTTTCCTTGTCTCTTTCACGCTCCACCTATTAAATTTCACTTTAATTACAATCTGATTGAGAAATCAAATCAATTAATATATGATAACTTGGTAAAGATCGTCACCTCAAACAGCGTCTGCCTTAGATCTCTAGCAAGAGTAGATGTTTCCTGCAGTAACCGTTGTTGTTCGTCTCTTTCCTTATGCCATGCGAGCTCCATGCGCGTTGCCAAGCCTGCTATACGAGCCCGCCCAGACGAGAGTAATCTATCTTCTTCATACTTGAAAACAAAGTAACAATTTAGACGATAGGTTTGGCTCACTTGGTGCTGACCCTGCCCACTGTTCCGACGGTCGCGGGTTCGAATCCCGCTAAGGGCAAACTTTATGTGATGAGCACGAATGTCATGGATGTCTAGTATTTATACATGTATGTATTTCTCTATATACGTATTTATATCTTTGTCTAGCACCCATAATAAAAGCTTTTCTTAGTTTGGGGCTAGGCCAATTTGTGTGAAATGTCGCAAGATATTATTATATTATCTCAAGCAATGGGTATTGGAAGCGCTGGTAAATTCATTTAAAAGTGACGTGTAAAAGTGTCCAGATGTGGCCTATTTGCTGAATAAATATTATGATTTTGATATTGATTTATTATTAATTAGACCAACATACAATGGAAATTACCGTCCTTGAGGTGCGACATGTTGGGGGGGGCGCGACGACAGCGGAGACGGTGCCCTCACCGTCCCCGCGTTGCGGGGAGACTAACCACGCGCGTTGCACTATACATGGTGGGTCAGAAAATATGGCAAATAATTAATGCCATATTTTCTGACCCACCGTGTATACACTGGCCGTCAACGAAAATCAGCGAAAAAGCTACATATGACCATTTCACGTGCCTATAGATAGATAGTGATATATTTTCAACATAGTTTACCTCATTGAGTTTGGATTGCATCTCAGCTAATCGAACTTCTGCAGCCGATTTTTCGCTGATCAATTCTGTGTTCAATTTCGAAGCATTTAGACGAGATTCGCAAAGTTCATCTTCAAGGCACGCTACTTGTTGTTCAAGCGTTGCCAGTTTTGTACGATACTCTTCCTGAAATATAATAATATTATTTATATATATCATATTTTCGCTTATTGCAAAATTGTTTTTATATTGAACTAGCTTTTCCCCGCAACTTCGTATGCGCAGAAATATTAAAATGTACAATCCCGTTTTTTTCCCGTCCCCGTGGGAATTTTGCAAAATCCTTTCTTAGCGGATGCCTACGTCATAACATCTACCTGCATGCCAAATTTCAGTCCGATCCGTCCAGTGGTTTGGGCTGTGCGTTGATAGATCACTATATCAGTCAGTCAGTCAGTCAGTCACCTTTGAGTTTTATATATTTAGATGATTTTTCTAACCTCGTCTGTACTTGATATTGAAGTCCTCTTTGCTCTTGCATTCTCGTCCCCACTCTTTATTTCTGTCATTGTCTTTTGTGCAGCGTCCAACATCTGTTTATAATTATCTCTTTCACGTTTGAATCTCGATACCTGGAACATACGATTTCATTAGAAAATATTTTGAAAAGTAAATATAGTTGTTTTAATATTTTAACAGTTATTACTTGGTTTTGCAACGACTTGAGTTCATCCCTCATGGTGTTCATTTGCCCTTCATATCGCATCTTAGTATCAGTTATCTCGTTCTTCCTTGCTTTCTCAGCTTGCTCCAATCGAGATTGCAAAGCCGACAGCTCTTGCTCCAATTCGGCGTTTTCTGTCGTCAAATTTCTCTGGATCTTCGATACTCTTTCGTAATCTTCCAGATTCTGTCTTGCATCCTCCAGCTGAGGGAAAATAATGTTTTATTATTATATCGTCGTTTGAGATGGAATTCCAAAACTTAGATATTGCTGAGTTGTTGTACATACCTCCTTTTTAGTAATATCCTGCTGGTGTATTAAAACATCACGATTTTCAAGTGCAGTCTTCAATTCTTTCTCTCGCTGGTCCAGTCGAGCTTGCAAACGAGCACGTTCCACTTCCCAACCGCCTCCACATAGCCGTTCTTGTAATGATGATATTTCGCTCTAAAACAATACATAACTTATCACCCATTTAGAGACCACCATGTTTGCTGGATGGATCTTGGCAATTGAGAAAGATATATAACATACTATAAACATCAATGGAGGAAGAAATAAGTTTGTGGCTTTTTTGGATTACGCTTACCTGTAAATCAGATTTTTCTTTACTCCACGCGGCAGATTGCTTCTCTAAATTGTCTTGTATTGTTTGCAACTCCGATAACGTTGACTTTAATTCTTTTTGTACATGAGCTAGTTCACTGAAATTGCAATGTCAATTGTCAAGATATTTTAGTAATAATTCCTTCGATCAGAATAATTATGATAACACTCACCCTTGAGCTTGTTCCTTTTCAACAGTCAGTCTTGCTTTGGTCACTACATGCTCTTCTTCGAGCATTTCGTATTTTCCTGTTAATTCGTCATACTCTGCATTTTCAACGGCTAGAGAATGTTCTAACTCTGCAAAAACAGTTTAAATTAAGTTTATTGATTTATTTTGCGTAACCGGAGTATGTATGTGTATGTGTGATCATACTTTTGACAGTATCTTCGTATTCCTGTTTGAGATCGGCTATCCGTTTGGCGCCAGCGCCAGAGCTTTGTTCTAGAACCTTGAGTTTTCCTTTCAGTGTCGCCAATTCTGCTTCTTTATTCTTGATGTCCTTATCGTGCGCGATACGCATTCTCTCCAATTTCTTTCGCTCAGCCTTAAAAAAATATAATAGATCACATTACTCTTAATTACCATTCATATTATAATTTATTCACATGTAAGGGTGCCTTTACCTGAAGATCAGTATCAAATTCAGATGCTTTACTTTCCCAATAACTAGCATCTTTCTTCGCAGCTTGTAACTTGTTTTCAAGGTCTTTCCTCTCACTTTCTGATTTTGCTAAGTTGGATTTCACGTCAGATATTTCTGTTTGCAATTCTTTCAACTGTTTCTCAGTTTTGTCTACAGCTCGTTTCGCAGCTGTTAGTGCCTCTTCCTTTTGATTAAGATCCTTAGTAGTCTTCTCCAGTTTTTCTTGCATTTGCGCCATTTCTACGGAAGATACAGCTTCGTCGTATTTTACATTGGAAGTTTCCCGTAGCGCGTCCTCCTATAATATTAGATACATGGATAAAATTAATTAACACGATATTATATTTATTTTGGAAGAGGATTTATAAGAGGTTATTACTTTAATGGTGCCAAAAGGATTTCTAGTGCATACCATCTAAATTAGGAAAATAATGAGATTGTGTGTGATGCGGTAACATGCGTGTAGGAAAACGAACACTATTTATTTGACTTTATGGGTATTGAGGAGGGGCAGGTAGGGCCACTCCATATATGATTTAGATACCAGTTGCTTTATATGAATATCTTTAGCAGCTATAGTTGATTCTAAATGTGTAATTTTACTCTCATAATCAATCTTCATTTCTCTTAGACTTGATTCTAAGGTAATAACTTTGCTTTCAGCTTGAAATAGTTTAGTATTCATTCCATCTTTCTCACTCGTGAATTCTATAGATAAACGTCTATGAGAATTGGCCAAGGCTTCAGTTTGCTCCTTTTCCTCTGACAGCTAATATCAAAAATAAAATATATTTGAAATTGAGTAATTTGAAATGTACACGCAAATCATTATGTATTGAGACTCACCTCTTTTTCTAATTTTGAAACTCGTTCTTTACGAGAGGATAACATTTTTTCTGCACGTTTGTATTTCTCTTCGGCTTCTTTGATTTTCTTTTCGAACTCAACAATCTTCTTAGTTTTGTCACCAACCTGAAAAAAAAAACAATACAAAGAGTGATGAAAAAGACCAATGCATGGGCATATTTTTTATAAAAAATATACCTCTTTAAGTAATTTGTTTTTGTCTTGCTCTAGGCTACTAATATTTTCTACTTGTTTCTTAAGTTTTTCTACTTCTTTATCTTTAGAATCCATGTCTTTTTTTAGATCCTCTATTTTCTTCCTGCAATCTGCCATTGCCGTTTGTTGAGTAGAAGAATTTTCTGAAAAAAAAACAAGTTAATAAAACGGTGATGTTTAATTTTTTTAATGATTACTAAGTATGCCTATAATAACTTACTCAGGTCTTCTGTTAATTTATTTATTTTTGTTTCCAGTTTCTTCTTTTCTTCCTTAAGGGCTTTTAACTCATTAGTAGTCTTAGTATTCGCTTCTTCAAGAGCTTTCAATTTATTAACATAACTTGATTTGTCTGTTTCCAAGGTTTTATTGAGATCATTTAAATTGGCAATTTCCGTTTGCAACTTGTTCTTTTCATTAATGAAGTCAGACTCATTTTTCGAAAGTTTTGATCTTATTTCTTCTATATCTTTTTCAAGCTGTGATTTCGAATTTATTGCATTTTCTGACAGCCCCGCATTTTTCATTACGACGTACATTTCACCTAGATAAGAAAACTTCCACGTTACGAATTGTGTGGACAGATGTTGTAGTGTAATTTAAGGAATTATCATACCATACATACCAATTTCATTTTCAAGATCTTCAACCATTTTTTTCATTTGTAATTTTGTAGTCATATCGGTTATTTTCTTAGCCGTACGAGGTTTAAACGACTTAATAGCATCTTCTTTCAAAGCTTTGAGTGATGCTTGGAGTTTAAGGTTTTCTTTTTCTAGCTTAGTAAAGTTTAGTTTAAGCTTATCTAGTTCTTCTTGTTTTGCTTTAAGTATGTCAGCATCTTTTTTACTAATTTCTCCACCGAATCTAACCTTTTTCTCG
This sequence comes from Aethes cnicana, assembly GCA_963971205.1. NCBI lineage: Eukaryota > Metazoa > Arthropoda > Insecta > Lepidoptera > Tortricidae > Aethes > Aethes cnicana. The sequence continues at coordinate 10,239,574 of OZ020274.1, read as the reverse complement.
ATTTTATCTTCTGGTTCTTTATTATTTTCTAGTTCTTTGATTTTTGTTAGAGCTTCCTTGAGTTCATTTTCCAGTTTACTAACTTTAGCAATATTTAACTCCGTAGATTTATCGGCTCTTAATGTTTTAGTGTTCTTCAATAACTAGAAAGTTCACATAATAAGTTTTTTTTTGCTAGTTAATGCAAATACAATCCGTACGTATTAGAGTAATGTGTATTATACCTGTATTTTTTTGTTCTCGGCTTGTAGCTTTTCGTTGTCAGCTTCCAAACTTTGTGTTTTAGAACGGAGCACGCTGGCTTCCTGCTCAATAACTTGAAGCTGTCTTTTCAAGTCAACATTTTGCTGATCAGCATTTCCATCCAGAGATCTAAAACAAATTGATTAAAATACTTCAGTGTCCACCGTCTACCGTACGTCATATTTTACTAAAGGTGAATGACTAACTTGCTCTTCATTAATGATGCTTTAGGTTTCTTTTGCATTAAACTAAGCTCAGCGTGGAGTCTTTCACAGTCTCTTTCCTTCTCAATAAGTTTTTTCCTCAGTTCTGCGATTTCATCTTCCAAGACCTGAAAAATAAAAAAGTCGGTAAATATTTTTATAAATCATTTCAAGTCAAGTGATTTTTTATTGTAAAAGATTAATTTGTTTACCTTTACTTTTTCATCGGCTAAATTATTGCTTTTTGGTGAATTTCGTCTCGCACTCAATGACGCACTATTATTTGTTTTCGTGGCTGCGCTTGCTACTTTATCTGTCAGTTCCTTCACTTGCCTCTTAAGAGAGTCACGGTCTTGTTCCAATTCCTCTACTTTTCGTCGCAAAACTGCCGCTTCCTATTTGAAATAATAAGAAAATGAACGATAACGCGGATTAAAGCGTAGTGTGCATAAGATTTGGGAAAATCTGCCAGAGACAAAGATACCCCAAAAATAATTTGACTTTAGTGTGATTTAAAATGAACGAACCTGTTCATTAAGTTCAAGGAGAATTCTTAACTCTGCAGGATCATCTTCATCTAATATCCCTTCATCTTTTTCATTTGGTGCCTCAATATAAAGTCTGTTTGGTGGCGGCGTCGGTGAGAGCTTACGACCAGCTGAAAATAATTGACTTAAATTAAATATGCTATGCATCATTTCTTTGACATACACGAAGCTATGTAAGTGGTATGTACTAAGTGCTCGATGTTAGTTTTGTTATATCATGTTCGTTAAAGGATATTAGCAGAATCTTATTACTCCAATCATAACAATGATACCAGTCAAGCTTATTGGAAATTAAACTTATAAAACAACTCCACTACACAGTAACACAATTAACATTGAATTCAGCATAAAGAGGTAACAAACCGAACTGGAGAAAATGGCTACCATCGATACGTCTGTTCATATTATCGACAAAGCGTGTTAGTAAACTTTGATACTTGAAGAGATCCAGCAAAATCGTCGGACAGCGAAGGATTATGCGTTGGTGACATGGCAAGTTATTATTGAGATGCAGTCGGGTTGGCGTAAAGGAAGTTGCATTAATCAAATGAGATGGACGTTTCATAACATAATATTGTGACATACTTCTGGCCTTGGTAGCCATTTTCTTCAGCTGTAGAACCAAAGATTCATTGTCGTCCTCGACCCGTGATGCTGTTTTACGCAAATTATTTGCCTGAAAATATCCGTTAGTTATATTTTGCGTTATTTCTATTATCTATAACACTTGTATTAACAGGTTTGGTTACAAACAAAATAGGTCACTTCGCAGAAAAACAACATAAAAGATCAGGGGAAAGCTATATGTACCTATGGTTGGTAATCTTACTGCCAAGGGATTGAACATAGAAACAAAGGGGAAGGATAATGGATTTGAGACATTTGTTGAATTTTTATCCGGTAATAAAGGAGGACTGTCAGACTTTTCTTCTAAGCGACTTTCCGTGGATGCAATATTTTCTCCGCTACTTTGGTCTACAGCTTCTTGATTTGCTTCTAAGCTGATATCATATATCTCTAGGTTCTCTGTCATTGTCCCTTCATTGTATACAATCTTATCCTCGGTCTCTGTACCGGCATCGATACGATCTAATTCTGACTTCGTGACCTGTTGACTTTTATCATTGTTAAATCTATTTGCAGTTTGTATGCTAGCGTTTCTCAATTTCAACTTATCGGTTTGCGTTCCATTGGTTCTTAAGCTATCGGTTTGTACGTTTTTGCTTTTCATAAACATTGTTTCAGTCTGTACGAATGTATCGAGAGTTTGAGCGTTGACCTGTGCGCTTGAATCTATTGAAATTATCCGAGTTTCAGTTTCTACATCGTGTACCATTATTAAATCAGTCTGACAGCCCTCGGAATAGCATTGTAAGAAATCTTGAGGAGCTTGGACAGTTTGATTGACGCCAATAGACATGTGATTTATATCTAGTGCTGATATAGACTTATTTAGCGCTAGTTGCATTTCAAGGATGCGAAGTCTTTGACTTGTGTTTTCGTCATGGCTTTCATATCGTTCCTGAGCGGCAGTATTGGATGGGATGAGATCGGGATGGGATGATTGAGCTACTTTAGGCGGCGGAGGTATTCTTCTGCCTCCGAAACGTTGCCGATATCGGCTAGCCTGTTCGAAGATAAAATACTTATCACTGAGCTGTTCTTTGGAAACATTTATATGATTTATACTATGTTACGAGTGCAGTTAATAGTGCGTAGTAGTAAATAATTATGTATCGATGGTGCGTCTAACATTTGTCTATTTGCGTCGGCCCGTGACTCAGCGTCGTCTGGCGCCGCGCCAGCTGGCGATGTTTGAGAGCTAATGCCCTATTAAATGCAATTGTTCCCCCGTTAAACCAACTGATTGGTTTAATAAGTGAACTCGGCTTTAAGCTGTTAACAAGTGGTAAAATATTGGTACAACAATAGCTGTAAAATAATAGACCAAGGTCTTGTATAATGGCAATGCGTTGCTAGCCTAGGGACTTGGTTATACGACGGATTATAGTTATGGCTATATTAGAAAAATGTGCAGTTGAAACTGTATTAATTGATAAATTAGCTAAACTACCTCTTCTTCCGCGTTTTTGAGTTGTTCGCGAAGGTCAGCCTCGCGCTCGAGCGAGTCTTGTAGGTCTCTCAAAAGCTGGGCCGGGTCCTCTTGACTTCCACCGCGAGTCATCATTGCACGGGACACTTTCTGCTGCAATAGCACATATTTTACGACTTATTAAATGACCTCGTACATATATTTTATGTAGACGATATTATGATGATGCATGTGGCTAATACTATGGTACCAGCAAGCTACACACGTGTTCATAATAAAGAAATAAATTCTCAATACCAGTAGGTACTATATAACTCGGTAACTGCGTTATTACACGTAAGACCTAATATATTGGCAATCTATAAAATGTACATTTCGAGTGTCTTCGGGTTTGTTTCTTGGTAAGATTTATAGAACGAAAATACACTTGCGAAATACGGAATTCGTGTGGGCAGCGCACAATATATCACTAGTTGCTACTGACACGTTGTTGTTAACTGGTGATTAATACTGCTGGCGGGTCGTTCGGTAACTAAAGCTGTTTCTATTATAAATTAGTTAAATATTCGTGCTAGATTCATGATTTTGACATGGGTCTGGTTTTGTCGTTTAATGTGTATGAGGTGGAGTCTTGTGGCCACTAAGCTGGTTATTGCAACGAATCATAAATAAGTCCCTCTAGCCCCATACCATCGTTTAGCACAACTATAGGCAAGGTTTTGTTCTTCTACTAAAGTGGCACAAACACTTACTCCGTCCGCGGGCGCCTTCTTGACGTTGGCGGGTGGCGCCAGCTTGCTGGAGTCGGCCAGCTCGCGCTGCAGACGCATTGCCACCTCGTTGGAACGCGCCAACTCTTGCTCCAGCTCCTTTATCCTGTTCACACGGTCCAAGCCCGCCTGCCCTCCAACAATCTGTAAATAAAGAAGTTGGGTAAAGCCCTTTTCACATGCACACGGTCACCACACGGCGACGGACGGTGCCATGTGAAAGCTGTCTATGTAGCTCGTACATTACTGTATTACACGGGCACGGCGACCGTGCCGTGACCGTGTGCATGTGAAAAGGGCCTAACTAAACCATGTAGCTATTGACCACACGACAGTTATTGTCCACAGCTTGAAACGGCGTAAATTACCGCTAGAATTCAAAATTTAGTACGTATCGTATGTGGTTATCGTAAATGGTTGAAACATTTAGAATATTATTGAACTCTAATAGATACAGGTTGCACTAGGAAGAATTAAATTTATCTTACCTCTAATAATTTCTTTTCTTGGTCTGCTTTCTCTTGTTCCAATTGGTCAGCTTTCCTTTCAGTTTTTTTCAGTTTGAACGATAAAACTCTACAGTTCTTTATTGTCTGCTCCAGTTCTCTTCTTAGAGATGAATATTCATCCGCTTGGTCCTCTCTGTAATATTACGATTACGTTTTAAACCTATGATTCACTAACAAAATTCTAAATGAATGATTCAGGGCGGGCCTACCTAAAATTGTCTTGCATCTCCTCAATTTCTTCTTCAAGGTCTCGCAGTTCCTTCTTCATGTCCTCGTTTTCATCCATGAGTTCTTCGCAAAGCGTCTCAGCAGCCAATAATTTAGCTCGCAGCTGCTCATTTTGGCGCGTCAGCGATTCTCCGGACGGTCGGGACTGAAACCAAACCACAACAGAACTTTTAATGTAAACAAAATAAATAGTACTACCTCTATTAAAGTACCTACATCCAGCAATAAATAAAACAGTTCTAAACGTAACATTTATCGTACGGGATTGTACAGGATACAGAGAATTAGTTAATATTTATAAACAGAGAATAATTAATTATTACTTCTACTGTTTTATAGTAGAATCAATAAATCTGTTTAAGAAAAGCAATCTCTTGACTATCCACAACCACTGAAAATCAGCGTCGAGGTCCCTGTGCCTCGACTTCACTGCTGAGTGGACTCCTTTTTTCGGTTAACTGTAACATTCCTTCCTCTTAGATCATAAGTTATAGCCTTAAGAATTATTGTTACAGTATCGAAAATAAAGATTGTCTATTCTATTCTATTCTATTCTATTCTATTCTAAAAGGCCTCAGTTAATCCAGATTTGCCCTTCATTTTCATCAGTTTCATCATTCCTTCATTCAGTTGTAACCCACTCTTACCTCAATCTCAAATTCGATTTCTTTTATCTTCAGCGTCAAATGTTTCTTCTCATCTTTCAGATCCTCGTTCTGTGTGGTCAGTTCATTGACCTTCTGTTGCAGCTTCAGCACCTCTGACGATCGGCCTGTGGTGTATTTGTTAGCAGTGTCGATGTTGGCTAATCTTCTTAGTAGAATATCACTCTTCTCTTTCTCCACTCGCTCGCAGCGCTTCCGTAATACTTCTACCTCCTGCTTGTAGTTCTCTATTTGGTCCTGGAAAATAAAATGTATAATAATATAATAGCGATTTTATTTTTGGGGCAAAGGATTAAGACAGACTATGTAACAGTCTTGGAGAAATGTTTTGAATTTTTTGCCCCCGACTCAAAAAAGGACGGGGCATTGTAACTCCATAACAGATGAACCGATTTTGATTTAGTTTAGTTGAAGTAACTTGTCGAGAGTATTCTTAGCTGTGTTTGATGAAAATCGGTCCAGCCAGTGGTTTGAAATATATCAGCATGGCATGACATGTCGCTAGCTTGTTAATTTTTTAATTTATAGTTATTTGTTCTTTGAATAGAAAGAAGAAAGAAAGAAAAAACATTCATTCGTGACGCAAAACAAAAAAACGAATATACGAATGAAACAAAATAAACTGCTGTTGGTCACGAAATGGTTCTAACTCAGCATATACATGGTGGGTCAGAAAATATGGCAAATAATTAACCCACAGTATCGGCTATCGATTCTAAGTATATTGTATAGGTCTTTAATTTTTTTGAGTTGGTAAAAAAAAAATATTTTGTATAGGATTCATGCGTCGCTCACACAACCAATCCCATATACAATATTTTTTTTTACTAACTCGAAAAAAATTAAAGACCTATACAATATACTTAGAATCGATAGCCGATACTGTGGGTTAATTATTTGCCATATTTTCTGACCCACCGTGTATATACTGAGCATTCGCAGAAGTCATTTAAGCCGATAACTGTTTTGTTTACCGTAGAATCGCCCCCACATGGGACAGGCAACGCCTAGCCTGGGGGCCAGACAGATTGTAAAATATTTGTATCTTTTATGGAAAACAAAGAATTTGTATTTGTATTTGATATGCTGGCTTTCAACCAGCGCTTGCCTTTCGTCAGGACCATTTGATGACAGGACCAAGACCAAGAATAGTTACCAGATAGTCCTTAACGTTGGCGTCGACGAGTGTGGTTTCTGTGGTGTGCGTGCCGGCAGTGCTTGTATCGTCATCAGATTCCTCCTTGTCGCGCGAAGGGCCACCGCGCTTCGGTGGTTTCGAAGTTGCGGTTGCATTCCGCGAATTCTTCACCTGAAATTAGTTAGGGATAGACGTCAACAACGAAATAGGCTATAAAATTGTAATTAAATTTGTTGATGACGGCTGATCGCCTGAACAATTCCCGTAGACAAAACTATTCGTCTATCCTCTAGTGCCAGTGAAACTATACTTATAATTTTTTTGTTCCTTGAAATTAATCGTTTTTTTTTTACCTGCATCATGAACGTAACATCGTCTTTAGTAGAAGACCGAGGTGGAGTTTCCTTGAGCCGGGGCGGTTTATCGTCTTCTTTACTTTTTGATAAACTTCTTCTTTCCCTATCTTTATCTTTTTCTATGCTTGACTCCTTTTCAAAACTGTTTTGAGCTTTTAATAGGTTCATCTGTAATAGGAAATAATTTGTTTTTTTTAGCCATCATTAATACAGTTGTGATGTGACTGAAAACCACCTTCAAAGTTGTCGTCACATATATAAATTCGTCTCTAATGGCTTTTCCAAGTAAGTCGGTTCGGCCCTAATGATCATTTCCGCAGACAATACTCGTAAAGCATCTTTTTAGCGTCCAATTTCCTTAATTATCTTAACATGTGTGCCCTGCCACATGCTTTGAAGCTGACCTTTTAAGTTTATTTCGAGCCTCGCAACAGACGAGCGGGCAGCGATGGCAGACGCATCTAGTATCTTGACCCACTTATATCTGCTCACTTCCACGTGTTTTGTTTATCCAGATTCAAGATAAACATTTTTCGGTATTGTTAAAAATGTGAATTGATAACTGCTCGAATTATCATAAATATCTTTGTTATTTTTAATCTATGAAGAATCCATGAAGGATATATATGGTACTCAACTAGCTAACTGGAAAACTAAAAGAAATATATATATTGAAAAAGTAACTTCTGCATTATGTGTAATCTGAACTGCGGATGACACTTTTGACAGCTTTAAAGATAATCTAAATTAGCAAATTAATCTAAAAGAGCAAGAATTACCTACGACTTTTCTGCAGTTACTTTTACTGAATCATACTTACAATTTGATAACAGATTCATGCAGTGCAATAAAATTCCTACCAAGGAGCCTGCGTGCGTAATACCAACCCTGTTTCAAAACAATTCAAGTTGGTAATAAATTTCAAAAATAGTTTAAGAGCGTATCTCGATTGCGAAACATCAGTACGTACAAACAGTCGTAAAGAGTGTTATTCTTTTGTAGGGAGGCTATGAGCGTTACCTTGCGCACGCGTTCCGCCAGTGAGTCATTCTTGGAGATGGTGAGGTTGGCGGGCGGCGGCGACGGCGACGGCCGCCGGAGCGTCACGGTGTCTGCTCGTAACAAACGATCATAAAAATTAACTAATTATTTATGACACGTTCCATTTAAAACGAATTCTCGCGGTTACGTAAAACTTGTGTAAACAAGTTCTTTGGAAGATTGAAATACGTATTCGTATACTATCAAATTATCCTGATTCAACATGTGGGACATCTCTTAAGTGACATTTTTTTATTTACGCTTAAATAGCTATAAATAGTCCAAAATACGCATGTTGAGGTTACAATTTTGTTTACCAAATAAGACAACTAAGGATGAACAGACTTTATGTACCTTACCTACTCTGTTTACTTTTGGCATGCAAAAAATACCGCCTTCAAACTCCGCCAGCCCGCAAAGTCGATGCCAAGTTCACTATAAGATTGCCATAACATGCAGCATATACAGAAGGATTGGGAATCTTTTCCTTTTTTTGAAGTCTGTAAAAAGGGCACCTTAAGAGTCCCCAGTACGCACGGCTTTTCATACAAACTTATTTTCGCTTTTATTCTCAAATTACTTAACAGATTGATTCGAAACTTGGTACACATAATAAAATCATTATTGTGTGTCCGAAATTAGTAAATGTCGTGGTAAAATAACATACAATTAAATTACGGCCAAAAAACTGAATTTTGAAGTTTGTATGGAGTAAACTAAAATGGTCCTAGTTTCTTTGTTATTCAATTTATTACAATCAAAGTGTATTTTGGACACTAATATCTCTGCTCCACTATTACTTGTAAAATTTGGTGTCAATCTGATAAGTAGTTTGTGCATTAAAACGTAACTACGTTTGTATGGAGAAAGGAGCGTACTGGGGACTCTTAAAACTACCTGTAGTAGCGGTGTTCTGTCCGGTGTCGAGAGCGGGCAGCGGGCCCGTGAGCCTGCGCGTGGGCAGCTTGAGGCTCACGGTGACCGCGGTGGCGGAGTCCTCGCTCGCGCCCAGGTCCGGCGTCGACGTCCACGATGCGCTCCCCTTACTGAACCCTGTACGGTATTAGGAATGACACCAGTTGTGCTGCGTTTGGTCATAGGTTTGCATTAGCCACTTCATTTCCCCAGTCTAAACCCAATCGTACCTACTGGGTTTTTCCTATAGTTTGAATCCAAACAAAATTTTCAGTGATATGTATGTCAGTAATATATCATCTCGTTAAATAGGGGAGATGGGATATCATAATATTGATAGGATAGTATAAGACTGATATACTGTCTCGGTAAATAGGGGGAAAGTGTATAGTAATTTAGGGATAAGCATGCCCTATTCCTATGTAGGTAAGGTACCGTTGTTGTCAATGTCGAACCGCGCTAAATGGCCAATGGCAAAAAATCCGCTAGGGACGCTAGTGGCGTTGGTGTCTAAGTCAGTACTTAGACACCAACGCCACTAGCGTCCCTAGCGGATTTTTCACAAAGTAAGCGGTGACCCTCATTCTTTGTACAGTTACTAAAGCTCAGCTTCATATGCAACCTATCTGTAATTAGCTCTCCGTGGACAAACCGAAACTTTGTGTATTCTAGCAACTTAAGCCGCTGACGTAGGGTCTATTACTGCTTAATCCGCGCGCCTTCTAATTTGTATCGTTCTGTACGGCAGGTTTCTATTCTTAACCTAGACTAGAAGCGACGGAGCGTGCACTGGATATCCTAGCACAGGATATTATTGATCCAGCAAGATCACTCACTGCATATCTGACTTTTCAAGCGGAACCGAAGTAACTGAACCGCCCATAGCATATCGTCTAATAAAGTTACGTCCAGTGGCAGCATTAGATAATGTTCAGATCGTTTGGTCCGTTTTCGTAGTTGCGGTTTCGTAATTGGCTACGAAAGAGGAATTATTTTTCGCTGTTTCGTAATTAGTTATCAAAAAAGAATTTATTTTCCGTTTCCGTAATCAAACATTTTTTCTTCGTTCGTAGTTACCCAAGTAACACTAAGAGTTAATTTTGAGTGCTATAAGGGTGGTATTATGGCGGTCACTAACTCTAACAGTGTTAGAAGAGCGCTATAATAGGTGGTATATCGGCGCTATAAGCCGATATAGCACCGATATAGCGCCATTTTGGCATAACTTTTTAGCGCCTTAGGTGCTATAATAGCGCTATAACAGAGTTAGTGGCCACTATCAAGCGCTACAATGGCGCTACAAAAGCGGTCACTAACTCTTAAAGTGCTACAGCGGCGCTACAATAGCAACCACTAACACTTAAAGCGCTACAATGGCGCTACAAGAGCGGTCACTAACTCTTAAAGCGATACAATACTCCATAATTAAAGCTACTATCGCTCTTAGTGCTAGAGTGGCGCTACAATAGCCATTACTAACACTTAAAGCTCTACAACGGCGCTACAACAGCGATTACTAGCTCTGAAAGCGATACAATACTCCAAAATGAACGGCTTAAACTCTTAAAGTGGCGATATATACATAAGGTTATATCGAAGAATATTTTAGTTTGACAGCTTATAGTTTTGTTGCATTTGTAAAGTGTCTTGTGATAATTTAATGGCTGAAAGTGAAGTTAAATTAAGGTACTTTACATGTCGTGAGTGAGCTTGTGATTCCACAGGAAATCAATTGCGCAGGTAAGTTTACTGTGAAATACTATACATATTATTATCAAATTCTGAAAGGGCTTTCATTTTAGTGGCTTTTTGCAGAATCATAACAAATGTATTGGTGTAGAGCATTGTTACAAATATGTAAATATCCGATAAAAATAAGTTTAATGATTCATTTTCTTTATAAAAGAACATCGGCATTCCGTGTCTATGCTATATACTTAAACATTTAACAATTCTATAGGTCATTTGTAATGTTTTGTGTGTAATGTAGATTATTTTATTTATTTATTACTTCAATAGAAATGGCGGACCTGTATGGGCCGCCAAATGAGTGGCTTTTAACTCCTATACCTGCACAAAGGCGCTATAACTCACTCATGGCTCTACAACAGTTCCAGAAATCTCTCTTGTAGCACCCAAAGTGATATAATTGAGTTTTTATCACTTTAAGCGCTATAGAAGTATTTTTAACTCCAAAAGAGTTCGCTAGCACTCTTCTACAACTAAAGCTCTTCTTTAGAGCTTAGGGTGGTAATAATCACTATAGCCTGTAAGGCAGCAGGCTTCAGCTGTATAATAGCGATAACAGGCGCTCTTCTATCGCTGTTATAGACCTGAAGGCGTTAGTAGACACCACTATAGCACTGTTAGGGTTAAAAGCACGAAATTATATCCTTTATAGAACTTAAAGAGTTATATCATGCTAAAAGCGATAGCACTAACTCCGTAACCTGCACAAGAGTGATTGTAGTCGCTGTTATACGAGTTTAAGCTTATTATAACTCTCTTATAGACCCTTTTTACGCTCTTTAGTGGTAGTAAACTCTATTAAGCCTTTTGTATCGCTGTAACAGTTAATGGTGGCTATTGTAGCACCCTTGTAGCCCTTAAGGCTATAAAATAAGCTCTATATGTCGCTAATGTGTTACTTGGGTAATTACTAAACACATTCGTTTTTCTGTTTTCGTAATTAATTATTAAACAAGAATTTATTTACTAGTGAGCCCGACAGACTTTACCCTGCTCGAAAAACCAGCACTTACTTCCGAGGTCCATTTTTAGGATTCCGTAGTCATTAAGGAACCCTTATAGCTTCGCCAATATGTCTGTCCGTCCGCCCTCAGCATATCTCGGAGATGCTTAGTTCTATAAAGCTGTGATTTGGCATGAATATGTCGACTTACTCAGACCGACAAAGTACTTAGTAAAATAAAATTTCGAAAAAAAAAAAGTATTTCCCACCTAAAATTGGGATGTTTATATTTTTTTTTCTTACGTATACCATAATGTCGGGTGCCATTAAATAGGTCATGAAGTATTGTGGGATGGCCTGAAACGTTTTTCTATTTAGGGAATGGTTTGTGAAATATTAGAAAGTTTTCAGGTGCTAATTTTTCTTAGAAACTAGTTTCCCGACCCCCTGCCAGCTAAATCATTGTTTTTGGAGAGCTGCAAATACCCATGGTAGTAGTATATATAACGTAACGGAATTAAAATAAAAACTACCAGAGCTAAGGAGGCTGTACAAGAGGCTCTATTCGACACGTTACGTTAAAGGGAGATTCCCTATCCAGCGCGCGCGCGGCGGCGTTGAATTTAAACCGAACTTTAAACAGTTACATTTAAAGTTCAATTTCAGCGCCATGACGCGTGAGCGCAGGGATATGGAATCTCGTTTTCCCTATGTAACGTTTCGAATAGTGCCCAAATTAACGAGTAATAAATAACGGACCAACTTAAACAAATGTACTCGGTGAAGTAAAAAAAAAATACATTCAATAGTTGCCTAGCTAGTGAACCCTACATTGCGAGTGGCTCGACACGCACTTGGTTGGTTAATAATTTCTACTCATCCATGGAAGTGGAACCACTCAAATATGTATGCTCACAAAATTTCATCAAAATTGGTTTAGCTGTGTAGGGGCAACAAACACTCGTACAAAATCTGTCTGACTGTCTGTTACCTATTCGCGCTTAACCCGCTGGACCAATTTAGATGACATAGGTTTAACTTTATCTCAACCGGTAGACTTCTACTGCTGTGGATATGTTTCCATTTAAAGATTTATTGAATTCTATATTCCCAAACTAGTCTCCGAGAAAATAGCTGTGACGGACGGACAGACAGATAGACGGACATGAAAAAATTATAATTGTTCCGTTTTTTTGCCATTTGGCTACGGAACCCTAAAAACTATGTTATGAGCACCGAAAAATTTACAAATAATTCCTCTCACCCAGCCAATTCACTTCGAACATGGGAAAAAAATCTTATATCGCAGTTAATTACGAAATCGGTTACTAAAACAGCAATAAAACTCTTCTTTGATAATTAATTACGAAGCAGAGAAAAATAATTCCTCTTTCGTAGCCAATTCACTACGAATACAGAAAAAAAATCTTATTTCGTAGTTAATTACGAAACTTGATTACGAAAACAGCAAATAAATTCTTGTTCGATAATTAATTACGAAACAGCGAAAAATAATTCCTCTTTCGTAGCCAATTACGAAACCGCAACTACGAAAACGGACCAAACGGTTCAGATAGTCTTATCTATCACAAATACGGGTCCAGGGATATTCCCTTTCATGTTTTTCTATTCGTGATTTAGTGCATATCTAAGTATCTTCTTCAAAGAGTTCTTCTTTTTTTCCATGATCGTTATCTTATGGGGCCGACAAGACCTAAATTGACTTTATTTAAATAGTATTAAAACGAAAACTACATATTTGGTTTTGAAAGGCGAGTAAAATATATTGTTAATATTCACTATATACTTAAAAAACTTGCTATTTCGTAAAAAGGATTCCATGAAATCGGTTCGATGAAAAAAAAAACGTGATGTTACATCTCCTAATCCTATTTAAACGGTTCTGTAAGTTTATTTAATACACTATTCCATCATACTCATACCAAAAGTTTTTTTTAATCTCATTTTTCTGATTTTCTACGTACCTACATCGCCCACATGCCGTGGTCGTGCTTCTCGCTCCCTTCAATGCAAACAGACATTGTCCGCTGAGACAGTTGCCTGCCTCGATTGCTCAAGGTCATTAGCTCTTGTCAGCGTCTCAACACCAACAAAGACGCCCACTGCTGTGCCAAAAGCGTGCCCCATGTCTCGTCACATCAATACGTCGATCGCATTAGCACAGCTCGTCGATCCTTGTTGGAGGCTTACCGACACGCAGTGGCGCGCACAAGAGTTTTTGGACAAGGTAGACAACAAGAAAAGTTTGGACTTTTGCGATTAATAATAGCGTAAACAGATGCGATAGGGTCAGCGGATTAACCATATAGCAGGAGTAGCAAATGCTGCGGGCCCCGCGCCTTTGGGGGCCCCGCGCACCCGGCGCACCACACTTTCTGACCGTATGCTCCAATATTGTGCCAAATGAATGTAAGGTACTACTTTTTTCCCGAAACAATTGAGTTAGTAAAGTCCGGTTCACGTGCACGAAGAGTTTCTTCGGTCATTGGTCATCTCATCGCTTCTTTACTTGTCTAAGTATGTCTATTTAGTGTGTGTTAAGTATGTGTATGTAGCCTGAGCTGAGCTAAAAAAAAAGGGCCCCTTGACTCGATTTGCTACGGGCCCCGCGCTAGCTTAATACGGCACTGGATAGGGTAGGGTACGTATATAGACAAGTGTCTTTGTCTGTATGGAGTGTACGCCACTTCGACACGTCTTTTCTGTTCCTAACTAGTAGTTTAGGTATATTAATGTACTAACCCGTGGAGAAGCCTTCCTTCTTGGGCGGCTCTGTGCTGAGATTGGTGGTGGAGGCCCACCCACGGCCCGCCTTTTCCTTGGCTGCGCCATTTTCCTCATCACGACCCCTACAACGCATCAAATAAAAAGACATCAGATATTTTATAAATCGCGAATTTTTGTTTCATCCATCTTTGATGGTTTTCATCTGCGTTCGGCAGTAGGACATATGTGTGGTCTTTAGAATTATAACTTTTACTAGCTTCTGCCCGCGACTTCGACCGCGTGGAATTCGGCTATCGCGTTCCCACGGGAACTATACGATTTTCCGGGATAAAAAGTAGCCTATGTCCTTTCCCGGGACCCCAACTATCTCCATGCTAAATTTCATCTCAATTTGACCAGCGGCTGAAGCGTGAAGAGGTAACAGACAGACAGACAGAGTTACTTTCGCATTTATAATATTAATATGGATTAAAACAAAGTGAACTTTCCAGTTTTTAGAAAAGTGGAAGGATATCGACGGAAAATGCTGATCCCTCGTAAAGTCTGGTTTCACTATATCTAAGCGCAGCGGATCCCGTAAGGAAAGTACTCCGCATGCCTGGCAGAAGTTTTCCTCGTGGAAAACGACTAGAAGTTGCTAATTGCAGTGAGGCTTAATAGTTATTTGTGCAACAAGAGAGCAAAATTGCTTTTTGCTTCGAGTGCCATGTTTGAGTCATGAGCTTAGCGAAGGACTCAAAAGCACGAGAAGTAAAAGAAATTGCTCTCGAGTAGCCCATACAATTTTTCACCTCAGTAGCGAGAACACATAAAAGGTACTGCAAAGAATACTTACATCACGAAAAATATGAAATAACATTTCTTCTTCACTCCTTTCACTCAAATTATTACTTAAATTTCATGTTTTAAAAGAATTACTTTAAAGTTAGCTGTCGAAAATTAAGAAGAACGACATGATTTGACATGAAAGAATGGCGGCAATTTTCTAAACGTATGTTCGGAAACTAGTACAATGATACATTTCGAATTTATTCGGTAATATTTGAAAACTTTAAGTTTACTTTAAATTAAAACTTTAGTTTAAAATGATGACAAATATAACATAATTATATAAAATATAAGTCATTTTAAAAATTGCAAGATTTTCAGAAGGTAAAATCAACGTATAATTTTAATGCCTAAAAAAACACGGCGGTACTGATGCATTGCGCGTATCCGAACGATCCTAGATGCCGCAGTATGAAACGACCATTCCCAGATTATCAAACTTGAAAAAAAAGTAAAAGCGCGGGAACGATTTCACTACATTTAAGAAGTTTTTTATTCGTTTTGTTTTTAAGTAGGTACTTTTATTTGTTTATTCTTCGTATATTACTAAATAATTTTGATCTAGAATAGTAAATTGATCACATTAAACTAAAACATGACACTGTGGCTGCATGGCTTAAGCCTTTGCCTTTGCCTGATGGGACAAATGGACTAAAAAAAAAACAAATTAAAAAAATACTTTGTTTCACTCAGTGAAACAAACACGATTTTGCTCACTGATTTCTGACAGCAAAGTCTACTTGTTCGAGCTGCTGAGGTGAAAAGGAAGTTTACTTATGTGCGAAATTCAATTTGAATTTACCACTGAGCTTTTCGGTGAAGGAAAACATCGCGAGGAAACCTGCACGCATCTGCAAAGTAATTCAAAGATGTGTGTGAAGTCCCCAACCCGCACTGGGCCCGCGTGGGGACCTTAGCCCAAACCCTCTCGTGATGAGAGGAGGTCTGTGCCCAGCAGTGGGACGCAAATAGGCTGTAGTAGTAGTAGTTAAAGGATACCTAATCAGTTTCGTATAAAAATCAGGCAGTTGGTATAGGCACGCACGGGACCCTTGATCTGTTACTGGTTTACGTGGGTACCGGTGAAAATATCTAATGATGTCCATATGTTTTAATGCGTATCTGTAACATTTGTACACCTATTATCATTTATTCCGCACATGGTTACATAGGGCCACTTTGGCACGTCAGTAATGACCGACAGAATTTACCAGCGCTGCCAAGATGCATTGCTTGAGAAGAATAACGCCACAATACACTCAGCAGAAGATCTTTAAAAGGGATAAGACAGTTCATTCACGGCTCTTTCCGACAAAATGACTAACTCTATAATGTCATCTGATTGTCTAACCCGCGGGTCCTGTCGCAATGAATGGGTGAGACGAAACATGCCGCTGATTCGTGTAGCACACTGCGTCAATCACGACTAGGTACCGGACGCAATGCAAACAATTCGCAAAGACGCTCGGGGCGTTGGAATTGTGCCCAGAATCCTCTTTTGTTTAAAAGCTAAAGGACAGAAAAAAATAAAGCATAAGATAAATAAATACTCAAATTGTAGAGGTAACTTTGCATACCTGAATAAATCAAGTTTCGGTGGTTATCCTACAAAATGTTATTAATTTTCACTTGCTACTTCAGCCTATTTGCGTCCCACTGCTGGGCACAGGCCTCCTCCCATCACGAGAGGGTTGGGCTATAGTCCCCACGCGGGCCCAGTGCGGATTGGGGACTTCACACACATCTTTGAATTACTTCGCAGATGAGTGCAGGTTTCCTCACGATGTTTTCCTTCACCGAAAAGCTCAGTGGTAAATTCAAATTGAATTTCGCACATAAGTAAACTTAGATTAATTTTCACTTACGAAATGCATATTTAAGTCGTTTGTCGTCCAGATGAATAGAGCCTAGATATTTAATTCTCAATAGGCATCTTTCTGCTAAATTAACAGTGGTTATGAGCTTTGAGTCTAATTACTATAATAACCGCAAAACAAAGTGACGGCTGCCCCCGTAGAATTTTTTATGGCGCTGGTGGTCACTTTGGTTGGTAGTATAAATATGTTATTCAGTCCATCACGCTGATTTTTAAGTGAGGCGGAGACGAGCGGAGCTGAGAGGAGACGTGCGGGAATCAGCCAATCACATTGGGACAGAGCGGAAGAGGGGCGGGGTTTAGCGGGAGCCGACTCATGTCTGCCCTGGGGCTCTATTTGAAACGGTACGTAGGGATAGCGAGTGTCCCTATCCCTAAATAATAGTACATTTCCTGCCTATTCAGGGATATAGGTACATCCGTAATATAAGAGAGATAGTGTATCACCGATAGGCAAGTATAACACGGATGTATTATCTCGCTAAATGGGTAGAAAGTGTATTGTTATTTAGGGATAAGGACGCTCCCTATTCCTATGTACCGTTTCAAAAAGAGGCCCTGTGATTTGGTTGATTTCCGCACGTCGCTTCTGCGCCTAAGCAGGCAAAGGCACCCTTGGGCTCTCTTTGAAAGGTTACATAGGGAAAAGGAAATTCCCTATCCCTACCGTCAGAATGTTACGGCGCCCAAGTTGTACTTTAAATCTAGCTGCTTAAAGTTCGTCTTCAACGCCGTGACGCTATGACGGTAGGTATAGGGAATTTTCCTTTCCCTATGTTACGATCCGAATAGAGCCCCTTGTCGTTCTTCTGCTGCGGTGTATGTTTATTTATTGATAAATAGGTATGAGTTTCTTAATAGGGTTATGGGATTTCCCATATAATTGGCGTTGTTTCGATTTTTGCGATGTCGATGTCAACCTATTATTCTCTAATTCTATTACGGTGGGTTTCCATCTGTGAAAGATCCTCATCAAAGATATATGATATGAAAATGATCTTAAATACTTAGTTGAAGATTTACCTGCTTACTTAGGTACTTTTTTTATTAATTTAACATTTTAGGTAGGTACGTTTGATGCCTACATTATGGTTCGGAGATGGCCATTGTCATTTGTCATTGTAAAATAGATACCTTAAGCAAAACTGCCCTAATTCCTCATCTTTTCTTGAGAAGTAAAAGAAAGACAGTAGGAAATTGTTTTGGCAACCGAAAGCAGCATGGTTTCTATTTTCCAACACCGTCAATCGTTCGCCGTATAGGTGACAGGTGCAAAAACGGCCGGTCGACTCATTTAGATTGGCGGCCCTCTTTCAGGTCCGGTGTAAGTAGTTCAGTGATATTAATGATAAGAGGTAGCATGGGGTTTACCGTGACGCTGGCGAGTTCCAACTGGAGAGGCTGGGCGTGGAGGCAGTGAAGTCTTCCTCCCGCTTTGCTGCCGCGGCCACCGTGCTCCTTGTAGTCGCGGAAGGCAACGCTTGCAGCGCGTCGGCCACCGGACCTGAGGGTGGAACCCCAGTGGGCACAGTGGGTCCCCTTTTTGCAGAGGATACAAATGATGCATCTTCACAACACTTCACACCTAAAATGCACTAGCAAATGTCAACGATTTCACCTAAATGCAGCAATTATTGCTCAAATCACTAATCACAACATTCTTCCGTCTCACACATCATTGCTCTTTAAACGAGTCAGTCACTGTAAATCCTGTTTTTGCACGTTTACCGCAGCATGGAGTCGCTATGATAACCTAGCGGCAGATACGTCTCGGGATTACTATCTATATGTTTATGGAATGAGCTTTACGATTCTACACTATAAATAATAATTTATTTAACTAGTAACGTGCTCCGGGCGTTCTTTACGTCTGCACCCAACAGTAGCAATAAAAATATCCCGCTGCTTAGCACTGAACCGGGCGACCTAAATCGGCGGCTCCACGCTACTATTTCTCAGACTAGGCGGGTAAACACAAACAGCACTCGATCACCAGAGAAAGTATTTTTATGCCGGGAAAGCTCAACGTAGTCAATTGGCGTATGTAACGTTGTGAGTTTGTGCGAGAGAGCGCGGGTGCGCTGGAGTCGTGTCGTGCGTTGTCGTTCGGAAGTCGGGCGCGGGCGGGCGCGGCGCGGGCGCAGGCGGCG
>OZ020274.1:10189263-10220411 GCA_963971205.1 Aethes cnicana | reverse complement strand
CAACTCTCAACGCTGCCGCAGCCTGCTGCGCCACTTAGCTCTATTTCACCACACCGCTGCGCTCGCCTGCCGCCTCGCACTCCAGCGACAGCAAAAATAAAACTACTCGCGAATAAAACGCTCGCCAAATATCTCGGCTCCCCACAGTGGCGACTGAGGAGTGACGACTGCACTGCGCTGCAGTAATTAGCGGACGCTGTATAGTCACGTCTTACGACATTTTGTCCAAAATAGAGCTCAGAATACGAATAGGGTCCGAAACGCAGCAGGTATCAAAAGCAGCGCTCGATTTATATTGGCACGATACTACCTAATAACTTTATGAATGAGCGTTGACGTCATGCTGAAACGCGTGTGTGGCTGAAATTTCTTCGTATAATAACCATTCTATTTCAAACTACGACCCACGCCAACCATGCCTCATGAACAGAATGCTTTTAAACAGAGTTTAAAAGTGCCCGGAGGAACGTAGGTATATCTACCAACTTCTAGGTTGTCTCTTTCTAGCGACAAGTTCCGAATTAAAACGGAGCTTATAGATACTCCGGTTTAATTTATGTTATTGAGCTGAATGGATATTAATTAAGGACTGCCAATTACGAACAATTTCCAGAATAGATGTTCACTACTTAAACATTTCCTTGTGCTAGGTATATTAAAAAAAATCAAATAGTCTTAAAGAATACCCATTAAAACAAAAACAATGATTCTGTATTTTCTCTTTACAAATTTATTATAAAATTTTCAAACGAATCTGTATTTTCTGCTTACAAATTTATTATAATTATATTTTTAATTAAACATTTAACAAAGAAGAGTATTTTCAACCAGTAGATGCTATTAAAATACATCCCGATATTTTAAGTGAAACTATAAAAATCATAGCAAAAATTATATAAATCTGTATATATAAAAGGCAAAGGTGACTGACTGATGTATAAACGCCCAGGCCAAACCCGTAAAGCTAGAAACTTGAAATTTCGCACACGTATTCCTCTTATGACGTAGGCATCCACTAAGGAAGGATTTTTCAAAATTCAACCCCCAAGGGGGTGAATTAGGGGGTGAAAGTTTTAGATAAACGCAAAGGCCACACCCCTAGGGCTACAAACTCGAAATTTCGCACACGTATTCCTCTTACGACGTTGTCATCCACCAAGGAAGGAATTTTCAAAATTCAAGCCCGAAGGGTGTGAATTAAGGGATAAAAGTTTTAGATATACGCAAAGGCCAGACCCTTAGGGCTACAAACTTGAAATTTCGCACACGTATTCCTCTTATGACGTTGGCATCCACCAAGGAAGGTATTTTCAAAATTCAACCCCCCAAGGGGGTGAAATAAGGGATGAAAATTTTCATAAAACTTTTTATTCCTTGGACATATTTGCATGAAATTTCATACGAATTGAGTGTGGCAAAAATAATGAGTAACATAATTCAGAGTTTTCTAAAATTCAACCCTTATGCGGGTAAAATAGGGGATGAAAGATTTAAATAAACGCACAGGCCAAACCCTTCGGGCTATAAACTTAAAATTTAGTACACGTATTCCTCTTATGACGTAAGTATCCACTAAGGAAGGATTTTTCAAAATTCAACCCCCAAGGGGGTGAAATAGGGGGTGAAAGTTTTAAATAAACGCAAAGGTTGGCCTTAAGGCTAGAAACTTGAAATTTCGCACACGTATTCCTCTTATGACGTTGGCATCCACCAAGGAAGGAATTTTCAAAATTCAACCCCCAAGGGTGTGAATTAGGGGGTGAAAGCTTTAGATAAACGCAAAGGCCAGACCCTTAGGGCTACAAACTTGAAATTTCGCACACGTATTCCTCTTATGACGTTGGCATCCACCAAGGAAGAAATTTTCAAAATTCAACCCCCAAGGGAGTGAAATAGGGGATGAAAGTTTTCATTAAACTTTTTATTCCTTGGACATATTTGCATGAAATTTCATACGAATTGATTGCGGCAAAAATAATGAGTAACGTATTTCAGAGTTTCTAAAATTCAACCCTTAAGAGGGTAAAATAGGGGATGAAAGATTTAAATAAACGCACAGGCCAAACCCTTCGGGCTACAAACTTAAAATTTAGCACACGTATTCCTCTTATGACGTAGGCATCCAATAAGAAATGATTGTTCAAAATTCAAACCCCAAGAGGGTGAAATAGGGGATGAAATTTTGTATTAAACTTTTTATTTCTTCAACATACTTGCATGACATTTCGTATGAATTGAGTGCGGCCAAAATAATGAGTGACCTATTTCAGCGTTTTCTAAAATTGAACACCTAAGAGGGAAAAATAGGGGATGAAAGTTTTAAATAAACGCACAGGCCAAACCCTTAGAGCTAGAAACTTGAAATTTTCTCACGTATTCCTTTAATGACGTAGGCATCAACTAACGAAGGATTTTTTCAAAATGTGTAAGGGTTGTACCATGGAAGCTCATGGTACTTCCATGTTCCGTTAAAAGACTAACTTAAAATATTTTATAAAAATTCTAATTATATAGTATTTGTTAGGGTTCCGTACCTCAAAAGTAAAGAATGGAGCCCCTTATAGGATAATTTCTCAGGAACACGTAGCGGTGTCAATTTGGAATTTAAATTAAACTAGCCGTTGCCCGCGGCATCGCCCGTGTAGACTTTAAATTTGCATACTCGATGATATTATGCATATACATAGTTATAGTTATAGAAGTATTGAAAAAAACGGGTTTGACCAGTATAAAGCCCGTTCCAATAGAAATATCGGGATAAAACTATCCTATGTTATTCCCGGGATCTCAAACTATCTCCATTCCAAATTTCATCCAAATCGGTCCAGTGGTTTCGACGTGAAGGAAGGACAAACAAACACACTTTCACATTTACCAACTGCAAATAATAAGTTTTTAATGGTAAACTTACAATTTTAATTTCTTCCAAGTTTGTATGGAACCCTCGCCTCGGTGCGCAATACAACTCGTAATTAAATTGAACTTTTTTTTTTTATTAAACCTCAAGCGTGCAAATATCGTGCAAATACCTACCCGCTCAATGCACTCAGTGTGTTTTGCTGGGCGAAGAGGCAGCAACTTCAAGTTAGTCATCGCATGTTGCTCTAAATTAAGTATGTATTCTTTTATTTATGTTCTTAGTGAGATATGTTAAGGAAATAACAACACCTATTGTTATTTAGCCAATATTTATATTTATTTATAAGTAATTCTTTGTTAATTTCTGTTTTATCTCCAATAAATAAATAAATAAAATTTGGCTCAAGATTGTTCCGTGGGGAAGAATTTTTCGCCCATTTCAACACATTTTCCACTGCCCTCCATCGTCATTCGTTAAATTGAACTTCACACATAAGTAAACTTAGAGGTGCGAGCCGGAATCGAACCCCCTATTCGGGACGGAGACAAATCCAAAAAATCAAAGATCATCGAAATGGGTTCAGCTGTTCTCCAGTTATAAATGGTGTAACTAACACAACTTTGTTTTATAGATATATCACTACATATTATAAAACAAAGTCCCCCGCCGCGTCTGTCTGACTGTCTGTCTGTCTGTCTGGATGTTCGCGATAAACTCAAAAACCACTGAACGGATTTTAATGCAGTTTCACTAACAGATAGAGTGGCTGAGCTGAGGCAGGTTTTAGTATATACTTTGTTATAGTTTTCTGTAAATTCGATGAAATACGACGATGTTAGTTCAAGTTGGCGGATAAAATCAAGCCGGCTGGGAGCTTTCATCGAAAACGCTGCCTAACCCCTTTGAGGTATAACATAACAATGTATGGAAGAATTGTTTCTCTTATTAAGGTCTACAAAAAAGTCCGCGATGGTATAGGTCTATCTTCTAAGGATAGCTTACTATACCCATTTTAATTACTAAAAAAATGGTCCCATATAAAATGTGATTTGGAAAGAAAGCTATTTAGAGGGATACAGTATTAATCATTTTAAATACAATAGTTACCTTAAGCATTTCATGGACTTTATGATTGCCATTTACACCATGCAATTCAAATGAATATCTTTGGGAGTTATCGAAGAAACAAAAAGTTCCCAGGAGAAAATAAATTCTGCGCCTGCCCGCAGCGGCGCATAGAGCTCGCGGGAGCATAATAACCGAATTCCACGCGGGCGAAGCCGCGGGTTAAAGCTAGTTCGATATAAATGTCATTGCACAGTAGATAAATCTTAGATAAGTTTTTTTATACATATTAATAAATAAAAAATAGATACGACACTTCAAAATGAAACTTCCTTAATGACTTAGACTTTTTTTTTAAAATTTAATTGTTGTCAAGAGATTGTTCAAGCGCACCACTTAACATTTATTATATGTTTATCTACTTTTAGAATGTTAAATACGATTGAATATAATGATGTTGAATAGTTAAGGTGAGGTTTTATGCAATATGGTTATCATTAAAAAGAAAATTATCACGTATTATCCGTGATAAAGTGATGTCACCTTGATTTGGCAAAATAGCACTTGCTTAGGGAGGTAAGATAGCTAAGTGCTATTTAACAATATATCATTTATTTGAATAAAAAAACAATTAACGATCTCATGATATGTTTAAAAGACTTCATTGATTTAGCAGAAATCTCCCTCGTACAAAGGCTCGTCTTCTTTTTTGTCGTACACGAGCGTCTTGTAGATGACATCTTCGAAGCGCAGAGCGTTGAGCCCTTTCGGCTCGGCCACTTTGATTTTCACATCTCCAGGATATAGGATCTCGCCCTTGTTCTTTGTACTCCCCATGACTAGAGATTTTTGAAGCTTGTCGATGCAGGGAATTTCTGAAATGAAATGCAATAATTATCATTTAAGCTGCAGGGTTTATAAAATTGAATTGGAGAAGTCATATAACACTATAGTACATTATAGTATAGTACAGTAGTAGTATAGTACTATTTTTACGTTATTTTTTTCACACATTCCGCTACCCAAAGGAAAAAAAAGTTGTCGTCATCCCTATTGTGTTTGAAATCGTGCTTTTGTAGGCCGCGTCCGCCGTGTGGCATATGTACAGTTGCATACAATCTGTAACGCACCTGAGGTGACGACTCTCTTGATCGGCGTCCCCAGCGAGGCCTCGATCACGCGCACGTCGCGCACCAGCTGAGCGAACTCCGAGGGCGTCAGCGAACACACGTGGTCGGTCCCCTTCAGGCTCTTATCCAGCGTTATGTGTTTCTCCAACACCTGGAAATTAATGAATGTGAGTTAGCAAAATATATGCCTACCATTTAGGTTGTTAACTCAAGAATCCGGTTACACCAGCATTTTAGACTGTCGCTAGCATAGCGACTGACAGGAGCCGATGGAGACAGTTCATCCGTTCCAGACTTTCATTCCACCATGACTACGATCATGGATCGATATTGGACATTTGGTCAAAGATACTCGTACAGGGTAGTCTTTCCTAATCAATATACATGAAGCTCTTCCGTTACTACGACTGATGATGACGCACAGTCAAAACCACTGGTCTTAGGAAGCTGAAATATGGCATGCAGGTTCTGTGGGGAGTATGGGGAACCCTAAGAAATTCCCTGTAATTCTCAAGGGAACGGGAATAATCTGGATTTTACAAGACAATAAATTCCCTACTTACTTACTTACAATATTTATGCGCATACGAAGTCGCAGGCAAACACTTAGCGTAAAATTTAGGCGCAAAGTCGAAGTTTTCGAAGTGAAGCTACTTAATTTGTTAGGTACCTACATGAAATATAATATTTACTATTTGCAAACTACCATTTATACCTATGATTTCGTTACGTCGTTCAATGACTTGGAATGAGAGGGCAAGGTCGCTCGAAATGGACTTCTGTCATTGGCTGACAATTTTGTGGGTTACATTTTACACTCATCATGATTGATGTGGTTTAAATTAATTTGTAGTTGCTAGCCGTGTCCAAGTAGGTACCTATGAAAATGTAGGTGCCAATTAGGTACCTAGTTATGTGGACATTATACAGTAACTTAGATACCTTAGTTTATATTCAGACTTAAAAAAAATTTAAACCTACTACAGGCGTCATTACTCTAAGCTTCTACTTCCGACCCAGGATCCAGATTTTACCAACCTTAGCTCCTAGCGCAACAGCACCCAACGCAACAGCGGTGCCCACCTCCTGTCCGGAATATCCCACAGGGACATCGAAGGTGTTCTTATAATCTTGCAGCACCGTCAGATTGCAATCCTCGAAGGGCACAGGGTACGCTGATATGCAGTGTAGCAGGCAGAACTGCTTGTGCTGAGCCGATATGATGTCGTAGATTGTCTTCACGGCAGTTTTGTCGACCATGCCTGTGGAGATGATGAGGGGAATCTTCTTAGACGCGGCGTACTTGAGGAATAACAGGTTGTTCGAGTCGCCCGAGCCGATCTTAACGAAAGGCACTTTCATGTTGACTAGGAAGTCGAAAGATACCTGTAAAAAAATAATATGATACTATTAATGAATAATGAATCAAAATGTTCTATTGCATTTGGCTTGGATGTCGATTCAGTTTCACTCACTTTCTTTTGTTATTTACGAAATCCATATTAATATTATAAATGCAAAAGTAACTCTGTCTGTCTGTCAGCTACCTCTTCACGCTTCAACCGCTGGACCGATTGAGATGAAATTTGGCATGGGGATAGTTGGAATCCCGGGAAAGGACATAGGCTTCTTTTTATCCCGGAAAAACACATAGTTCCCGCGGGAACGCGATAACCAAGTTCCACACGGGCGAAGTCGCGGGCAGAAGCTAGTTGAACAATAAAGTTGAAGTATAAGGTTCAATTTAATCTTTCATAATCTACTTTCCGAACGTATAAAGGTAAGTTGGACAGTTAGATACAAAAATCTTACCATATCCATGGCTGACGCTGTGCATAAAATCCCGATCTCATGTGCATATTTGAACAGCTCTCTGTATTGGGTTTCTGAGAATTCCAGGTGTTTCTTGTGGTCGCCATAAGTCTTACCCCATGAGTTGGCATTATCGTAAGGTCTCTCTAAATATTTTTTCGTGAACTTTTCATTCAAACATGTTTTCTGAAATTTCACGCAGCTGGCTCCTGCTTCCTGAAATATGGTGATTGTTAGTCATTAGACTTCCTAGATTCATCGTCTTTCAAGAAATAAATATCTCGTGACATATCAGACAAATTAACCTAGCCGCAAACTAAACAAATCTTGTAATATGGGTACAAAATAACGTTGCGAAGTAAATATGTATAAAGAGAAAGAAGTACACATATAAATACTAAACATACTGGGGGCGAAGTCGCGGGTAGAAGCTTGTATAAATATATATGCACTCAAGTACCTACAGTGCTTTATCTTTTGAGTTGATTGTTCGTTTTATCGGTAGGTATTTACCGAGGTCATAACGGAACGATGTGTTTATTATCTTCGAATAAATAACTGTTTACTTGCTACGTATTTAATATGGCTAAATATTAAGTAAATATCAATATATGTATTGTATTAAGTAGAGTATGCTACAAGCTGAAATAAAAAAAAACTAAGGTAGTAAACGACAACGTTAAACGTACCTAATAAATATAATTGAAATGTAGGGTGATGAATACGTGTACAATGTGTCTACCCGTATATGAAATAGATAAAGCATGTACATTAACAGCTACTTTGTGAAACAACTCACGTACCTGCGTAATTAGTTGCCCAAGAAAGTATGGCTAAACAAAGCTAGATAGGATAGCTTATTCATTCGCCCGTATGTAAACAAGTTGTATTAGTCGGGAAATAGAAAGTATTGCGTCTCAAATAGATACAATTACTAATACATAAGTAAGCAAACTGACTGTAACACAACATAAGTAATATAACAAAGCAACCGACATCAGTGACAGTTTCTAATTTTGGACGTTGAACAAAGTCAAACTTACTGTTATTGTATGCTATTACACCGTGTAGGAAAAACTCTTTGTGTTGGTAAATAAACACTTCCACTTTTCTCTTTGTTCATCATTACTTTGGATAAAAACTTACAGTCTCCTGTTTAGAAAGTATTTTATGTGGTGGGTACTTACCTTTGCAGCTTTCATCAACTTTTTAGCGATTTCAATGTCACCTTGGTGGTTCTGTCCGACTTCTGCTATAATAAAACACGGGTTGGCACCGCCGATTTTGACATCAGCGCTGATATTGACTTCGACCATCCTCGCTAAACTTAAAGTTCCATAAAAACTCAAATCCGACACTATCTGAGAGTGGTGTTCGCCGCAACACTGGCTACATATGTTACGGTTTATCGACCTCCAGCTCAAGATCAGATTGAATAAATAAGGTCAATTTAATATAAAAACGAGTTGTGCGGTGCGCGCGCGCAGCACTAGTGACGGCGCGCGGCACGGCGTCGCGGCCGCGTCCCACTCCGCATGATAATTGATAAAAACCGGTATTATTGGCCGACGCTCACAAACAAGCAGCGGTTTCAAGTAAACAATGGCTTTGTAACGAAACAACCTTTATTAAAATATTGATTACTTGATTATAAACATTTACACCTTGATTAAAACGTGCGTCATTCATTACAATTCGCAAGCTGCCATTTTAACAATGTCTCTGTGATCTTTGAACCTATCGCCCAAGGCTCTGTTCGCTTTCGAATCGGTTGGCTTCCCGAGGTAGTTGGAGATGAACCGGCCAGCTTCTACAAGCTTGAGCAGGTCGACATTTGTGTTGAGTCCTAGTCCGTAGAGGAAATAGACCAGGTCTTCCGTGGCCAGGTTGCCGCTGGCGCCGCGCGCGTACGGACACCCGCCCAATCCCGAGATGGAGGAGTCCACGGTCGTGATGCCGAACTGCGGAGCAGATTAACTTGGTCTTAAACATATTTCACATAGCGTTTTCACCTTCCATTCGTGTGGTATTAATATATGCTGTAGTGTAACTTCCGCAAAGGGTTGTACAGACACCAACACGAATACGCTAGTGTAAGGCCAGAATGCTGCACGCCCAACTCAACTTCCTACTCAACTCAGGCCTCTTAGTCCCACTGGCACCAAACTGCTAACCTCGACTTAACCTTTTGTATGCCGAGCACAAAAATAGTGAGTTCGGCGTACTGGCTATTCGATAGACTATCGAAAGGAATGAAAAAATAATAGGTAATACAATGTCACGGCACACACGGGACGCGGCAAACGAGGGTTCAGAATCAGGTTAAGTTATATCAACTTATCTCGCGCTAGATGCTAACCCGGGGTTAGCGGGCGTTGATGCAAGTCGGCCTTAGACACGCTAAATCGTATGCAACAGACAGACGCATAGCCGCATAAGATCAATATAACCAATGAGATAACGTAACGTGGTCACGTGGAGGGTGTGTTTGTTATGAACTGCATATCTAATGGATTATACTCCATAACTGATAACACTAAACTGACCACGCAGTTTACCTACATAAAGATTTTACTAAAGTTATGCTAAAGTTAGTTTTAGACTGTGTAGTTGGGTCGGTATATAAATAACAAGATAAACGAAACGTACGATTTTATCTGCTTGTTGCTAGTTGATATGAAGACATTGATGACTTGTGATAAGTATTGTAAATAGCTGGGATTGTGATAAACCAAGTTACAACCCATGTCTATTTAGTCGTAAGAGAAATTAATATAAAAATAAGAATAATGTTCATTTACCAGAAAAAATATGCAGAATACAGTCATCCTATACTATTAAACGAGCAAAATATGTGTATAAGTACCTATATGTATAAATATATTTGTGATAACGTTCTCGAAAACGGCTCTAACGATTTCGATGAAATTTGGTGACATAGGGGTTTTCGGGGGTGACAAATCGGTTTAGCTAGGTCTCATATCTGGGAAAATTTATTTTTAGCCAATTTCACCCGAGCAAATCTCGGTCGCCCACATACTAAAAATAATAGGACAACAAGTTGGTTTACGTAAGTTAAATGAGTTGGCAGCGGTTTCCGCATTAGACCCTGGGCCTGTGTCGCGGAGCCCAATGAAAACATACTAAATATTATTAATCTAACTAAATTAGACTAAATATATATTTTAGAACACTTTCACAAAAAAACAAGTTCAGAATTGGTAGGTACACTGAGCTTATTACAACTAAATTAGCTTTGTAGATTGTTAATTAGGTATGACCAATTTATTATTATGTCAGTAATTAAAAATAATAACCAATAATGGATTTAATCAATATCGCTGTTTGCAATATTCCCTTTTAGCCATAAAATTTAAGAAATAATTAATTAATAGGAGGAGACTATACATCTCTAAGATCTTAGATTTAAGTTTAAGTTAGGGACTACATCCCTTCAATGTAATTTTACTACGTACCTATATGCATATTTTATACATGTAATGCAAATGTAAATTTTGTAACTACATATGTAGACATTTTGAAAAAAGGCCTTCTGCTTGAGTTTGTTGCGGCGCTTCTTCTCAAGCAATGGGTCTAGGAAGCGCTGGTCAATTCTTTTTTTGACGTGTAATAGTGCCCCTATTTGGCCAATTTCCTGAATAAATTATTTAATTTTGAATTGAATAACCCAGGTATTGAAATGTTGGGATGAAACGTTCCAGATACTGCTGGACACCGACTTGCTCTAATCTAATCACGAGAGGGTTAGGACTATACATAGGTCCCACGAGAGTCCCGATGCGTACAGGTTTCCTCACAATGTTCACTTTCACAGAAAAACTACCTTAAATTTAAAGCCGTAACCAAATTCTAACTTGAAGTAAGTAGGTAGGTAGATTTACCAAAACAGCTGTTGACTCACGTCTAATTCCGCTAACAGGTTCGCCAGCCCCTTTCCGCAGGTATCGCCCAAGGACACCTCGTAGCAACCCATCTATATCTACTCAGAACGACTAGCAATTAAGCACTCACGTCTAACCCCGCCAAGAGGTTCGCCAGCCCCTGTCCGTAGGTGTCGTGGAAGTGTAGGGCGACCTTATCAGCGGGCACCGCCGCCAGCACCTCCTTCATCAGCCGCCGCACAGACCCCGGCGTACCCACGCCGATGGTGTCTCCCAGGGACACTTCGTAGCAACCCATCTCAATCAGCTGCTCCGATAACTGCACAGAAAAATGTTTTTCAATGCCACCACAACCATAAATGCCTAAATAAATACTCATACATCGTCATTACGGGAGTGGAGGGTTACAGTGACTCGACTAGTACGAAATGGGGATTTGACATGACGCCCGTCTTCAAATTGCTTTGCAGATATGTACCAATGGGATTCCTTTCCTCTCGATGTTTTATTCTTCCAAAAAAAACTCGCCAGCACCATGGGGTTATGGTTCCCTTATTGTAAGTTCTGGCAAAAATACATGATGCTATGTGACTCGGCTTATAATCTATTTACTAAATGCCTGAGTATCCTAGATGCTCCACCTAAAAGGAGTGGCAAGTTTTGCAATTTTCTGGTTTTGTACAACCCTAATAATTTAGGACTGTTTGAATTGATTTTATTGTAAATCAGATTAATTATACTAGTAAGAATATACAGAGTGACATCCAATCCAACCCAAAATTCAATAGGTACATACCTTTGCAATGGTTTTTGGAGCAATAGGTCCGTCATAAGGACATCCAACTATGCATGATATATAGCCCCTGACTCTCATGCCATCCTTCACAGCCTGCTCGGCAACCAACCGGAACCGCTGCAGGCCCTCCTCCATGGAACAGTTCAGGTTCTTTTGTGAGAACCCCTCCGAGCCCGATGGAAATATGGCCACTTCCTCGATGTTGCACTTTTTCTGTACAAAATGTGCGACCAAATAAAAAACTTACTCTAAATTATGATTATAGTACTGTAATTACTATTGATATAGTTTCAATTTTTAAGCAAAAATTTTATAAGTAAAAATATTATATAAAAACCGGCCAAGAAGCGAGTTAAACTCGCGTGGAGAGGGTTCCGACCCTTGATTATTTGCAATTACGTTATTTTCAAACCGTTTCACAGGATAAGCTCATAGATTGCAAATACCATGGACTTTTTAATAATTTTCCTGTAATCTATAGGTCAATAACTATACTCCGTATTTTTTCCAAAATTTTGAGACCCTCATAAGAAGTACTTTCATGTCACGCCATATAGTTTGAAGAACTTCATTAATATTTTTTCAAAATTAGCCCCCAAAACTAGGGTCTATGTTTAAAATTCATTTATTTTCATTACACGTCCGTCTTTGGGTCACAAACTTACATATACGTACCAAATTTCAACTTAATCGGTCCAGTAGTTTCGGAGAAAATCGACTGTGACAGACGGACGGACAGACACACGAGTGATCCTATAAGGGTTCCGTTTTTACCTCTTGAGGTTCGGAACCCTAAAAGCATTATATTAATGTCTTACAGCTATTTCATAGCCCTTGATGTTTGGAATGAGTACTGGATAGTTGACTCCTGGTAATCTCTTAAGAGTTTTCATCACTTCTGCTCCATCACTCATCTGCTTCACCCATTTGGGACTAACAAAACTGTTGAAAAGTTATATATTTTTTATTACAATAATTTATTATAATTTATTGGGAAAATAAATCTAATTTTAAGTTGCTACTACTATTACAGCCTATTTGCGTCCCACTGCTGGGCACAGGCCTCCTCTCTCTCACGAGAGGGTTTGGTTTGGATAGTCCCCACACGGGCCCAGGGCGGATTGGAGACGTCACACACATCTATGAATTACTTCGCAGATGCGTGCAGGTTTCCTCACGAGTTTTCCTTCACCGAAAAGCTCATTAGTAAATTCAAATTGAATTTCGCACTTAAGTAAACTAAGAGGTGCGAGCCGGAATCGAACCTCCGACCCTCTGGTCGAACCACTAGGCCACCACGGCTTCAATTTTAAATTCTACCTCCTTAATGAAATAATTAATGACTTTGCCAATTTGGGATACTTTGAGAATATAAGGCAAATTCTTCTTTAACTAGAGAAACCATAACATATCATTTGCTTACTAATTTTACAATATCAATTTGGAAATGGATGAAGTATTTTAAATATACACTATTTAATTGAATTCCAGAATTGCAGTTTAGTTTGACTTATCAAATTAGATACCTTGCTGACTCAATATCTTTAATCCCAGCTGTTCCTAGTCTGTTAATAAGCTCCACTTTGATTTCAGTAGGAACAAACTTTGCTTCATTTTGTAGACCATCTCTGACTCCCACCTCATATATTCTAATTTGAGGAATTGATGTGCTCTGAAATAAATAAATGCTTAATATAAAATCTTAAACTTTTTTAAACATATGTTATAGATAGTTCCTTTTCAATACCTTGCTGACATAGTGAAATGTTTATTACTAAAGTAAAGAGCGAGTGGAGAATGTTAAAAGCCAAATAACTTACATACTTTCGGCAATTAATTACAGGTCGCACTAATTTAACTGTCGCTAATTTACACCCAAACACCATTTTTGTGTGTTGCTTTAGTTTGTTGGCATAAGAAGTAAATGTATTCCTAGAGACTAGAATAACACAAGCCTTCGAAAACAAATTATTTAGAATAAGAAAGATAGATGAAGATGTCACAACATTTTGGATTAAATGGAATTAATTTGCTTATCACTGAAACTTTGTTTTGCTACGCAAAGTGGTTCTTATCACTCATTTGAACTGACATGACATTTATGATAAGAACACGGGTGCGTTCCGTAACGCGCTCAAAGCGCTCACAGCGTTCACAAAGCTCAGTATCCCGAAACGCGCTTAAAGTGCTGAGAGCGCGTTACGGGACGCAGCCCACGAAGTTGGTTCGAGTAGCATTTAAAATCGCTCTCAATGATCTGTCACTTTGACGTCACTGACGTGTCCATATCGTATTTTTTTTATTCACCTATAGCGGCGTTTGTCGGCGTTTTATGAATTATTAAAGCATTTTGGCTATAATATAAGAGAAAATGGGTAAAAAATGTGCATCATCTTGATAAATACTCACTGTTTATACTTCATTACATTACTTTTAACTGGTTTAACTTATGATTTCAGCGGTGAACAGCTCAACTTCGTTCATCATTTCTTCGATATTGACTCTTCTTATATTTTCTGGAATGCAAATGTACAAACCATGGCTTGTGAAATCGCCCATGACCATAATATTTGGAGGATACCTCGGATCAGTCATGTTCATGCTCTTCGTTACAGTATCCTTTTTTAAATAAAGTACGGAGTCTGGCATTATGATAGGATTGATAGGCATTAATTCTAATAAGAATTAGGCAATGAATGCTCCAAAGTACATGTTTATATTCTTAATCCATGTTTTTTTTGTCATTGTTATAGGCAAGCAAGCGCACAGTAAGTGGTCACTGCGGCCCATGGACACCGAAATCCTATGGTCCCCCATTAAGAAACCTTAAGATCTCGAATGCGTTGCCTACCCTGAGACCTAAGATGAATGCCTCTGTGCCAGTAATTTCACTGGCTGCCTTAACCCCCTACCGGAACACACCAGTGTGAGCACTGCTATTTGGCGGTAGGTTATTGTGGAAAGACAGTGGTACTACCCCCGACGGACCTAGCACCAGGCTCTACCACTAACTACCACCACCATGTATCCATAACATGCATGAATAGTACAAACAAAATCCCCAATATGTATATGTGGTTTAAGAATTGAAACTGAGGACGATGGTGAAATTTAACCAAATAGCAGACCTGATTGTTCCCACCACGTGGTTGTCAACTTGTCACTTTGCACATCAATTGATTTCATACTTGGGTTGGTGACAATACAGATTATGCACTTAGAAAAGTCCCTGATATATTGTTTGTCTCATATGTAGTGCTAAAATTATGTGTAACATTTTTGTTGTTTCCTGAACATTACCACAGGCTGTAGGTAATTTAGAGGCAACATTGTTTGGGAAGAACTTCCAGTTAAAGCTTCCTGAGATAGTGTTGTCTATGGCAGTATCTCTCATAGCGGCAGGCATGGTGCACAGGATTTGCTTTACTACTTGGTAACATATTCAAACACTACCACTTATTTTTAACAGACAAAAAAGAGGTTCTTTATTTGTCGGAAGCTTATGTATCTTTCCTTAAGTGCATTATACTATTTATGTTCACCAAACATAAATACTTACTATAATGCACTTTGAGTGACTCATATCCTTGTTAAAATTATATCTTGCTTTATGATAACTAATCTGAAACAGCTATCTTGAGATATAAAATTCTGTTTATTTAAGTAAGTTGTTAGTTTGTGTAAGTAAAACACGAAAATAAGTCATTCCTTTTTTTCTTTCAGTTTTATATTCTCATTAATCGTCATCTACTACATGAACAAACTATCACAAAAGGCATATGCAACTACGGCGCCTGTTAGCGTCCCTTCCAAGGCACGCCGTCACAAGTGATGAAGTGGGGTCACCAAACCTTGGATAATTTTGTACCTAATAAAGTTTTTCTCCAATGATTAAGACTTTTATTCACTTGGAGATCACTGATAATGTGGTCCCAGACAAATTCGCCGAGGGCGTATTTTACCCTGACAAAATTATCTGTTAAGACCTATTAGAAATTCATTATGTTAAATCTTGTAGGAATAGGTATGATTTATATTCCTACCACCACCCACAACAGCGCACAGCCCACCTAATAGTTAGTGGTCACTGCGGCCCATGGACACCGAAATCCTATGATCCCCCATTAAGAAACCGTAAATCTCGAATGCGTTGCCTACCCTGAGGCTTAAGATATAAATTTCATCGGCTGTCTTAACCCCCTACTGGAACACAACAATGCGAGCACTGCTATTTGGCGGCAGGTTAGCGCGGAAAGTCGGCCGGTTGGCTATAGCCAATTTAGACTATAGTCCTCACATGGGCCCAGTGAGGATTGGGGACTTCACACACATCCTTGAGTTACTTTTGTGTGCAGTTTTCCTCGCGGTATTTCCTTTTCTGAAAAACTGGTTGGTAAATTTAAATTGAATTCCACACATAAGTGAATTCAAGAGGTGCACAGAGGCAGTAGGTCAAACCACTATGCTACCATGGCATATAATTTACTATTTTCATAGGGTTGAAAAGGGAACTTTATCTAAAAACAAGAATGATTTCATTTATTTATTCAAGTGTTAAATAGCAAACATATATTTATCTTATATTAGCATTTAATTAATTTAATTGTTAGTAGGTGTAAAATGTGGAAAATAATAATATATGTAAAAAAAACATTAAAATGTTAATTCTTTACTGGCTGTGTTACCATTAATCAACAACCACAGCTTAGTAGTTACTTTTATGATTTTGAATAATTACGTATACAACCTATGATATTACTTTGTTCTATTTTTTGAATAAAATTATCATTATCACAAACCATCAAAAAATATTCTACAGGAAAACTTAAATTAATAAAATTAACAGTGAATACCTATCTATTCATAGAGGTTTTGTGATAATATCATTGTTAGTCCTTTTCTTATAGTCAGCAGTGATTGGGTTTAACGATTTTATGGCATTCATTTCAAGATTGCTTAGCCAATCCTCATGTTACTGACACTTGTTTGTAGAAAAATAAATTATAAACTAATTAATTTTGTACATTTCAGC
Organism: Aethes cnicana; assembly: GCA_963971205.1. Taxonomy (NCBI): domain Eukaryota; kingdom Metazoa; phylum Arthropoda; class Insecta; order Lepidoptera; family Tortricidae; genus Aethes; species Aethes cnicana. The sequence goes on along the minus strand of OZ020274.1, from coordinate 10,203,814 downwards.
CTGTAAGACTTATTAATTAATCTTTACTCCACATGAAGCATTTTGGTGACCCTTTTTGTCGCAAACCTTGGGTTTCGAGGTAGTCACAAGGTAAGTAGTATTATCATATATCTATACCTATGATATAAGGACATAGCGTGAACAAATAATTAAGTTGGTCCATATCAACTGAAATAATTTCAGATCTATTCTAATTTAATATAAAGTCTTTATGAAATATATGCATAATTTTATAATGCTTACAGAAATATTGCACTTGGGCATTGCATCCAGCATCTTACATAACAAGGAGAAATTATCATTTCGTAAGATTAACAGGTTTAATGAGTTTCATAAGGGCAAAAGTGGGTAAAGGTATATTTACTTCAAAAATCAAACTTACAATTAAAAAATTCAAAATTTAGAGAGGTACAAATCAAGTATTAAATAACCATCTGGAGTTTTTCATACTGATATCATAAGTCATAACTTATTTATGTAAAAATCTAGAAAAGTTGGTGTTTGAAGTTTGGCACTAAAAAGTGGAAAATTTTGTTGTTACTCAACTTAACAATGGACATATTTTTTATTCATTAGCAATGAAACTTTTTTTTTAAATCAATTTTTATCACAGACATATTCAAATATGTAAGGCACAACTATGATTATATTAACTTAGCCTGTAAGTATGTGTTCACATGGTGAAAGTTGCGTTTCAACTTGTGTATGATTAAGGATCAGTTCAGACTAAAGACTAAAAAACACACTAATCATTCTCTTTCCAAATAGCTAAAGTAGCTATTATTGGAAAATCTGTAGAACAATAGGTGTTTAATTATGAAGAGAACAATACAGCTAGTAATGCTTTCTCATAATTGTTTTAGAGTTCTTAGAAAATATAACTGAATATAGTATGACAACAAAATGATTAATGCAACTTGATAAAATTCTGCAAATAGCAAAGGAATGCAGAATATGTACATTGGAGCAAAATTTTAAAATATTGCTCAGTCAGTGAATCACTTATTTCTAATATGCATGCTGTTATTTCTAGAGTAAGGATTCTGTAAAATTCTTGGAGTTGTTTCCATTACTCTCAAAAGCAGTTCATCTAAATAGTTTTCCATATCTTTGGTTTTCTTTTTCTCGGCTTCCACATCTCTCTGCATATTGTAAACCATTACAATCAAGTCTTCCTTGGATTTGCCTTCCAGTTGTTGTAATACTGATTTGGGGATGTTATTGTAAGCTGGGTTAATAGAATCTTCTTCAACAATGTTTTCTTCTCCAACAATAATTCTTTCTTCTAATAGTTTTTTAGGTTTATTGTTGTTGCCAAACTTTTTGAAGAATTTAGGACTTGGTTTTTCTTTTAAAGAACTTGGGCTGTCAAGTTTTTTGTTTCTTTCAAGGCTTGAAGACTTTTCTCTGTCAATCATGGTTTGGCTATGAGATTGTTTTTTGGAGTATAACTTTTGAGACCATTCATCATCTTTGTCTATGATCTGAGATGATGGTAGCTTGGGAGGCGTAAATGTGTCAAGGCTGAGGCGCACTGGTTTCTGAGGTACAGGTACTGTCTTGTCCATGTTAGCCAAGTTACTGCTGGTTGACCTCCTGAGAAATTCTCCACCACCAAGATTTTCAAGAGATGCATTCATGGGAGATGGAGTGTATTTATGCCCTCGAGGCAATGTGTGAACATTTAGAGAACTTCCAGAGCTCTTGTGAGATAAATCGTCAAAGGCAAACTCATCCTCATCTTCACTGATGACACCAGGGTCTGCCTCTGTTGGCAGAGCCTTGGGAGAGGAGTGATCAGGAGTAGACAAAGCAGAATTTTTAAGATTGCCAATACTACCACTAAGCGAGGATGAATCACTCTTTTTGTCTTTTTTAGTCAAATTCATCTTAGATCCAAGATTCTTAGCAAACTTTTTCAAACCTTTACGTTTTTCAATGCTGCCAATGCTCATAAGACTGCCTCCGACATTCTGAGCGATACTAGACAAGGATGACTTATGTTTGTCTTTCTTACTTAGATCAGATAAACTTCCCTCTTTCACTGTAAAGGCAATTTTGACCTCTAATTCTCCTCTATTCTTGTCGTTCTCCTTCCCCGGCTTGCCTTGTAAAGTATACCAACGGTTTCTAGGCCTCTCGTAAGCATCGAGGTCTTTTAACGGAATCGATATTTGACCTAGTAAATGATCTTTCACGATGTCTTCATCGTACACTTTCAAAACAATCTCAGCAGTATTTCCCTGCGTCGGTATACGCAATTCACATTCTTCGAGCCATTCTACATTCTCAGTGGCTTTATGTTTAACGGATGTCTGAAATTTTTCTTTACCGAGGGCAATAGTAACAAAACATTTATTTGTACCGTTTTTACCTTTAATGAGAAGTCCACGGGCTCTTTGGACCGTCACTTGAACGTGAGTTGGATCCCACATGATATATACGAGGTGATTTCTTTACAGGCACAGATTTGTATAGTTTATTTAGTTAAAACAATTAAAAAAAAGTAAACTGCTTCACCCAAATCTACGTATAAAAGCATAAACCAACTAATGAAGTACACTACCCTATGAATGTGTCATCAGCTACGTTCCGTTTCACAGATTACTAGTTAAGTTATGTGTTCCGTTTTGCATTTCTTCCACTGGTAAGATTTGTCTATGATTTTGATCAGTATTTGGGACAATGCAATGTACATTTAATGTAATATAATGTAATCGTGTGTTCGATTGTTTTTTTTTCAAACGGACATTACGAAAAATAAGAACTGCCTGTGTAACTGCTAAAGGTTCACAATCACAGAGCGCTAAACGGGTCACGCGCGCGCGGTAAAACGCTTTCACATGTAACTTACCAATCAGAACGCGTATATTTTAATGACGGATCAGCTCGATTTCTGTGTTTCTGCCCCTAGGCTTTCTGCGCATTGCTTTGAGTATATAGCCACGCGCATTGATGAGCGTCGTAGCGTTCTTCCTTATCTTGGCTTGGGCCTTCGTATCGTCTATGGATACGGTTTGGAGCTGGAGCTCGACCGAGTAGTCAATGCAGGACACCGTATTTCTGCTCACAGTTGGCACCACTGTTTTTACAAGGTGCTGGCCGTCAGTGTCAAACTGGTAATTCCATTCAATAGTGTCAATCCAAGAGCCCTCAAGTCAGGAACTAAATGCATTACCAACGCTTTGAACATGGGAAAAATCGTGGATTGCAGCAAACAAGGCCCAAGAATCGATTAGTAGAAATGTTAATTGGCTATGGGTGAAAAATGACAATGTGCTCGATTATTTTTTTATGGATAGGACTTTGAGTATATAGCCACTGGAGATGCCATGCATGGGCGATCCCCTCCGGCAAAGTACATGGTTCAACTGTTCAAACTCTTTATATAAACCCACTTGAAGGTCACTTCACCGCCATTTTGCATCGTTCCGTGACGCGAGACGTTTCTCCTGAAAAATGGTGTCTTGTGCGGTATTCTCGTGTAAAAGGCGATCTGATCGCTCAAATTCGCAACAAAATCGCATTTCCTATCATAGATAAGTATTTTTACTAACTTTTATTGAAGTAAAATCTCTATTTAAAGAAAAGCTTTTGCGATACGTAAACGTCAGAAAAATTAAAACATGAATGGGAGCGAATCGGTCTAGGGATGTGACTAAAGTCAAAAAAGCGACTCAACTTTTGAGTGAATCATTCATTCATTCAATCAATGAGGTTTATTTAATAGTAAGTTTTTTATTGCATATTCCATTAATTAGTAGATAAGTATAGATGTTTGTTACATTTAAATCCTGGAAGGTGAATATTACTTTTCTCTTGACATCGATGTTGAATTTTATTCTGATCTTGAAAAGAAATGTTGGCAAATATATACGAGTAGATCTAGGTAAAAGGAATACAATATTTAGTTCGGGACTACGAGTGATGTGTAATACTATTATTTATAATCATTATTTCATATACTACTACAGCCTATTTGCGTCCCACTGCTGGGCACAGGCCTCCTCTCATCACGAGAGAGTTTGAGCTATAGTCCCCACGCGGGCCCAGTGCGGATTGGGGACTTCACACACATCTTTGAATTACTTCGCAGATGCGTGCAGGTTTCCTCGCGATGTTTTCCTTCACCGAAAAGCTCAGTGGTAAATTCAAAGTGGTAATTCTTTGAATCTAAATATATAAAACTCAAAGGTGACTGACTGACTGACTGACTGACTGACTGATATAGTGATCTATCAACGCACAGCCCAAACCACTGGACGGATCGGGCTGAAATTTGGCATGCAGGTAGATGTTATGACGTAGGCATCCGCTAAGAAAGGATTTTGCAAAATTCCCACGGGAACGGGAAAAAAGGGATTTTTACATTTTAATGTTTAGGCGCGTACGAAGTCGCGGGAAACATCGTAGAGATCTGAAATTTGGCATGCAGGTTCCTTGGGGAGCGTAGGGGAGCACTAAGAAAGGACTTCCCGAAATTCCCACGGGAACAGGAAAAAATATTTTTTTTACATTTTAAGGCGCGTACGTAGTCGCGGGGATCATCGTAGAGATCTGAAATTTGGCATGCAGGTTCCTTGGGGAGCGTAGGGGAGCACTAAGAAAGGACTTCCCGAAATTCCCACGGGAACGGGAAAAAATGTTCTATTTACATTTTAAGGCGCGTACGTAGTCGCGGGGATCATCGTAGAGAGCTGAAATTTGGCATGCAGGTTCCTTGGGGAGCGTAAGGAAGCACTAAGAAAGGACTTCCCGAAATTCCTACGGGAACGGGAAAAAATGGGTTTATTACATTTTAAGGCGCGTACGTAGTCGCGGGGATCATCGTAGAGAGATGAAATTTGGCATGCAGGTTCCTTGGAGAGCGTAGGGGAGCACTAAGAAAGGATTTCCCGATATTCCCACGAGAACGGGAAAAATGGGATTTTTACATTAAAATTTTTAGGCGCGTACGAAGTCGCGGGAAACATCGTAAGGATCTGAAATTTGGCATGCTGGTTCCTTGGGGAGCGTATGGGAGCACTAAGAAAGGAATTCCCGAAATTTCCACGGGAACGGGAAAAAATGGGATATTTACATTTTAATGTTTAGGTCGCGGGGATCACCGAGAGCTAAAGTTTGACATGCAGGTTCCTTGGGGAGCGTAGGGGAGCACTAAGAAAGGATTTCCCGATATTCCCACGGGAACGGAAAAAAATCTAAATATATAAAACTCAAAGGTGACTGACTGACTGACTGACTGACTGACTGATATAGTGATCTATCAACGCACAGCCCAAACCACTGGACGGATCGGGCTGAAATTTGGCATGCAGGTAGATGTTATGACGTAGGCATCCGCTAAGAAAGGATTTTGCAAAATTCCCACGGGAACGGGAAAAAAGGGATTTTTACATTTTAATGTTTAGGCGCGTACGAAGTCGCGGGAAACATCGTAGAGATCTGAAATTTGGCATGCAGGTTCCTTGGGGAGCGTAGGGGAGCACTAAGAAAGGACTTCCCGAAATTCCCACGGGAACAGGAAAAAATATTTTTTTTACATTTTAAGGCGCGTACGTAGTCGCGGGGATCATCGTAGAGATCTGAAATTTGGGATGCAGGTTCCTTGGGGAGCGTAGGGGAGCACTAAGAAAGGACTTCCCGAAATTCCCACGGGAACGGGAAAAAATGTTCTATTTACATTTTAAGGCGCGTACGTAGTCGCGGGGATCATCGTAGAGAGCTGAAATTTGGCATGCAGGTTCCTTGGGGAGCGTAAGGAAGCACTAAGAAAGGACTTCCCGAAATTCCTACGGGAACGGGAAAAAATGGGTTTATTACATTTTAAGGCGCGTACGTAGTCGCGGGGATCATCGTAGAGAGATGAAATTTGGCATGCAGGTTCCTTGGAGAGCGTAGGGGAGCACTAAGAAAGGATTTCCCGATATTCCCACGAGAACGGGAAAAATGGGATTTTTACATTAAAATTTTTAGGCGCGTACGAAGTCGCGGGAAACATCGTAAGGATCTGAAATTTGGCATGCTGGTTCCTTGGGGAGTGTATGGGAGCACTAAGAAAGGAATTCCCGAAATTTCCACGGGAACGGGAAAAAATGGGATTTTTACATTTTAATGTTTAGGTCGCGGGGATCACCGAGAGCTAAAGTTTGACATGCAGGTTCCTTGGGGAGCGTAGGGGAGCACTAAGAAAGGATTTCCCGATATTCCCACGGGAACGGAAAAAAATAAATTATAATCCTAGATTACAAACACTTTCAAGAAACACGTTATGCAGATTACCTACTGATTACCTGCCTATTGACCAGTAAAAAGGAAATGATTGATGAGTTCACTAAAACATTCTTTACATCACCCTTGGCCGTAAAGTGGGATTTTCAGCCCGCTAAGCGGAGAGAAAATCTCACTTTTTGGCCAAGGCAAGATGTAAAACTTTTGACAAACCACGGGCGGTAATTCGTAAAGCCCCAGATCGCATATTTATGGCCCTCACCTTCGGTTCGGGCCACAGAAACCTGCGATCTGGGACATTTACGAATTCAACACCCTAGGTTTGTAATGTACTATTAAACTAGTCTGCTCTTACCTAAGTAATGAATCTTGGCACTAAACTATTTATTCATAAGATATTAATAAATCAGAGAAAAAAAAGGGAAAATCTAAACATATAATAAATAATAATTCTGTAGAAGAAGTCGCGGCTGAAAAATGAAAATTATAAGAAACTATCAAGTCAAAGGGAATATATGAACGATACTGAACACAAAATAACGTTTTTAGAAAAAAAAAACTGTATGTATGTATGTATGTCCGGATTTAACTCGAAAACTACTGGACGGATTGAAACAAAATTTACATCACCCTTGGCCATAAAGTGGGATTATAAACTACCCCCATACCAATAGTACATTACAGACCTAGGGCGGTAATTCGTAAAGCCCCAGATCGCATATTTATGGCCCTCACCTTCAGTTCGGGCCACAGAAACCTGTGATCTGGGACATTTACGAATTTACCACCCTAGGTCTGTAATGTACTATTGGTATTGAGGTAGTTTATAACACTGGTCAACATATAGGCTACTTTTTATCCCGAGTAAATGCATAGTTCTCGCGGGAAGGCTATTACAAATTCCACGCGGACGAAGTCGCGGGCAGAAGCTAGTTATTTCATATAATCCTTTTAAATTTCCAAAAGATCCATAAAGGAGAATTCTTGGAAACTGACACGTGTTATCTGTTCGGAGCATTTTGCTGACGACCCTTATCCATACTTACTACTACTACAGCCTATTTGCGTCCCACTGCTGGGCACAGGCCTCCCCTCATCATGAGAGGGTTTGGGCTATAGTCCCCACACGGGCCCATACTACCATACGAGTACTATCCATATTAATATTATAAATGCGAAAGTAACTCTGTCTGTCTGTCTGTTACTTACCTCTTCACGCTTCAACCGCTGGACCGATTGAGATGAAATCTGGCATGGAGATAGTTGGGGTCCCGGGAAAGGACATAGGCTACTTTTCATCTCGAAAAAACGCATAGTTCCCGCGGGAACGCTGTTGTATATTTGTGTGGCACTTTGTGCCTACAGTCATTGCCTATTTTTAGTTTATAAAATTGTCTACGCCCCTCTGCTTTTGTCGATGCACCGAGCTCGGATACTAAGATTGTATTGATTTATATTAAATAATTAAAAGTACATTTCAACTCCTAAAGAGCTATTATTCTAATAAAACATGGTGGCAGCTAACTAACAATGGGAAGCCTTGAAGATTTAGTGCGCCAGCAGGCGCAAATGCTGCAAAACATGCAAGAGCAACTGTTGCTGTTAAGTCAAGCGACTCAAGCGCCGCGTCCAGAGTCTTCTAGCCACAATATAAATGTGCCATGGCCGGCCCCTTTAAGCATAATAAAGGATCCCGAAGAGGCCTACAAAATATTTCTGGCGTCATGGACGAACTATTGTCGGGCTACTGAAATGTCATCATGGCCAGCGGCAAAAGAACAAAAAAAAGTCAGCATCTTAATCAGCGCCATAGGAGAGGAGGCCCTAAAAAAACATAATAATTTTGGTATTGTGGTTTCGCCTGCAACCAAATGTGAGACAGTTTTAGAAGCCATCCGTATAAAAATGGTGCCAGAAAAAAACGTAATATACAATAGATACATTTTTCACCAAAGAAACCAAAATCAAGAAAACGAGACATTTGAAGCTTATTACACAGAACTAAGTAAACTCGTAGATGAATGCGACTATAAGGATTTCAGGGACGAGATTCTGAGAAACAAAATTGTGTCAGGCATTAAGGACTTTGGTCTCAAAAAGGAGCTCCTGAAGAAAAACAAGCTCACCCTTATTGAGGCTGTCAATTTATGCCGCGCCGCGGAGGTAACAGATAAACAAATGAGCGCGTTTCAAACTACTGAGGTGGTCAGAAAAATTGAGTCAAAACAAACAAAGCCGAGCACAAAACCTCCACGAGTTTGCAAGTTCTGTGGGAATTGGCATGAATTTAAAAAAGAACTTTGCCCAGCTTGGGGTCAGGTATGCAAGGCATGCAAAGGAAGAAATCACACGGAAAAGGTTTGCAAAAAGAAGAAGCAGAAGGTGAAAGCAGTCAAGAACACCCAAGAGACTGCCCAAGCATCAACATCCTATATATCATCGGACTCCGAAGATTCTGAGTTTGGGGCAATAATCAAAAAGATCACTAACGATCACACCAAGAACATGGCAGAATGTACGCTAGATTTCAAAGTAGGAGGGCAGTGGAAGAACACAATTTGCCTACTGGACACAGCAGCAGATGACTGTTTAATCGGTCTGAAGAATCTACAGGAATTGCTTGGTGAAGAATATGTAAAAAAAAGAATGCGCCCGTCAAAGAAGTGTTTGTATGCGTTTGGTGGACACAATATTATTATCCGTGGGGAAATAGACATGACTGTGAAGGTGTATGTTAACAATGTAAATACCAGGTATAAAGTGACTTTCCAAGTGGTAACCACTCCACACATTCCATTGTTATCCTGCGATGCATGTACTAGGATGGGATTGGTAAGGTTTTGTAAGGTAGTAAGGTTGAATAGCACGGAAGCACAGGGCATCATAGAGAAATACGATTCTGTATTCCATGGACTAGGCAGTTTTGAAGGGTCAATTGATCTCGAGATTGACAATTCCGTAGCTCCAGTCATCCAGAAAGCTCGTCGAGTTCCGGTGGCTCTCCGTAGTCCTTTGAAAGAAGAGTTAAACAGGCTGGAGAAGGAAGGCATCATCGTTAAAGAAGAGAAACACACAGATTGGGTAAGCAATATTTTAATCGTTAAAAAAAATGACAAAGACTTTAGAATATGTTTAGATCCAATACCCCTTAATAAAGCTATTAAGAGACCACGTTACCAATTTACGACAATGGATGAGATCCTTCCAGAACTAGGCAAAGCCAAGATATTTTCCACCTTTGACGTAAAGAAGGGGTTCTGGCACCAGAAATTAACAGAAGAAAGTAGTAAGCTCACTACTTTCTGGACCCCATTTGGGAAATATAGGTGGAAAGTTTTGCCCTTTGGCATATCTTCGTCTCCAGATTACTTCCAGATGAAAATGTCGGAAACTGTGCAGGGTTTGCTAGGGGTAGAGGTTCTAGTAGATGATCTATTGGTATATGGTGTTGGTGACACCATGGAAGATGCTATTAAAGATCACAATATTAATCTAGAAAATCTTATGCAGAGATTAGTAAAAAATAACTGTAAACTGAATAAAAATAAAGTAAAACTGTTACAGACTTCAATAAAGTATTTTGGTCATATTTTTACTGATAGGGGCCTTCAGCCTGACCCATCAAAAGTGGAAGCCATCCTTAATATACCGACCCCTACGAATAAGAAAGAGGTACAAAGATTTCTAGGTGTAGTAACTTATTTAAGCCGTTTTATTCCAAATTTAAGTTCGGAATCTACTCATCTAAGATATTTAACTCAGGACAAATCAGAGTGGATTTGGAACAACAAAGCTGAAAAAGAATTTCAACAATTAAAAGCTTTAATAAGTAATGTAGAAACTTTAAAATATTTTGACAAAAATAAACCGATTTTAATTGAATGTGATTCCAGTGAGGCGGCGTTGGGAGTAGCTGTGTTCCAAGATCACCAACCAGTGGCTTATGCATCGAGAACCCTAACAAAAACAGAGCGAAAATATGCATAAATTGAAAAGGAGCTGCTGTCTATCGTTTTTGCATGCAAGAGGTTCGACCAGCTGGTTGTGGGTAATGTAAAAACAGTTATTAAAACCGACCACAAGCCGTTACTTAACATATTCAAGAAACCTTTATTAAGTGCACCAAAGCGATTACAATCTATGCTTCTTATATTGCAACGGTACCGAATTGAGCTAGAGTTTGTGTCAGGAAAAGAAAACATAATGGCAGATGCGTTGTCAAGGTTTTACGTTAACTATGAGGATATAGATAAAGAAGTAAATTATAAAATTTTCAAAATCTTTGAGAATATCAACCCAATCGAAGACTTACCTATATCTGATGGTTGCCTACAGGAAATCTCAAATATATCTAAAACTGATGAGAACTATAGAAGGTTAAGACAGTATATACAAAGTGGTTGGCCTGAATTTATTAGAGATGTTCCTGACGCACTAAAACCATTATTCAGCTTCAAAGAAGAGTTGACTGTGTATGATGATTTTATTCTTAAGAATCAGGCTATTTTAGTCCCTGAAAATTATAGACAGAAAATTCTTACCAAATTACACAAGGCTCACTCTGGAATAGAAAACACATTGAAGTTGGCTCGAGGAGCAGTATTTTGGCCTTCTATGTCCTTAGATATCAAACAAATGATAAATAACTGTTCTACGTGCACAAACTTTGCTCCGAGTCAACGGAAGATGACAATGCAGAGCCATGCTATTCCAGATTATCCTTTCCAAAGGGTTTCCATGGATGCTTTCTTTTTTATGCATAATGGTAAGCAACTTAAGTATCTTATAACAGTAGATCATTATTCTGATTTTTTCGAATTAGATTTATTAAAAGACTTGTCAGCCAAAACTGTAATAGAGATATGCAAGAGAAACTTTGCGCGTCATGGAATCCCAGAGGTTGTCATAACTGATGGTGGCACTAATTTCGTTAATCAAGAATTTGAACAATTTGCTAAGAAGTGGGATTTCACACATGCAACATCGTCGCCCAACCACCCACAGGGGAATGGGAAAGCTGAGTCAACTGTCAAAATAGCAAAGAGGGCGCTCCTCAAGTCAGCGGAAAATAATGAGGATTTCTGGCTGAGCATGTTGTGCCTTCGGAACACTCCAAATAAAATAGACAGTAGTCCAGTCCAAAGAATATTTTCAAGACGAACGCGAGGCTCTATTCCTATGATACCAGAGTTGTTAAAGCCACAAGTGATTGAAAATGTTCCAGATCGTATACAAAAGAATAGAGAAAAGATTAAATATTCCCATGACAAAAGGACGAAAAAACCATCTAGACTGGAGATAGGACAACCTGTATCAGTTCAGTTGCAACCAGCGGTGAGTAAACATTGGACGCCAGGCACTGTTGCTGATGTTCTGACAGATAGGGCATATGTGGTAGATGTCAATGACACTTTGTACAGAAGAGATTTGTCTCATATTCGCCCTTCTGCCTCACAGAATCTTAGCCATTCCCAACTTGTTCCTGTAAATCGAAATGAGCCTTATGATTATAATAATGCAAGTAATGTAAATTCCAAGAATCACTTGCTAGAAGATAAGGATTCTGCTTTATCTGTTTCTGGTTCTCTTGTTGAGAATGATTGTGTATCAACTGATTCACAGAATGCAGACCATGGTTCAGTATCATTAACACCCAAAGGCATAAATGATAAACAATCAGTCTCGACAACTTCTAAGCCCTTTACTGTGGATGAGTATGTATCTAACAGACCTAAGAGGGAAGTTAGAAAACCATCTTATCTCAAGGATTATGTTTGTGATAAGTAATTATAGTAATATGTTTTAGTTGGTGTTTATGTGATGTTAGATCTAGTTGTTCAACACATGCTATAATATTGGTTGGCCTTTAATCCTAATAAAGAAAGGGACGTGTTGTATATTTGTGTGGCACTTTGTGCCTACAGTCATTGCCTATTTTTAGTTTATAAAATTGTCTACGCCCCTCTGCTTTTGTCGATGCACCGAGCTCGGATACTAAGATTGTATTGATTTATATTAAATAATTAAAAGTACATTTCAACTCCTAAAGAGCTATTATTCTAATAAAACAAACGCGATAACCGAATTCCACGCGGGCGAAGTCGCGGACAGAAGCTGGTATTATATAAATGGGAAAGTTCATTTGTTTGTCCTTCTTTCACGTCGCAACGGAGAGGTTTTATGTCGTGATTTGTTTAGGGTTAGTTGGGAGGCTGGAGAGTGACATAGGCTACTTTTTACCACGGGAAAACATCTTATTCCCATGGGAAAATCCATTGTTTTGTTTTTGGTTTCCTATAACTATCGCTATGTATAGAACCATTAGCTGCCTGAATTCTTAGTACAGTCAAGTTCATAAATATATGATCACTTTTGGACCTTATTACAAGAGAGCAAGGTGTAAAAGTGTGTATATATTGGAGAACTCGTTCGTACATACGGACGAAGTCGCGGGTAAAAGGGTAGTTATAACATAAGTAGCTTTTCCCCGCAACTTCATATGCGCAGAAATATTAAAATATAAAATCCCGATTTTTCTGTTCCTATGGAAATTTCGGGAAATCCTTTCTTAGATTGTTCCCTTATATTCCCTATGGAATCTGCATGCCAAATTTCAGCTTTCTACGACCAGTAGATTCGGCTCTGCGTTGATCGATCAGTCAGTCAGTAAGTCAGTTTCTTGTTTTATATATATAGATATATAGATTTCATGTACGTAGGCTCTTACAAATACCAATCTACTTTAATTTTTTTACATATGTATCCGCCCGGTAGCTGCTGACAACAGTTCATTCCACAGTTAAAAAACTGTGTGTGGGCTAAGGACACAAATACAGATACTTACAGACATACATACATACAAACTAATATGTTTTTGGGTATCTTCAACATACAGAATTTCCACTTTAGCAATTTTATTATAAAATAAAATACTATAAAATAATTCAGTTCATTCATCTACTTATCTCATTTGACTCATTCTTCAGATGTGTCCCATCACTAGTCTTGTGCATATGTATGCGGCATAGTTACGTGAAAACTCTATCTGTTTACGTGTATTTTTTGATGTGTTGATTTTTTTGTAGTGTGCGTTTATCTCGACACCAAAATTTGTGTCTGTTGAGTTCTGCGTCGTTTGGTGGTGTGCTGTACGTGTTTACCTCGCCCCCCGCTAAAAGTGGCGAAAAAATTTGTTCGGCGAGTTGACGTTATGGCATCTCCAGTGGCTATATACTCAAAGGGATAGGAATAACCTTCCGTACCAAGAGTAAAAAATCTCAGAATTTTCCGTGCCGTAGATTTCGCGTAAAAAAAAGAAATTGATTTATCCATCCTTTAAAAAAAATAATCGAGCACATTGTCATTTTTGACAAGTTTTTGACCCATAGCCAATTGAGTCGATGAAAAGTAAATTGAGTGCATTACTTATACACTTTAAGAAAAATATGAAATCAGAATTTATGTCAATAATTTTATACGTTATTTGGCCTCGTTGAATTTACATTCGCCGATACCATTAAAACCTTATTTAGTAGTATATACCTAAATAGTACAAATTTCGAACTTTAACCGACGCCTCTGGCTGCGTTCCGAATCGCGCTTAGTGCGCTCACAGTACCTTGCATCCCTTTTCCTCTTAGGCGTCAACTTTCGTGACATTAGATAGATTGGGAATGAGCAGAATCTTATCATAGTCAAACAATACACGACTACCGCCCATCTGCCTTAAACTGACATAGGCATAGGCATCTCTGCTGCCATTTTTTAAACGCGATTGTTTTTTTTTTAATCAGGATATATTTATAGAGGCTTAAGTCTTTGAGTATATAGCCACTGGAGATGCCATAACGTCAACTCGCCGAACAAATTTTTTCGCCACTTTTAGCGGGGGGCGAGGTAAACACGTACAGCACACCACCAAACGACGCAGAACTCAACAGACACAAATTTTGGTGTCGAGATAAACGCACACTACAAAAAATCAACACATCAAAAAATACACGTAAACAGATAGAGTTTTCACGTAACTATGCCGCATACATATGCACAAGACTAGTGATGGGACACATCTGAAGAATGAGTCAAATGAGATAAGTAGATGAATGAACTGAATTATTTTATAGTATTTTATTTTATAATAAAATTGCTAAAGTGGAAATTCTGTACGTTGAAGATACCCAAAAACATATTAGTTTGTATGTATGTATGTCTGTAAGTATCTGTATTTGTGTCCTTAGGCCACACACAGTTTTTTACTGTGGAATGAACTGTTGTCAGCAGCTTCCGGGCGGATACATATGTAAAAAAATTAAAGTAGATT